>CM021763.1:57384005-57413540 GCA_011075105.1 Heteronetta atricapilla | reverse complement strand
AAGAAAAGAAAAGAAAAGAAAAGAAAAGAAAAGAAAAGAAAAGGCAAATGAAATCCACAGGTGCATAGACATTGCATCTGTGAACAATTTTTCTCTAAAATCCCACATATTTCTCTAAATGTTTTCCTCTCGTTTCAAATTTCCCCGCAGTGCTTCAGGAATATGTACCCTGGCAATGCCAATTTTACACATTCCATCTCGTTTTAGCATCAGCCTGTTGTATTTCCTAACTTTCTAGCTTTTGTGGTGGCACACATAATTCTACCACAATTATTTACAAATGTCCTTTGTAGAAATGAGAAAGCATGATTCCTTCACTTATTGAACTTCACTAAAGAGCAAGGATGCTTGTTTTTCTGACAGGATCAGGACACACCACATCAGTGAAAGCTGCATTTTCCATTAAGAGAAAATGAATTGCCATTACCTTTGGCATGTGCTGTTTTTTCCTGTTGTTTTGCTCACTACTTAAATGTCTACATGAGATATGTTAGTAAAATTCTTTTGTTTCCAAAATGCAGGTGTATTTCAGTGTATTAGCCCAGGGAGATTGTTGAGTCTCCTTCTCTGGAGATATTCAAGGCCTGTCTGGATGCCTACATGGGCAACAGGCTCGAGGGAACCTTCTTTGGCAGGAGGGTTGGACCCAATGATCTCTGGAGGTCCCTTCCAACCCATATAATTATGTGATTCTGTGATTCTGTGGGTCTATCTACCTTATGTCAGAGCAATATGCAGCCACAAGCTGTATTCACAGATACATCTGCCTCCAATAGAGGGCTGAGGTGCAGACCCAGTATTGTGGTCCATGATCTGCCCCTAAACAAAACAAAAATACTACTGGGTTCCATATCCTATGGTTTTATTAAAAGTCAGTCTACTAGTATAAAACAGGCTATTCTAGTCTTAAATGCATCACTAGGAAGCCTTCGTTAACTCTCCCCATAGGGCAGTGAGCCCTGAAGCCACTGGGCAAGCACACTCTGGATATTTACATGTTTCTTCTCTCTCAATTCAGGACTTTGGTGGTGATTTCTCCACAGCAGAGCAGAACATGCCTAGGAATCTGGAAACTTGTAATATTAAACAAGTCCTAGCATCACGAGCCAGAAGTGTCTCACTCCAATAAGTCAGGCAAGGATAGCCTGAGGTTTGGCAAGGCTCTCCTGTCTGTTACTCTCTGTGTCTAAATAATATTTTATATAAATGATGATCATGAGTTTAGAGGTAGATCTTTGTATATATATATATATATATATATATATACATATATATATTATTCTATCTCCCATTGTGCTGTTTTAACAGTGGGTTGTTGTTTTATTGTTGTTGTTTGTTTGCTTGCTTTTTTTAATCCCCCCCCCCCCCTTTTTTTCTTCAAGTCGCAACGTATTTGTGAGTAGACAGTTCATAGCAGTTTGACATACTATTTATAATGCTATTCTCAACCATATCACTTATCAATCACTTATCAGTATCTGGCAGACTTTTCTGAACACTTGTTTATAGCTAAATTCCCAGAGGAACTGCAGTCTCAGGAGCACAGATGCCTCTGACCAAAAGGCCATCCCCCCGCCGCCACCCCAAGTAAATAAATATGTATGAAAAAGACCTGCCCATTTCTAGGGTCCAGGCTTCAGTCATATTCTCAGAGGATGTTGATATGTGCATGGTCATCAGAAAGACTGATTTGGGCAGCAGTGCAATATATTGTTTGTTTACAGCCATTAGTAATGAAGTGCTTTCTCTCTTTGCCACAGATGTTTCAAATGGTCATATGACAATAGCAAAAAGCAACTAAGAAGTATTTGCTGACAGGCACTATAGAGCACTCTAGCCACCAGGTGAAACCACCACAGAGATTCCCAGTTTTATTTTATTTTATTTATTTATCTGAGTGGTGTTGGGGGTGATACAATGTGTATGTGTGCACAAATTTAAGAAAAACTGTGTGGGATGTATTTGATCCAATGTTCTCCAGCCATATTCTCAGCATGACAGTAGTGAAAACAGGATGCTTACACAGAGTGTGAGAACTGGGAAAGCATGGTATGACACATTATAGAGACCTTTTGTAGTTTGGCTCTGTAACATCCTTACCCAGACCGCAACAGGCTGATGTGATCTCCATGGTAATATTGATTTTGGCCTTGAAGAAATCCTCTGCATTCGTCAGCTGGTGGTCAGTAAGCCAAAACCCCTGTGTGATCCTGATAAGAATGCTTGTGTTTTCATGAGCCAACAAATGATTCAGGCCTGTGACCAATACATGTGGTGCTGCTAAATCTGGTCTAAATACAAAACCTTGGCAGCTCCTCCAGCCATTTCCAGGTTTATTATCTGACAGTATAATCACTTGGTTTCCTGATACAAAGGGATCAGGAATGATCCCCGATACTACACTTGTGATCAATAACACAGATGAAAATAGGTGGAGTTGCCAGAAACTGGTGCCATGGTCCACGACAACTTAGGATAACTCTTTAGATGGTAAATCAGGTGTAACATATGTGAGGTTGACAAATAGTGACATAGGCCTGAGTAAGAAAGGTTTATGAGACAGTCATGCATTTAAGAAGCAATTTTGGATACAATAAACGCCATGCATGCCGACTTTTATTCTATCAAGACCTTGTTTTGATCAATGCAGGCAGAATAGATTTGCTCTAAAAGGTCTCAGAGCTGGGGTTTCTTTGTGACAGAGAATGTTCAGGCTGTTTTGATGTAGAGTTACCACTCCACTTTTTATTAAACTGTCTGTCTCTGCCACAAATATGAAACTACCTTAGATGTAAAATTGAGCCTAGAATAGCATTCCTACTAAAGCACAAAAGGAGAGAGAGGAATTATTAAGCATATTTCGAAAAGTATAATTAGGGCAATGAAAAAGAACTAAGAAAAAGAAGTCCAGATAAATCTGCTAAAAACACTGGAATTCCCAGATTTAAAAATGAGTCATATGCTGAAGAATTATTCTGTACATTCCCTCTATTTAAAATACTTTTTCTTTTTTTTTAAATATATGTTATATTTAAAGTTCATATTTTTTGGATATGAATTAATATATATTTTATATAGCTACAAAGAATCAGAGAATAGGATAGGAATATTTTAGGCAAAATATTAAAGCCAAAAATTTTGTTGCAGTACATTACATGGTTAATAATTTCTTGGGTTGAGAAAAAGAAAGAAATAAACTGTAAATATGTAATTAAATTGTAGCAGGTTCAGTGGAGACTAATGTGAGTCTCAGAACAATCTGAGTTGCCTGGTTAGAAAAATGCTTGTGACTAGTATGGCTCTAACAGCAGAAGTGGTACCAGGGTGGGCAGTGGCACAGCAGCACTGGGCTCCAGGTTATTGCATAGAGCTGAGTGAGCATAAGAGCATGCAGAGACAGGCTTCTATGGAAGTGCCAGTACCCACAGTCTCTCCTTGGTGGAGGCCTGAGCACATCTCCTAAACTGACAGCATACAAATCCTATTGCTCTTCTGGGCTAGGATTGAAAGCCAGGGAACACCAGCCTGGGTGTGTCTGTCTTTTGGAGAAGCTGGAGATTTTTCTCTCTTTTGGGAGAAGATAAAGAGAGGTAGAAAGCATGAGAAGTGAATAATGTGAGGTGAGTCCTAGTCTGATGTTTGGACACATGTGATGAAAAATAAAAAAAAAGAAAAAAGAAAAAAAAAAATATAGAAAAAAAAAAAAAAAGGAAGAAGGAAGTGTACTGGGTCTAGCTGGGATGGTAACTTTCCCTGCAGCAGCCCATACAGTGCTATGCTCTGCACTTGTAGCTAAAACAGCAGTGGTATCACACTGGTGTTGTGTCTGCTGCTGAGCAGTGCTGGCACAGCATCAGGACTTTCTCTAGCCCTCCTAGGGGGTGGGCAAAAAAAAGTGAGAAACATCACCAGGGCAGCTGACCCAAACCAACCAAAGGGATATTCCATACCATATGATGTCACACTCAGCAATAAAAGGTGGGAAAAGGAGGAAGAGGGGTGGGGTGGGCTCTCGTTGCAAAAACGTCTGTCCTCCTCTCCGAACACCGGCTACGTGCATTGAGGCCCTGCTTCAAGGACGTGGTCAAGCATCGCTTATTTGTGGGAAGTAGAGAGTAATTTTTTTCCCCTCTGCATTTCCACATAGCCTTTACTTGTTTTGTTATTCCCTTTCCCCCTTCCTCTTCCCCTTTTCCCTTTCCTCCCTTTAGTTGAATTGTTTAATTAATAATAATATTGTTAATAATAATAATATTGTTAATAATTGTTTAATTAATATAATATTTCCTTGATAATATATTTCTCTCTTTATTAAAATTATCCTTATCTCAACCCGTGAGTTGTTTTTTTCCCTTTACTTCTTCCCCTCCTCATCTGAGGAGGGGGAGTGAGAGAGCGGTTGTGGTGTTCAGTTGCCTAATACGGTCAAACCACCACAGGAAGAAATAAAGGGAGACTCCAAACCTCTGTAAGTTTTCAAAGTTTTCACAGAACAGCATGGTAGGCTGTGATGGGACACTGGCTGGCTGCTGGCTGACATTTACAAATCAGGGGAAAACCTAGTGGTTTGGTGGCCCACTTTTTCTTGGCAAAACACTGTGCTTCAGGCTGAGCTTCTTCATATTTTGGAAGGAGTTTTCATCTTGCCTACTCCAGAGCTCTGTTGGTTGATAGCTGGCACTCCAGCTCTCACTTGTCAGTCTGGGTGTTACTGCTCTGCTTTAAAAATGCATTTCTCTTCTAGGCTGCTAGGAATAACCACAATGAAATCTTTCACCCACAGTCTTTTATTTTATTGCACTGAGGAACCATTTCTTGTTTCAGTGTACTGTAGCAGTTCACTGCATTTTATTTGTGTTACCATTATAGATCATGAAGCTGCATTTGCAGAGTAGTTACTATGGATGAAAGCTTTTGTATTTATGAATGTCCAGCTTCTCTTTTCTTATGTTAGCATGTGGGGGTTTACAAATGTTGATACTGGTTCTTTCAATTTCTACATTACCCTTAAGTGCTCTTCGTCCTTTTTTTTTTTTTTTTTTTTTTTTTTTACTTTAACTGCTGCTGAAGACATATTGCCTACATATAAAATGCAGTCCTGAGGCAGTCCTGAGGAGCCTGATTTTCAGTAACGGAGTTCAGAGGCCTCTTGCTTAGAGACTTAGGAATTGCTTAGATGGTAAGGACTGGCATTTTGAAAGTATTATAACTGGGGTAGGTGATGTAGAGCTTTGAATTCTGAATATTCAGATTTCAAGGATGAAAATAGCTGTTCTTAGTTACCCAAGAATGTATAAACATCAAACAAACAAACAAACAAACAAAAAACATATGAAATATATTTGGTATAAAAAAAATCCAAATGGCATATCCTTGAATATAGGACTCAGTGGCTTTGGGACAGCATGCTTCTGCTCAGCACCTCTCAGTTTGGCTCAATTCATAAATCATAAACATTCAAGTTCTGACACTGTGGCACCCTACACAAAGAACATTGTATAACTTTTTTCTTGTAGTTCTATAAGTTTATTTTGGTTTATATGTGTGATTTGTTCTAGCTAGTCTTCTACACAGCAATCATTAAGCAAGATCTTCCTAGCCTATGTTAAGCAAAGTACTTTGTAATGACAAAAATTCACCTTTTGCCATAGAGGGTACGCACTGAGCAGTAACTCTGGAGATATCATTCCTGAAGCATTGCCCCATGCAGACCTATGGCATTTCCCAAGCTAGTTCTGGTCTGTTTAGTTCTTGTACCACAAACAAATCATCCTCATCACTACAGGCAAAGCAATCCACTTCCTCTGGAGAGCACCAGAACTGCAGTGACATGCCAAAACAGCTGTCTTGCTTTCTGGTTCAGGCCTACAACTCTGAACTGTGCCTTCTAGGCATATTTGGCAGCAGCCAGTTGCCTAAAACATTTTGTGCCTAAACTTTATGGCATTTTAGGCCATATAACATATCTTCAGGCCACATAAGATGCATTATGATGGACCTGCCCTGTTATTACAGGCCCTGCCTGCCAAATGTGCTTGCCTGCCAAGCCACGCAGATGACATGCACGCCCTATGGATTCTCCAATGGGACATGAAACCTGTGTTTGGGTAGCTGCATCCTGTCCACCTACTTGGGAGTCAACTCAAGGATATTGCACAACAACGTGCCAAGGAGTGGCATCGCATTTCCTTGTGATCGGTCTGGGAATATTGCTGAGGTGAAACCTGAGTTAATGTCCTCAATCTATGCTGATAGTAAAGGGACTTTTTTTATTGGCAACATCCTTTGACAGAGAGGTGGAAACAACACAGAAAACTGGACCTGGGGTTTTCTGCTGAGCTGCCATGTAACCCCAGCCTGCTCTTGCTCATATTAACAGGGTTCCAGTAGTAAGTGCCCCATTTTCCTGTATGTGAAGCCAAGAAAGCAAAAATAAATAAATAAATAAATAAATAAATAATAATAATAAATATTGCAGAATCCATTTCTCCACAGCATGGTATGATAGATGGGGCAATGCAGTCTCCAAGGGATGTTTCAGTCTCCTCCTGCTCCTGAATTACTGTTCTGATGATATTCCTGCAGCTAAAAGAGAAAAGATATACAGTTTTTAATAGAAACTAGTACAGAAATTTCTTTAGCTTGCAGAAAACCACAGGGAAAATAGATGTCTTCTCAGAAGGTATAATTTCTCAAAAAAAAAAAAAAAAGACAAACAAACAAAAAAAAAAAACACAAAAAAACATCTGGGACAGTGACAGGTGAATATAGAATGGGACAGTTTACTTAATTTATTTTAAGCAGTACACATTCAATATAATTGTGGGCTAGAAAATTACAGGATGAGCAGTCTAATATTTATTTATTGTGTTTTCTAAAGCACTTAAACACTTTCATGAGATCTTCCCCACTTCTCCCCTCCCAAATTAAAATGCTGTGAGAGATGCCTATTTAGTATGGGGATTCACAGCCAAAAAATCCATCAAGACTAAAGCAAGCAAGTCATATCTTAAAATGCGCACTGAAGACTCACTTCTCTTTTGTGGAACCAGTAAAGATGTAAGAGGAAAAACCCCATGTTTTGCACAGTACTTTTGTGCCTACAAGTAAATACATGATCTATATTAGTCATACTAGTTGGAAGCATTATTGAAAAACATTGACAAATCCCTGATTCCAGTGAAAATTGTGATGATTTCTTTTTGCTGTGGAAAATGTTTGGTTTTGGTGTTTGTTGTTTTCTAAGAATGTAGTCATGCAGAGAGTTGTCCAATTTAATATTTCTGATATTTATTAGATATTTTGTCTTGCCATCCTCTTAATCTTTCACACATATGTGCACAGATGTATTTTTCTCTTCCTCTGTCTTCAGAGCACCACTACTGCTGACAGCTGTCCGAAGTGCCTGATAGCACTTGAAAAAGAAAACTAGCAACTTCTTATTAAAAAACAAACAAAACAGTTTATCTTTTCAGCAGAAAAAATTCAATCCATAAAATCCATTCATTACCCATTTCTTAATCTCCCTACAGATGAATTAATTGTTAACACCAAACCCAAGCTGTTAGAAACATCTTTTTTATTTACTTCAACAGGGCCACTGGGAGGCTGACTGTAACTTGAAGTTCCATCTCCCTTCCCTTCTGATATCTAAGTAGTGGCAGCAGAGGCTAAAAAATTATTTCAACTAGTTTGTTTCTATGTTCTAGTGGTTGCTAAATATTCACCACAATACCAGGCCTGTGTAGGACTTGTAAGTGGTTTTCCTTCCGAAGGTTCCAAATGTTTCCAGACAAATTATGCATTAATTGTGGTGGAATCAAGCTATTCAGAGCAGAAGAAGATATAAGGTTCAATATCTATTTCTTGATTAATACAATACAGAAAGTTTTGTATTACATATTAATAAAGAGGTATAATGTGATTTAAATAGGATGAGCTCTAATGCAAAATGAAAGCATTTACTGAAGTGAGGTGGGTAAAAATACTAGCCTGCTGTTTTGGTTATACATGGAAATGTTCTCAACCTGTTTTTCTTTATGACCTGATAAATGAAATTGGACATAAAGAATTAAAATTATTTGCAGGGTGGAAATTATTTGTTTTCATGTGGTAATTGAAAATAATAAGAGACCAAAGAAGTTCAAAATTACAAGCTAATAGAGCTGTAGGGATTATGTGACATTATTTGAGGTCAGCTGGTTATGAAGTTCTTGCAGTTTCTGACATTTTCCATATTGCAGACTGTTCTGCGAAAGTTGATGCGCAAATGGAAATTCAGTGAGTTCCCTGAATAGAAAGTATATATCATCGATGTTGGTTAAGAGGATGAGATATCTCAGACAGGCCATTAACAGTAGGTGCACCAAGGGAGAAGTCTGGAACTGCCAACAAAATTGCTTGAGTTGTCTGCCAAGATGCCAGATGCTGCTGCTAAAAAATAAAAATAAAAAATTGTTATCCAAAACTGGTATCAGAGCTTCATGTCTGCATTCTACTGATGAGAAAAGAAATCAGAGGAAAGAAGTATCTTCACTACTGAGCACTTACAGGTCTTTTTTTTTTTTTTTTTTTTAAATATTAGTAACTACTGGCAGAAATTGGAAGAAATAGAACATCCTACGCAATTCTGGGGGTTGTGAGACTGAATAATGATGAACTTTGCTCAGTATTAAAAATCTTTCCCTTCCCTGAAATTTTTCTATTCCCTAACATAGAACTTCTCATAGAATCATGGAACAGTTTGGGTGGGAAAGGACCTTAAAGATCCCTTGATTCCACCCTCCTACCAAGGTCAGGGACACTCCGTCTAGATCAGATTGCTCAAAGCTCCATCCATCCTGACACTGAACACTTGCAGGGATGGGCCATCCACAGCTTCTCTGGGCAACCTGTTCTAGTGCCTCACCACTCTCTGAGTAAAGAATCTCCAGCTCTATGTCTATGCAGTAGAGAATGAAGAGGTTGTCTTCAGAGTTTGGCATGTGTGTATACTGATCATCCAGGATTTCTATAATGTGTGCCTTTGGCTTTGTGTTTCTCCACCTGATTGTTAAGGGGAGAAAGATGAAATTTTCCTGGCAATATCCACTAAGGGATTTTTGCTAGCACAGTTCTTACAGCTTAGAGGTGGCAATTTGCTGTGAGACTGAATGAGATCGCAAGACCTGGTTTTAGTGACACCCATTCTGGATGAACGTATGGCTGCGAACAAATTTTAAAAGTTCCAAGCATGTCCTTAAGTTCTGATCCAAACCCAATGATTTCAGTGTGACTATTCACTCTGGGCTCTTCTCCATGTCAGCAGAGCATGGGTTCTCAGCTCCTGTTCAGTCTTGAAGATTTGGACGTAAGGAAATGAGATGGAATTCTTACGATGTCTCAGCCAAAGCTAAAAATAGAACACAAGAGAGACAGGGCTCCTCATGTGTTAGCGGCCTGTCATCTGACTTCAGGCATAGCTGCAGGACTCCCTCACGCAAGTACAGGAACAGGGCAAGTCCTTATGTTATGGCACAACACTGCATCAGAGACCCTCAGCCTGGCAGTAAATCAGCACAGACAGTGCAATGCCATGGGGGTCCCACACTTGCACCCTTCAGGCAGTGTAACCTGTCACAATTGGCTGAAGCCCAGGGTGCTGCTTAAGCCAGGCAACAAAGAGTAAAAGGCATTGCAGAGACTAATGTACAGCCTACAGCTCAGCATTTATTTATTTGTTTATTCATTTATTCTGGACAATGTTTAATCCCAGATAAGAAATCGGGAAATAAATTTTAAAAAATACCTAAAAACAAAACAAAATCTAGCATGCATTTTTCTTTGCAATCATTCTTTTTAACATAACATATAACCATACATTTTCAGTCTACATCTCTGTTCTTTAAGACATACATTAGAAACTTTATCAGTACCTGAAAAAAAAAAATAATGTTCTGTGCATCAGGCAGCAAATGCACTAGGCTCCTGCATGTGTTTCAAGTTCTAGATTACACAGTGGTTAGCAGGAGAGGTATTTTAAATATCTTATGATTAGAATTTTAAGTCAAGATAATTAATACTATCATATATTCAGAGATTAATTTTTCAGTTTAGATTTAGATATCTTTAATGAAGGCATCTTCCTTTTCTCTTTGATGCCCCTCTTGCCTGTTGTTTTGTATCCCATACAGCAGCCAGTGACTCATCAAGCTATTATCAAAGTCAGTGTCAAGGTAAGTATCACACAGAAGCAAAGCTACTTCACAACACTTCAGTGATACACAATACTACCAGAGTAAAAAAAAAATAAAAAAAAAAAAATAAAATAAAAAAATCTAGTTAGGACACTGTATATTACATACTAATCAAAACATCTATCCTCACTTTGCATGCAAAAGAATTGGAGGAGCAAAACGCTACTTGAAGGTCCTAGTTTGTCTTTCTAAAAAGTGGAGCAGAACAATAGCACACATTCCCTTTGTCCCCCTGTCAAAGTAATACCAGCTGCTTATAATTCACATTTTAGATATTTCCAGGACAGTCTGCTGTAGATTGCCTTTCAGAAAAAGGCTGTCATGTTTTGAATTGGAATGAACAAATTAACAGCTTGACATTTTGTGTAAAAACCTGGGCCTGTAACAATTTCCATACGCAGAGCTTTAAAGTGCAGACTGCACTTGAACCTTATCTTTTGACTTCAGTCCACATGTAGATAAACAAGAAAGGTGAAGGTTATTCAAAGGTGACTGATTTTTAAATATGGGGAAATGTTTTTAAACATTGAATTTGTTCATGTTATGCAGAGCCACAGAATTGCCTACCTGAATTCTGTTTCTTCCTCAGAGAGAGTTCAACAACCCAACTTTGGGGACCTTGGGAAAATTACAGTGAAACATTTTGGTGAAAATGTATGCAAAGCTTGTCTTCACCCCATCCATAGGCCTGGATCCTGCAACTGTTTTGGCTCTTTTTAAACCCATGAGCAGTACCAGAGAAATGGATGGAACCTAAAACTAGAGAAATGCTTGTGCCAGTTCACTGCCTCAGTGTGATCACTTACATACTTACTAGCAAAGCCTTTGCAGGGACATTTTCAGGCAGTGTTCTTTGAAACTACTTTCAATCACTCTCTTGGCAATTATCATTGCTGTCTGCAAATGCTTCCATTATTTAGAATTACAGTACTATTCTCCTATTCTCCCACTTAGTCTGTTTCACCAGTAAGATGAACTTTAAAAAACATTGTACCATCATCGCAATGATATTATAGATCAGTTGTGTACAAGTTTTTTTTGTTTTGTTTTGTTTTGTTTTGTTTTGTTTTTAAATCTGAACATGACGTTTAAACACAATTACTTCAAAAGTAATGAGCAATTAGAGATTACTTTTCCTATTAGCCTTTTCTCCAGTTAAATTGTATATTGAGCAAAACCAGACAAAATCCAACAAAAAAGTGTTTTCTAAATTAAAAATGAAATTAAATGTAACAATGCTTTACAACCAATGGATTGGATTGCAGTCCAAAATGTACTTTAAGACTAAAAGCAATCTAAACACTTTTGTCTTTCTAATAATTACTTAGTACAGTTTTCTGGCTTTTGCAATTGCAAGAAATAGCATGCATATAAAAACAGGTATTGTGTTAGAGCTTTTTAGCAGCACAAATAAGAAGATCCAAGTCAAATGGCAATATAGGATTGATGGTTGATAGTTGGCTGAATATGAGCCAGCAGTGTGCTCAGGTGGCCAAGAAGGCCAACAGCATCCTGGCCTGTATAAGAAACAGTGTGATCAGCAGGGCTAGGGAGGTGATCGTCCCCCTGTACTCGGCTCTGGTGAGGCCGCACCTCGAATACTGTGTTCAGTTTTGGGCCCCTCGCTACAAGAAGGACATCAAGGTGCTTGAGCAGGTCCAGAGAAGGGCAACGAAGCTGGTGAGGCACCTGGAGAACAAGTCCTATGAGGAGCGGCTGAGGGCGCTGGGATTGTTCAGCATGGAGAAAAGGAGGCTCAGGGGCGACCTTATCGCTCTCTACAGGTACCTCAAAGGAGGCTGTAGCTAGGTGGGGGTTGGTCTGTTCTCCCACGCACCTGGTGACAGGACGAGGGGGAATGGGCTTAAGTTGTGCCAGGGGAGTTTTAGGTTGGATGTTAGGAAGAACTTCATTACCAAAAGGGTTGTTAGACATTGGAACGGGCTGCCCAGGGAAGTGGTGGAGTCACCATCCCTGGAGGTCTTTAAAAGACGTTTAGATGTAGAGCTTAGGGATATGGTTTAGTGGGGACTGTTAGTGTTAGGTCAGAGGTTGGACTCGAGGATCTTGAGGTCTCTTCCAACCTAGAAATTCTGTGATTCTGTGATTCTGTGATATGAAATTTTCTTAAAGACAGTGCTAGTGCTGAATAAATCCCATCGAAATCCTTGACATTAACTTAAGTATTGTATACATCCTGTGCTGTTACTCTTCAAACAGGAGATGAAAATTAATTAATTAATTCAATAAATAGAAAGACTATTTACTGTTGCATGCTATTATAACAGAGACCTGTAATCTAAACGTAATTCTGTATACAAGTACACACACTTCTGCTTGCTGTTCCTTACAGCGAGTATTCAAGCTGCAGAGCAAGGCAATCTGGATGTATGCTGTTACCCAGACAGGAATACAATGTTATGCTCTCTTGCTCTGTTCGCAGGCTCTGAGTGTTATGCACATCTTTGCAGTGCCAGTTTGAAAAGCATGGTGGGGGAGTTGTTGATTTGCTACAATATACAGGTGTAATACCCAACATCCACAATAATATTCTTTGCCTTTCAATTGAAATAACAGATTTCTAGATTAGTCATTTGTTTTGCTTTGTTTCACATTTTCCTCTGACTGCTTTAGCATCTCTATTTAAGTCTGGTCTTCCAGGTGTATTTTAGACACCTTTTCACAAAATTTTAATGATAATTACATTTCCAGAAAAGTTGTTGTGAAATCTTTACAATACAAGAGCATTACCCTATACACATATCATGTTTAAT
This sequence comes from Heteronetta atricapilla, assembly GCA_011075105.1. Taxonomy (NCBI): domain Eukaryota; kingdom Metazoa; phylum Chordata; class Aves; order Anseriformes; family Anatidae; genus Heteronetta; species Heteronetta atricapilla. The sequence goes on along the minus strand of CM021763.1, from coordinate 57,400,531 downwards.
CCAAACACTCTTAATACAGGATTTCACAAATCACAGGGAAAAGATTTTGAAACCTTGATTAAAAAAATAAGAATAAAAAATAATCAAATGATCAGATTTATGTAAAAAATTGTTGTATTGATATTGTTACCCACAGTAAGATGTAGAGAGAAAAAAGGTTTCTTTCAGAAATTTTAATAGCTAGTTAAGGATTCACACTGTGGGACAATGACGCTTTAAAGAAAGGCACATGATGAAACCTGACAGATGTTTTCATTTCCATTTCACATTTCTCCTCAGCTCATTCAGCAAAGCTTTTCTAAATCTTTTTATCAGGCAGTAGAAGAACTATTTAACAGCATCTTGTTAAAATATGTTATGTATCTAAAAAAGCCATTGATTAAATTGTCACCTGGAAGGGCATTGAACTTTTAGTACCCAGAAAGGTATAGTTTTCTTGTGGTGATGGGCCAGGGAGGGAACAGTTAATAAAGCATCCTCAAGATTTATTAACAAGTGCTACTAGCTGTATAAATATCAGAGAAATTAGAAGGTCTTGTCAAGTTGTCTGCTCTACTAAAAAGTCATTGACTTATTTTATTATGTTGGTAGGATACTTTAATGCTTTTTAGACTTACCTACAGTAGAGGGTATGACATGTTCTACTGAAATCACCCATGACATCATACTATATGGTCACATGAAATATTTTCCCCACTGGTTTTTAAAAGTATTATCCTTTGTTAGGATAGAGATGACAATTTTCTAAGTGAAACTTTTTAAAATTACATATTTAGCTAGTATAAATAAGCATTATTATTGAGAAGCTCTAACAGAACAGTTATCCAAGATTATGAAAAGCTGACAAGATACAATTCCATTTTAAATGCAGTATATCTTCCAAAAGATGTTATATATGGTAATAGTCATACAATTTTATTAAACATGCTATAATTAAGGAGGGACTATCAAAATTATAGTAAGACATTTAAAATATAGCTGGTACAAAGGACTGAAGAGATTACACCTGCCTATGAATTAATAAGGTACAGTCTTAGTATCATGAATGTGACTAGTAGCAGCAGAAAGTGGTCACTGACCTGCTTATTGAAAGTAATGGTGGACAGGCATCTATTAAGTAATCTCTGCTTTTCTGCATTAGTTAGAAAGGCATCCTGATCACAAAAACATCTAAGTTATTAAAATGCCAGACTGTATAAATTCTCAGCAGCCATTCAGCTAAGAAAAAGACCAGAAGAGTGCTTAAATGATGTCTTGCATTTCATTATGGCTTTTCCTTTATTTCATATTAGACTCCCAGTGCTGTGTAACAAGCTGATGATGTGCATAAAGCAGTGAAAAGTACTCAGGGAAATATGACTCTGGAAGGGATGCTTACTGGACTAGCTCATTTGTTTAGAAAGTTTTGGGGACATCTAAACATGAAGGTAACTGGGCTTTGGAAAACTTGGAGCTTTACTGGGTTAGTGACTCACACTAGGCAACTTACCCAAATTTAAACAGAATAAGGGAATATTTGATATTGCATATATATTTTTCCCTGTATTTAGCTAGTACATCAATCATTTATGTTTCTGAAGTGGTTCATTTCAGGTACCTTCAATATTTTAGAATTTTCTGCTGTCAGGAGAAATTACACTTTATTGTGCATATTGGCCTTATCTGAGTATGCAAAGATAAATATGCCTTAGAAGATGGTCCCTAACAGCCATCAGCAGGAAATAAAATGTGCTGTAGCCAAAAGAAACCTTGCGGACCAAGGTCTGACTGCAGTCCTGTCCGTCTCTAGACTTGCAACACTTTGGCCTCAAAGGGCATTTGGTGTGTGAAGTCCTGAACTCCCTTCTGAGGTCAGATATTTATGCCTTGCCTTTCTCTGAAAACACATCTGGCAGCAACAGACATATTTTTTTAACCAATACTTGGAAGATGTACACAGATATACTGCTTCACCTTTGCCATTTCTTTGTCTGAATAGGGAAATTTGAGTCCACATCTTCCCTTCTGTTTTCCCTTCTACCATCAGCATTCTCCACCTCAATATGACATAAGTCTTACTGTGTGATGGGTATGAAAAACAGTTTTGTAAGTCTGGAGTGATGCCAAGTTCCAATTTCATCTGGGTCACAGACCAGACCAGGGAGAGGGAGCCTGCTGGCTCTTTACTTAGGCATTTTCTCACTAAGGAAAGAGCTACCCAAGTTTCAGTGCCTGATACAACTAGGGTTTAGCATCTTAACTCATAAGAATGAGGATGATTAAAACATTTCTAGGTCCTCTTTTCTTGTTAAGAAACTTCCCTCCAGCTGTTATGCATTGACACTGGAAACAACAGAAATAGCAAATGTGAACCTCTCTCTATCCTGCTCCCTGTCCATTTCATTACAGGCCTTCTGGCATTTTCCCATGCCCAGCTGAGCTGACTGAACAAGCCAGATGAGAGAGATGAGTCAGAGCAGTGTTGGAGGGACTGCACACTCACATCACAGCCCTTGTGATGCATTGTGTGGGGGGACAGTCACCTTCAGTGGGTTGCATTTCTGAAAACCTGTTGACAAGTAGTGTTTTTAAACTATTTAATCTGTATCTGCAACCACCATGCCTGCAATGTATCATTCACTCTTTAATACTATTCTAATATTCAGACAGCTGAGTGTCTCTCTTATATATTTCCTTTTCATTTCCAAAGCCTGTTGGGTCTCAGAGAAGCAGGCACTATCTAAGAATGAGCATTGCTGCAAAAACTTTTGAGGAAACACAGGATTTTTGAAGAGTAGAAAAAAAAAAAAAAAAGAAAAAAAAAAAAAAAAAAAAAAGCTGCTTTTTGCTTTTCTGTATCCAGGCAGAGGGAAATGTATTTGATGCAGTTTGTCAGCTTTGTATAAAAACAAACGTTGGCACAAGTAAAGATTATACACATCAATTCCACTTAATTGATTTCTTACATGGTTCATCTTTCTGTTAAGTTAGTTAATGAACAGAGCTTTCAAACCACTGTTGCATTGTATTCTCTGTAGCTATCCACCTTTTTATTCCCATCCCTTAGCAGGCAAGAAAGAGCCCTCCTGGGCACTGTCTTCTGCTTGAGGAAGGACTAAATATTCTGCTTCTACTTGAGGTAGTTTAGCTATTCTAATAGTGTTCTAATATTTTTCCCTCAAGGAGATGCTTTACCCATAACATTAGGCTGATGCTGTCTCTGTATATATCAGGAAAGCTTAACACATACATCCATTTTAACATTTCTATAAGAATTTATCATATCCATAGCTTGCAATATGTGTTACTATAACAAGATTTTAAATTTAGTCTTCCAAGGCTATGTTCACCTTAACAAACAGTGCATTTGTAGAGAAAGAAAAAGAAAAAGAAAAAAAAAAAAAAAAAAGGAAAAAAAAAAAAAAAAAAAAAAAAAAAAAAAAAAAGAAAAAAAGAAAGAAAAAAAGAAAGAAAAAGGAAAAAAAAAAAAAAAGGGAAAGAAAAACAAAGATGCTGATATATCAGGGTACTTGCTACATGCATTTAAGGAGAGTTTAACTCTGACTAGCTCCGGTCCAGGAAGGACTGAATGTCCATCTGTGGTTGGAGTTCATTAGGTGCTTTCACAGAGTACATCTTCTGCCTTATTTTCATCTTGCCATTCAGTGATGCGAACTACAGCACGGAAAATGGGGACAGTTGGGAGATTTGCTTCAAAATTGCACTCCTGCTAGGAGCTAGATTGCACAGAAAAAAGAAGTTCTAAAATAAACTGTTAATAGTTTGTTGCCGTTCCCTCTTAGTCACTTGATTTGCTCAAAGGCAGCTCTGAAATATTCTCTAAACCCTCTATTACTCCTTATTTACATGACATAACAGGTATATGTTGTATATATACATATATTCTCTTTCCTAGTCAAAATTAGAAGAAATTAAAACAAACAAAAGAAGTGCTTGCACCTTAAGAAAAATAATTTTGGTTCCATCATGAACATCAATGAAATATCATTTTAAAAAAAGTTACAATTTTAAAATATATTAAACTTTCATATATGTAGCATAATTTTGGTATATAAGAATAATTTATATATAAAAAATGCATGGAAAATATTTTCATAATAAGTATTTCATGCCTGTAAAACGCATGGATTCTTTTGTTGTCTTTAGAGAAAGAAATATGCAAAATTGTGTGCACTGAGTGTATAAAATGTTGCACAAAAACAGCTGGCAATATTCCTTTGCTCTCACATCTGTCATAAGGATGAGTTCCCTGATTTCTCTCTCTTAGGCCGTTTTCAGTTGCAGCTGCTGTAGTGTTATCTACATGAGTGATGAACATTTAATCTGCATAGACCAAGGTTCAAAACACAATTCATTGGAAAATACCAGCCCTTGCCCTGACAATATCTTTCACTACAGTGGCCCAGGCTCTGATATTCAGGTTTATCAAAGGAAGTTGTCCACGATAACCAATTTTTACCCTGTTATGCCTGGCCCTGGGCTCAGTAAATCTGGATCTAAGACTCCAATATGCCAGAGGAGTCAGTAGCTGTGGTAGCAGCAATACAAAAAAGCCCCACAGGTGCTTGCCAGCATCATTCCTGTTGATATTTGCTGTCGAGCTGATAAGAAAGAGCAGCATAAGTGAACTGCTGCAATTCATGGGTGCTTCTGTATGACAGGAAATCGATCCTATTTTTGGTTTGGGCCTAAGCAAATATTTAAGCATGTATTCACTGTACGTGTGTATGAAATAAAAAACTCAAAAAACTCCCCCACCACTTATCTGTGAATGCTGCTTAAAATTCATTAGCCTTTGCAGTTGTTTAGACTTTCACATTAATTAGTTTTCAGACTGTACATTCTTTATAATTACCCCAAGCAAGATAAAACAAGAAAGTTTATTACAATCCATTTGTGCAATGAACTGAATCATTTGTGGAAGGTGCTATATGATTAAGGCAGTTTGGTTGCTGATGTACCATTTTCCATTTGATTATTGTTTACTTACTGCTATGTATAATTTAAGGCCCTATTGTACTTTGTGGATGTATCATTGAGATGGGCTAGAAGTGCCCTCAAATATTGAAAACAACAGCCAGAATAATTTTTGAAAAATGTCTTCCTTTTAATGCACAGAAGGCAACAGCTTTCCTTTGTTATTGTTTTGCTTTGTTTTGTTTTGTCTTTGAGTGGGGGGTACTTTCAATAATTTTTCATATTAATATATTTCTCTAATAATAATGACACCTCTTTGCATTACTAAAAGGTACAGCTCTAGCATTGCTAGCAGGTCAAGGGAATAGATTGCCCCTCTCTGCTCTGAGGTGGTGTGGCCTCAGCTTGTGTACTGTGTATGGTTTTGAATGGCACAGTAGAAGGACATAAAACTATTAGACAGTGTCCAAAGGAGGTCTAAGAAGATGGTGAAGCACCCAGAGCGCAACACATATGAGGAGCAGTTAAGTCGCTTGGTTTGTTCAGCCAAGAGCAGAGCAGGCCGAGGGGAGGCCTCATGGCGGCCTGCAGCTCCCTCACGAGAGGAGCGGAGGGGCAGGCGCTGAGCTCTGCTCTCTGGGGACAGTGACAGGACCCGAGGGAACGGCATGGAGCTGGGACCCGGGAGGGTCAGACTGGGGGTTAGGAAAAGCTTCTTCATCAAAAAGGTGGTCAGGCACTGGGACAGGCTCCCCAGGGCAGTGGTCACAGCACTGAGCCTGACGGAGTTCAAAAAGTTTTGAACAATTCCCTTAGACATATGATTTGTGTTTTGGGTAGTCCTGTGTGGAGCTGGACTTAATGATCCTTGTGGGTCCCTTACAACTCAGGATATTCTACGATTCTATGATTCTTCTTTTGGACCCTGACCAAGGCTTAGCCTGTTACATACTATGGCGTTTGATCTTAGCATGTTACATGTTACATCCTCCTCCTCCTCCTCCTTCTCCCCCTGCTCTTTCTCCTCTTCCTCTTCCTCCTTCTCTTTTTCCTCCTCTTCCTCTTTTTCCTTTTCATATAATAAATTTCAATATATATTTCTTACTAGGAAGTAAAGAAATTGATTTAGACCTGAACTAAGCCTTATGGATCATGAAAACTGGAGTTCCTTGTTATATTTGTTGTTGTCTTTTAACAAGACATCTAAGTATGTGCTTTAAACACAGTCATAGCTATGAAAAAAAAAAAAAAAAAAAAAAATCTACAAAGCCAAACAATGATAATGTCTCATTGGATTATAAGTTTTATTCATGCTTGTACAATGAAAAGTAGATCCTACAAGTTTCTTGTTTCGAGTGAATCTTTTCATTCACAGTAAATCTGTGCTTCTGGGCTAGACTTAAGAATAAAGGACTAAAGCTGCTTCTGCTCGGGTGTGCTGACTCAGACCCTAGCAGCTGCTGTGTATGTAGGGAAAGAAGACTAGTGCAGGAAATACTTTTCTTGCCTCCCAAAACCACAGTTCAGAGTTCCTCAGTCAAAAATTCCACCATGGCTCTTCTGTACCTGTGAATATCCTGTATTGAAGGATTTTTGTTACCTGAATATGCTTAAATCCATATTTTGTTCAGGCACAACACACTGTGGCAAAAAGCCTGTCAATAAATTTTACTTTTAATCTAAAACTGACTTCTTCTGAAGTCGGATGTCTAAATTTAGTGGAATTATGGTGAGTGGCAAACAATTGTTTTTTATACATTTCCATAACATTTATGACTTTATAGATAGGATTGAACAGTATTTTCTTGATAAAGAAGCTCTCAAGAATGAGTATGTCTTTCTAAGTATAGCAATAAATAATATTGTATTCTGTAATTTATTTATTTATTTTTAATTTTACAAGAAGGAGATTCCAAATAAATTTGTTTTGGAAACAATCAAAGGAACTCTGAAAAGCTAAATCTCTGTAACAGTCTCCCAGAACTTGCAGTTTTCTGGCTGTATGTCAGACAGCTGGGAAGTTTAAGTTCCCAATTTCGACAAAAGCGCATCTTCCATTTTGTCATCCTACGCCATCTGCCTGCTGATGCAGGTACAGCTAGAGCTCCCTCACAAATCCCAGGGAAATGGTGAAATTTTAAACTAAATTAATCAGATTTCTTATTTGTGCAGCTGCACAAATCTGTGTACAAAATATAGACCTGAATATCCTGCAAGCAAAGTGGATAACAGACTGTTCAAATCCACTTCTGTTGGTGAGGAGGTGAACTAGTAATATGGAAGGAAGAGAGACAAGATATCTTGAGGTGTGCTGTGCTCTGACACTGTGCGGCCAAGTTAAACAGCATCTGATCTTAAAAGGTGGTAATACTGGCTGCATTAAGACAATGAACAAAACTTGCTTTAGACCATAGAGCACAAAAAGTGCCAGGTGAAAGCAAGCTGAATGACCTTACGAAATCTTATCTGTGATAGATTGGCTGTGTATTCCATAAGAACTGAATTTCTTCTACAAAAATACAAAATCTGACACTGCAGACTCATCAACAGATGATTCAGTTTTGATGGCCATTATTTTTTTCCTGAATTCCTTTCTTGAAAAACTGATGTGGTTCAGTCCCTACTAGATTTTTTTCTATCCATAAGGAAGATGATAAACTTGAATACAACTTTTTGTTCATGTATCACTTTTTTTTTTTTTTTTAAATAGTTCAATAAAAACAAAACAAAAAAACAAAAGAAACAAACAAACAAACAAAAACAGGTTTTCAGTCTGGTAGTTTCATATGTGGGATATCTGTCTAGGATAAATAGAGTTTTTTTTTTTTTTTTAATTGGAATCAATTTTATTTTAGGAAAATACCACAGTCAAATGCTTCAAGAAGTCAGTAGCTAAGGATTTTAATGAGAACCTAGGTTAAGTATATTTTTATTTTCATAGAAGTAATACTGGGTGTTTCACAATGCAATTCTTCAAGGTAATGTTCGGGGACAGATGCCCAGAACAATCTTCTTGATTAACTTGGCAGCATTTCCTTCCTATTAGCTTTAATATTTCTCCGTTAGTAGTTTTATTTCTCTGAATAACTGCTCCTTTTAATAGCCAAGATACTTACAAAAAGATAGCTTTGGAGCAGCATAAGCATGCTTAGTCTTACCCAGTTCAAGGTCTCCAGTTTGTGGACTCTCTCAGGTTTGGATAAACAGCAGCACCAGACAACCACACAAGTATTTGGAAGATTGCATGACTATCCTTATCATTGCAGCTATTCTCACATGGTGTTATTTAATGAATATACTGAGATCACTTCTATGTACATGCAGACTATGTTTTACTGTTTGTATCAAGCCAGTAGCAAGCCTAGGACATTTTGCTCTTAATTACACCTTTGGGATGGCTTAACTTTGGAGACTGTAATTTTACATTGACTTTTCACCATATGGATTAAATGGTTCACTCAGTCTGTAATGCAACAGATACCTCTGATACCTTTAAGTCAAATATTTTCATTGATCACTATTTCCTAATTAAAATGGAAGAACATTACTCTGAATCTCTAGTTATGGTTTCTTCAAATGAGAGCATACTATTACTATGTCCTGCCTTTTTTTTTTTTTTTTTTCCCTGTATACAGAATACACACAATATATTTTCCATGTTTCATCAGTATAGCTGTTTTCTGAGGCTTGGATCAAACAGGATTTTTATATCCTTAGTATTCCCACAGCTTTCAGTGATATAAAAAGATGAGGGTATTTATTCCGTGCTGAAACATTCATTACATGTATGGAAGAATAAAAAAATTACACTTTGAGAGATGCAGAAATACTGATGATTATGACAACCTAAACTTATCTTCTGTAAAGCATTTAAAACTGGAAACTCATAGTGTTACTGATATTCATATACCCCATGAAATTTTTATATGTGAATGTTATCACAGTAAGCTGGTGCATGACACAATGTTGTGTTTTCATATTTTCAGTAAGTTCCTTTTAAGTAAGTAGATGATGCTCTCCTAAGACATCTATAAACCAGTAATACCTAAAAATGAAATGACCAGCTTAATATTGCAAACTCCTTGATATGGTGTGATAAACCATAAAGTAAACAAAACATAGATCAAGACTAATTGTGAAAGACCATGTGACATTTCTCAGTTACATCTTGTACATATGGAGTAGTGGAGGGTTCAGACAGGTTTTTGGAGCTGTCTTTGAGTATATCAAATAACTAGGATAGGATGTCAACAGGATGTCAACTTTAATGGCTTATTTTAGAAACTTCAATTTCTCTGTGTAATATCATAGCAAGTGAAGTGAAAATCATTGGCTGGTAAATGTCCATAGTAGAGAAAACTGAATAATTCAAAAAGTCTTTTAATTCTCTTAGGAAACAATCTCTTTCTGTCATCCTATTACTTAATTATATTGGTTATGTCAATAACAACTTATAGAGATTACACTTTGCAAGAACAAACACCATACGTTCCTTTGCTAACTTACTACATGCATTAATAATAGATTTTTTTGCTTTATCATCAAAAATATAAGAAAATATTATCTTAATTATTCATAAACTAAAATATAAATGCTGTCAAAAATAATTAAATATTTAATGCAAACATAATTGTAAAACTGATGTAATTATGCCACTCTCCTTTTAAATTCCCTGTTCTAGCTTCCTCGTGGCTTTTAATTCACATTCATATTTCTTGTTTCCACCTAGAAGCAGCCTATTAGCCTGGTCAGCAGGAAGACCAACCTGTATTATAACTTACATTTAACAAGACAGTATGTTTTGCTTTTGAATTTGGCATTTATCAGAGAATGCAAGTTTATTAAAAATCAAATCAAATCAAATCAAATCAAATTACAGCTAAATAAAAACATCATCCGATGGGTGAGCAATTGGCTAACGGGCAGGGCCCAAAGGGTTATGGTGAATGGGGCTGCGTCAGGCTGGCGGGCGGTCACCAGTGGGGTCCCTCAAGGCTCCATAAACGATCTGGACGTAGGAATAGAAGGTATTTTGAGCAAGTTTGCTGATGACACCAAACTTGGAGGAGTTGTGGACTCGGATGAGGGTGGAAAAGCCTTGCAGAGGGATCTGGATAGGCTGGAGAGCTGGGCGATCACCAACCGCATGAAGTTCAATAAGAGCAAGTGCCGGGTCCTGCACCTGGGACGAGGAAACCCTGGCTGCACGTACAGACTGGGCGATGAGACGCTGGAGAGCAGCCTAGAAGAGAGGGATCTGGGGGTCGTGGTAGACAGCAAGTTGAATATGAGCCAGCAGTGTGCCCTGGCAGCCAGGAGGGCCAACCGTGTCCTGGGGTGCATCAAGCACGGCATCGCTAGTAGGTCGAGGGAGGTGATTGTCCCGCTCTACTCTGCGCTGGTGCGGCCTCACCTCGAGTACTGTGTGCAGTTCTGGGCACCACAGTATAAAAAGGACATGAAACTGTTGGAGAGTGTCCAGAGGAGGGCTACGAAGATGGTGAAAGGCCTGGAGGGGAAGACGTACGAGGAACGGCTGAGGGCACTGGGCCTGTTCAGCCTGGAGAAGAGGAGGCTGAGGGGAGACCTCATCGCAGTCTACAACTTCCTCGTAAGGGGGTGCCGAGAGGCAGGAGACCTTTTCTTCATTAACACCAGCAACAGGACCCGCGGGAACGGGGTTAAGCTGAGGCAGGGGAAGTTTAGGCTTGACATCAGGAGGGGGTTCTTCACAGAGAGAGTGGCTGCACACTGGAACAGGCTCCCCAGGGAAGTGGTCACTGCACCGAGCCTGACTGAGTTTAAGAAGAGATTGGACTGTGCACTTAGTCACATGGTCTGAACTTTTGGGTAGACCTGTGCGGTGTCAAGAGTTGGACTTGATGATCCTTAAGGGTCCCTTCCAACTCAGGATATTCTATGATTCTATGAAATCAAATCTGAGCAGTTCCACCCATTCTACTTCTATGACTGCTGATTTTTCTGCTTATTGTTTTGGAGTTTCAACAATTGCCAGTAATGGATAGATTCTCATCATTTCCTTGCATTATCTTTAGCAAAGACAAAACAAAACAACCTTCTGTCCCTCAAATTCCTAGAGAAAATATAAACATATCACTTTTTTTTTTTTTGATAGCAGTTTTGAAGAACAGACTTCAACCATACTTTTACATAAAGAAATTACTGTCTAGTCATATTAGATCAGTTTTCTTTTCTTCTGTGGATAAGCTAAAGGTTAATATAAAACATAATGTTATTTGACTTGCTATGTAAACTCCAGTTCAGGAGATATCCATTTAATCCATGCAGACTTGTGGAGTGGGCTTCTGTGATATAAAGCAAGACAATTGTGATGCAGGCTTTGTTTGACAATTTAAATAGAGTTAGAAACTTTAGTAAATATACATATATATATATCTGTTTAAATTAAGAGGAATGGAAAGTGGAAGGTGATTCTGGCTAGTTTCAGAACTAGGGCAAAGAGTTAAGTACAGATTACGAATTTAGGATATTAATATTTAAGCATTTTTGTCATAAATCCATAAGTGAATACTGGTTTATATATATACACACACACACACATATATATATTAAAAAAAAAAAAAAAGTATTAGAGTTGAATTAAATCTTTTAAAGTTACAGCTTATTTATATTTCTCTGCAGTAAAACTCAGACATTATCAACAATAAAAATCACTAGTGCTATGTTAAATAAAAAAAAAGTTACCAAGGATGTATATTCATAGCAAGTGAAGTGAAAATCATTGGCTGGTAAATGTCCATGACTAACTAGATGCAACTATAAACTTGTCAGTAGTTGTCTGGAAAATTACAGGGAGAAAACATTTGAAGACCTTACAGTACCTTATAAGATATCTTGCAGAAAAACAAATGAAAAAGAAACCAAAAACAAAACCAAAAGCAAGCACTTATGTTCCTTTCAGTTTATTCACAGTTATTGCATTACATTAGAAAGAGCATCTGTCCTAAAGCTCATCCCAGGGTTTTGACACTGTTGGTGGTTTTTTTTTTTTTTTTTTTTTTTTTAATAACACTAATAAAATAAGTCAGATAAATCCACTCCCATTTTTAAAAGAGTAGAAAGGAAGACTGGGGGAACTACAGACTGGTGAATCTCACCTCTGTGCCTTTGGAAGATTGTGAAACAGATCCTCCTGGAGCAATGTTAAGGCATGTGCAGGACGAGGAGGTTATCCAAGACAGCCAGCATGGCTTCATTAAGGGCAAATTGTGCCTGACCAATCTGGTGGCCTTCTATGATGGAGTAACTGCATCAGTTGACAAGGGAATATCAGCCAACATCATCTACCTGGACATCTGTAAGGCCTTTGACATGGATCCATGCAACATCCTTATCTATAAACGGGATTTGAAGGGTAGACTATGGTGGATAAGAAATTTGCTGGATAGCTGTATCCAGAGAGTTGCAGTCGATGGCTATGTCTGGGTGGAGGTCAGTGATAAGTGGTGTCCCTCAGGCATTTGTCTGCAGATCGGTCGTGTTTAATATCATTATCAATGACTTAGACACCAGTGGATTCAAGTGCACCCTCAGCAAGTTTGCAGATGACACCAAACTGAGTAGTGGAGTTGATACAACAATAGGAAAGTATGGCATTCACTGGGAAAAAAGCTCAACATGAGCCAGCTGTATGGGCTTGCAGCCCAGAAGGCCAACTGCATCCTGGGCTGCATCAACAGAGGAGTAACCAGCAGGTCAAGAGAGCAGCCTGTCTGGTGGTTTTATTCAGCTGAGCAGCTGAGCTCCAGAATAACCACTCTCTCACTCCCTTTGCTCAAGGGGAACAAGGGAGAAAACACAATAAAAAGGGCTCAATGTCTGAGAAAAAGCCTGGGAGATCACTCAAAAGTTACCGTCAGGGGCAAAACAGAGTCAGCAGAAGTAGATCAATGCAATTTCTTACCTCTTACTAACCAGCTACAACAGTGAAAAACTAAAACCAAGCAAACAAAAAATAAAATCATCTTTCCCCCACCTACCCGCTCCTTCACCAACCCATACAGGGAAACAGCTAATGGGGGTTGCAGTCTGTGCACCTATAGCGCTTTGTCTCCACCGCTCCTTCACGGCCACTCTCTGCACCTGCTCCCTGTGGGGTCCCTCCCATGGATGCCGTCCTTCCTGAACTGAGCCTGTGGGGGCTGCCCACAGACAGCAGGTCTTCAACAACTGCTCCCACATGGCTCTGTACCACGGGGTCCATCCATACCCCAGGAGCAAACTGCTCCAGCACGGGTCCCCCACAGGTGGGCGGCAGCTCCCCCCAGAGCCCTGCTCCTGCGTGGGCTCCTCTCCATGGGCTGCAGCTCCGGCCCACGGCCTGCTTCTGCGGGGGCTCTCCATGGGCCGCAGCCTCCTCCAGACCACATCCACCTGCTCCACCGGGGGTTCCTCCATGGGCTGCAGCATGGAGATCTGCTCCATGTGGGACCCATGGGCTGCCGTGGGACAGCTTGCTCCACCAGGGGCCTCTCCCTGCACAGGCCACAGGGGAACAGCTGCTGCGTGCTTGGAGAACCTCCCGCCCTCCTGATGCACTGACCTTGGGCTCTGCAAGGCTGTTCTCTCACATTTCTCAATCCTCTCTCCCAGCTACTGTTGCACAGCATTTTTTTTCCCCTTCCTGAAGACTGCTCTCCCAGAGGCACAAACAGCATTATTTACTGGCTTAGCTCTGGCCAGTAGCAGGCCCCTTTTGGAGCCATCTGCAACTGGCCCTTATCTAACATGGGACAGCTTCTGGCTTCTGGACTTTTCTGACAGAAGCCACCCCTGTAGCCTACCGCTACCAAAACCTTGTCACATAAACCCAGTACACTGCAATCCCTCTACTCTGCTTTTATGAGGCCCTGCTTGGAGTGCTGCCTGCAGGTCTGGTGCCCCCAGCAAAAGAAGGATCTCTGCTTGTTAAAGTAGGTCCAGAGTAGGGCCATGAAGATGATCAGAGGGTATGAGCACCTCTCCTGTGAAGACACTCTGAGGAAACCGGGGATGAGCCTGAAGAAGAGAAGGGTTCAGGGAAACCTTGTTGTGGCCTTTCAGTAAATAAAGGAAGCATATATAAAAGATGGAGAGTAACTTTTTACTCTGTCAGATAATGATAGGTAGGACAAGGGGAAACAATTTTAAACTAAAAGAAGGGTGATTTAGATTGTATATTAGGAGGAATTTCTTTACTCAGAGGTTGGGGAGACAGTGGAACAGGTTGCCCAGAGAAATTGTGGATGCCCCATCTATGGAAATGTTGAAGGCCAGGTTGGATGGGGCCCTGGGCAACCTGATCTAGTGGGTGGCAACCCTGCCCATGGTAGGGGGGTTGGAACTAGGTGGTCTTTAAGATCAGATGATCTTAATGGGATGGAAGGTATCTAGGGACTAGATGATCCCTTCCAACTCAGGACATTCTGTGGTTCTATAAAATACATTGAACATATTCATGTCAGTATAATATAAATCAGCAGAGGCTGAACCAATGTGCTGAATAGCTACAAAAAAATTAGGAAGTAAAGAAGTAAAAGAGACATAGTTTAGACTTTAGCAGTGTTGTAGAGGCTTTATCATGTTTCCACACCTGCAGCTATGGTGTCTTATGCTGTAAATCTTGGAAACATAAGCTATATTGAGTTTTAGAAGCAAGGGGCCATAGCATCACAGGCTGGAAGACTGGATCATTCAGGCTGGAAGGGGCCTCAGGACAGCTCTAGCCTAAGCCTTCTCACAGTAGGGTCTGCTTTGAGGGCAGTGTTGGACCAGACAAATATTAACTTGATTCAAGCAGGGCCAAATCCTCTCAAACCTCTGTAACAATGATAGCTCACATCAGCATGTTTTTGATAGCCAATGAATGAGAAAATGTCTAAAAAATACCAGGTGTTGGTCCCTACACTCTTCCCATTGCCTTACTGAGATGGTATGAGGACTTTCAATACTACTTAGTCTATACTGTAAACTAAGCAGTGCCAGACAGTCATAAATGTATAAAACTGAAGCAGCTATTCTGTCACAGTGATAAGCTGATTACAAGTAATTTAAGGAGACCAAAATCTCTCTTGCAAAATTCTCAGATTTTGTTTGGGAGTTAGAAAAGTCTCAAAGCTAATTTCAATAGTCAGCTTGCTGTCCCGTTTTGGAAATAAAAATGTTCAGGTCTGAGGCTGAAGGCTGTGCAGAGTTAGAGAACCAGAAAGTAGCCCCGGTTGTGCTCATTAGTTATGTTTACAAAAGGAAATTAGTCTTCTGAATCTCCACGTAACTGGATTTTTTTCTATTTAACTGGATCTTTATTTTTTTATTTTTTTATTTTTTTTTCCACTACTGTTTTCTTCATTACTGCTTTTTCTGTCTTTCTTTGAGGCAGATGAAATATTGAAAGACTGAGAGAAGTCTTTCAGTTTCTAGATCTTGATCTTGTGGAGGACTTCAACTTACAAAATGTCTGCTGGAAATACAACACAGCAGAGAGGAAACAGTCTACAAGTTTTCTGGAATGTGTTGGAAGATAACTTCCTGACAGAGCTGGTGAGTGAGCCAGCTAGGTGCAGTGCCCCACTGGACCTTTTGTTTTTTAACAGAGAAGGACCTGTGGGTGATGTGAAGGTTGCAGGCCATCCTGGGCATAGCTTTCAGGCAGTTCTGAAGGGCAAAGGAGTCCAAAAAGGACACTTCAAGAAAGAAGTCCTAAAGGCACAGGCGCAGGCCATCCCCACATGCCGAAAGATGAGCCAGCATGGAAGACTGCCCTACCTGAGCAGGGAGCTGTGGCTAGAACTCAGGAAGAAAAAGAGGGTTTATGACCTTTGGAAGAAGGGGCTTGCCACTGATGTCAAGAGGTATGGACAAAATTAGAAGGGCCACAGCCCACCTGAAGCAACAGGCTTGGAGAAGATTAGATCGAAAGCTTCCTGGTGGTAAGGGACCTGGGGATATTGTTCCATAGCTGGTTGAATATGAGACAGCAGTGTCCTCAGGTGGCATCCTGAAGGCACTCAATAGCATCCAGGCTTGTATCAGAAATAATATGATCAGCAGTCCAAGGGAAATGACTGTCCCACTGTACTTGGCTCCGGTGAGGCCGGACCCCAAATACTGTGTTCAGTTTTGGGCCCCTCATTACAAGAAGGACACCAAGGTGCTTGAGTATGTCCAAAGAAGGGCAACAAAGCTGGTGAAGGGCCTAGAGGAACAAGTCTTATGAGAACAGCTGAGGGAGCTGGGGTTGTTCAGACTAGAGAAAAGGTAACTCTGGGGAGACCTTATTGTACTTGGCAATTACCTTAAAGGATGGTGCAGCAAGGTGGAGATCAGTCTCTTCTCCCAAGCACCAAGTGCTAAGAGAGGAGGAAACAGCCCTAAATTGCACCATGGGAGGATGGGGTATTAGGAAAAAAATATTAACTGAAAGGGCTGTGAAGTGTTGGAACAGGCTACCCAGGGAAGTAATTCAATCACCATTCCTGGAGGCATTGAAAAGACATGTAATTGTAGAGCTTAATGACATGGTTTATTGGTGAACTTGTCAGTGCCAGGTTAAAGGTTCAACTAGATGGTCTTAGATCCAATCTAAGTGA
>CM021763.1:57325615-57383605 GCA_011075105.1 Heteronetta atricapilla | reverse complement strand
AGGAAAGGAAAGGAAAGGAAAGGAAAGGAAAGGAAAGGAAAGGAAAGGAAAGGAAAGGAAAGGAAAGGAAAGGAAAGGAAAGGAAAGGAAAGGAAAGGAAAGGAAAGGAAAGGAAAGGAAAGGAAAGGAAAGGAAAGGAAAGGAAAGGAAAGGAAAGGAAAGGAAAGGAAAGGAAAGGAAAGGAAAGGAAAGGAAAGGAAAGGAAAGGAAAGGAAAGGAAAGGAAAGGAAAGGTAGGAGGCAGTTTTGGCTACTTGGCTACTGAGTTTATCCTTCTCTTCACTGAAAATATGATCATATTTTTAGTAATAACCTATATGTACACCTGCCACATATATTTTTCTTAAATGGGTGTATTTGTGGACAGTGTGCCACCCAACCCTAGTCAGACTGAAAACTACCATTCCTGAAATTAACAAGAGGTTTTGAAGTTGGGATTTGAAAGTAACGCGTGGTCAGTTACTCTGAGATTTGGTTCCTTTGGTTTCAGTGGTAGAGTATCTATTTCTGTTCTGCCCCCACAGATGAACAGATGAACAACTTCAAACAGATATATCTTGCCCTGCATGTGTTGCTATAGATCCTGTCTTGGTTTCTCAGTAGGGGGGAAAAGTATGTGTGTGTATATATATATACACATACATATATATATATAAAATAGTACACATAAAATTTTGAGTCCTGAGTCCTGTTGAATGCCATACAGTATTGCAGAGGTAACATCTAGAACTGTTTTAGGATCACAGAAGAAAAACTTTCTGTAATTATAAAAACTCATGGTCATACTTCAGACCCTTATCAAACTATAAAATTGATACTTCTAGATCCCGTAGTGCATTTGTAGAACACAGAAAAGAAAAGTATTTACTCATGGTGACATAATGGAGTGTAATGGAAAATACTATAGAAATGATATAGTGTGGTTTATAAATAAGTTAGACACAAAATAATAATAATGATAATAATAAATAATAAATAGAGATATTTGATTTCCTTCAGAAGTTCATTGTAGAAGCTCACAAATCATGTAAACACATTGCACTGTAGTGGGAAAAGCTACTTTATCCACACAAAGGGCCCTGTGTGCAACAACACAGTTCAGAATTGTACTGCACTCCTCCTTTCTCCACCTACAACTGAGTTTACAATTTGCTCTGAATTGATGTTTGAATCATGGCTCAATTTGCTTTGTTAGCACAGGGAGAAAGCAGCCTAAGGAAAGAAAGTAACAGGCAAGGACTATAGAATTTAGCTGCTTTATGTCTCCTAATGAGGTGGTATTGTCAATGTTGATGTACTGGGGGGGCTTCATTTCTGTTGCAGTTTGCACAAATCTTTTAGAGCCTTATGCAATGCTACTAAACTATGTATTACTGTACCTACACTATATGCTATTTTTTTGGGCAACTTTGTTTGCCAGTTCTTAAATAAATGATCATTCTGTTCTGTTAGGTCATCTATTGAGAACACAGTCTTTTATCACATTTATAAATGTACTTTAAATCGGTTAATGAAAGGAAAGTCCTGCCTGATCAACCTCATCTCCTACGACCAGGTGACCTACCTGATGGATTAGGGAAAGGCTGTTGATGTAGTCTACCTAGACTTCAACAAGGCCTTTGACATGGTCTCCCAGAGTATTCTTCTGGAGAAGCTGGCAGCCCATGGCTTAGTTAAAAACTAGCTGGATGGCTGGGCCCAGAAAGCAGTGTTGAACGGAGTGAAATCCAACTGCTGACTGGTCACCAGTGGTGTTCCCCAGTGGCTGGTGCTAGGGCCCATCCTTTTTAATATCTTTATTGATGATGTGGATGAGGGAATTGAGTGCACCCTCAGTAAGTTTGCAAATCAAACTAAATTGGTGGGAAGTGTCAATCTGCCGGAGGGTAGAAGGCCCTGCAGAGGGAACCGGACAGGATGGGTCAATGGGCAGATGCCAATGGGATGAGGTTCAACATAGCTAAGTGTCAGTCCTGCACATTGGCCACAACAACGCCATGCAGTGTTACACAGCTGGGGCAGAGTGGCTGGAAAGATTTGCAGAGGAAAAGGACCTGGGGGTGCTGATTGATGCTCTCCTGAACATGAGGCAGCAGTGTGCCCAGGTGGCCAAGAAGGCCAATGGCATCCAGGCTTGTATCAAGAATAGTATAGCCAGCAGGACCAGGGAGGTGATTGTTCCCCTGTACTCAGCTCTGGTGAGGCCTCAGTTCAAGTACTGTGTTCAGCTTTGGGCTCCTCACTGCAAGACAGACGTCAAGGCCCTGTAGCATGTCCAGAGCAGGGCTACAAAGTTGGTGAAGGGCCTGGAACACAAGTCCTGTGAGGAGTGGCTGAGGGAACTGAGGTTGTTTAGTTTGAAGAAGAGAAGGCTCAGGGGGAATGTTATTGTTCTCTGCAGCTACCTGAAAGGAAGATATGGTGAGCTGAGGGTCGGCCTCTTCTCACAGTGATAGGACTAGAGAAAATGTCCTCAAGATGCTCTGGGGGAGGTGTAGTTTATAAATTAGGAGATATTTCTTCTCAGAAAGAGCAGTCAGGCATTTAAATGGGTTGCCCAGGAAGGTGTTGGAGTTTAAGGAAAGGTTGGATGCGGTACTTAGGGACATGGTTTAGTGAGTGACATTGGTAGTAGGGTGATGGTTGGACCAGATGATCTTGAAGGTCTTTTTTAATCTAATGATTCCAGGTTTTCTCACAGTATGCATGAGAAGCTTCATATGCCAGCTTGGGCACTTTTATATGAATATGGACTGCTATGCTTGCTTCCAAAACAAGAAAGTAATTCTATACTAAGTGGAAATGTACAAAGCCTGTTTTTCAACATACCTCTTCTGCATGCATTCTTTTCAGTTTAATAGGATGTTTGTAGATGTCCCTCTTCACAGGGGTCTCCCTCCTTATCCCTTCTTAATCTTTTTTTTTCTTTTTTTTTTTTCTTTTTTTAATGTTACAAACATAAAGTCTTTGAGAACTCTTTCTCTCTGTCATATTTAAGTGAAATAGGCAAGCATATTTTGTTATTAGAGAGACTAGCAGAAAGATTTGTACTCATGCAAGAGTACTTGTGCAAATAATGCGGTCTTGAAGTGTGTTTCCTTAGAGTCAGGCTAAAGTCAAGAACTTACCTACAATAACATTTCCTTTGCAACATAGTATAATCAAACTAAAAGGCAAAGAAAAACAAAGATTTTTATTTTATTTTATTTTTGCATAGTTTGTAATGTTTCATTCTACTGGGAGTGATTTTTTTCATCAAGAAATTGTATTACAGACATTATTCAGCTTTACAGTGATTCTTACTAGAATAAAAGAGGACTTAAAAATGTGCAATTTACACACAATTAGGAACACTTAAGAACACCATGCCATCAAGAATAAAAACAATCTTTAGAGTCCACCCAGTGGCACAAAATGTTTGTAATGTATGTCTATGACTGTGGAAAAAAAATATTTTACATACTGTGTTATTTCAAAAAAATATGTTGTCACATTTTCTGATAATGTAGATCTAAAGCCATAAAAATCTTGATCACAAACAGTACTTTGGTTTTCTGTTTAATATGTTATTTTGAATGTGACTCAATAGAAGTTCACACTTAGAAACCAAAATCTAATTTCAAGTGTTTAATATAGTTTAAAATTTATAACAATTAAACAAAATAAGTTATTCTGCAAAGGAGACAAGAATATCCACCATCTCCAAGGCTAAAATTTATGGAGGGGTTTGTCCTTTTATTTTTTTAAATATTTCTTATTCTCCCCAGATAATATTTCCTGTGTAAAATGTTGTGATATGATCAGAAAGAAGAGTGTGAATTTTGTAGATTATAGATATATTTCAATAATGTAAACAAAGCCTTTACTGACTTTGGAACACATGAAACACAATCCTCCTGAATGATACTATGGAGAGACAAAAGTTCACTGGGCACGATAGAAGACAGCTGTTTGTGACCTGCTGTATATGAAATGAAGTGTCAGTTTCTTTGCCTTATGAGAAACAGAAAACATTACAAATGTAATGGAAACTACAGCTCATTGAAATATGTATGTTGGTTTTGGAGTGTTAACTCCTGTTGTATATTTACATAGAAAGGTACTGAATTAATGCAATAGTGTGCATGTGTGTAAGTGTAAGTATGCATGCGTGTGTAATACAACTGAGAAGAAAGGGGAAGAGGTGAGACAGCTGTGTTTGGATTAATGAATTATATGGAAGGCTGAATTTCTACATGCCTTCTCATTTACTTGCTCATATGAGGTTTCTTTGGTCATTAAATTGCAGGTTTTGTGAATGTGGAATTTTGATGGACACTGTGGTTCTGCTTTCCTCAGATTACTCATAAAATTGCCCTTCTTCAAGACATGCAATCAAAGAAAGAGCTTGTTCCATTGTTAGCTACAGATACAGACAGAAAATTGCAGGGACAGACAGGATTTTTATAATACAGTAATATTTATCATGCATACCCAAGTCTGAATGTGTGTGCAGATACACAACCACCTTCACACTTACTGATGTAACCAACCACAGTGGTGAAGAGCAAAGGGTCTTGGGACACTGTTACTTCTCTAATATATACCAGGTTATTAAACACACATACTGAAGCAATGGTCACTGTAACCAAAGTATGACGTGCAGCTCCATTAGGTGTATGTAATAAATAGAAGATGTTATAAAAGGAGATTTACAGCATCTATTACTGTTTCCTGCTAGAAAGAAACACAAAGTCATAAAGGGGATATATGATAAGCTGTGGAATATGGAAAAAGATTGCTTATGGAACACTTCATTCCCTAGAGATCCTGTTTAAGGCAGTCCACACAAAGAACAAGAAAGAGCAGATAAAAAAGTGCTTAAACCATAGGGAAATGAGAAAGGCCACTATGTGGATGGATAGTTTATAATCTGGGCAGCTGCTTTACAAAATCAACAATGAAAAAGGACTGGAAAATAATAATAATAAAAAAATAATAAAAAATGATTTTGCTTATCATGAAAAATTCAGTAAAACAGGTATTCCTTAGTGAAACAAACCTCTAGTCTCCAAAATTCATTAATAAACAAGGTAATGCTGGGAAAATATGCAATTTATCTTTGCTGTTCTGGTGCAGCAACTGAAAAAAACCTGCCCATTTGTCTTACTCTGAGAGCTTGCTGTGGGCATCATTGATGAGTCCTTGCCATTGCTTTTGACATCACAAATATCGGCTTTTGAAAATGAGAAAACTGGTGACCAGATTGCAAATGCAATGTACTGCGTAAGCGATTGGTAATCTGCATCTCACTGAAATAGCCAGCAATGTTCATTTCAGAAAATAAAAGGGTGCATTCTGCAGTGCAGCTGGTGATCTTGGTGCGCAGGGGAGGGGTCCTGCACCAGGGTAGCCCCAGGGAACAGGAGAAGCCACCAGCACCCAGCAACCCACATGAGAGTGGCCAAGAAGGCATGGGCAGGGCCAGCAGCACCAACAGCCACCCCCACAGGTACAAAGACAGCCACTGGGGAACTTGGCACCCAGGACCATGGTGGCCAGGGTGGGCAAAAGCTGCGTCCCTAGTGGATTCTTCAACCACAAGGAGTGATGCAGCTACCCAGACAGAGCTCCCAAGGGAACATTGCAGGAGGAGGTGGGCAGGCTGAAGAGCATCAGGAAGATGCAGAAGGAGATTGACTAGTGGAATCATACTCTACCATCACTGGGACAGATCAACCAGCCAGCTGCAGAACAAGAGATAAAGGATCCCCTACCCTCTTACCACCAGGCATTAGGAGGAGACCTAAGAGATGGGAGTAAAAGGGGAAATAGAAGCAGGTTTCTGCTCAGAGCAGCAGGCAAATCGCCTTCCCAGGTGCCCTTACACAACAGGTATGAAGCTGTGGAACTTGGTAGGCAGGTAAACAATGATGTAGATGAAGGTCCAGCTAGGTTGGAAGGGTCATCTAGGGCAAGTCAGCCTATCCCCTGAATCGCAACAACCTCCATAAAGAAAAAAAGGTTATTGTCACAGGGGACATTGCCACACTCCCTCCTGAGGAAAACAGAAGGCCTTATATGCTGCTATATGCATATATACTTACATGCTGCAGACCCGACCCATAAGGAAGTCTTCTGTCTCTCTGAGATCCACATAAGAGACGTCACTAGAAAGGTCACTTGCCTGATACAGACCTCTGATTGTCATCCACTATTGTTTTTTTAATTTCAGCAATGATGAAGTAATAAAGAGAAATCCAAGGGCAATCAAAAGGTATTTCAGGGCTTTAGGGGAATTAGTTAAAGTATCATGGGCACAGGTTGTGTTTTTCTCTATCCTTCCAGTACTAGGGAAAGACACTGGAAAAGAACAAGCAAACCCAGCTGATCAATACTTGGCTCCAAGTCACTAGAAGAATTTGGAGTTTCTCAGTTATGAGATGGTATAAAAAACAGTAGGCCTGCTGCTGCCTCATGGGACACCTGAGGAAAATGATTTTTGCACAAGAGTTAGCAAGGCTGACTGATACTGAGTGAAACTACACTTGAAGGGGGAAAGGGACAAAACCAGTGATAAGCTATGGGATGGCAAACCAAAATCCGAGGGATTACATGAGTAATACTTCAGCCTGCTCCACGAAGTGGTGGGTACAATGAAGCAAATATGAAATGTTTCTACAACCAATGCATGCAGCATAAGGAATAAGCAAGAGGAGCCGTAAGCTTTGTCAGTCCCAGAGCAACAACATCATTGGCTTAAGCAAAACTTTGTGGGAAGTATCTTGTTACAGTGGATGGTTATAGGCTCTTCAGAAGGGGTAGACAGGGCATGTGAGGTAGGGTGGTAGTGCTGTATGTAATGGAGAGGCTGGGCTGTATGGAGCTTGCAGGGGCAATGGCACGGTTCAGAATCTCTGGGTGATGGTCAAGGGACAAACAAATAAAGTGGATATTATTGTGGGAATCTACTCTAGGCCAGCCACCCAGGATGACAACACTGATGACATATTCTTTCAGGAGCTAAGAGATACCTCTAGATCAGCCTCCCTTGTCCTCATGGGTGACTTCAACTTACCAGAAGTAAACTGGGAATACCACACAGCTAATAAAAACAGATCCAGGAGACTCCTAAAACACCTAAATGATCAATTCTTGGTACAGGAACAAAGGGAGCCAATGAGGAAAGGTACCCTCCTAGATCTATTGCTTGTGAACAGACAGGGTCTCATGGGAGAAGTGGCAATTGGCATCCATCATGGCCATAATGAACATATGTTCATTAGTAGTCTAAAATCACTGGTGATAGGAGGAAAACTGCCACCAAAATTTCAACCCTGGATCTAGAGAGAACAGACATCAGGCTTCTCAGAGAACTCATTAGTAAGGTCCCCTTGGAAACTACTCTTGAAAGAATTGGAATCCATCAGTGCTCATCACTTTTTAAGTGCCACCTCTTAAGATTATGTGATCAGACAATTCCAAAATGTCAGAAGTCAAGCAGGTGGGGCAGAAGGTCAGTCTTACTAAGCAGTGATCTTCTGGATCTTATTTGGAAAAAGAGTCTATGGCCACAGGTAGTAAGGTCAGGCAACATGGAAGGACTACAGGGATACTATTGACATTGTAGGGAGAAAACTTGCATGGACAAAGCTTAATTAGAGTTGAAGCTGGCCAGTATGGTGGGGGACAATAAAAGTGTTTGTTTTTTTTTTTTTTTTTTTTTTTTTTTTTTTTAATATGTTAACATCAAAATGAAGACCAAAGAAAACTTTTGTCCATTGGTTCATGAGGATGGTTACCTCACAGATAGGGACACAGACAAAACATGGACATTTAATGTCTTCTTTGCCTCTTCAACACATACGATGGGCTCTGGGACCCAAAGTACCCTGAGTTAGAGGACCGTGCCTGTGGTAATGGTAAACACCCAGACAACCCCAAACTTTTGTGGGACTTGTTGCTCCACCTGGATGCACAAAAGTCTACGGGGCCCAGTGGGATTCATCCCAGGGTACTTGTCATGGTTTTGGCTGGGACGGAGTTAATTTTCTTCACAAAACTTAACGCAATGCTGTGTTTTGGATTTGTGATGAAAACAGTGGTGATAACACACTGATGTCTTTAGTTATTGCAGAGTAGCATTTTTAAAGAGCCCAAGACTTTTCAGCTTTCCATGATGCCCTGCAAGCAAGGAGGATGGGGTGCACAAGATTCTGGGAGGGGACACAGCCAGGACAGCTGACACAGACAGGCCAAAGGGATGTCCCATGTCATGTGGTGTAATGCTCAGCAATAATAACAGGGATAAACAAGGGGCATATTTAGAGTGATGGCATTTGTCTTCCCAAGAAACTTAGTTGTGATGAACCCTGCTTCGCTGGGTGTGGCTGAATATCTGCCTGCTAATGGAAAGTAACAAATGAATTCCTTGTTTTGCTTTGCATTTGCACACAGCTTTTTCTGTACCTAGTAAAATGTCTTTATCTCAACCGATGAGATCCTGCACTTTTACCTTCCAATTCTCTTCCACATCCCACCAGTTGTGAGGGAGAAACTGGCTGTGTGGCACTCAGATGCCTGCCAGGCTAAACCACAACAGTTAGTGAAAGCACTGGCTCATAGTCATCTCAAGACCTCTATTATTTTTCAATGATATTGGGAATCTGGAGAGGTCCCAGTCAAATGAAAGCTGGTAAACGTTGTTCCAGTTTTCAAGAAGGGCAAGAAAAAAGGATCTGGTAATTATAGGACTGTCAGTCTCACTTCAGTGCCTGGCAAAATTATGGAGAAAATTATTCTGGGAGTTATTGAAAAACACCCAAACAACAATGCAGTCATTGTTCATAGACAACACTGGTTCATGAGGGGAAGGTCCTGTGCAATGAACTTAATTTCCTTTTATGACAAGGTCACCCATCTAGTTGACCAAGGGAAGCTAGCTGATGTAACCTTTTTGGATTACAGTAAAGCTTTCAATATTTTTTCTCACGGTAGCCTTCTGGGCAAAATTTCCAGCATACAGCTAGATAAAAACATAATACAATAGGTGAACAGTTGGCTGATGGGTTGGGCTCAACAGATTATAGGGAATGGGGTTACAACAAGATGGCAGCCAGTCACTTAATAAGGTTCCACAGCGCTCTGGTTTAGGGCCTGTTCTCTCCAATATTTTCATAAATGACTTGGGTGTGGGACCAGAAGGTTTGCAGATGAGACAAAACTAAACTGGGAGGAAATGTTGACTCCAATGATGTTAAAGAGGCCTTGCAGAGAGATCTGGACAAATCAGAGAGCTGGGCAATCACCAACAATATGAAGTTTAACAAAAGCAAGTGCTAGATTCTGAATTTGGGATGGAGTAACCCTGGCTGTATGTACAGATTACAGCATGAGAGGCTGGAGAGCAGCCGTGTAGAAAGGTATCTGGAGGTTTTTGTTGCAAACAAGTTGAATATGAGTCAACAGTGTGTCCTGGCAGCCAGGAAGGCCAACTGTACCCTGGGGTGCATCAAGCATGACATTGCTAGTCAGTTGAGGGAATTGTCCTGTTTTACTCTTCACTGGTGTACAGTTTTGGGTGCTACAATATAGGAAGGACATAAAACTATTAGATAGTGTCCAAAGGAGGGCTACAAGGATGGTCAAAGGTCCATAGGGCAAGACATATGAGAAGCAGCTGAAGTCTCTTGGTTTGTTCAGCCCAGAGCAGAGCAGGCTGAGGGGAGGCCACATGGCGGCCTGCAGCTCCCTCACGAGGGGAGCAGAGGGGCAGGCGCTGAGCTCTGCTCTCTAGGGACAGTGACACAATCCGAGGGAACAGCAGGGGAGGGTCAGGCTGGGTGTTAAGGAAAGGTTCTGCACCCAGAGAGTGGTCAGGCACTGGGACAGGCTCCCCAGGGCACCAAGCCTGACTGAGTCCAAGAAGTGTTTATGTCTGACAGTGCTCTCAGATATAAGGGATGATTCTGGGGAAGTCATGTGTGGAGACCAAAGTTGCATGCAATTATCCCTGTGGGTTCCTCCCAACTTAGGATATTCTATGATTCTATTCTATAGATGTTTTTGCGCTTGAATAAGAAAGAAAATAAAAGTTGAAGAAAAAATGTTGTAAGGCAAATATTCTTGTCTCAGCTCTTTGTTTCAATCAGATGTTTCAGATTTGTAATGAGCATTGACACTAATTGAAAATCCTGTGAATTAAAAGCATATCATGAATAACATCGGCATTCCATGTCAATGTCAGACCTCCAAGCACTTCATAGCATTTTACTTTTTTTTTTTTTTTTTTTTTTTTTTTTTTTTTTTTTTGTCTGAGCCTATTTGTCATGAGGTAGACTTACATTCTTTTTTACTGGTGATCCACTCAAGCAAAAAAAATCTGTCTGGAAAATGATAGGTAAAACTGAACTGTTGAGGTTTGATGGCCCAGATATACATTTATTTTCACATGCAAAATAATATGAAATTCTTGCCTGATGTCTTCATCTGGGCTTACCTATAATGGTTGGAAACATTCCTGTTCCAACATGTTCACCTTGGGGTTTTCTTGGTTGTCACTGTCTCTCATCTATTCCTGGAGAATGATCAGGTAAACATTCCAAACATTCAGTTGTAAACAATCTGCATTCAATAGTCCTGCCTGGGGTAGTTCAAACTAACCCCCTTTAACTATAAAACTAATATAGTTGCTCTGTATGAAGGTACTAACTACTCTTTATCAGAAAATTTAGGTTTCTACTCCTTGCAGAGGGAAATAAGAAACAGATGAGCAGAGGTAATATCACACCTCTTTGCAAACTGAATGTTTGTTCAACCCTTCTATAAACAAAATCTGCTAAAAGTTTGAACAGGTCTTTGGGTATGTGGCCTGTTCCAAAATGAATTTACAGCACAGTCTTATTACTTTCAGCTCAGGAGCTAGAGTCCAAAATAGCTGGTTTATCAAAAATTTCCAGCAATGTATGCTATTGAAAATAGAAGCATCTAAAGGCTGGAGGAAAGCTTATACTTGCAATTTAGGCAGTCAGCTACCCTTTCAAACAGGTGAATGTTTACTCCTTTTCAGTAAAGCCTTAATGATTTTTAAACTGTGAAATTATATATATTTCTTAGCTTCCTATTTCATTCTTCACTGCATCAGGAGATATGTTTCCTGCTTTTGATGTAAGGCTTATTATTATTATTATTATTATTATTACTATTTATTATTTCTTATTAGGAATATGCTGGGCTCAAACTGAGGAGGAAACAAGCAGTGATGATAGTACATACCGGGATATTACACAGGTAACTTACATTTCTACAGTCTCCACTGGTGCCTGATTTCTTCTGCTGTATTTATCAGTAATTTGTATCCCGGCACTTTTGTTTCTGTTGCCTGATTAACAACTGAAGGAAGTTAATAAGACTCACTGACACTCTTCATCTGCTATTGTGGAACTATTCCATCTCTTGAAATGATGGAAGAAAGAAAAGGAGAAGTTCATCTGGATACTGCCACTCTGAAAAACAAGTGTAACAAATCAGTCAACCTAATCTAATGATTCTAGTGTTTAACTGGTAGCATGTAGAGCTAACTCAGTCAGTGTCTGCCCAACCTTTCTCAGAAATGTCTCTCAGGTTGATTTTTCAGATACCAAAGAACATTTGGTAGCAGTATTCGCTTTCAGGTAACGTTCAAAGGGCAAGAAGAGTACTGACAAGGCTCAGGAGGAGAACCTGAGGGGCAACAAAGATGAATAGAAAAAATCAAAGGATATGAGGACTTTTGGAAGGCTGGAAGTGATTAGTATAGTTGGTTTATTTTGGGTCAGAAGAGTAGGAATTCCTTTATTTTTTTATTTTTCCAGCCTGCTGAAAAGTACATCCTATTTCGCCTGTTGCCTTTGAGCCATCCATAGCACAGTTTTTCTCAACATTTCCTGGAGAAGTTTTCCACTCAATTGCTGGCAAGTTTTATTCTTTGTGTACCAGACATAATGTGGCAACAGAGCCCTTGGGCATGTTCTTCGGTAAGCACTACGTAAGCACAGTCACAGAGCTAAATTCTTTCAATAATGCAGTTGGCTTTATCCAGGAAGGGTAAAGTTATGCTAAAATAAAATAAATAAAAAAAGGCTGTACCTGAGAGGTAAAGTTAGAGAAAAAGAGAATGGATAATAAAATATGAATTAAGCAGGATCTGCAAAAAGTGCTACCGTGTAGAAATGAAAATGATGTAAGATGGTATGGTGCCCACAAAATGAATTATATGCTACAGAAAGAGGGGGCAAAATCACTGTAATAAACTACAATGATGAAACTGGAAAAAATATTCCTTACATTAAGTACAGTATCTTCTGCATTGTCTACAGGAGTTATTACCTGCTTTGTTTTTTCTTTTGGACGCTGATCATGTAACAAAATTTAAACAGCAGTGTTGATATTTTCATTTTTCCTTTAGTCTTCTCTTTGATATTTATTTATTGATTTATTTTGTGCTATAAGGTTCCTCTCTTTCATTAGATATTCCATCCTTCTTGCACTTCTCCAGCCTTCTTCCTCTCTGAATTCCACCTTCAGAGGTGCTGGAATCTGAGAACTTCACTTTTTTTCTACCCATGCCAACACCTCCTATCTTTTGCTCTCATTATTTTAACCTACTTTTACTCTGCATCCAAAAAAAGAGGAAATTGAAGTCCCAGTTCCACTCATGCTCCATATACCAGAAATAATTTCCAAATCTTCCATCTAGATTCACATGGATCTGCATCTTCTAACAAACCAACCATATTTCCTATGGAAAGAGAGGCCTAAATTTAAGAGGTTCCAAAGCAAGCATGAATCAGATATCACTCATATTTGTGTGGTCCATTTGGGGTAGAGGAAGAAAGAATGTTCTCCTACTGAACCACTTCAGTTCACATTTTTCATTATGCTATAGAGTCTATCAACTCAAAAAAATTACAGATTTAACATCTTGCCACAATATGGTATTTCATGTGGAACACTGAGTATTACATGTTAGCTTTGCAGTCTGCAAACTACCTCGTTTTCTTGTATTTACTCATGTAAATCTCATTTAGGTGACAGCTTATAGACTCACAGGAAGCAGTCAAGAATCCATAGGTCAAAAGGTATATTGGTAATAGTTGAACTAGAAGGACGTCAAGAACAGCTAAATGTTGAAAAATAAGGGGATAATGAGAGAAGCAGAATTCCCAGTTTGGAAATAGATTAACAATGAATGTCAGTGCCAATCAAAAACATTTAGGCTTCAGTAAGTTCTGAGTTCAAAACAGTAAACAAATTTTAAATGCTAGGCTGCAATCAGTACTGCTGCTATGTTCATTTTATGTTGTCTTTTCCCTTCACCAGATTTCAGTTCTTACTTTTTCTTTTCTTCTTTTTTTTTTTTTTTTTTTTTTTCCTCATGGCTTACTTGTATTTATCTTTCCAGCTTTTCAAATGTAAACAGACCACAGTTTTGTCATTTGAAGACTATAGAGTAACACACAAATAGTTATCACCTGCATATCACAATAATGTGTTTAGCAGCTTTTTGAAATACATTCTAGTTTGAAATATAACCAACCACCATAAATAATTGCTAACTTGTAGCATTACACCTATGACATAGACTTACTATAATGCTTTATTCAAGAATGTTACTATACAGTAGTGATATACAACACTAGCTGTATTCAAGCTATGATGTCATTTATGAATTATTACAAAGCTTAGTGAATTCCTATCATCACCTTGGATTGAAAAGCCACCAGTACATTTCATTCAGTATTTTATAAAAGTAATGATACAGCTTTTATAAAAGGAGTTCACACAAGAAGAGGAATAACAGAAGATTAAGTTCAAGCACAAACCACCAGCAATTGCAGAAGAAACGGAATGTATTCATCTTGACAGAAGAAATGAACTCGTCACTTGGGTTCTCCCAGTTATAAAAGAATGACTTTGGTGAGAAAATGGACAGTTCTCAAAGATCAACCTTATCAGAGTAAACGTAAAGTGAAGAAAGTTCTCTAAAATAACAGTGCACTTAGATCAAAAGAAAACAGGAAACTAAAAACAATAGTCCATTATTTAAAAGATAAGGGTATATCCTTTTCTTCAGTGCACTGTTACACTGTTAGAATTTAAATATAATTACATGGTCATTCAGATTTGGACATTGCTGAAAAGAAAGGACTATGAAAGTATGTATTTGTGGTTACAAACCCACTTTGTTGTTGTTTTTTAGATAAGCAGCACAATATGATAAAATACTGTGGGTTTTGTTTGTTTGTTTGTTTGTTTGTTTGTTTTTCCATATGTGTTTAGAATAATGGGGCTACAGCAGACCTAATCTGTCATGATTCCAATTTATATCTTGATTTTAACCTTCCTCATTTGATCTTCTAAAATGTCAGAAACACTCAGTTCAGCTCAGTTCTTTGCATCCATATTGAGAAGAAATGGATTTTTTTCTACTTTTATATGATGACAAAGCTCAGTTTACTATCAAGGTGGAACCAAAAATGTATCAGTATGAGATATTCCAGTATTTAAAAATAATGATATTTATAAATTAAAAACATTATCACATAACAAAGAATTATAACGTGTGAATGAAGTGTTTTACAAAACAGCTGACAGTGAGAAGACAAGGAAAAATATTTAACTTCAGGTCATGTTTCTGACATATCAATGTTACTGAATTTTAAATGGTTCTTTTTATCTGTTTCAGAAGCACAATAAACACCTTGTTGGATGTCCCATTCTTCAGATGCAGTCTATATGAACATATTGGAAGACTAAAGACTTACTGCTGCATTATGAATATGGGTCTGACAGCCTCAAAGAGAACTGTTAAACTGATCCAGAGCCCTGCAGTCACCGGTAACTCTGTAATCATGCCTACCAATTAGTTGGAGAAAGGGCATCACAAAATATTAGGTTTCAGTGCAAATGAAAGCCTTAAAAACTCATTAGTGAGAATTTTCTACCTTTGCATGCTATACACCTCTCCCACAGTCTGCTTAACTTCTTCTTGGTGCAACAGTTACCTTGGCACAGGTTGCTTGATTTAAAGAAATACTACTAACTCAGACATGCAATTTAACCTATCAAGTTAAATGGCTGATTTATTCATAAAAGAACAAAGGTTAAAACTACTTCAATGTTGAGGGGAACACCATTTCAGAATGAATGCTAACACAGTTTATTTTACCATAGAAGTGAAGACGATACTGTTTAAATAGTTTATATGAAAGCATGCTTGCTTTGTAAGCTGTGAAACTGCCATTTACAATCTTAATGAAGAAAAATCATTGATATTCTGTAAGAACAGCTTGATTTCTTAGGAGAATTACATCTTTTATAATCCAGAGCTTGGAGAACTTAACTAAGTCTCCTTAAATTAAGGTATCTGAGACACAGTGATATACAGAATATGGTTCTACACATCATGGTAGAGTTGTGGCTTTTTGCAATTCTATTTAGACATGATGTTAGCCTTTCCTTTATAGGTCAGTTATAAATCATGCCTACTAGCAGGCACACTACATAAAATAGCATTCAGGTGAACATTTACAGGACATTTAAGGGGATCATTAAATTAAACATGGAAAGTATAAGTTCTTATTGGTTTTCACCAGGATTCCTAATAGTTAGACATTAAACCAACCAAACAAACAAAAAGCACCACAGCTAAGGATGTAATTATTGATAGGTTTTTAAAAGCAGAGAACAATCACACCAAGTGCAAACAAAATGCAATTTTTTGCAGTACATAAGTTTTCAATGATATGGTTTGTCATCCTTTAGTTCTCCAAAAGCATGTCTGAATCAGAAGAAAAACCTCTTTTGTTTCAGGAAAGAGCAAAGACATATTAAATATTTTTCATTCATTGATACTATATGAGTCATGAGTGATTTTATAAAAAATATTGGCTGTGTTTTAGAATAAATACTTTCTTTACATTATGAAAGTTTTTTGTTTTGTTTTGTTTTGTTTTCAGGAGGAGAACTGTAAAGTCATATTTTATTGGTCTAAAGACCAATGGCAAAATTATCCAAAATGCAGTTATATTGTGCATTTGAAGTTTGGCAGTATATTTTATAACACATACAATATTTCTGCTAGATTTTTTATCATAATTCTAAAATTTCTATATTTAAAATACATTATTTTAATTTTAATTACAATTACATTTTAATACTTTATTAAATAGGAATATCATTATTTCTTAGAGAAAATAAATTCAGCTGTTCAGTTAGATAATTAATTTTCTAAATAAAATGCATCTAAAAGTGTTTTTTTATTATTATTATTTATTTATTTTCTTCATTCATACCTGAAATATATTTTAAAGCTTTGTTGTTAGT
This sequence comes from Heteronetta atricapilla, assembly GCA_011075105.1. Taxonomy (NCBI): domain Eukaryota; kingdom Metazoa; phylum Chordata; class Aves; order Anseriformes; family Anatidae; genus Heteronetta; species Heteronetta atricapilla. The sequence goes on along the minus strand of CM021763.1, from coordinate 57,367,262 downwards.
ATTAACTCATTCACTGTTCTATGGAAAATTCTAGAGTGAATTAGGAAAACTCATGGTCTTAGTCAGTTAGTTGCTGCATCTGGCTTGATTTCCTCCTTGACAACTTTGCATAAAGTACTTTCTTTCACTTCTTATTCCCCTCTGCTTGCAGCTAAAGTTAACACAATCATTGTTTTGGGGCACAGATGTCAAGTTGCAGCAACCTGTCAGAGACTCCACTTGTTAAGAAACATGAAATCAGAATTGATGTTCAGCTTAAGGACTGAGACTGCAAACAAAAGATACTAAGAGATACTAAGTCCTGCAGTTGGGTTTGGCTCAGCAGGATGTTAGAGGGTCTTGAGCTCCTTGTTCCTCTCTCCCTGGCCTGGTGAGCCCCCTTGAAACATGTTTAGGGGCTTACTGCTGCCACTTTATGGCTAACAAAATGACCAAGGACATCCCCTAAAACTTCTAAGCTATTTCTCATCTTAACAACAGGAAACTTTTCTTTCTTTTCTTTTTTTTCTTTTCTTTTCTTTTCTTTTCTTTTCTTTTCTTTTCTTTTCTTTTCTTTTCTTTTCTTTTCTTTTCTTTTCTTTTCTCTTCTCTTCTCTTCTCTTTTCTTTTCTTTGGGGTGGGGAGGGGGGGTGAGGTAAGGGGAGAGAGGAGGTGAGGGAAAAGGAGGGTTTGTGGAGAGAGTGAGTAAAGAGGGGGGAAGGAAGTGTTTATTTCCACAGAAAATTACACGATGTTTAATTAAGGAAAAGAAGGAGAGGAGGAAATTACTCAAATGAGGAAATCTTGGTTGCCAAGTCAATAAATGTAAATCACTGAACGTTAAAGTGACTCAAACTAAGTAAGAACAAATATACACAGTTGATTTGCAAGGTGGAGCTCAGTAGACACATTCCTTTTCAGAGACTCAATCTGGTTTCAGCAGGGTTAAGCCATTAACTAATCCCTGGCTATCTTCTGTTTCCTGATGCAGCTGTGGCCTAAAAGAGACAAGCACTAAAATCAGTGGAGCTTGTTTGCCCCTTGTGAAGGATCCAAATGTCTTAAAAGGACCTTTGGCAGAGAGAGATCTAATGCTGCCCCTTCATTTGCTGCAAATACTTCTCACTTCCAGCTGCCCTCAGTCTTCTTCTACTGTCACACTGCTCCACATTCAACACAGTATGACCAACCACAGAACAGAATCATCACAGGGTTGGAAGGGACCTCATCTAGTCCAACCCCCTTGCAAAGCAGGATCACACAGAGCACGTTATACAGGATGGCATCCAGGCAGGCCTTGAATATCTCCAAAGAAGACTCTACAGACGTTCTGAGCAACCTGTCCCCATGCAATGTCACCCTCACAGTAAAGAAGTGACCCCTCATTTTCAGCTGGAACCTCCTGTACTTCAGTTTGTGCCCTCTGCCTCTTGTCCTGTCACTGGGCACAATTGAAAAGAGACTGGCTCCATTCTCTCAGCACCCTCCCCTCAGATATTTATACACATTGATGAGGTCTCCTCTCGGTCTTCTCTTTTCCAGGCCCAGCTCTCTCAGCCTGTCCTCATACAATAGGTGCCCCAGTCCACTCATAATCTCAGTAGTCCTCCTCTGGACTCGCTGCAGTAGTTCCATGTCCCTCTTATACTGGGGAGCCCAGAACTGGACACAGTACTCCAGCTGTGGTCTCACCAGGGCTGAGCAGAGGGAGAGGATCCCCTCCCTTGACCTGCTGGCAACACTTCTGAATGCAGCCCCAGATACTGTTGGCTTTCTTGGTGACCCGTGGTCAGCCTGCTGTCCACCAGGACTCCCAGGTATCTCTCTGCAGAGCTGCTCTCCAGCAGGTCAGCCCCCAGCCCGTACTGGTGCTTGGGGTTATTTCTTTCTAGGTGCAGGACCCTGCACTTGACTTTGTTTAACTTCATGAGGTTCCTCTTGGCCCATCCCTCCAGTATTACAGTATTACACTCAGACATATAAATGGAAATCTGGTAAGCTATTTTTTCTTTCATTTAGTTTATTATTTTATTTTTATTTTATTTTATTTATTTATTTATTCACCAAACATGGGTAGTTATGTCTCTTACACATAACTACCTAGAGATACCTGAAGAGATCACTCCCTGGTCACCAGCTAGTCCTTTAACTTGTCCAGACCAAGGAATGCACAGAGGGTGGCTAGGTTTTACAGAGTCCTCTGGAAGCTACCATTCCCAGACCTCCTGTTAGTTAACTGTTGAGGCATTAAGGTTAAAATAATTCATCATTCAGAAAGAAAATTGCCCTTTATTTTTCTCATATTTCATTCTTTATCTACACATAATTATACTTTATATAGAGTCAACAGATTCTACCTTACTAGAGCAAGATTAAGCCCAACTATATAATTTATGTCACATGGCAAGTGGGATGCACCTTTCCCTAATAAGGCATCCCTAGAAATGATACCTTGCCTAAAACTGACCTTTAAATAAAGATGTTATAACTGTTTGTTATTCATTAATATGAGGAATGCTTCTGCTCTCGTTTTTTAAGTGAAAATTTACAAGCAGTTAGAATATCAGTTTCTGGTTTGCCCAATCTGATGCAAACTATGTGGCAAAGGTGGTAGTTGACACCACACCTCCTTGTAAAATGAAGACACTGATGCCTTTTGTCTATTACCACTTGTCTTTTTCTCCTGCTTAGTTTCTAAGCTCTTAGTCTGTTACTGTATTTATGGTAAACCATTAATAAGACCTTAAAATCATGAAATCATTAGGGTTGGAAAAGACCTTCAAGATCATCTGGTCCAACTCTCACCCTACTAACAAGGTCACCCACTACACCCTGTCCCTAAGCACCAGGTCCTATCTTTCCCTGAAAACCCCCAGGGACAGTCACACTCCACCACTTCCCTGGGCAACCCATTTAAATGCCTGACTACTCTTTCTGAGAATAAATGTCTCCTAATTTATAAACTAAACCTCCCCTGGAGCATCTTGAGGACATTCTCTCTGCTCCTATTACTAGTTATCTGCGAGAAGAGGCCAACCCCCAGCTCCCCACATCTTCTGTCCAGGTAGTTGTAGAGAGCAATAAGGTCTCCCCTGAGCCTCCTCTTCTGCAGACTAAACAGCCCCTGTTCCCTCAGCTGCTTCTCACAGGACTTGTGTTCCAGGCCCTTCACCAACTTTGTAGCCCTGCTCTGGACATGCGCCAGGACCTTGATGCCCTTCTTATAGTGAGGGGCCCAAAACTGAACACAGCACTTGATGTGCAGCCTTACCAGAGTGGAGTGCAAGGGGACGATCACCTCCCTGGTCCTGCTGGCTACACTGTTCCTGATACAAGCCGGGATGCCATTGGCCTTCTTGGCCACATGGGCACACTGCTGTTGCTCAGGTGAGCAACAATCAGCACCCCCAAGGTCCTTTTCCTCTGCACAGCTTTCCAACCACTCTGCCCCAAACCTGTACTGCTGCATAGGGTTTTTGTGGCCAAAGTGCAGGACCCAGCACTTAGCCATGTTGAACCTCATCCCATTGGCCTCTGCCCATTGACCCATCCTCTCCAGGTCCCTCTGCAGGACCTTTGTACCCCTTGGCTACACTTCCCCCTAACTTAGTGTGGTCTGCAAACTTACTGAGGGTGCACTCAATTCCCTTATCCAAATTATCAATAGAGATATTAAAGAGGATGAGCCCCAACAGCAACCGCTGGGGAACACAACTGGTGACGAGTTGCCAGATGGATTTCACTCCACTGACTGGGCCCGGCTGTCTAGCCAGCGTTTAACCCAGCAAAGAGTGTACCTATCCAAGCCATGGACTGCCAGCTTCTCCAGTAGAATACTCTGGGAGACCGTGTCAAAGGCCTTGCTGAAGTCTAGGTAGACTACATCGACAGCCTTTCACTCATCCAGCAGGCCTGTGGCATCTTAAGCTTCCTCTCATAAACATAACATAGGAACTGAATAAAAAACAAATATACAGAGAAAGTGATAGAGAAGGAAGCAAACAGAACAAATAACTTTACCACAGCAAGCCAGATAGATGACATGTATTTGTTACAAACTGGTGTCAAGCATATCCTCAGACAGAATTAAAAATTTACTCCAATCAGTTCAATGGTTCCTTCAACCTGCTGGTCTGCCAGGAACTAAATTCCCATTGTCAAGCAATAACTACAGAATTCTGGATAATTCCTGCAGCTTGTAGATACAGCTTTGTAAGAGGTTCTTCAAGGCAAATGAATTCAGAATTAGTTTCTCTAGGAGACTGAAATAAATTGAAACCTAGAGAATGCACACTGTGAAAGCTGACTACTCTTCCCACACCACCTTTTATGTCCTGCCCTCAAAGAAACCCCCATTCTCTCAGGAAAAAACAAACAAACAAAACCACCTCTAATCAAACATTCCAAAAACAATAACGAATTTAAGTTAACTGTTTCCAAGTTCATCCTTTTTTTTTTTTTTTTTCTTTTCTTTTTTTTTTCTCCTAAAGATTACTAGCCCAGTTCTTCAAAGATAAATAACCTTTCTTTAATCATGGGAGAAATTTGACCCCTTGTGCATATGCACTGCAATAGTCCTCATTAATATAATCAGAAACTATTTTTCCCAACAGACCAAGTCTCATTCAGCATACTAGATGAAGTACACTTGTAGAATGAACTAGGGTTGCATGGTGATTAAAAAGCCATGTACTTCATTACAAGGTTAAAAGGAAAAAAGAAGGGAAACTGAACTGAATTAAACAGACGGAGTTTCCAGATGATGCTAAAGACATTGTTTGACACAAAACTTGTCCTGTTCATCATTCGCTATCTATTTCTTGTTTTCTGATTGGCTAAATTAAAATTCTGGTTCTAATCTGTATAACTTCTTAGAACACAGCTATAAGCAAATGCACAGAGGGTGGCTAGGCTTTACAGTGTTCTCTGGAAGCCACCATCCCCAGATCTCCTGATAGTTTAGCCATTGAGACATTAAGGTTAAAATAATTCCTCATTCAGAATGAAAATTGCCCTTTTTCATACATACTTAAATATACTTTACATACTTAAAACATGGAACACTTTAACACCTTGACTAATAAGTCTGTAGGTGTTTAAGTACAAGTTGAAGTTAGTCTGAAACTAACTTACTAAAGGTAGTAGCACATAAGCCTCTCAGAGTCTCAGTATCCAATCGGTAAAATGGGAATAGGATGAAACATCTGATGTTTGTTTGAAAATTGATTTATTTTTATTCATTCAAAGGCTGAAACCACTATTGGAATTGGTGTCTTGAAAAAGAAGAAAAGAAAAAAAAAAAAAGCAAGGAAAGTAATGCTTTCTTATTTTTAATTTTAATACAGAAAAGCATTTGAATTTAGGAATGAGGTCTAAATCATGAAAACACATGAGGAAAAAACAGTTTATTGAAAAATTATGTATTGATTTTTTCCCCTCTCCTTTAAGCATGCAAAGAAAATCATTACCTATACACTGGTAATGACAGTATCATTACGTTTATATATATGAATTAAATTAAGGTTGCAGAAAATCTGTGTGATACTATCCAACATTTAACTATTTGATTCTTAATTGTAACCTCAACTATTTTTAACTTTGTGTGCTATATCAACTCACACATACAAAAGTACTAAGAGAAGCCGCGTGTCAGAGAACTTCGTTTTGAAATATTACCCATATAAACTTCGACAATTATTTCTGCACTGAGATCACTCATGTTACTGAAGATGTTGTAAGATTAAAAAAAATAATAATAATAATAATGTGTAAAAACAGAACATTGTTACTTCAATCAAATGCAAAACAAAACAAAGGCCAAAAAACCCTTCATAATTAGCAACATTGAAGAAGACTTAGAATAGATGTTAACCAATGTGTGTAGAGATTTATGTCTGTATTAAATACACTCATATCGGACAAGAACCCTCAAAGCACATCAATTTATTATGAAGATATAAAGGAATTTGATTGTCTAGTGAAAGCTATACTTTTATTTTAATTCAAACCATAGAATAATGTTCCACACTGCACATGGCTGAATTTTCAATATTGCATACAAACATTAAATATGTAATTGCTATTTTAAATCAAGTGAGTGGTCCTTTTCTTGGTCCATGGGAGCACCTAACCTGCTGAATTCACGATGAAAGTGGTTTGCAAATTCTTTGTACATTGTCACTAATCATTTAAACACATCTACTTCAAAGTGAGCCCAAATTCTGTAGTTTATCAAATTTTGCTGTGACGTATATTATTGAAATAAACAGGGCATTGTGTCTACCTGTGTATCCCCACAGGGAATGGCTTTTCCATAACAGGATACTGTTAGCTTACACTTGCAAAGGCGAATCCCATTGCTGTAGTGATTTACAGTTTCCAGATCTTAGCTGAGCAGAGGCATTAGACGGGTTAAATCCAGTTGACCTCTGTGGGAATTAAGCACATAATTAAGTGCTTTGATAAGCTTCACTATTAATGTACTAGCATTTACAAAATATTATAACGCAGAGCTGTTAGTAGTGCAGCTATTCAAGAGTTAGAAGGTACACATCATGTGTAACTAAACTTTCTCCTCTTAGAACACTGTTTAGCATGCAGGAGTAGCTCTTGGAGTTGCTAGAGGGAAGTAGATGCATTGCGATGGGGCATAAAACGATCACGTCTAGATTGGTCTTTCACATCAACTCTAGATTTGAAGAGATGTTTTCATGTGCCTGTCTGAGCTAACATCTATGTAAATTGAACTTGGTTGCGCAGATGAATTCACCCTAGAAAACTAGGTCACAAATCAGAGAAAAAGACAATTTACATGTCTGGTCTGTGTGCATGTCTGAGTGACTATATCCTTCTGCCATGTTAGGTGTCTTCTCATTTCCAAAGCACTGGCACCTCTCAGTGGCCTAGCGGTTTTTTGTTTGTTTGTTTGTTTTTTAAGCTCTATCTGTCACTTCCCTCATTGAAGTAATATGGTGCACTTCCATGACCTACAAAGGGGTGGTGGAAAAGACAAAGCTTGTAGTAGGGGGAGAGAGTTTGTCCAAGTAGTTTTAAGTTGCTAAATGACAGGTTTTGAGCCTACTTCCATTATTTTTCAAAAAATACAGGTATACAGCCAAAACCTCTGAACTCCAGCCCACCTGTATGAGCCAGTGCTGTACTTAGCAGACTGCTTTATCTGGGCTTTCGTTCCCATCCAGAAGCAGACAACGAGGGACGAGCATTGCTGCATGTTGGCTCTGCACAGTTAGCAGTTACACTCAAGGTCTATGGCACCACCCTAAACGTTTACTGTAAGGGCCACACAATTCAGGATGTGTGTCAGCTCCAACAGTGCCTGCCCACACACAGGACAGCCAGTGACTGGACACAAGGAGCCTATTCTCAGTCAAAGTATATAATGAAATGACAGCACTGTCTCAGCATTCACATGTACTTAGCTGAAGTGATTTGTGCATACTTACAATAAACATACTGGCTGTAAACAATACTGATGTGTATCTGTACCAGAACTTCAGCAGCTGTTTCTTGAGATAAGCTTGCACATGCTTCAAACCGGGAACAACAGCTACAACATTGTCAGCAACACTGCGTAGCCTCTGTTGCTCTGGTGGCTGAAGTTGTTCTTTAAAGTCATCATAGCCACTGGAAATTCAGTGGGTCTTTATCTTCTGCCAGGTGATCATGAATTGGGCCTTCAGGCATCTCCATACGCACTGGCACTGCCTTCTATCTGGCAGGATTTGATATGCTGCAGAATTCTTAACTTTTTTAAGTAATGGCAAACCCATACAATTTGTTGGCTTGCAGTAGCACTGCATATTCTGCCATGGCTGACTTCCATTCAACTAACAGCAACCTTTAATACTATTCTCTTGTTAATTGTACCTGTGATGCAAAGGCGTGTGCTTTTTTTGTGCAAGCTGAGCTTATTCCAGATAACTCATGTCCCTATTCTTGCCTCCTCTCTCTGTAATGCAAATTTACTCCTATTTTTTCCTCATTTTGCATTTGTGGGTGCAAACCTTGGCACCCACATTCCATCAGTTTTTCCTGTTCCCCTATTTAGACATGAATTATGTCTCCTCTCTATTACCATTGGTAGTACAGTTCCTCTTCCAAGAACATGAAGGAGTTACCCAGAGAGAAATCTCCCTCTTTTCATTCCAAGTCACCTTTTACCTGGTAGTACCACTTATCATTACCTACCTGTAACAAAGGACATATGTCAGAAAACATACTTGTAGAACATACATCGCTTCTGGACAGTGATCTGCTTTGGGGGGATGTCACTAGGATGGATATTCCTCTTTGCAAGCACTTATTACACAATGGGAAAGGGTGGATAGAGGGTGGGAGGAAAGGAAGAAGGAAGGAAATAGAGGAGGAAGGGAAGGAGGAAGGCAGGGAGGGAAAGAGGAAGGACTTGGAACTGTTCATGGTTCAATAACAGGCAATAATGTGCTTCATTTACCCAGTATTTCCCAAGTCCACCTGTGAATACCTGTGCAAGGGGGTTCACCTTCTCGTTTGTTTCACAGCTTCTTGGAAGTAGGACTCTCCATTTCATTTAATGTTTCTCCGAGTGACCTGGAAACACCATATCTTCCCTGAGAAGTTGAGTCACATACAGGTAACATTTACATGTCATAGAAACAATGAAACTTTCAGCATTTTCGAGACAGAAAAATCTGCATTTTGCTACATGCAACTATTTTGTTTCTTCTCCCCCCCCCGTCCAAAAAAAAAATGGATAAGTTATAAGTAGAAGGTGAAGGAAGAAGGAAGGAAATAGAGGAGGAAGGTCACTCGGGAGCAAAAGCCAGAGAATTGAAGGCCACCAACCAAAAAAAAAACTTGTACCCTTAATTGTGCGAAAAAAAAAAAAAAAAAAAAAAAAAGTACTAAATGTTTCAACAGAATTTTGCTCTAAAATTTCATATTCAAGGCAAGTCTCATGCACTGGCATAAGGACTGTTGAACAGTTACTTTACTACAGAAACCAATAACATTCCTTGTACTAAAAAGCACAGCTGAGGTGACATAACAATGACAACTGCAATATTACCCAAGCAGATATTCTAAATCTAGTTAGGAAAAACCCTAAAACTTTCTTGTTCTGGAAGAATTGTGTGGTTAAAATTCTAGATTGTGAATCAGAGAAAAACTAAAGGCCTTTACAGCTTTACTATTTTAATCAGAAATTTGCCTTTAAGAATTTGAGAAAGAAGATAAAACAATCCAATATGGTAATTTTTAATTTTATTTAAAATTCAGTACTTTGTGAACAATTTTGTTTGGGGACTTAGTAATTCTATATAGCCATGCAAGTGAACAGAAAATTATCTAGTGTTATAAACTGAGGAAGATATTTCAGTTTCATAGGTACTGAAAACAGGTGCATCTCCACTATGGAAAATGTACTTTTCACATTCAAATTTAAAAGAACAACGCATCTTCATATATATATATATATATGTGTGTGTGTGTGTGTGTATGTATATATATATATATATATATAAGGCATATTATTTTACCTTCACCTTTCTTGAAACTTACATACATCAAAACAGGTGAATTTAGGTGATTTTCTTAATGACAGCTAGAGCTGTCAGTATCATCAGTTAAAATCTTAATCACTCTTTGCTGTTTATATCCAGAAGACTGTAAACATTTTAGTTACATCAACACTGCACACTGGAGCTCAGATATTTCTGTATTATGTTAGTAGAGACCATACTGGAATAGTCTTGACCACTGGAATCAGAAGCACCACAGCTGCTAATGCAAATAAGCTCTTCTATCATAGCCTCTCTGGGAAAATGAATTACCAGCTTGCATTGAACAAAGCTACAGAACCTGTGTCCTGCTTGCAGATGTAATGCACATGTAGTTATTCACATCTAATTTAGAACCCTGTTTTCTACATATTTACTTTCTGTTACCAAATGGTTCTAATGCTGCTACAAAATCTAAGGCTTCTGTATTTAGAAAGAGCACTCAAGTTGAAGATGTGGTGACTAACATCTTTTATCAGGCAAACAGGAGAAAGAAAAAGAAATCTTAAAATTGCAAAATTCAGAAAAAAATAATTCAATGTAAATCATTAAACTATGCACAAACCTTTGAACAATGAGCTATAGCTAAGTCTTCTGATCACCCCCTTCCATCTCATCTAGGGGAAAAGTCTAAGGGGAAACATAAACTTGCAATTTTTTATTTTTTTTTTCAGATGAAAATTTTAGCAGAAAAACTCAGCAAATATGCATGCTGCACTCAGGTAAGATGTAGCCAATTAAATTCAAGTATTGCTTCAGCAGTTGTTTAGCTGAGTCTTCTCTAACTACTATTTTCTGAAAACTAAATCTAAATGACATAAAAAAGCACTTCAAAACATCTGATCCAAATATGCTGGTTTAGATAAGAAATAGGCATTTAAAATAGACTAGATCAAGTTCTGAGCTGCTACAGGTAAGCTCCTTTCACTCTTGAAGTTGGTGCAGTGCTGCCATATGCCCAGATATATCACACACATAAAAGATTATCCCTTAGCGTGCATGAACACACTTCAATAAAAGACATTCAGCACAGCATGTTGGGGTAGTCTGAAGGCCTTTTACATTGTGCTACCAACCACACATAAAGAATAGTATTCAGACATCCAATATCCTTTAATCTTAAAAACAAACAAACTAAAGCAACAAAACATAGTGATTTTATGTAGTGATAAGGATAGGTGGACTTTGTACACCGAGCTGTTACTGACATACTTTCTACTGCTGCAATCTCATAAACAGCATCCACTGTCTTCTCATCTGGACACTGCAAATCAGAAGTGTGGAGTGTATGGATCAGCCAGTTTGTTTTCAGAATAAAAGAATAAAATGGATTACATATCTATGTAAGACAACTAGGAAAGAAACTGAGGGCACTTCTTTAGATAAGAAGACAGAAGGGGGATATAATCTTCTTCAAATATATAGCAGAGTTGTAAGGGAGCAAAACTCTTTTGACAATTCTCTATAGCTTAAGTGCAACGGGCTTAAAATTTTGAAAAAAAAAAAAATTTAGATTATACATCATGAAAAAAATATATATATATAAAAAAAATAAACCCTAATCTACTATAAAAGATAGTTAAGCTTTGAATTTACCTAAACAGTCTTCACACTTGGAATTGCAAGAACAGTTTTCAGAAATAGCACAACAATGTCAGTATATTTGCAACTGCTTTGATCAATTTGCTTAATCTTCAGAAACTGTTTTCTGTGTTTAGAAATATGAGGGGCCTTTGGACTCTGTCAGAGCACAGAATAAGAAAAGCTGTATTTAGTCTGAAAATAAAAATAAAAATCCACCTAATCATGAATCTATTCTTGGACATGGTGAAAGCAGGTGTAAGAGAATAAGAATAGGGCAAACATACTGCACTTCTGCTGAGGAATATCTAGGTTTCAAAGCATTTGTGCCCTAGCGGCTTTTGAACTTGTGAGAAACAAAAAGTTGTGTTTTTGCAGTAGAGAATATTTTTCTTTATTGCAAGCTAGTTGTGTAATCATAATAAGGAGAAATGCTAAGTAGATAAGAGGACAGTAGAAGGCCTCACTGTTCCAAAATAAGGCAGAAGCTTGAGAAAAAGAGGATGAGCAGTGTGAGAACAGTGAAACAAAGACCACAAGTTCTCAAAACATAAGAAAAGAGAAATTAAACGGCTGAAAAAAAAAAGAAAAAATTGTACATATATGGTATATAGTGTGGAGCAAATGTGAAGTCACAATCCATGAGGTTCTGTAGTCCCACAAGGGGACAAACAAAGTGTCCTCGGCTGGAGAGGGACAACGCAAAAGACTTGAAATTTATATGTAAACAATAAGGTTCTGTTTTCGGAGGAGGAATCAAGTTATGCTCTCTATAATCCTAATATTGCAGCAGGTGCTCCAGGAGGGGACACAGGGACAGCAATTAACGCTGTCCGTGGAGAAGTCATTCTGGGGAGCGAGGAGCGGCAGGAGTGAAGGCGGGCAGGGGTCACGGCAGGGCCTTGGGGCCATGCAGAGCCAACGTGGGGCCGGTGCCACTCCCCCATTACCAGCAGAGAGGTTAGGAGTTTTAAGAAGGAAATTAAGTCTTTAACTGAGGGCCCAGCAGAACAGTCAAATCCGTTTCTAAGGCCTAATTTATATTCCTGAGGAGGAAATGTCAATCCTGAGTATGTTATTCCCCGGAGAAGAATGTTCAGGCAGCTATGCAAGAATGGGAAAGAACTAACCCTCCCCCCCCCCCCCCCCCCCCAGACTGAGAGTAATTCCGATTGAGCAGAAATAGCTGCTTATCTAACTGCAATAATAACAACCCACAACATAGAAATCCGATGAGAGACTTGGGGTAAGATCGAGGATGAATCCTGAGGACCCAGCAGCCCAAGGGCTCTTTAAAGTTCATTTTGTGATTAAAACCTGGCCAGATATACAGAAAAAGCTCCAGAAGGTGGGAGGATGGAGTCAAGAGTGCAGGTCGTATGAAGGTGTATTCCAGGAGGGGAGATGAGAAGGAAAAGTAGAGAGCAAAACAACTGGTATTCACAGTGTACTGGGTAGTGAGGCAGAGTGGGAGATAGAGGGCCCAGGATGGAAAGGAGAGGAAGAGAGATGGAGGAATAGCAGACAAGGAAAGCTACCTGTGTTGCAGCCTAAATTGTAGCAGGGACAGACTTTGAGAAGATGTTTTAAGAATGACCTGGCCGGCCACTTCAAATAGGAGTATCTGGAGTGGAAGAAGGAGGACAGATTGCTGTTATAAATTCAGAACAGGGGAGTCAGGGCTTCTCAGAAAGCCAGTTCCCCAATAAATGAAAAAGTGTACCTCAGTGGGGATCACTCTACAGTTATTGTTATAGGCAAAACAGACTTACCATAGGAAAATAAATAACATTTATTACCTATTGCTGATGGGCTGGAGTGGTGAGAAACAAAGAAACAAGCTGGGGGCACCTTCCCCCATCCACTCTCTTCTACCTCTTCCCTGCTCTGAGTGGCACAGGGGGTGCCAGGAGTGGGGGCTGCAGTCAGTCCGTGGTGCTTCCTTTCCACTGCCCCTTCACGGTCACTCTCCCCCTTCTCTGCTGTGGGGTGCCAACCTTCCTGGGCTGGTCCTCCATGGGTTTCTCCACAGGCAGCAAAAAAACAAACCAACCAACCAAACAAACAAAAAAACAGGTTATTTGGGAGCTGCTTTGGTGTGGGGTCCCTCTCGTGGGGTGCTGAACTTTCCTGGGCTGCTCCTGAATGGGCTGCAGCATGGAGATCTGCTCCACTGTGGTACACCATGGGCTGCTGGGGGGTCTGCCTTCCCCACCATGGCCTCTCTGTGGGCTGTGGGGGGGCTATGGCTCCAGCACCTGGAGTACCTCTGCACTGCTCACCCCCTCCTCTGCACTGACCTTGGTGTCTGCAGGGAGGTTTCTCACTCCTCACTCTCCCAGCTGCTGTTGTGCAGCATTTTATTTCCTTTTCTTGGATGTGCTGTCATAGAGATTTAAACTGCATTGCTTATGGCTTGGCTCTGGGCAGCGCTGGGCCCCTTTGAAGCTGGCAAAAACTGGCCCTTATCTAACAGGGGGCAGCTGCTGGGTTCTTCTCACAGGGGCTACCTCTGCAGCCCCCTCCGCTACCAGAACCTTGCCATGTGAACCCAATACCCTGGGGCAGCTAGGTCATTACTGGCCTGTAAATTATCAGGGCTTAAAATGAACCCTAAATGTGAGGGGGGTAGAAGGGACTAGGATAACAGTGCCACTTTTTGGGCACACCAAGCTGAGACTAGGGATAGAATGATCACTGGGCAATTACTGTATGTACCCAAGACAGGGCTTGAAAGTATTGGAAAATAAATTAAAATTCATAGAAAAATTAGTCAAGTATTTAGGGCATCTAGTGTCTGATGGGGAATGAAGAATACATCCAGAGAGGATTCAGGGAATTGTTGAGCTACCCCTACCCAAAACTAAAAAACAAACAAACAAACAAAAACTAAAAAGTTTTAAGAGAAAGGTTTTTAAGGAATTAGGAGTCACAAAGTCCAGAGGAAAACAGGTACTCCCTGATGGGAAAGAAATGCTGAATAAAGTACTAATGAGGCAAATATTAACTGTTTTACATCAAGAGGGTCATTGGGAAATCCAAGCAACATGTGACGCTATGCTATGGAAATATGTATGTGTAGGAATATGTATATATACTCTGGCTAAGCAAGTATGCAGGAGTTGTGTAGTATGTCAAAAGGTAAACAGGCAGCACTCAGCCCAAAGGGGGGTGAGAACCAGGAATTCAATGCTTCCAAAATGTACAGGTAGATTTTACAGAACTCCTTAGAGTAGGTAGATTTAAATACTTATTAGTCTTGTTAGATCACTTGTCAGGGTGGGTGGAAGCTTTCCCTTCAGTATCTGCTACTGCAAACATCATAACTAAAGTAATTCTAGAACAAATAACTCCCAGGCATAGAATTGTTGAAAATACTGACTTTGATCAAAGAAATCACTTTATGTCAGAAATACTACAAGGGCTAATGTGGACTCTAGGAATTAAGTGGAAATTTCACACTCCTTGGGATCCTCCAGCTTCTGGAAGAGTGGAGAGGATCAGACAGTACAGAAGTAATTGACTAAGTTCTCGAAACTCAGCTTCCCCAAACAAAGTGCTTATCTTTGGCACTTCTCTGAATTCAAACTGCACCAAGAAAAGATGTGGGAGTTTCACCATATGAAATATTATTTGGATTGCTGTACATGGATAAAGGGAATGAGTTACCTCAGTTCAAAATAAAATATGCTTTTCTTAAGAACTATATATTTGGGCTGTCATCCTCTTTGTCATCTCTCATGACCCGTGGGCTGTTAGCTCAAACCCCACCCTTGGAAGTCCTGATCCATCCATTCCGAGCAGGAGATTGGGATCTGATGTGAACATGGAGAGAACTGAAACTGCAATCTGAGTGGGAAGGACTGTTCCAAGTGCTCCTGACTACTGAGACGACAGTAAGAATGGCTGAGAAAGGATGGAGTCATACCTGGGGACATTGCCCAATGCCAGGACTTTTCAACTAGGATGGAGAGAGGCTTGGCAGCTCCATCAGCCAGTTCCCTCCACACCCTGGGATTCATGTCATCAGGTTCCATAGACTTGTACATGTTTAGATTCATCAGGTGGTGCTGAACCTGCTCTTCACTTACAGCAGGTGGGACTTTGATCCCCCAGCCTCCATCTATGGGTTCAGGGAAATGAAAGACTTGGGAAGCCCGTCTGCCAGTGCAGGGGCAGGCAAAGAAGTTGCTGAGTACCTCAGCCTTCTCCATGTCTGTCATTACCAATTACTCAGATACAGAAACTCACTCCTAATATAAGAAATTAGCCACCTATAATCGCTTACACACTATTTTCACCCCTCGCCTATTTTCACAAGTGTTAAAGGTGCATTGTGGCCCTTGGGGACTCCTCCAGAAGACTGAAGGAAGCTGTGTCCTCTCTTGTGCTGTTTGTCGAGGCTCTGTGCAGAAGGGATGCCATCTGTCTCACAAGGGCTGGGGGATAGGAAAGAAGCACTCACACTACCCGTGAGAATTGGCAAGAGTTGTTTATTGCTGGGACATCTTTCAGGCAAGCCTGTGGAATGTCTGTGAGATCTGGGGGCTCCAAGCTAATGCTTGAGCTGGGGCCTGACCAACAAGTAGGGAGCTGGCCAGACACTCCTGTGATGCACTTTGTGCTTCCTGATGGCACAGAGTGAAGACGTGCCAGGGTAGTCCCAGGTCCGTTCTGGCTGCGGTGGATCCATTTCCATTGCCTTCTCCGAATCTTCTGGTGGATCCAGCTCCATGGGCTCCATGGTGTTGGGCAGGAGGATAAGCCAATCTTTGCCTGGGACTGCCTTTGCCAGGATGCCTTTGATTCAGCATGTTTTCTGGCCAGGGTGTCACACCAGGGGGTCGACCTGTTCCACCCTGAGGTCTCATTCCAATGTCAGCTTAATTTTCACACCTGCAGTGCCAATGATACTGCTTGTATGTGTCTGTGAGCTGAACACCAGATGTCCCTTGAGCACTGCTGTATCTGGTGCTGCTGGTGCTCTCTCTCTGCCCACGACACGTTTCCTTGTTGGCTGCTTTCCTTCTTGGTGCTGCTCTGGACGGCATGGCTGTCCTCGCAAACCAGGCAGAGCCGCTTCTCACCTTGCTGCCTTTAGTCTCCTAATAGCCAGCAGCAGGGGGGCTTGTTTTATAGGGCCCATGAGGCAGTGGTGACCATTGTGACCTCAACAAGCCTCTGTGATGAAGTGGCCCACGGCAGCTGTGTTGGGAGCGGCCTAGGAGATGTCCTCACGGTGAGGAAGGAGCAGGGTTGCAGGGGCTGAAGGACCCTTTTCTGATGCTGGCTCCCTCAGGCCATTTGGCTTGCCTGAGAGAAAGGCAGCCCCTTGACCCCCTGCACCTCCCATGTTCCACACCATGTTTTCCAGCTCAGGCTCTCATCAGTGTAACATAGAATCACAGAAACATTAAGGTCAGAAAACACCTCCAGGATCATCTGGTCCAACCACGCCACTACCACCAATGTCACCCAATAACCCATGTCCCCAAGCACCCCGTCCAACCTTTCCTTGAACACCCCCAGGGACAGTGACTCCACCACCTCCCTGGACAACCCATTCCAGTGCCTGTCTGCTCTTTCTTATCTACTATATATTATCTATAACATATTATCTATTATTTATATTTATTAATTTACTAAATATTATTAATATTTAAGCTATTTTCTAAATATCTGTTTTCTAATATCCAACTGACATCATTGAGATTTACTACTTTGAAAATGAAAATTAATTCTGCTTTATGTAGATACTTGAAAAATTAGTAAATCTGCGGGGAAAAAATGAATGGTGTGTGAATTAGAAAACACTATTGTAAATATCTCAGCTATAATTGAAGAAGTAGAAAATAAGTTTGATAAGTTTGCAAAAATAATACTCTAGAATCAAATAGTGTTAGATTTATTAATAACCTCATAAGGAGGAGAGTGCACTGTAATTAATACTAGTTGCTGTATATATGTAGATCAAATTGGACAAATTTGACTGATCTCAAAAATATTTGGGAAAAACAAACAGACAAACAAAAACCAAGATCCTACACAGAGTAACTCAAGATGACAACTCCTGGGGATTTAGAAACATTTGGGAGAAACTAACTTCATGGTTACCTGAATAGAATTTGCTCAAACAACTATTTGTTGGTATTGTCATAATAATGGCATTGTAGATCTATCATCCCCCGTGACATCCGAAGAAGAATATTGCACCTTAATGTTGGAAAAAACTCAAGAGTGCAGTATGTGAAGAGATGCAAAAACAATAGGAGTAAAAAAAGAGGGTGGGATTGTGAGAAACAAAGTTGTGTTTTTGCAATAATTATTTTTCTTTATTGCAAGGTGGTTGTGTAGTCATAATAAGGAGAAATGCTAAGTAGGTAAGTGGACAGTAGAAGGCCTCACTGTTCCAAAATGGCTAGGATGTTAACTTTCCCTTCAGCAGCCCATACACTGCTGCGCTCTGCACTTGTAGCTAGAACAGCAGTGGTATCACACCAGTGTTGTGTCTGCTGCTGAGAAGTGCTGGCACAGCATCAGGACTTTCTCTTACCGTCCTAGGTGTGAGAAAGAAACATCACCAGTGCAGCTGACCTAAATCAACCAAAGGGATATTCCATACCATATGATGTCACACTCAGCAATAAAAGGTGGAAAAAGGAAGAAGAGGAGAGGGGTGAGCTCTCATTGCGAAAATGTCTGTCCTCATCCTGAACACTGGCTACGTGCGTTGAGGCCCTGCTTCAAGGATGTGGTCGAGCATCGCTTGTTTGTGGGAAGTAGAGAGTAATTTCTTTCCTCAGCACTTCCACATAGCCTTTACTTGTTTTGTTATTCCTTTTCCCCCTCCCTCTTCCCCTTTCCCTTTTTTCCCTTTAGTTGAATTGTTTAATAATATTTCCTTACAATTTTTTTTTCTCTTTAATTAAATTATCCTTATTTCAACCCACGAGTTGTTCTTTCCTTTACTTCTTCCCCTCCTCTTCTGAGGAGGGGGAGGGAGAGTGGGAGAGGTTGTGGTGTTCAGCTGTGTAGCATGGTAAAACAACCACAATACCACCTGTAAGCATCCAAAATGCTTATACCAAAAGAACAGATAGTGTCAGCCAAAAAGCTTTAAACAGGGACTGTTTCCAACACCAGGAAGCAGGAAATCACATTAAAAAAAAATCAAGATTTAAGATTTTTATTTTTCTCTCTTAATAAATCAACACTTAAACTTACCCATCCATCCTGATATTATCTCTAATAAATCTTCTCATTATTCTGTGCCTTAAAATAAGAATGCTTCAAGATGTAAGCGCACAGAGTGCAAGCCACTTGGAATAAATAAGAAATTGTGGATAGATAAAAACAGGCAATCATATGATTAGAACATGGTAGTTCAGAGAGATCTGGGACAATTCTGCAGTGGCATGGCAGTTAACTTCAAACAATGGCATCATTAGTACTACCATGAGAAAAAAAAAATAAAATAAAATAAACGCATCAAATAGCAAATCTATTCTAAAACTAAGCAGTCTGGCCACATGGGGTCTTTTGAGACCTGCGTGTTTCAATTAACGCATACGTTAAAGTCTTTTCCTAGGTCTTACTGGCCAAGAAGAAAAACATTCTGCCTCTTCTGCCTCATGGATTTCCTATTCTCAGACCAGTCTGCAGTTTGAGGACATACTCTTATTCCTTCAATGCAATGAACTGGTGTGTTCAAATTTGATCAAGAACTACAAGCTTTGTCTCACATTGCACTAGTGAAGAAAAAAATCACAAAGCCCCAACAAACAATAAGAGCTCTGCTAGCTGTAAAATTTGCAAGGCCATCTTTAAACAACCTTGTTTTCCCAGAGTCTTCCAAGACTTTACTCCAAATTCAGTTTCCGTCTCCAGCATTGTCTTACGCCTCTCCCCCAATAGGTTTCCTCAATAGGTTTATTTCTCATTAAACCTGGGTCTTCTTATAACTTTAAACAGCTTTATTTCAGCAGATAGTTCCCATTCTTTACTAGTCTATTAACACCTTGACTCAAACAGGAATAGTAGTAGCTGAAGTGTAGCTATTTAATTTCATAATTAATGGTCTTCATCTTTTTGATTCCATGTTTTACAACAAATTGTAAAGTGATAAATCTACTTTATAGAAACTTTAGTCTCATTTATACCCAGATCAGTTACTGGCATCTGTGATGACATATTCCTCCCTATAAAACGTATCATTTTTTTCTAAGAATGTGAAGCTATCATAAGTTTTTTTATATATATATAAATAACTAGAAAGAGCTTTGGTGATGGTGTGTGTATCAACAGGGGATGAGCACAATTCAGAGAAGATTTCCAACTGTTAAGACCAAGACAGGTTCAACACAGGCATTTTTGAGAATTTTTGTGTCAGTGACGATCCAATTCATATCCTGAAATTAGATACTGCCTGGAAAAGATTGAGGAAGTTTGCACCATGAACCACATAGTATCTGAAATACCAGAACACAAAATTATCTCAATTTATTACTAGTTTTATGATTTCTATATAGCCACTTATGCTAGATCCTCATAATTTTGAAGGAATGAATCCAAGAAGTCCACATACTGTTTTGAAAAATCTGTTTTGTTATTGTTTGTTTAAACCCAGAAAATTTTTACTTATGCATGCTTAGCAAGCTTAACAGATCTTCAGGATGTATTCAGCTGAAGGCCTAGAAAGTTTCTACAGAATTAATGTTAGGAAGTCAGGAACACAGTCTCCTATGCTAGGGTTAATGTGCAACACTACTAGAAAAAGAAAAATCTAGTGGAAGTATACAATTACACTGAATTTTAACATTGATGGTCCCCTTTACATATTGGAGCAACTTGCTTTACATTCTATCAGGCAACTTGTTCTCTCATCTACAGTCTATGACACAGCTATTTTTCACAATGTTTCTTTCTGGATTCCCCAGCTAAATCTTTTTAAAAATCAGTGCTGTTCTCATTTAACTATGGACAGAAAAAAAAAAAAAAAAAACATACAAGGGGAGGAAGTAAAAGAAAGACTTAGTATATTGTAAATACAATATATTTCCAAGGAGCGTACAACATACGAACAAACTGTAGACAAACTTTACCTTAGGAAGCTGATTTTGCATCTACTGCTTCAGACCCAATCTAAATTTTCACTGTGGCAAAATAAGTAGGTTTCAGTACGTATCATCTGGTAGATGGTTTAAAAAATCTTAAAAGCAGACAACCCTTATCACTATAGAAATATCCTCAAAGGCATTCCTACTCTGTTCAAAGAGGGGACTGAAGAATCAGGGAACATACCCCCCGCCCCTATCCAAAACACAAGAACTTTCAGGAAAAATAGCCAGCTGCACAAATGCTGCTAGAAGGTTTATGCCTTGATACTAAACATACACAAAATTTGCGATTAATTTACACTAATGTAATTTTAATAAACTAGAATTTGAACATTTTACCTACAATACACTTCCTTTAATTTCTGGGGCACTGGCTAAAACAAACAACCCTTCTGGTTTCATCTGCATTCATATGAACGTTAGTGCACATTTCACAGTTCGCATTTCACCAACTGATGTCACTTTTCCATTTTAGAGTTATGGTTCAAGTTCAGTATTTGCCCCAGATTTAAAGAGTACAAAAATAAGCTTAACTGAAGTCTTGAACTCTTCACCACAGGTCTGAACACTGACACCATGTAGCATATACAAGTAGTACCCTTAAGTCAGTGGAGCAACATCTGCTCACAACAATTAAAGATTGCCCTCACGATCTGATAGCCAACATCAGTAGTTTTATCAGCAAAAAGGTTCTATGTCACTGTGTTCAACAAGACCCTATTAGTAATATCCTTAATATCTATAAAATGCTGAAGTATCACACTAAATGTTAGGAACATTGTAAACAGTCTTTATTTGTTCACTAAAACTTACATACAACATGTTCATTAGTTTAAAAAAAATCTCAACACAAAAGGCAGTAGTTGGAATTTTTATTTGCAAAGATCATAACATCTAAAATAAAAATAAGTTCCAGCAATTCTGAGAAGTCCACAAAGGATAAGTTTACTTATAATTTAGTATCAGGAAAAAAAAAAAAAGTTAATATTTTAGATTACTGTAGAAAAAGTGTGTATCACACTTAGGGCATACAAGATTTACAACAAACAAAAAATACCCTGTTTTAAAAGTAATCTCACTTCCAAATAGCTTTTAATTTTAGTGCATCCTATCTCACAGACTTTACATTTACATTTCTCTATATACAAAAAGGTACAACAAATTGGTACAGTATTTATTGCAACAAATTACGGATGCTATAATATACACAGTTTTAATTAGCCCCTCCCCAACTTGTATATCCTTTTGCTTCTTACTCCTCCCTTGAAGCAGTCTCATTCTCTGGTACTAAGATTAAGTTCTTTCATTGAAAGGCACGTACTTATCTACAACAGAAGAAATCAATGCATTAATGTGAAATATCCTGTTTCAGGGATAACTTTAGCCCACAATTTAAAAGACTAAATATTAAGACAAAAAAGTACAATATTTTATTACTAAATTTGTCCATAAAAACACTTAGTTACCACATTACTACGAAGTGCCATTAAACACCATTCATTTAAACCTCCCAAATGGAAAAACAGTGCATTTACAAAGACACATAAACCCTCTTCCACCCATGTTAGACATATTTTTAAAGTATACAGGTTAAATAGTGAATTGATACGTTGTCACATGAAGCAGACTAAACACTTAATATTTAGTTATAGATCTCCATATATTGTTATTATTATTTTAAAAAAAACAAATATATATGATGTGCAGTCTGTAAGATTAAATACCACTTAAGACCCAGTGAACTTACAAGGCTCTTGAGTTCCTATTCAAATTTCAGTAACTCTAAGTAGCATTCCGTAACCGGAATGCTATCATAAATAGAATTATTTTACCTTGTGACTTGCAGCGCAACGAGTAGCGCATGCATGAAGAGATTTAATTGAGATTATAAACTACTGGTGTGATAGCTTATATAGCACTTTTATATAGCATTCGGTTTATGTGGCAAGGGTTTTGCTAGCAGGGGGTTGCATGGGTGGTCTCTGAAAGCAAAGCCCAGCAACTGTTCCATGTTAGATCAGGGCCAGCTCCAGCTGGCTCTAAAAGAGACTCACTGCTGGCCAGAGCCAAACCAGTAAGTGATGCTGGTTGGGCCTCTGTGACAGCAACTGAAGAACAGGAAAAAAAAATCTGCTGCTCAACAGCAGCTGGGAAAGAGGAGTGAGAACCAGCCCTGCAGCCCCCCAGGTCAGTGCAGCAGGAGGGAAGGAGGTGCTCCAGGCAGGCAGCAGCAGTTCCCCTGTGGCCTGTGCAGGGAGAGGCCCCTGGTGGAGCAGGTGGATGTGGCCTGGAGGAGGCTGCAGCCTATGGAGAGCCCCCACAGGAGCAGGCCCCAGGCCGGAGCTGCAGCCCGTGGAGAGGAGCCCACGCAGGAGCAGGGGGTCGGGGGGGAGCTGCCGCCCACCCGTGGGGGACCCGTGCTGGAGCAGTTTGCTCCTGGGGGATGGATGGACTCCGTGGTATGGAGCCATGTGGGAGCAGTTCCTGGAGAGCTGCTGCCTGTGGGCAGACCCTGCAAACTCAGTTCAGGAAGGATAGCATCCCGTGGGAGGTACCCCACACTGGGAAGAAGGTGTTTTTCCTTTTGGGGCATCAGGTATTTTTTAGTTTGCTTTTAGTTTCTCACTGCTCTAGGTTGTTAGTAATAAGCAATACATTACATTAATCTCCCAATGCTGAGTCTGTTTTGCTCATGATGGTAATTGGTGAATGATCTTGTTTCCATAAGCCTTTTTTCTTATCTTCTCCCCCTGTTCTTTGAGGAGTGAAAGCAGTATGGTAGAGCTTAGCTGCCCATCAGCTTAAAACCACCACAATCCGTCATGCAGGTACTAAGATTTAGTTGAAACAAGGTAAAAGAAAAACTGAAAAAAGTGTATTCCTAATTATTGATATACGTTATATACATATATATTATTGAAAAGGTACTCTATCTTGTGTTCAAGCTTCCTTCCCAGTAATGCTGTCCCAATGCAAAGTATGGGCAGCATATTATTAAGTTTATTATTTATTATTTACTGAGTTTTGTTGAGCACATTCAGATTGTCCAGCACTGTTTTTCTCCTATGCGCAAATATTATTTTAATATAACAGAAACTTCTATTGAAAGAAATTTTCAGAGCTTCTCCCTATACAAAAGAACACAGATAGCTCTCATTATACATATGCAGAGTAAATTTGGTTTACCAACTATATATAGCTAAAAGTATTTGTTTTCTCATAATGGCTTTGATCACTTAAGCGCTTACTTTCTGAGCTATTCTGAAAAACAGTAACATTTTCGTCCTCTATTATGTAGCGTTATTCGCTTCTGTGGTTATTACTTTTATTCTGTTTATTTCCTCAGCATGTTAACAGAAATATCTGCTGTTTGGTTAGATCATTCAGTTTCTCCAATACAGTTCTTGTTCTCGCAGTTTGGCTCAAGAGTGACATTATCACCTCTTCTGTAAGCCAACACGATCAAATTTTATGCCATTTTGCAAGCCCACAGGAAAGAAAGAAAGGTATACCTATGCTACAAGTTATATCACTCTATATATTTACCCGAGGCTGTGACATGTTCTAACATTGTTCAAATATTCCACTTTTCCCACTTTTTCTGAGCTTTTGGACTTGGATCAAAACATTGTGTATTTTTGGTTTTCTTCTGAAACTTATGCTTTTAAATCAAATACTATGTATGCACCGGAGGTTCTTCCATCAACAAGATGTCACAGTATTTGAGGAGCTAATTGTTAATGTTAACACTAATAAACACTTGACTTATCTGACAACAGCTATGTCATCAGATAAACAAAATACTGCTAATCTATTCAAATTGTTTGTACCCTATGTCATTTTGACAACTATTTTTAAAATGGTCTGATCAGTCCAGTTACTTTCAAATAATTCCAAATTACTTGGTATATCTAAAGCAAACAATGATTTGCTGCAGTACTATGAAGAACAGATGAACAGAAGTTGAGTATTTGGGACAGCTTTTTCCTCAACTACAACACTAAGTCATAACGTAAATTTTTTTCTTAGATACCAAAGTTAACAGCAAGTGCAGTCTGGGGCCTGCTGTCTATAGTTGTAAAGCACCTTAGCGTAAAACATACTTCTGTCCTTACTGTTGTTGTTTCCATTTCTTCCTTATGCATCCTGTAATGGACAAGAGTAAAACACCCAAGAACAGAATAACTCAAGTATGTAAAGCAGATAAACTTGGTTAGCCTTAGTAATGACACTATTTTTAACCAAAATATCCTACCTTCCTCTCCATTTCTCTGGAACTCATATGCTGAAGACAAATGGTGTTCTGGAGTAGATCAAGAGTAGCTGAAGTACTAAGTTTATCTTCTTGCCCACTTAATTCTTGATCATTTAAAATTTAAATGATCTTGATACCCTTTCTCCAACTACATATGAAACAAAGTGGTGAGCTGTTTCAGTCAAGATACTTATCATCCATACCTTTACCGCATAGACATACAATTCCTACATACAAACCTTCGAGGATGATTGGCATCAAATAGTGTTGTATCATCATCATCATCATCATCTTGCTCTAAGGGAGTCAGCTCCATGTTTTCTATGTTTGTATCCAAAACTCCATATCTTCGTGTTTTTCTGTTACGTCTTCTGAGCCTGAAATGTATTGTACGGTATTTAAGTTCTATAAATTTATGACTACTTTCAATTCCAACAATGCAAGAAGACCATCCCTTAAAACACAGCTATATTGATACTGATCATAAATTTTAAGAAATTACCATATATACACTGCAGACCCTTAACT
This sequence comes from Heteronetta atricapilla, assembly GCA_011075105.1. Lineage (NCBI taxonomy): Eukaryota > Metazoa > Chordata > Aves > Anseriformes > Anatidae > Heteronetta > Heteronetta atricapilla. The sequence continues at coordinate 57,342,246 of CM021763.1, read as the reverse complement.
CAGTGAAAGTCAGATTGCACACAATTTCACGTGTGAAGAATTTACAAGAAATGATTGAGGCCAATAAAAATTTGTCACCTTTTGTTTAGTATAGAATTACTGCAGAGAATACAAAATGGCACTTAACAGCTAATACAAAACAGTGTTTAGTAGCTATATGCAAGAGCCAGATAAAAATATATGCAAGCATGCTTCTAGCAGATACTACAATGAACAAAATCACCTTGCTATGAATTTGCTAGTTGTTTTATAAAACAGCAGACCAAATCAGAGATAAACTCAGCAAAACTGTAGTAGAGATGCAGCACAAGACATGGGTTCCATCATTTTAAACCTGATGTGTAGAGAAGACTTCACAAATAACAATAAAAAGCTTCACTGTTCATAATTGAGTCAATCACCCATACAATAAATAGCAGTAAAATGTGCAGAACAGAGTCTGAAAAAAAACAAAGATCTCTTTTGCATAGTAATGAGTAATAACATCTTGCATTAATAACACTGCATATATACAAATGCACTACCTCTTATATTGTAAGTGAACTTATTTAGACCTTTGACCTTTAGCGTGAAATAGAATAAATTCTTGACATAAATGAAAATTCATGTGTAGAAGAGAATTAACTTTTTCAAACCAACTCATGGTGAGGGAAAACCTAAAAATATTCAGCAGACACTCACTATTCATCAAGGCCATTGCTAATGCAATCAGGAAATGGAGAGGTCAACTTCCTAATTTTTAAAACTAACACCTCTGTTTCTCAGCTATTTCCTCTTCAATAACCAACCTCGCATCCTCAGTTGTAGGATTTTTATTTTGTGAGAATTTAAATTTTATTTTTTTAACACTTTGAAATAATAGAGAACCTGCAGAATCAATGTCATCTGCATTTCACGAAATTGATTCACAAAGTGATTCGTATTTCAAGACTAAGACAGTACTTACAAACACTGTCTGAACCTTACTTTCTTATGTTCTCTGTGTGGGCCTGGATCCCATGTAAGCCTCATGCATGTTTTTGGCTTTGCACAACTATAGGCATTGAATATGTCTTGCTCAGCTCTTTGAGGATCAGGAACTCACGATAACTAGCTTCTCAGCAAATATACAAAGGTGGCTGTTACAAAATGCTGACAGGGCTACTTTCAGCTACTTTATACTCACAAACAGCAGCTACGTGAAAGCTGTACGACTGAGTAAGTTGTCTTAAAAACAAATACTTTCTAGACATTTACAGCTAACTCCACAGAGACACAACATTTCCTCTTAGCAACACCAAAGTAGAATTTACAAACCTAAGCTAGGTGAGTAGGAAAGGCATTCATGGCTTTCAGGAATTTAACTATGAGATATTTCAATGCTAATCATCAAAAAGAGTATATATAGTAAGTTAACCTTAAATAATATTATATACATTATACTATTATTATGCAACATATAATCAACTCTGAGGCACCACTTCAGTCACCTTCTTAGAGAGATGAATATGATATTGAGAGTTATGGCTTCAGAGTTTGTCCTGAACTCTGGTATGCTTCCAGAATTCTTTTTATTTTTGCTTACTTATTTTTTAAATGTTACAGAAAAGAACCCTCCTTTTCACATTAAGCAGTATCCAGTCTTGGTCTACATTACATCCCTGTGAATTAGATCTCCTTTTGGAGTTGAGAAGCAAATACTAGCATATTCAGATAAGAAAAGTATAAAATATATACCTTTTTTTGAAGTATACAAACTCATGATATTATAAAAAAATATCATCATGATAATTTCCTCCACCTGATTCAAAATAGAATCAGCTGTTTGCCAGACGTGATTTTGTACAACTTATTGTTTAAATATAAGGCTAATCACAAAGACACACAAATATCACCTTTCCGCTCAAGATAAAATTTATTTTTTTCAACAGTCTTCAACATAGAAAGAAGGGGTGTACCAGAAAGCACCAAGCAGAAGAAAATTCAGAAGACTTATGATGAAAAACATGGTTGCTTCATAAACATCGTGTCTTTCATTTTTACTTAAGTATAAGCTACACAACTGACACTTGGACAAGTACCTGTGGACATGCGAACAGTAGAAACGCTCTGCCAACCAGAGGGACCTTGGAGAGGTGGGCATGTGACAGACTTGTGGGGTTCAACAAGGCCAAGTGCAAGGTCCTGCATTTGGGCTGGGGGTAATCCCAAGCACAAATATAAGCTGGGTAGAGAATGGGTGGAGAGCAGCCCTGAGGAGAAGGACCTGGGGTGTTGGCTGATGAGAAGCTCAACAGGAGCTGTCAACGTGTACTTTCAGATCAGAAAGCAAACCATATTCTGGGCTGCATCAAAAACAACATGGCCAGCAGGAGTGAGGAGGTGATTGTCCCCCTCTGCTCTGCTCTTGTGAGACCCCACCTGCACTGTGTTCAGTTCTGGGGCCCCCAGCACAAGAAGGACATGGATCTTTTGGAGTGAGTCCAGAGAAGAGGACAAAATGCCAATGTCGTTAAAGTCTGCAGCATTCTCTACTGCTCTCAGCAACTTAATTAAGACTAGTTTTATCTCTGTAGTTACAACAGATAAATGGTTTTATTAGACCTTGTGGTCTAAGAAGATGATGTTACAAAAAATGGCATTTAAAGTTCATAAAGAGACTCATCTTTATACATTCAATCCCAATCCTTCTTCAAAGACAGCAATAGAGGAATCTGCAATAAAATACGAGCAAATAGTATGGCAATAACATCAGAGATGGTATAAATAATAGACTGTTAAGAGTGGAGATAAGTAAGAAGTATTGGTGGTCAAAAAAAAAGGGGGCGGAAAATACAAGAAAATGAGAGCAGAAGAAAAACAGGTCAAGTTCAAAGCACATCTAAGAAACATGAAAACGGACGAAGGAGGGTGAAGGGGTAAGATTTTTTTTTTCACTACCCTAATTTGTGCAGGTATAAGGGACTACCCTTGCTACAAGCCACAAAGACTGAAAACAAGATCAGTTCAATACAGTATGAATTGCTCATTAACCTTTCCATGTAAAGTGCCTTTCTACTAGAAGCTTTTTACTGATGGTAAGCTCTCCAATAAACCAATCTCTCCTATTCCCTTCTCTTCAGCTTCACAATACTTTAGAGGATTCTGTGAAGTACATGACAAGGGCACTGTAGCTCTCCAATCATCTCAAGCCTCAGTGTTACCTACAGGCCAATATATATCTCCTTAAAAGTGAAAATCATCATTTTTTGATCAACAGTTCCAAAGACGGACTACTTGCAAATACGTAGATAAGTTGAGGTAAACACAGCTCAGGAAATATATGTATATATGTATCATTGAGGAGTTCAGTAATGGTCTTTGTGACAGAACTAAATTTTATCTGTCCCAGAGCTGACCCAGTGTTGGGAAAGTCGCACCCTAAAGTGTAGCTCATGGTATGAGAAAACAAGATACAGTCCATTTACATTCTCTATTAATGAATATATTAATGAATACTTCAAACTAAATGGATTCTTCCTGAACCACAAACTTAGTCAGTTAGAAAATGTATCTCAATAAAAATAGTCATTACTTGAACCTAACTGAGCCTTTTTTTCTTTTTTTTTTTTTTCTTTTTTCTCCTGCGAAGGGCATGCATGTGCTACACGTTTATATCCATGAAAGAAATTCAACAATCCGAATCCAAAAGATTTACAAATATCTTCCTGGAAAATTGTTTTAAATTGAAATTATGGAACACAATTCATGCTGAACCATGTTTTGGAATTCTATCTTAACATGCCACATTGTGTAGCACACTAACAGTTGTCTAAAAGAAAAAATGCCATTTCATCTCATCTGCTACACTTGCTTTCTCATCATCTCAGAAAGACTGAAGAACTGATGGCATGTACTTCTTCCTACATAAGCAAGAAGACAACCTTTGACTGCAATAGGCTTCATGTAAAAACAATAGAGCTGTACAGACAAGAAAACAAAGGATGTATGAATTGCAACACTGGCATTTCTGTGCATCATGAAGTGCAGAGGGCATTTTTTGTAGTGTATCAAATCTAAGAGGCAAAAAAGGCAATAAAACTAAAGCTGGTAGACTAAACAAGGCATCATACTGTCCAAGCTTTCTTACTTCTAGCTTTGACGTATGTGCTGTATGGTCTTGCTGCTACACACATGGTTCCTTGAAAATCTTCTGTTGTAAAAGGAAGGTGCAGGCAGCTCAACCTTTATAACATGGCGGCTGAAACAAGTCCCACACATAAAACTAGAAATAAAATCAAAATACATTGTTTTCCTGACAGAGAAACTGCATCATCAGCAATGTCACTGAGAAGGTCCGTGGGAGCTTGCTTACATAATCATACTTGGGAAAAAAATAGCTATAGCCACAACAACAAAGTTGTAACAGCTCTCAAGATTTTCTTGAAAATGGATTTTCAGGGAATCAGCTTGAAACAAAGTCAAATGGCTCTGAAAACAGAAAAGTTGTAGATTTATCAGAATGTACAACATTTATTAATTATCAACCTCTATTAAGAAAGGCTGCAAGTTTCTGATGTGGTGAAGAATGTATAGTGGCTACAGAATGAATTATTTTATAAATTAATCACCATTCACTTTCTATACATGAGCTATCTTTAATAATATCTAAATTTCTGACAAATAATTGTTTGAGTGTAACAAAACTATTCCACTAGCAGGATATAAATGGCTGTAAAACCTCAAAAATTTTGAGAACACAAATAGAACTTGCAGTCATTTTCTCTCAGAATTTTCTCTCAGACCAACACTAGCAAACAAGCATTTATCTCACTTAGATTTAAGGTTGCTGCTACAAGTCAATCTCCAAGTTAATTTGAACTGCTTACTGCAGGCATAGATTGAATGTTTCAGACAAGCACTTCCAACCAGGAGCACCTTAAAAGTGCAGCTGTCAGGAGCTTATCAAACCCACAATGGACTAGAGCAAGCGGGTGAATGTTTTTGTGCACTAGAAACAAAATCAACTAGGCATGCACTTAAACTAAACACAAGAGTGTACTGAAAAAAAAAAAAAAAGGGCTTTTAAGATCTAATCCTCTAGAGGGGTAACTACTTATTTAGTTGTCCCTAATCATAACAAGACAAGTACAAAGAAATTGGTGTTTTGTTTCGGGAGTGCGCATGTGCGCTGTGCTAATTTAAGCAAGACTTTCACATTTCCTCAGTGCTGGGCAACGTTGTGTTCATTCAGGAAGAGGCTTGTTTAACAAGGTTTCCCAAAGCAAAACAAAACAAAACCAAAAAAAAAAAGGGAAAAGAAGAACAAAGTCAACTGCATATTTATTTACTAGATGTTGTTAAAAGCTCTACTGAAACTCTAGTGGACATGGTTCTGTAAACAAAGAATTAAAATTAGCTGCTAATGAAGTTGTGAAATTTGTAAGCAAATCTACACAAACTTGAAAGAGAATTACTTTTGTTTAAAGAAACAGCCTGCTAACAGGTTGATTTGGTAATACCAAAAAGTGGCGTTCACAGTGCTGTGTGGTGGGTCAACCTCAGCTGGCTGCCTGGTGCATACCACACTGCTATCTCAGCCCCTCACAGCCGGGCAGGGCAAGAAAATTAGATGAAAAAAGTTCCTGGGTTGAGATAAGGACTGGTAGATCACTCACCAGCTACTGCCGCAGGCAAAACCGACTCAGCTTGGGGAAGATTAATTCCGTGCCAATCCATACCAGAGTAGCGCAGTGAGACCTGAAAGTTATGAACACCTTGTTCCCTCATCTCCCTCCGACTTCCCAGGCTCAATTTCACTGCCACTCTTCCACCTTCTCCCTGCTCCTGAGAACCTCAGCAGGGTGGGGAATGGGGGCTGTGGTCAGATCACAGAGCTTTTATCTGCGCTGTTCCTTCCTCCCCATACTGTTCCCCTGCTCCAGCGTGGGGTCCATCCCAGGGGATAGCCCTTCACAAACTGCTCCATCTGGGGTCCTCATCACAAGCAGGGGAACTTCTGCTTTGGTGCCTGGAGCACCTCCTGCCCTCCTTCTGAACCGATCTGTGTGTCTGTAAGGCTGTTTTTCACTCCCCTCCCAGCTGCTGTTGCATGGCAGGTGGTTTTTTTGTTTTTAGGTTTTTTTTTTTTTTTTTTTTCCCTTCCTTAACTCTGCTTTCCCTGAGGCTCAGCTAGCATTGCTCTCTGGCTCCGCTCTGGCCAGCAGTAGGTTCCTTTGGAGCTGACTGGAGCTGGCTCTGCTCTGACACTGGGCAGCTGCTGGGCTCTGCTCGCAGAGGCCACTCCTGCAGTTCTCAGCTACCAAGCCTTGCCATGTCACCCCAAAATAATCTGTATTTTCTTCATAATGTTAATCTTTACCATGGAAAGTGACAATGTTTGTATGCCTGTTTCCATCTTCACTTCCACACTTTCCATAGAAGAATACCAGAAACACTAAAAAAAAGATTTCACTTGCTGAGTCAAAGTGCATCTAGCATCTGATTAAGAATCTCTCTGAAAAAATACAATCAAATTTGAACTTAAGATGTAACTTCATAATATCATAGAACTGTTTGGGTTGGAAGGGACCTTAAAGATGACCTGGTTCCAACCCCCTGCCAAGGGCAGGGAGACCTCCCACCAGACCACGCTGCCCAAAGGCAACCAGGGACAGGGCTTCTCTGGGCAACCTGGTCCTGGTATACTCACCTCTGAGTGAAGAATTTCTTCCTTACATCTAATCTAAACCTACCCTCTTTCAGTTTAAAGCCATTGCTACCTGTCCTATTACTACACCCCCCTACAAAGAGTCCCTCCCCAGCTTTTCTGTAGGCCCCCTTTAGGCACAGGAAGACTGCTATAAGGTGCCCATGCAGCCTTCTCTTCTCCAGGCTGAAAAACCCCAACTCCCTCAGCCTGTCTTCTCAGGAGAGGTGCTCCAGCCCTCTGATCACCTTTGTGGCCCTCCTCTGGACTCGCTCTAATAGGTCCATGTCCTTCTTGTGCTGGGAGCCTCGGAGCTGAACACAGTGCTCCAGGTGGGGTCTCACAAGAGCAGAGCAGAGTGGGACAATCACCCTTCTCAAGCTGCCGGTAATGCTTCTTTTGATGCAGCCCAGGATACGATTGGCTTTCTGGGCTCTAAATATACACTGTCCTGGCTCACATTGAGCTTCCCATCAAGCAACACCCCCAGGTCCTTCTTCTTAGGGCTGCTCTCAGTCCATTCTTTGCCCAACCTGTATTAGTGCTTGGGATTGCCCCGGCCCAGATGCAGAACCTTGCACTTGGCCTTGTCGAATCTCATGAGGCTCACACAGGCCCACCTCTCAAGCCTGTTCAGAGTGCTGTGGATGGCATCCCTTCCATCCAGTGTGTCAACTGCACCACACAGTTTGGTATCATCAGCAAACTTGCTCAATCTCTCTGTCCATATCACCAACAAAGAAGTTAAACAGCACCAGTCCCAGTACTGACACCTGAGGAACAACCACTCATCACTGATCTCCACCCAGACATTGAGACATTGACTGCAACTCCTTGAGTGCGACCATCCAGCCAGTGCCTTACTCACCCAGTGGTCCATCCCTCAGACTCATTACTCTCCAAATTAGAGACAAGGATGTCATGGGGGACAGGGTCAAATGCTTTGCGCAAGTTCACACAGATGATGTCAGTTGCACTTCTGCATCCACCAAAGCTGTAACCCCATCATAGAAGGCCACGAGATTTGTCATGCATGAGATGCCCTTAGTGAAGCTATGTTGGCTTCACTATGTTGACTTCACTGGTGTATGTCACCAATCACCTCCTTATTTTCATGTTCCTCCGCATTGTTTTCAGAAGGATCTGCTCTGTGCTCTTGACAGCCACAGAGGTGAGACTGACTGGCCTTAGTTCCTGGGGTCCTCCTTTTCTCCCCTTTTAAAAATGATGATTATTTCTCCTTTTCCAGTCAGTGGGAACTTCATTAGACTACCACGACTTCTCAAATTAGATGGAGAGGGGCGTAGCAACTACATCCGCCAGTTCCGTCAAGAGCTGTGTATGTATCCTGTTCCATGGTATTGCACACCTTCAGGTTCCTTAAATGGTCTCAAACCTGATCTTCTCCTACAAAAGCTGTTTCATCATTCTCCTAGGCCCTGCCTTTGCCTTCTGGGGACTGGGCCATGGGGCTGGAGCTTTTGTCAGTGAAGGGTGAGGCCAAGATGTCACTGAGTACCTCAGCCTTCTTCATATCCCAGAAACCAGATTTCCCATTTCCTTTCAGAGAGGGCCCACAGTTTCCCTCATCTTCCTTTTATCATCAACGTACCTACAGAAGCCACTTATAGCACCTGCAGAGCCAGGTTGGCTTACACTTCAACAATACCAAGTTCTTATATTGTACAAGATTTGAATTTAAACCACCTTATTTTTGCCATAAAATGGGATTACTTATGTCATGGTAAAATATGCCATATTTTGGTTAGAATTCTGATTAGTAAAACCAGTGTGAAGGAATTACTTTTCCTTTGCTCTCAAAAAGCAAAACTTTACTCAGCACTTCACACATCAAGACACTATTCTGGTTAAGTGCCAGTTTTTTTTTTTTTTTTTTTTTTTTTGTACTATTTTGCATATACACAATACATCACCTTGAATCTAACTTTGTATTCCCTCCAAGGACAGGGAACTTGTTAGTCACAGAATAATGACACACTGCTTTAACTTTGGGCACAAATAATCAGCTGCCTCACAGAATCAGTGAAATAACTAAGCTCAGAGACTCTTCTTCCCTTTCACAAACACTTAACATCATCAAGATGAAGACGATTTTCTCTGCAGAATCCCAGAGAAGAACACACCGTGTTAATGATTCTAGACCTCACGTAAGGTGCTGCAGGATTCTGGAAACAAAACACTAGTTGTCCACATTAGTGCCTAGAAGGCAGTGCTCCAGTTTCGAATGCAGAACAGTCACCTTCCTATTGCAAACACAGAATATCAGATGACTGTCAGCTATCCAGAAAATAATGACAGCACGTGTGATGTTCCTCCTGCAGCTTAAGCAATGACAGGCCCTCATTTATTTTCCTTTCTTGGCCTTCCATAGTACTCCTCAGAAATCCAGCCCCTGCCCATCTCCACGTGTTTTAGAAACCACGCAGACTCCTTTAGAAGGCACTGCCATCAAAACACGTGCTCTGAAGACAACGAGGCTGAAGGCTGCTGAAGCAGGACCGACAGGGGCTGCGGAGCACTCAGGCCACCCATGTCCGTCCGGAGGGCTCCCGCAAGGGTCCCACACGGAACATTTCCCCGCTACCTCCCCACCATCAACAACGGAGACGCGCTGAGCCCCCGGCCCCACCGCGGAGCCCGTCCCCGTCGCCGTCCCCCCTCACCGCACGGTCCGGATGACGAAGTAGACGATGAGCGCGGCGCTGGCCAGCACCAGCACGGACAGGGCGCGCTGGGTCATGGGCTGGCCCTGCTCGGGCGGCGCCGACACCTCGGCCAGCCGCCCGCTGCCGTCCCGCGTGGCGCCGCCGCCGCCGGCCGCCTCCGTGGGCCGCGGGGAAGCGGTAGCGGAGGCCCCGGCAGCGCCGCCGAGAGCTTCCCCGCAGCGCGCTGCCAGCACCAGCCCCGCCAGGAGCCAGGCGGGCGGCGGCGGCGGCGGCCACATGCTGCTCCCCCCGCCTGCCGCCGCCTCCTCCTCCTCTTGCTCCGGCCCCGCGGCCCAAGCGCGGCCGGGCCTCACCGCCGCCCGGCCCACGGAAGCGGAAGCGGTCGGCGCCCGGCAGCTGCGGCTGCCATGGAAGCGCTGGGGGAGGCCGCGACTGCAGGGCGGTGCCTGCACCGACAGGGCCCGCGGCGGCAGCTGGAGGGACCTTGACGGGGTTGGGGTGCCAGGCACGGCGGTGTCTCGTTCCTCTCCACTCAGAAGAACAGAAGGGAGGAGACAGGGTGGCAATAAAACGTGTGGGGTGAGATACGGAAAGGGAGAATGCTGGCCGATGACGGCCTTAGGAAAAACACACTCAACACAGGGAGATTAATGTAATTTATTGCCTATCAGTAACAGACAAAAGCAGTGACGACTGAAAGTAAACTAAAAACACTTTACAAACCACCCTCTTCCACCTCCTCTACCCAGGCGGTGCAGGGGAATGGTGAACGGGGGCTGCGGTCAGTCCGGTCAATCCCTGACGCTTCGTGTCCTGCGTGGGCTCCTCTCCACGGGCTGCAGCTCCGGCCCGGGGCCTGCTCCTGCGGGGGCTCTCCATGGGCCGCAGCCTCCTCCAGGCCACATCCACCTGCTCCACCGGGGGCTCCTCCACGGGCTGCAGCGTGGAGATCTGCTCCGTGTGGGACCCATGGGCTGCAGGGTGACAGCCTGCTCCACCGGGGGCCTCTCCCTGCAGGGGGGCTGCTGCTGCGTGCCTGGAGCACCTCCTGTCTTCCTGCTGCACTGACCTGGGGGGCTCCAGGGCTGCATCTCATTTCTCTCTCTCTCCCAGCTGCTGTTGAGCAGTATTTTTTTCCCTTTCTTCAATCTGCTCTCCCAGAGCCCCCTCTCTCCCCCAGCCTCACTCCTTGGCTCAGCTCTGGCAAGCATTGGGTCCCTTTTGGAGCTATCTGAAACTGGCTTTGGTCTGACATGGGGCAACTGCTGGGCTCTGCTCACAGATGCCACCTCAGCAGCCTCTCTGCTACCAAAATATTGCCATTGCAAGGTTTGTAAACCTAAAGCAGCCTTGCTTGTTTTGGCTTTCCAAACCTGGAGCTAACTTCTGTAGGTCAGAGTAGCAGACGGTGCCCATCTTTTTGGTAATGATGATCGCGCCTTAATGTCTGATGATTATGAATCAGAATTGTTGTCTTCTTGGCTTTACCTATATTAAGCCTTTATGCAAAGTGATTAAAAAGGGAGAAGCAAAAGGATAATTTGGAAGTAGTAGTGTCTGAAGAGCTCACATCCTGTTTCTGTTGAAGTAAATGGTGGATCAGAAAGCGAGTGTGTCTGCACTGGTCACAAACCAAGAGCACAGAGCCATCAATACCTTAAAAAGCTAGTGGAAATTCATGAACTGGAGAGGTGAGACCCCACATTATGTTCAGGTTTTGTACAGAATGAATCTACTGTGATGTTTATGCTGCTTGTGTAATGTGCGTGTCTAGAGTGCAGTTCCTTCAGTAAATGCCATCCAGTAGGATAATCCTGTAATTATTCTTTAATCAGGGATTTGTTTTCTTTGGCTCCTTTGTTGTTGTTGTTGTTGTTGTTAATAGTAAACTACAGCAAGGAGTTCAGAGATCTGATCTGCATACTGAAGAGAAGGAAATAAACCTTTACAGTGATCCCCATTCTCTTAGCATGCTTGTTCAACCAATTTTCAACATATTTCATGGTAAATCAAGGCGAAAAACAATGAAGAAAAAAAAAAAAAGACAAATCAAAACACCAAGCCAACCCAACAGTCTTTGTAACAGCTGGGACAAAATGCCACAGGCCCTGTGGGGCAGATGACCCATGGTGATGCCACTGAGTGATGGGCTGGTACCCCGCAGCCTTCACTGCTTAACTTGGAGCGCCAGCAGAGGCCACGTCAGCCTGGCTCGTGCCTGGACTCCATCTGAGTATGTGTGTGAAGCTTGGAGCATTGAGAGAGGGTTTGGTGGAGCTTTGCTCTGGGGCCACTGGCAGCTGCCCTCAGTGCCCGTCTCTGTAGCCATTGCCCATGTTTCCCCAGCCCTGCCTCACACAAGGGTGGCAGATGGGGGGCATGGGACAACCTAGCTGCAGGGCCAGGGGGGTTTCTGCTGAGGGGCCAGGGCATTGCTGCCACTCACCCCAGCACAGCAAATGACTCTGGCCTTTCTCCCTTGTGCAGTTTGGGACACCCTTTGGCAGCTGCAGCGCTAGGGCAGGGGAGCAGCTTCTTGCCCTCAGCTCTCCCCAGCCCACTGAAGAGCCCAGTGGTCATGGACATACCATCAGACTGGACCTGCCCAGCCTGTGGAAATAGCTGGGACGATGTCGCCTATGTGACCCCCTGTCTCCACCAGCTTTGCTATGGGTGTGCACTGCAGTGGGCAAAATAAAATCCAAGTTGCCCCCTCTGCAGGTAGACAATCAAGACCATCAAGTACTCAGTGAGGTCAGCCAACGTTTACTTGGAGTGTGCTGTCCCAGAGCCCACAGAGTGCTTGGCGGAGGGCCAGCAGGATGAGCATGGGGCTGCAGAACTGGTGCCCAGGGCTCCTGAGCTCAGCTTCCCACCTGAGGTCTGGGCAGTCTTTTTTTTGGGAGCACCCAGAAAACGTCAAGCCCCTGCTTGCATGGCTGCAGCAGGAGCTGGAGGCAATCTCTGGTGCCAAGTGGTGGGAGGTGGCTTCAGGCCTGAGCACGGTGATCAGCTTCCTGTGCCTCTACAGGCTCAACTAGGAGGGCTTGGTGCAGGTGCTGCAGCCTTTCCTGAAAAACAGACTCTGCCATTCGTGGTGCGGTTCATAACTGCTGCTGTGGAGCTGTGCAGCATAGAGATCTGCCGGCAGCACAACCACCAGGACGCCCATGCTGCCAGGGGCCAGGAAGACAGCCCCATGGCCACTCACGACTACATGAGGTTGTCCCCTCTCAAGGGGGACAACCTCAAGTCCCCCTCCACAGGGGACTTGTGCCCATGGCCCAGGCCGCTCCATCAGCCCTGTGGGCCCCAGCACTGTGGAGCTCCCAGACATCCTTGGTGGGGGTCCTGGGTACCTCCCGAGTGCCCCTACCACCACAGAAGAGGAGCCAGCTGAGGAGCCAGGGCAAGCGGCAGCAGGTCCCTCTGCTCAGGGCAGGGAGTGCTTGCCTGGGGGGGCCCGGCGTGCCCTGGAGAGGAGGGTCAGCAGCAGCCCCCAGGATTCTCCCCAACCCCACAAGAGGCCACCACAACAGTGTCACTAGGTGGGCACCCCAGAGCTGGCAGCATCACATCTCAAGGGGCTGGGAGCCACTCCATCATTTTCTCTCACTCTGCCTCTTAGAGAAAATAAAGAAATGCTACAGAAAGAGTCTCTGTATTATTGACATTGTAGACATTGCTGCTGTCCATAGCCATGTTGGTTTCTCCATGTGAGGATTGTGTCCAGAAAAGGGCTATGAAGCTGGTGAAGGGTCTGGAGCACAAATCTTATGAGGTGCATTTGAGGCTCTTGCGTGGTTTGTTGGTTAGCCTCCTGGCTCACTTGGGGAGCCTGCAGTGACTGAAGCTGTTGATTATCCATTCCTAGAAGTATTCAAGGCTGGGTTGGAAGAGGCTTAGAGCAAGCTCATGTAGTGTATGGTGTCCCTGCTTATGGCAGGGGGGTCAGAATTAGACGATCTTTAAGGTCCCTTCCAATCCAGACCTCTCTGTCATTCCTTGATTCTATGATTCCGTGATGCATGGCTTCTTCATGGTCTTCATCATGAGCTGGAGGAGAATCTTTCCTCTGGCACCTGGTGCACCACCTCCCCCTCCTTCTACACTTTTCTGGGCAAGCAGTTCCTCAGCCATGGTCTTTACAGAGTAGCAAGCTGAGGGGAGCTGAGGATGAGAAGCTGCTGCACCAGCATCCCACCCCTCCTGGCAAAGAGCTGCACTGATGTACCACCCTCCCAACAGACGGGCCCCATTGACCTACCTTGATTTGAACAAGCTTTTGACACTGTATCCCATAACATCCTCATAGTCAAGCCCAGGAAGTGTGGCCTAGATGAGTGCACAGTGAGGTGGATTGACAACTAGCTGGATGGCAGGGCTCAGAGGGCTGTGCTCAGTGCTGCAGTCCAGTTGGAGGCCTGTAGCTAGTGGTGTCCCCCAGGGGTCAGTTCTGGGTCCAGTCTTTATTAGTTTATTCATCAATGCCTTGGACGATAGAACAGAGTGCACTATAAGCAAGTTTGCTGATAACACAAAGCTCAAAAGAGTGGCTGCTACCCCAGAGGGCTGTGCTGCCATTCAGAGGGACTTGATAGTCTGGAGGGCTGGGCTGAGAGGAACCTCATGAAGTTCAACAAGGGCAAGGGCAGGGTCCTACACCTAGGGATGAATTACCCCAAGCACCAGTACAGGCTGGGGGCTGACCTGCTGGAAAGCAGCTTTGCAGAGAGATACCTGGGAGTCCTGGTGGACAGCTGTCTGACCACGAGTCAGCAATGTGCAGTTGTGGCCAAGAAGGCCAGCGGTATCCTGGGCTGCATTCGGAAGAGTGTCGCCAGCAGGCCAAGGGAGGTGATCCTCTCCCTCTGCTCAGCCCTGGTGAGGCCACACCTGGAGTACTGTGTCCAGTTCTGGGCTCCCCAGTACCAGAGGGACATGGAACTACTGAAGTGAGTTCAGAGGAGGGCTACGAAGATGATGAGTGGACTGGAGCACCTGCCATACAAGGATAGGCTGAGAGAGCTGGGCCTGTTTAGCCTGGAAAAGAGAAGACTGAGGGTAAACCTAATTGATTTGTATAAATATCTGAGGGGAGGGTGTCAAGAGGATGGAGCCAGTCTCTTTTCAATTGTGCCCAGTGAGAGGCAATGGGCACAAACTGAAGCACAGGAAGTTCCAGCTGAATATGAGGGGGCACTTGTTTACTGTGAGGGTGACAGAGGACTGGCACAGGTTGCCCAGAGAGGCTGTGGAATCCCCTTCTCTGGAAATATTCAAAACCTGCCTGAATGCCATCCTGCGCAATGTACTCTAGGTGACCCTACTTGGCAAGGGGGTTGGACTAGATGTTCTTCAGAGGTCTCTTGTGACCCCGCCTATTCTGTGATTCTGTGATTCTTTTCAACTTGTCATACTGTAGAAAAAAGTAGAAGAAAGGGGTAAAATACAGGGATAGAAAAGAAGCCTTATGCATTTCTGCAGTTGAAGTATAGTTAACAAGGGTATCAACAACCAGATTTTGTTAATGGGCAGGGTTTTTTTGTTTGTTTGTTTATATATATATAAATATATATGTATATGTATCCCAGAAAACTTCAGGTTTTCCAGTAAGCAGTTATATTGTGTCATATCGGATCATGTATAACATAGATCATTTCAATAATGCTTTGCTAATAATCTAATAACAAGTTTGGCTGTTACTGATAGTTAACTGGGAAAACATTTTCAAGTTTTAACCCACAAAGAATAAGAGAATTTGGCATTGAAAGGGTGAAACTAGTTTACATAGTTTGTGCACCATATATTTGTCATTCCCTTGAAAATTCCTGGTACTTTTTGTGTGAATGTTCTTTTCAGAGGCTTTGGAACAAGTTTTTCCTAAGGGTACTGAAGGGAGCATGTGACTAAACTTTCTTCATAAGCTTTTTCATGGTTTATAACTTGGATAAAGTTTGCCTGATTGAGACCATAAGGGGTCCCCTCCAACCGCAATATCTATTATAAATCCTGTTCCCTGTGAATCCCCTTGAGATGTACTTCTTCCTGCCCAGTCCAAGCAGCTGCATTCCAGCCCAGTAGAAACATCAGTCATTAACGTTAAACTGTTCTAAGGATATGGCAATGATGTGTGGACCATGTAAGCTGTACAGTGCTGGGACATTTAGTCAGGGGAATGTGGTGGTGTATTTCATGGCAAACTGCATATCTGCTGTCAGTGTGTGAGAATAAACAAGGGTGATTGTCATGATCACTATGGAATTCTTAATTCTTAAATCTTAAATACTCTCTTCTTTCATAGTGTGTATTTGCAAAAGCTACTCCTTAAAAGCAAGGTTGCCAGTGTTGTATGTCCAGGAAAATGTATTTCTTGAAGTTTTTCCAAAATTAGAAGATAATTCACTTACTTCAGTAAGGTAATGTAGTCTTTGAATTTTCAGAACAGAAGCCAAAGCTACAGTAGTTTGTATTCATTGTTCTGAAATAATATAACAGTTATTTTAATGAAATATTTTCAGATTTCTTTTTATATTCTAAGTCATTGAAATGCTCAATTTATTTAAGTATTTAAGTGAAGCATAAATAGATTCCAAGTTTGTAAACAATTTGCTTTGAGAGAGATGTAAGATAATTTTTTGATGAAATGTATTGCTTAAATTTGTCATAACTTTGAGCCTGCATAAGGATTGATTTGACAGCCATTTTAAAGTTTTCTAAGAGTACCAGCTTGTTAGTAATAATTGTCTAATTTATTGTTTCCAGTGAAAGAAAGAATTAAACACAAATTGTGACATTCTGTGATCATTCAGACAGCTTTCGAAAGACGTGAGTTATATTCCCCATTTCATGTGATTATATTCCCCATTTCTTTTCTTGCTTACAAAAGAAATCAAAAACGTTCATATCTTGTATCCAAAAGGAGACAGAACGTGAGTGCCATTGAAAGACTCTGAGACTGCGAAATTGTCCATTAAAATGAATGGAGCTTACATGACTTCCACCTTTGACAAAACAAAATTGGGCAATTTTTTGAATTCCTTAAAATAGGCCTTGTAGATGAATTGAAGGAGCAGAGAAATTACTTTGCAAGATTATGTGAGTGTCAAGGATGTCTGGGAAGGGGCCTTTTCATCACAGAAAGAGATGATAACTCACTTAGGAGCACTGTATATACACATATATATATATATACAGTATATATATACAGTATATATATATATATATATATATACAGTATATATATACAGTATATATATATATATATATATATACAG
>CM021763.1:57293064-57325215 GCA_011075105.1 Heteronetta atricapilla | reverse complement strand
GCCTCCAAACCCCATTGTAGTCACTGCTATTTATACTACCTGAGGACATCATTGCAGAGGTACACCTATCTGTGCTTGCCCTTGCGTAGGTCAAGAAACTTTTCAAACAAGCCAAACAAAAAAGGAGATTAATATGTCCCTTTTAGTGATTCTTCCCCCAGTGATATGCAAATTTAGTAACTGTGGCCTATGGCAAAGGATTGCAGGTGAATGTACTCTAGAAAGAAACCACAAGATGCTACAATTTCAAAAAAGACACGTATAAAGCTTTTCTAAAGGAATATAGAAAGTGAAGCATTTTACATTTATGCACAATCAGATGGAGTTTGGTCCCTTTTAGAATGTAATGCTTTCTAAAATATAACAAAGTGCAGTAGATAGAAAACATTTCAAATCAACCAATCAAACTATTATCTTAAAACAACAACAATAACAACAAAAACACCTTTGTGATTTTGATTTTCTGGATGTAAAAATGGCATCTAGCATTTGAAGGTAAGGAACGTTTCTGGATTTTGAGAAAGTACTATCTGAAAAGAATCTTTGGTATTTTAGTAGTGTGCAGAGACAAACACTAGCAGAGATGGGGAATAGCTTTTCCCACACAGTTAGAGAGCCAGAGACTACTTTATCTTGTACCTCTGAAGTAAAATAATTCTATGATGTCATTTTCATGGTAGTCCTGTGCAAAATGTTTATCATAAAGAAAATAATATTTTATATATCTGTATTTTCAAGTTTGTTTATTACCTTTTATCCTGGTAGTGTCAACAGTCTCTATGGATTTCTTGTCTGTTGTGCTCCAGAAAGTGCAGTAATTTGAAGGGCAAAAAGAACACTACAACAAAATCTCTCAAATGCTTCTTGTAAATCATGCACATCAGAATGCATCGTATAAGTTTAAATTCTTTCTGTAGTAGTGTGTTTATTATATGGGTAATATGATATTTCCTAATAATATCACAGCTTTTTGTATTCTCTGCATTTTTTTAACTTTATTTTAAACATGAATATAATAAGACTTAACAATCTATGTTGCGCTTTTATAGCGCTTTTGTAAATTTGGGTTGCCAGATACTGTTTTTAGCATAATTGCATATTGTGGAAGGTAGACAAGCTAGTTCAATTTGTTGCAAAGAATAAATTATTTTATATACCGCCATAAAAAATCAGAAGTTTATCATGGCAATAAATTGGCTTAAGGATTTTAAAATAAGTTCTTATTACTTCTCTGTGCAAATGTTTCTTTGGAAAGTTTTCACGTACATCTGTCTCCTCTAGTATTACAGCAGTATTTTCTTTCATTAGTCTTACATGTTTCTATATCTCCAACATGTTCCAGCAGAATTTGGAACATGCACATATATCTACGTTAATATCTATTTATGGAGATATAAGTTGGAGGGGTCAAGCATGGTTATATGTAGTCTTCTATCACTACCTGCTGTTTATTTTTTCTTAACCAAATTGGTCTAGATCTGTGTTTTTTAAATGTTTTGGGCCTATGGGCCATTGTCACCTCTTCCTCTGTTACACAGAAACTATAAGTTTCCTAGAAGCAGACTGTATCTCCATTGAAGTTTTTGGTAGCAACAGTTTTTTACTATCAGTAAAAAAGCCGTGGCTGTGCTCCCTGGACATCTGTTCTCTCTCCCATAAGTCACATATATGTCCTGGTAAGCATAAAGAAAGAGAGGTCCCAGCAGAAACAGCTACACTGAATGCTGTAGATTATTTGTTCTGATGACAGCAGTCATTCTCTGCTAGGCAACTCCAGTGCCATTTAACTGTTCAGGTACACTACTTTTGGCACACTGTTTGCTGGGTATCCCAATCGTGCAGGTAGGCATGTTCCTCCCTAGAAGCACTGAATATTCTCTAAAAGGATTAATGGAATGTGGTTGTATCCTGATGGTGAATCATGTAGAATGTCTGCTGTGAGAAAGAGTTGGATACTTCCCCCTGATCCTCACTCTTCTCCACCTATTCACACCCTTCACAAAGGTGATTACATAGAAAATGTGGGAAGAAAATCTGAAATACAGACACAAAACTCTGGCCCTGCTGTCTTGTCAAATGTGGTAGTGTGGAATTGGAAGCTCTTTGCTGTTTTGCTGTTGTTGTTTGTGTGTTTTTCCCTCTCTCTTTTTCTCTAGTAGCAAATGGCTGAGGTCTAATGGAAATTTCACTCAGCCTGAAGACTTCTGTCTTGGACTGGGTCTAGTTTTAGAAGAACACATTTCATTCTGTCCTGTGATACCTCAAATCATTGTGGCCTCTGATACACACATTCAGTCTAGAAAACGATGACCTAAATTTATAATTTTAGGGAATAGAATTTGGGTTGAATATCAGGGCTTAAAAATAAAGAGTACCACTTATCACTTCATTTATTTATTTACTTACTTAAATCTGATCTATCAGTTCTGGAGATTTATCTATATGACTGCCTCATAAGATGCTAGAATTTCAACAGCTTTTACATGTGATCTTACATTATTTTACCTTTACCTTTTACCTTGGCTTGCATTATTATTTACATTTTAAAGTTTTATGTGGGCTTGTTTCTATTTCTGAAACTTCTATATTTTCGCTTGCTTGCACTCTTCTTTTCAGGAATGTCAAGAATAAAATGTGTTGTTTAAGTAGAGAAATATACCACATAGGATGCCACATAGGACTTAACTACATTCCTGAAAGATTATTTCTGTGAACAAAAAAAAAAAAAAAAAAAAAAAAAAAGAACCAAAATAAAAGCATTTTAAAATAAAATACTAATAAAACAAAAATAAAATAAAATAAATGATAAAATAAAATAATAATTAAAATTTAGAATAAAATTTTAAAATTTTAATTTTAGAAAATAAAATCAAAAGTATTGTAAACATTTCTGAAAAAGACTTTGTGCTAGGAACAATAAAAGGATAGTGGTTAAATAAAACAGTTACAAAAATCATTTTTTTTCCTCTGTGAAACTACAGTTATAGCAGAGTTTCCTGCTTAGAACTGCCTGGACTGTTTGCAAAATGTGAATTAAATCTCAAAGGCTTAGATTCTCAGTGTTACGCACACACCTAATTTACATTTAAATTTGTAAGACTAGATGCAACTGTACTTTGAAGACCTGCAAAGTAAAATACATTATTAAATTTTACTGTAATCCTAAAGCAGATGGTGGCATTAAAAGAATAGACAGTTTAAAACCCAACTGGTTTTCAACATAAAAATGAGTTAGAGATGTTTTCAAATACAGCCTACTTCCATGAATCAAGGCGTCAAAAAGAACAGCTTTATAACTGTATTTTAAGAAATGTTATCTTTCCTTATTTTTTGTCTTCAAAGACACAATGAAATGGAAGAGAGGGAAACGAAGACCAGACCATATTGGGTATATTGGGTATAACTATTACCATATTGGGGTAATAGTTGAATACTGTTTAAAGAAAATATGGAGAACACTTTGTTTATAATACTTGCTATTTTTTATTGTTGTTATATACTTGGAAGTGTTACCTGTAAAGAATTTAATATATTAGAGACAGAAAAGGAATTTTTTTTTTTTTTGAATAATAAAAGTTTAGCAAAAGAAAGTATGAAGTGTATCATATCCAAGCAAGATGCAGACAGAAAATAGAGCCCTAAAGAGGGCAGAAAAATTCATAATAGTGTCTGTCTAGACATTACAACAAGACTCAGATGTACTTTAAATCAGAGTTTTTATGGCAATAAACGGGTGAGAATGTCTTTCACATTTGCATTGGATTCTTTCACTAGATGCTATTAGAGCAGAGAAGTTTTAATTACCATAACTAATACCTACATAAAATTCAGTCTTAAATTATATGATTAAATGCTGTAATACTATCCTGATTTGTTACAGGAAGTAATTTGTTATGGAGAGTTTTCTTTTACATGTCAGTCCTTTTTATCTTTAACAGCTTTTCCAATGTGAAAGTTTCAAAAGTGGCCTTGGGGATTTTTTATTTTTTATTTTTTTTTTCCCCTCTTTTATGTACAAGTTCCTTGCAGACGAATTTAGCTAATGACAGATGACATTGCTAATTTAGGTTCTTAGAATCATAACACCCGTCTTTTCCACCAAAACTAGATTAGCAGAGTACATTAAAAACAACAACAACAACAACAAAAACATTTAAAATATGGTCTCTTATGTGCAATCTTATTCCAAAAAGTGCCTCAGAGAAAGGTGGAAAATACCTTTTAAATTGTATGACTTCTTAGTCTTTTAATGTCAGGGGAAAATACTGGTTTGTATATTTGAATCTAGTACTTCATGATGGAAAATGAAACTTGCAACCTTCTAACAATTATCTGCCAAATTTAACTGAACACTGTAATGCTTATTTTTTTCTCTGTAACACATCATACTATATCTAAGAAGAGATTAGGATACAAGTGAGAGAGAGATGTAATCTTCCTCCGCAACTGGAAGCAATACAAAAATATGTTGATTGTAAATGATGCTGGTAGCAGAACTGTTTTTCAGACTATACGTTACATTCAATCAGAATTTCCATTTTACATCCTCATTTTGTCAGATGAATGCCTCTGTGAAAAACTTGGGACTATAACTGCATCATTTTTCATAATAAAATAAAAATTTCAAAATATACATAATTTAAAAGCATAATTAAAAGCTTGTCTTTCATACTGAAAACTTACTAAGAAAAAAGGGGAAAAATAATATCCTAAAAATTAATTTTGCTCTTACTGCAGTAAGCAGGAACCTACTAGAAGCCAATGTAATGGACAGTCAATACTTGCTAGCATGTAGACTTGTACAGGCTTTTTGGGTTTTGTTTGCTTTTAACTTGACCTGATCAGTGTAACTTGAAAGAAATCCCAGGTGAAAGAAACTCAGGCGGGATGCAAGGGCCCCTTTGGGATAACTGAGTTAATACCTCAGTGAGACATAACTCCTTGGTTCTTGGGCAAAGATTGGGCATAATGAGAGGCAAAATCCTCAGTGCTGCTGCCTCTTTTGCCATCATGTAAGCCAAGTAAATAATACTAATGCTTATGTCCTTAGTCCTCCTTCCTGCTCCTTCCTCCCACTCACACATTGTTCATTTTCTGTTCCTCAATGTGATGTGTGTGGTGCCTGCCTCATTCATCTACTCTGTCATTTCCCTCCTCTGATTGCCTTAGAGGGCTGGAAGCAGCTTCCTTGTGCCTGCCTCTGACCAGCAGACAACCTGGTGGTGAGAGGCTCTGAAGAGGGAAGTGTGGATGGTGGTACAGATGTCTCTGGTAAAGCTGGGACCTCCAGAGACAAGAGCCTCCTCCTGTGTGTCCTCATCACAGGTGCCTGATATTGTGGATATGTGTAGCCAGGTCATGTCTGAGAGTCAGAATTGTGCAGAAGGCTAAGAAAGAGCACAGACAATACAGACTTGGCTGGTTTCTGTAATGGTACTCTTTTGTATTGGTTGATTTTCCTACTTAGAAGCCTTGTAACTGCTGTTGTGTTGTGGTGGCATGCCACCTTCACAATTCACATTATGCAAAAAAGTGGAAGAAAGCTTTAGACAAGAACTATTTAAAACACAGCCAGCTCTAGAGAAATCTAAATTTACATTTAATTTTAAGTTATAAAGTCAGCACATGTCTTTTTGGGATGCTTTAACAGCACTAAAATTATTTTTTTCTCAACATCAGTGCTAGTATTGTTTGTTTGTTTGCTTTTAACTTGACCTGATCAGTGTAACTTGAAAGAAATCCCAGGTGAAAGAAACTCAGGCGGGATGCAAGGGCCCCTTTGGGATAACTGAGTTAATGCCTCAGTGAGACATAACTCCTTGGTTCTTGGGCAAAGATTGGGCATAATGTTCCTGCACATTTAATGTCTCTCAAAAATGTCATGAAGCTTTTCATCTCTGAAAGCGTAAGGCAATGACTATAACAGAAGATAAATTGAAAAAATGGTATTGAGGAGTGCACAGAACTACAGCCATCAGTCAGGACTTTTTTTCAGTTGACTCCTTTTACTTAACTTCAGAGTCTCAGAAGTTTTTGCCTATAGGGGGAGACACCCATGGACATGAAAGAATGTGTCTAATCAGAATGAAATCCCTACAGAAATCCCATAAACCTTTCATCTTTTTCTTTTAGTTTCTTCCTTTCTCTGTCTTCCCACTCTCTCCTTAAAACCTCTCACTTCTGTTCAGAAGATGACGTAAGTTCACTTTATCCGTGAGACAGGCTATGAAAGCTGTTAGCTGTGTCCAAGCTTACTGAGTTGCTGGTAGCACAACAGTTGCTTTCTTACTCTCCTCAAGCCAATAGGAGTCACAGGACATGTAGAGATACCTGCACTGAAACCTTGGACAGAAGAAAGCTTCTTCAACACTGAAGTTTTTGAAATGACAGCCTGAGCAAGGCACTGATCCAGAGGAAAATCAGCTCTTCTGGAGGGTGTCCTTGCAGCTGGGGAGTACAGGCACTTAAGACTGCTAACACAAGGTGAAAGAATGGGAGGGCTTTTCTGAGAGCACTATGGCTAAAGTGGAGAAATGTAGGAAACATGGGAACATAGAGAAGGACTGGGGTTCTGGGATTTCATGAGCTTGCTTAGTAGGACAAGGGTAAGGATGGCTTTCTAGATCTTAGGGTGCAAGAATGATGGAGGTTAGTGTGGTCTCATACACCTAAACACTCAGGGCTGCAGTGTATTGATTTAGTGTAGGTCATTGCATGAATTGTATGCATATGGGAAAGGAAGGAAATTTTAAACTCTGTGTGACTAAAGGAGCTAGTCCAACACCCAGCTACTACTACTTGCTCTTACTCCGCCTGGGCACAAATGATACTGCCAGTGGAATCTTGGACAACAGCAGTAGTGAATACAGAACTCTGGGGACAGTACTCAAGGGCGTGGGGGCTCATGTGCTGTTCTCAATACTGGTGGTGAGGGGAAAGGGTGTGAGGAGAAGGGCACTACCATGACAGGTCAATAACTAGCTGCAAAACTGGTGTTGGCAAAAGGGTCTTGGTTTCTGTGACTGTGGGACCTTGTTTGCTGGTCAGCATCTGCCTGTGAGAGATTGGATCCACCTCAGTAAGCAGGGTGAAAGTATTTTTTGCCAATAGGATGGCTGACCTCCTAAAGAGGGCTTTATACTAAGAATGACGGTGTAGGGAGAGGGTAACCGGTAGCCCTGTTAGGAAGGACAGGATGAGAAGATGAGGGTGGGGAGTTGCCCTTTATGTGAGAATATAGTTCTACTCAAAAAACGTGTTAGCATCAAATCAAGTCTAGTCTTTTTCATTAAAGTACTTAGGAATCAGCTAGAAAATGAGAGACTGTTGATGTTTCTTTGGAGTGTGTGTTTATTGAAGGAATAGTTCTGGTCACAGTAATTTGCCATGGGATCTCTGGTGGCCTAAGTACAAGTATAGTTGGTGTAAACTCTTTCTACCATTCCCAGCACTGCATTGTAGCTCTGTGGACCCTATGTTAGGAGAACAGAGGTTGGTAAAGAACTTCATCTTTTTCTCTCATTTCTAACTATCTTTTTGCTTTTGTTTCCATGCAAGTGCTATCTCCTACATACAAGATAGTGGAAAGAAGTATAAAGTTCATGTTTGTAATGTATTTCAGACACAATGAAGATTTTTTCTGTACATCTGACACCTCTGAAAATTAATGCATTGATATATTATTAGCTGTATTATAGCTACAGGGGGTTCTTTTTCTTTTTTCTTTCTTCCCTCCCCTCCCCCCCCCCCCGAAAACAAACAAACAACAAAACAAACAACAACAAAACAAACAACAAAAGACCCACACCCATGAAGAATATTAGAAAAGCACCAAAAAAGTCGCACAGCCTTCATGTTTTATTAGATCAGTACCAATAAATCAGATAACTACAATAACTCTGGCTGTAGTCCTGCCAGGTCTGTGTTCTCAAGAACAAAACTCCGCTTACCTTTTTGTGAGACTTTTTTTTTTTTTTTTTTTTCCCCCAAAATTTATTTTTTTTTTTTTGGGTGTGGTCTCAAATACACTTATATCTCCATGGCTGGGAGTCATCATACTCAGTGATCATGAACCTGCAAATGGAATTGCATGCCTCTACAGGTGAAGCCAAAGAATCTTACAGTGAAATCTGACTGACACCAAATCATCTGCAAGATGCATCTTCTTCATACCCTGTGTGATTTCAAACTTTTTGTGTGGTGTGTGCATTAAGAAAGAAAAGAAACAAAAATGCAAGAAATGTAAATAAGGCAAGTGGGTAGGAGGGAATTATCATCATGAAGTAAGTGTTCATAGATTAATGTCTTAAATAAGTGAATAATGAAGAAATAATAAAAATAATGTTCTTTGTTGTTGATGTCCATGATAGTAAGCTTTGTTTTTGCTTTTTATTTGCCATTGAATTTTCTGCAAAAATGAGTTCTAAGATAATTGGAAAGAAACACTTACATGAATTAGTTAGAAATTATCACACCTTTATTTTAGAAAGGCCCTCTAATAAGCCAAGTTTTAATTTCTATATAAAATTAATGTATACTAAAATCTGTAGTTTTAATAGGGAATTTGTGCTACATAATATAGCCATGGGTACAGACACAATACCAATTACCCATTACAGAAGTTTAATGGTTACCAGTGAAGTGCTTGCCAGGATTTTACGGATCACATGATAATTGCTGTATTCAGACAAAGTTTAAAATAAATAAATAAATATAAAAAGATTTGACAGTAGCAAGTTGTTGTTCAGCAACATTCCTATGGGTTTTAATATTTTTTAAAATATGATAAATTTCTGCTATTAAAAAGAAAAATATCAAAACCCCTGGATTATAAGACACTCTCCTTTCATTTGGTCCCCTAAACCATCTTTTATTTCCATCATATTAACATACACTGTTTAAAATATTCTGACATGCGATCTTACCAATTGATAACAGTTCATAATTATCACATTCTGTGTTAAGTGTCATTAAAAAGCACTGCCTTCTGCATACATATGGATTTTCATGGTTATGCAGATCATCAAAAAATCATTAGCAGGGACTTCAAATAATATAGTTTTCTCTAGCACATAATTTTGATAGACATGATGCACCTTCTTTATAAAAATAATTAAAATCACTCAGCAGAAAAAAGAACTGAAGCTCAGTTTTATTGACAAAAAAGGATAGCTAAATCATACCAAAAGCATTACACAAGTAAACAGTACTGTGCTTTTCAAAGCTTAATGCTTGTCGTCTTAAGTTTAAACAAAGCAATATTTGCTAAAGATCTGAAGTATTACTGTAATGTTTCACTATTAGAAGTATTCCTTTAAAATTTATAACCAGCATTTCTATTACCTGAAGTTTGAAAACTGATGGTTTGATAACGTAATTTTGGTTGCTCTCCAATCCTTTACATTGAGATTTTCTATAGCCTTGCATATGTGACTATGGGTCATTAAGTACTTCAGTCTAATATTCTGTTGCTTATTAAAACAGTTTACTCTTATGAATGAACTGTTAACTCACTGAGTAACATACACAATCTGTGATGCTCAGAAACCACTTTAACAAATCAGTACATGAGGCAAATTAAGTTTGACTTCATTTTTAAACTATTTTCATTTATACAAAAAATCTTGATACATTTTGAGAACTAGGAAGAAATACATAAGATCACTCTGTACTATGAAGCTTTTCCCAACCATCAGCAGCTGCCTGTTGTTAGGGACATGATGATTTTCTGAGTGGACCTCTAATCAGATTTAAAATCTGTCAAGGAAATACAAAAATACCAAAGATGGCTTTAGAGAAGCCATGTGAATGACTAGAGAGCAAGCATCTTTTCTGCTGAAAACAACTATTTTGGATACCATGCCTTGCCATGCAACGCTGTACAGTTCAGCTCTCTCTTCATTGCCAGACATACCTAATGAAGGCTATAGCATTTTTTCCCTTCCATTAATTCAAAGATTCCAGGGATCCTTCTTTATAACATTTTAACATACACTATTCCTTTTCCATCTTTCCCATTTTCTCACTCACCTGTGCATACTCCAATTTATGAATGAATAGACACTGCCCAGAAACCACATCCCCCCTCACTGGCTAGATGTAGTGTAAAACTCATTCCAGTATGGATGGGATGCAGCCAAGACTGTACCCTGACCTAAGAGCTAAGTGCCACAGTGACACGGTTGCACCCAGCTGGCCTTTCAATCAACTCTGTTTGAACTCTGTACATGTTCTTTGAATCCCTTGATTAGAAATGCCTTCATTCTTGCAATACACTCATTTGTCTGATTGCCCTCTAAATTCTGGATGCCCTGCCCACTCCCTACTTCCTATTTATCTCATTTTTATTTTTGCCTTTTATTGTGCCAATCCTTGCCTGTTGCACTTTGCCTTGTCTTCGTTTTTTGATCATTTGTAGTAAATTAAGCTTTATCCATACATACTGTAAACATTGTTTTTATATATATCTACTACATTTTATCCTCATGTTCATGAGTCCTTTCACAAGGCCTGTTTAAGCCATGTTTTTGAGGGGGAAAAAAAAAGAAAAAAAGAAAAAAGAAAAAAAAAAAGAAAAAGAAAAAAAAGACTTGGACAGGTTAAAAATTAAACCCACAGAAATTAAAGTCATTTGTAAAAGTTAGGCAAGCATTAGCTCTACATATATTTTTATTAAGAATGAAGACAGGATAAAAATACTAATGAAAGAACAGTATAGTAGGATTAATTACAGTATTAGTAATTCAGCATTAATGTCTAATGGCAATGATCACTAGAGCCATGCAGACATTTAAAGGTCAAATAGATTTACATAAATTCATTTCAGTGGAAGTTATAAACTTTAAGAGTTAAAGTCAGTAGCTGCTAGGGACAGGTATAGTAAAAAAAAATAGAAGAAAATTAACCTAGGAATAAAGAGAAGAGAAGTGTAAGCTAGTTAAAATACAGAAAGAGGTACATTAGTTAACAATATTAGTACCACAAATGTTTCCTGTCTCTGATACAAAAGGTCAGCATCTGAAAAGAAATGATGAATAAATGGTGTCCATTAGAAGACAAAGTTGGCATCTGGGAGGTTGATAGAAACCCATCACAAAAGAAGGTCTAATCTTGGGAAAAATACCTGGGGGGCAGTCAAAGTACCACCTAGAGTCACTGGAATTGTGCTCAGCTACAGTAATTTTTAATCAAATAAAGAGGAAAAGGGATTTTAACATGTTAATTTCAAAAATAAGGTTAATAAGTGGCTATGAGTGAGAACCTACATTGGGAAAAAGGCTGGCTTTACCAATTAAATCTCTGCTAAATAAGGGTACAGGCTGATAACTAACTTCAGAAAGGAACCATGAGCTGTCAGACTTAAAACTATAAAAGAGTATTTGATCTAGAGCACCTTAATTGGCTCATTATATTTTCTGTGCCTGAAATTTTCTTGTCTCTTCTAGCGTTAGCTTTTGAAAATCATTATTAATACAAAGCTTCAGTATTTTGTTAAGATAGCCAAATCACCCTCAAGTCTGTTCTGCAGATCATTAGACCTAAATTCCACTTTATGCTGTGTCAGACTAGAGAAAATGGGACAAAAATTTCTACAGTAAAGTAGAAACTGATTACATTTTTCATTTTCGTATTTATTTAATCACTGAATGTCTCCCACATTATTTGTTTGGAGATTAAATTCATTTTATCTTAAACCATCACCACACATCCATATTTTTTTTTTATATAAAAAAATAAATGCTGGCGGTTTTACTGGCAACACACAGCTGCACAGTTAAGGACCACAGATTTGCAAGGTTTAATGACTATGTAAGGGAGAGTTGGACCATAACAGAGAAGATGTTAGAGAGCTTTTGAACTGTAATATAAATATCTTAGTTGGATGGTTTCACTAGAACACTCAGCAACTGTATCGCTAAAAAAGGCTTTGCATTGCAATTTTTATTTTCCCCTTAACACTCCAATGAGAGGGTAGGGTGCATAAATCCTCTTCAGACCTCCTGTTTCAGGCTGTAAATAGGTTTAGGGACGAAATACTGAACTGATAATGAATTCTTTGTGCTGCTCTCCATAACAGTATCTGTATGGAACCCACAGGAAAGACTTTATTTTCTGTATACATTTTTCAGTCCTTAGTTTTATTGTTTCCTTTAACGAATGCCACAGATTTTGTGCAGTACTCTCTGCAGTAGCTGCAAAAGATCCTAATGACAAAATGCAATCCAGCACCACCCTGTATTCAGAGGTAAACTACACATTACCACTCTAATCTCTGTCATTAAGCAGAGTGCCAAAGACAGCAAGGAACTGGTTTGCACTGTGCTAGTACTGCTAGTCTGCATACTGGAGACAAATGGAAGGCAAGAGTATACTGTACACTAAATACAGATTGTAAACAAAGACCTTTGCCAGTGAGATATGTCTCTCTGAAGTGTGGTGGATCTGGGTTCCTAGAACTAAGTCCTGAGAGACCCAGATATCTGAGTAATGGCAGTTCATGTCTTTGAGGGTTGCCAAATGTAACATTTCAGTTTTCACACAAATATCAAATTTATTCCCATCATTGACACACATTTAGTTCTATAGAAGCAACCCACAAGCACAAAGATTTGTTTATTTCAAGCATTACTCTCAGGTAAGTAAAACTAACTGTAATTTCAAGACAGATCATAGTTCTGAAGAACATTTTTATTCATGCAATTGGATAGTGGATCATACTCTGTTAACTGCATGACATTATACTTCCTTGATTTTAGGCATCTTTTCAGTATCGATCTTTATTCTGATAGTATTGTACCTACAAAAATTGTTTTGTTACTATTTTCACTTTAGAAATTAATAGAGATGCAGCTAACCAGTGGTCTCTCTTATTCTCTATTGTCATTTTCACATATCTTGGAATTTTACCATCTATTAAAACTTGATGGAGAAAAAGCACAGGTTCCTTTCTAAGAAATGCTTAGATGCGTAGCAAAACAGAGGGCATCTGATGGAGCATAAATCAACCACTCTACATTCCCCTTTACTCATTTTTCAAAATGAGAAGTACTTTAATAAATAGCGGCTCTTGCCACTATACAGACACAGTGATGTTGAAAAATCACCTTCATTCCAGTAAGCTAGGTTTACAGTTTAAAAAATAAACAAGTAAATAAATAAAAATCAAACTGCAGTTAACTGTATCACTGCTGTATATTGCATTTGAAATCTGTTTTTCAAAAAGATCTTTTCAATAGGTCTATCAATACAGCATTAATTCAATCTTTTTTCTTTCCAGGTAGCTATGGTGTTAATGGGTATTTGTGGTGTTAATGCATAGTTATAATGCTAACTGAAGTAGTTAAGAGATCCTTTTATCTAGTATGCCAAAACTCAAACTCATTTATGAATTCAGTCCAAGAGAGGGAATGACATGTATCTCATAGAGTCTGGGACCTCTCAGCCATGCAAAACACAGCTAACTGTTATTCAGTGGGGATTTAATTTTGTTACTATATCATTAATTCTTTTGTTGCTTTTGAATTAATTTATCAATTTAAGAATTTGCATGTAGTTTTTGTTTTCTTTCATTTTCTCTTGTAATTTGCTTTTCTGCATCTGCTCTGCTTCTGTGTCACTCTGTTGATAATCTAATGGTGAGAAATTAAGGTAGGGAGAATGGAGAGACTACTTACAATGTAAGTGCAATTAAGACAGTATTAATCTTCAAGACTCTTCTGTAAGCTTCTCCTTGCATATAGGCTTGTTTTCCTCATATATGTGCACAAAACAAGTAATTCAATGAGGGTGGTGGGATTGTAACAGCATAAAACCGTGATGAAAGACAAATGCATCAGCTCTTCACCTAATGGGTAATGAAAGCTCAATTCACTCCTAAGTCATGTCATGTATTGGTGTACTGCTCACATCTGCACTTGTACAATGTGAACAGATCCTGCAGGGTAGCTACATGTTAACTAACAAATCCAGATTAAGAGATTGAATGCACATCAAGGTGTCTGACCTATGGATAACCTAAATAATAAAATATCAAAATCTGGCAGAATCTTTGAAGAAGTCAGTAGAAAAGTGAGTAGATTAGCTTGCAGACTTTCTTTTTTGTTGTCGTTATTTTATTTGCAAAGCATTTGTTAATGGTTTGAAAATATTTTTTTAAAGAAGGAAGAATTCTGCTTAGAGACTACTGGCACTGTGATTACACGTAGAATTTATTTCACTATAGTAATGGTTATTTGAACATAGAGGCTGAACCAATCATTGCCTTTGGCAGCAGGGTGAGTTTCTTCTGATCTCGTATTGATGTAGCTCTTGGTGAGAAACTGGACAAAGATACAGAGATATTTATTTATTTATTTATTTATTTATTTATTTATTTATTTTTCTCTAGCACTAGATATGGGGGCCATCACTGAAAACTTTTATTTTTTATTTATTTATTTTTTCCTCTCAGTTTAGTCTTTGTTCCAAGCTGTTTTCCTGCAAATCTGAAAGGTTTATACTTTTCCTTATTCATTGTAGTTTCTGTACAGTCCCTGGAGGAAAAGAAAAAAAGGAAGGTAAAGCATTCAGAAATACATTTTAGTTGGAATCATGCTGTAGAAATATGCAGCCTTACATAAGGGAGATATTTTCTACCTCTACAAACTGCTGTGAATGTTGACGTTTTGCAGCTCACATTTAAATTATATTGCTTGTTGATCCCCGATGCATTGAGTAAATGGTATCCAGCTACCTGAGACTACAAAAATTCTGACATGGATGTTTCTTGAATTCAAAGATTTTCTGCTTGGCTACAGTTGTCTAAGATGGAGATTTGTCAGTAATTGTTGTAAACTGTGATGTTGATTATTATTTTTGTGTACTATTAGTGTATTTTATGTAAAAAAGTGACATTTTTCTGTAGATTTAAAGCTTGTCTTACAGCAAAGCACTTTCAGGCCTCATCCAATAATCTGTAAAAATTTACTGTGTTTGGCAAACTTCACTATTCTAAAGGATTGTTAGATGAACTAAAAAAACATTTAAACATACTTTTATTGAAGAGATATATACTTATTCAGTGAATGGTTTTGACCTTCAATCTCATTACAAACATTTGCCTTTTTCACTACACAAATTACTGAAATCATCTGGTATTTTTCTATTGTCTGATTGGATGATTTATGTCACTAAGCAACAGAATACACACTGGGAACTACATTTTACAACAAAGTATTTGTGGCTTTGTTCACTGGGTATATACTAGTAAAATTATATGTTATTGTTTCTATGTAATGTCCACACAGTCAAAGAACCTCTATTATAAAGGGGAACAGAAACATGCAGTGCTTTTGTCTAAGATCTCGGTGCTACTAGCTTTCACACACTCATTCTTTGCACCCCAACTCTACTGAAAAGCAGCTCTAGACACCTAATTTCCGTTAGCAGACAGAACTGCCTAAATTTTGAAAATTTCAAATTCTGCAATGACTATTTTATATTTTCATATTTTCATATTTTAATCTCCTAGTGTTTTATGTGTTATGTGTTTCTCCCATTATCATTCCTGAAAGATTTTATCTGGAAGGGAAATTTTGATACTTGTTACTCTACATAAAATGAAGCAAGGACTCATTGTTAATATTACAATGAAAGACCTGAAACACTCAATAGTTAAAGACCTTTGGGGCCTATCCTCTGGGGCCCTAATCTTTATTGATGATTTGGGCAAGTCAAATGAGTGCACCCTCAAGCTGGGGGAGTGTTGACATGCTGGATAGTAGGAAGCCTCCGCAGGAGGGACCTGGACTGGTTAGATCAATGGGCAGAGGCTGGTGGGATGAGGTTCAATATGACTAATGACAAGTCCTGAACTTTGATCACAGCAACCCCATGCAGTGCTACAGGCTTGGGGCAGAGTGGCTCAGAAACTGTGCAGAGGATAAGGATCTGGGTTGATGCTTGCCTGAACATGAGCCAGCTGTGTGCCCAGGTGGCAAAGAAGGCCAGTGGCATGCTGGCTTGTATCACGAATAGTGTAGTCAGCAGGACCAGGAAAGTGATCACCCCCCTATACTCAGCTCTGGTGAGGCCACACCTTGAGTACTGTGTTCAGTTTTGGGCCCTTCTCTTTAATAAGGACATCAAGGCCCTGGAGCATTTTCAAAGAAGGGCAACGAAGCTGGTGAAGGGCCTGGAACACAAGTCCTATGATGAGTGGCTGAGGGAACTGGGGTTGTTTAGTCTAGAGAAGAGGAAGCTGAGAGGAGACCCTATTGCTCTCTACCTTAAAGGAAGGTGTGG
Organism: Heteronetta atricapilla; assembly: GCA_011075105.1. Taxonomy (NCBI): domain Eukaryota; kingdom Metazoa; phylum Chordata; class Aves; order Anseriformes; family Anatidae; genus Heteronetta; species Heteronetta atricapilla. The sequence goes on along the minus strand of CM021763.1, from coordinate 57,308,934 downwards.
GGAGCTGGGGGTCAGCCTCTTCTCACAAATAACTAGTGATAAGAATAGAAGGAATGCCCTCAAGCTGTGCCAGGGAAGTTTAAAGTTAGAAATTAGGTGACATTTCTTCTCAGAAAGATCAGTCAGGCATTGGAAAGTGTTGCCTAGGGTGGTGGTGTTATTGTTGCTGGGAGTGTTTAAGGAAAGGTTGGACGTGGTGCTTAGGGACATGGTTTAGTGGGTGACATCGTGGTAGGGGGATGGTTGGACCAGATGATCTTGTAAGTCTTTTCCAACCTTAGTGATTCTATGACTATAACTTCTATGACTTGTAGTTCGAACCAGAGGAATAGCTCAACAGAGATGTTTTAACCATTAGGCTCTTGGGCAGCATTCTGTACATTCCGTATATGATTGCTATCTTTGAAGGGCTAAAGAAAAAAAAAAAAAAAAAAAAAAAAGATCTGATTTCTGCCTAATTCTAGAAGGCAGTTTGCAGCTGCACATTAAAGTTGACACTTGCCACTAAAGTGTTGGTTTTAGACATGTTTATCCTCTGTCTTTCCTACTGACCAGATTACTTTTATTTTATTTTATTTTATTTATTTATTTTTTCACATCAATATTTATGTGAAACATTTTAAGTGTTTAAGTCCCCAGGAAATTAAAAGGGAACTTAATCTGATCTCCTGAAATACAGATGTTAGAACACCTAAGACCCACTTGTAAGAAGACCCACTGTGGAAGCTAACAAATCTGCTAGCTCAATGTGATTACAATGAGAATGGAGATTGTTTAGGATCTTTTTGACAAACAGCACTTTACCATACACAGTCAAAATATAAATTATGAATTTTAAATGTTATAATTGTCATATTACTTAAAATTCAAACATAATATTGAAAGCAATTATAGAAGCAAAGGTTTTAGAAAGACACCAACCTTATATTAAATCCATTAACTTATTTGGAAAAATAGGGTTTCTTATGTCTTGTGTATCTAAAAATTTGTCTGTTTCTCCAAGTGAATCCATTTAACTAAAAGAAAGATATTACCTCTTTTTGCAAACCACGTTTTGCATGCTCACCATCACAGCTGGAGCAACAATATTTGACTTGCATTTCATATGTTTTCATGACAGTACATCTGAAAGGGTACATACTCAAGGGTACCTGGAAATAGCCAAGAAAGGTTCATTAAAAGCAATCATATTGACATTCAGTTTTAAATGAATACTTGTGACTATCTGTTTTCTGTTATTTGCTCAGCTGCAGTTAGAACGCTAATCTGTAGTTAAGACCCAAGTCAGACACCATCTACCTTGTTCACATAATAGATACAAAGAAAGAGAGATGGCTTGGCAGGGAAGCTTAAGCTAACATGGTGAGGAGCTCTTCATTCATACTCTGGTTCATTTAGATGTGGCTATTGTCTCCCAGATTTAAAAACTACCATGTTCCCCTTGCTTAAAGCTTAGACTGAGAAAACAACCGATTATTATTATTATTATTATTATTATTATTTTCATGACTCTTCTATTTTATGGCTGTGTGCTCAGACGTCAATATAACCATTTTCAAATGAGAGATTTTTTAGTGTAGAGTATAAAAGAGGTAGGAAACTATGCTCCAGCAATTCTGATGTAATGCATTCTTATAACTGAATTTAATCAGCCTGTTTGGATAACATGCATATTCTGTACAAAATAACTACACATACTTTTTCTCTGTTCAACTTCAGAAATATTAATATTTGCACTACAGAACTCATCAAAAAGATACAATATGTACAAATATATATGCAGATATATACTTAACAATATTTTTTTTTTTGCTGGCATTTCTTTTGACAAATACAATAATACAAAGCAGTCCTTACCGTCTTTTTCATTAAGGTGTAAATATATCATCTTTGTCTGTGACTATATGTTCATTTTTGGGGGGGAAATGCAATATGAAATTTAAAGATTAAATTTCTTATTTGATTTTTCTCCAAGTAGCCTTTTCTTTCTGACACTTCTTTAATTTCTTGAAAGTAAGATTTCAATGAAGATTTTATACATTCTGTATTTTAAATAAAATTATTTAAATGAGCTTTCTTTTAGCAATTAATTCTTTAATTGTTGCTTAAGAGTCCAAAAGTTGCTTGTTAATAAATAAAATAGTATTAATATTTCCAAGGAGATATTACACATGTAGATCTTTTTAGTGAAGCATCCTGAAAAATGATAGTTTTTATGTGAAAAAAATAAAAAATAAAATAAACCAAAGAACAGGTGTTTTTAAATGTGCTTCTATATTTGTGATTTCAATCACATACAGAGTAGTTCCTGCTCCTGAGGGCTGCCTGTTGCCTTACAGTTTTCACAGCTCTGAAAAATGGACACTCAATCAGAAGTTTTAGTTACAAATTGCACAACAAGCCTTCTTTCCTTCCTTACTACCATATGCTGTCCTTGACAGTTTCAGGATTTATTCATTACACCCACTTCATCCAAACACCATGTGAGAGTGCCTAATCAGTCAGGACTCTTACAAAATAAGTAGGAAAATCATCACAGAAAATTACCCAGACCTGCAAATTTTGCCTCTCAGGGGGTTAGTAGCTACTTTTATATGTAGCTACTTTTACAGCTCATGGTGTCTCAAAGAACTACAAGAGCCTCTCAGGTTTTGCGCAGTTCCATGTCATGCCAAGCACAGGTTATCCCATCACCTCTTTGCCCTCCCCTTGCATAAGCTATTCTTAGACACCTTTGATATTAAAACTTTTACACTTCTTTTGATGAAACTTTTACTATTTTTCTAACATCTGAACACTATAAAATCCTTTTTATTTATTTATTTCCCAGTGGTTTAGACGAAAGGTCTTATACTATTGTACCCATAAGAAACCACGCAGCAGGAAAAACTAGATTTACAGAGGTGATTTGCTACTACTGCATAGTTTTGAATCAGATACCCATCTTACTGATAAGTAATTCTATGTGGGAAAAACTGACCAAGTCAGCTTTTTCCTTCATAAAACACATTTGGTACAAGGAAGAGGAGCATTTACAACAAGTAGCCTGCATATGAAACAGTCCATCAACAGAAACATTAAGAAAAGCAAGTTAAGAAGTGTTAAGTGAGTTGAAAGTAAATCAGTACTGGGAAAATTAAGCTAGCAGGGGATGTTCAGGCACCTATGAATTTAGGCAGCAACTGCATGAAGTATAACAATTTTATCTGGTATTAAGTTGCCCAAAGATGACCAACTGTGGGTCTCAGTTACTGTAAAGTCAAAATGTATTGGCTAATGTCACCTACAGCCAGGACATTTGACTCAGGATCTCTCATATGCAGTTGAATACTTTTATCACATTCTTCCCCTCAAGAATGAAACAAATACTTTCAATATGTATATTTCAGTTGAGCATATCTAAGTAGTCTCTTATTTTTATTTAAAATAATGACATAAAATTTTTGTAAGTATTTTTGCTTGCATTCACATAAATTTGTATTTATACAAGCTTTCTTATTATCTGTTCAAAATTAGATAAATACAAAGAGCTGATATTACATGCCACTATAACTGTCTCATCTCATACATGCGATAGTTACAAGACACGTTTCTGCAGCCAAGAATTGTATTCAATGATTGTATTCAAGCACAGTAGATTATATCACCGGTGTAAATTGCTCTGACATTCACTTTTTTTTCAGTCCATCTGAAAATTTCAATTTAAAACAATAATTAGTGACTTAGTAAAAGCAGTTTATCTGGAGGCCTTTGAAGGTGCATACACTGCTTTAGATATATTTATTCTAAACCTTTCTTACAAAAGACTCCAAGGAAGTCGCAACATGGAAGTCGCAACAAGGGCATTTTCTGACTCAGCTGAAAAAGCCAATGGTAATTCCTAAAGTTCTAATGTTATCCATCACTATTCTACATGAGTATATCCTGGAAATTGAACTTAGTGATCTCTTTTCTTTCCTCTTTCTTCTCCTTTTTCCAGCCAAAGAGGTGACCTACAGCTTCAATCCTGATGGCAGTCCAGAGCTATGTAAAGAATTCTGGAATATCATGGTTTTCATGGTGGTGCACTTTCCTCTGTTAAAAATGCATATATATATATTTTTAAAAGTTAAAATAATAATAAAAAAAAACTTACATAAGGTACATTTCTCTGTATCTAGGACTATTCTAAGCAATCTCCATTAACTGGAGAATTCAGGAGCACTTAAATTACCTGTTGTACTAATGACTGTTACTTACAAAATGAATGTTCCTTGATAAGAGTTTAAACCTGTCTCTTCATGATGTGTTTTAGATACAGAAAACTGATCACTATATTTTTATTTACAGCAAATTTTATTAAACAATCAAGTCATATTATTTTCTCAGAGCTAAACCACAACAATTCATTCAACTCTTCCACTGTTGTTTTCTAGACTTCTGATTACTTACACTACTTTCACATACACTACCTTCATTGTATTTAAATAATTCCTTAAAGGCTTATTCTTGCATAAGTGCATTATCTTGTCACAGAATTACAGAATCATAGAATCATAAAATGATTTTGTTTGGGAGGAACTTTAAAGATAATCTAGTTCCAACTAGAGGTCCCTGCTATGAGGAGGGACACCTTCCAGTAGATCTTCACTGTACCATTGGTATATTCTGGCCTCATGAAATCTATAGCTCAATAATAGAACATGTCATGACATGCTTTCTATCAGATCCCCTGAGGCACAGATAAAAAAGGACATATTTGTAAACAGGTTGTGTAAGCCTCCTGATTTTCATTCACTTTTTTTTTTTTTTTTTTTTTTTGTTTAGCTCTATATTATTACATCAATATCAGTTTCCACTATAGCCTTATAGGAGACTTGAAACTTGTTCCTGAGTATATTCCCTGCATGGTTCACAAACTGATGTGAGGTGGTGAATACAGACCAGATCAGCCTGAGATCAATGTGCATTTAAGGGCCTCTGTGGTTTATGTAAACTTGTGCCAACAACATGGTTGAAGGGATGAAAACTGTGTTTAGCTTCCATAATTAACAGGTTTTGTTTTTGCATTTTTGTTTGTTTTGTTTTCTGGTAGGCTGTAATCTAAGGCCCCACAATTAACAGCCCTTCCTGTCATTTTGTCACCATCATTCAGCTTGCTGCTCATCTCTGTCTCACAAAAATAATATTGTTCAGCTCTGTACCACCTCAGTTATTCTTAGTGATCCTTTTCCTCTTTCTGCAGCACGGGGCTCCAGTCTGCGTCTCAAAGCCTTGGTCTTGATACCTGTGCAGTAACCGTTGTCTAACAGGACAATCCTCTTTGAATGTGTGGTTTTCTGTATCTTATATGCAGCATTGCCCTAAGGATAAGGAAGCACACAGAGCATTAGCTCGTATCCCATTAGCTCATGTCGTCTTACCAGTATCTGTAGGATCCCCCCACAACTATGAGCAAGCAGAGCCCCCACACCATTACACCCTTTTGCTGTGTGACAACAGCTTTGAAAACTATTTTGCTATTCAGGGGGCCATTGGGCAGTGTTTCTGTTTTTGTTTTTTTTTGTTTTTTGTTTTTTTTTTGGTCTTTTTCTTGTTTCCACACACACATTCTTTTGAAGTAGGGCTTTGTTCTGGTTTTATTTTCACAGACAGCACTGTCTGAGTGCTGCTACACTGGGCAAAGCTCAAATGCTGCCCCTGTAACCCTGCACAACCAGTTATCTTCAGGACTGTAGTTCACAGGATTAGACTTTTCTTTGTACATGACAGGGCTTTTGCAGAGGACCTTTGCTGGGCCTCCTAGGAAAGGTTCTTGGGCTTGTTTGGGGCCTCACTATTTGGGTGCCCTTCCATCCTCTTGAAGCTCCCTCCCAACAGCTAAGGGCATCTTCTGCATCCTTGTAAAGAAGGGGATCCTGAACCTGCATTTAACTTTTGTTTAATTACTCTAGGTTTTGCTTTTTTATTATTATTTATTCCATTAGCTTGTATTAAAGAATGTTTTATCCATTTTATATCTACACCTTTACGGATACATGCATTTAATTTTATATCGTCATAAATATGCATATACATGCACATGCATATGGAAATCTATATAAAAATAGTGTGCATATATAAAACACAATATTCATACATATTTGTATTCTACTTAATATGTCTATTTTTGTATGTCTAAATAATGTTTACGTTGCATATAAGTGTATATCCTTTTGTATCTGTGCACCTTCTGGACAACATGGAATGGACATCCAGCTAGACTTCTGTCTGGTCTGAGATCAAGTGGCTCTAGGAGTTGCAAAATGGCCACCAGCTGAACACCAATACTCCCAGTATTAAAACACACTGGGAGTGACACACTGCCAGAGCAAGCTTTCTTTTCTGATGTTCCTTCTGGGTAAACTGGTGGGGGAGTCAGTCTTCTCAGCCAATCACTGGGCAGTTTGAAAACACCTCTGTTATGATATTTGTCAAAATAGTAGCTTCCTTTCGTATGATGGAAACAAAATGGCACTCCACTACACATAGGGTAGGAGGAGGATCAAACATGGCATGTGGGTATGGTGGAAAAGGACAAGGTGGTGGTAGACCAAGTGGGTGAGACCAAGTGGCACCCATGGGCCCCAGAGTGGGTGGAGCTGGGCTATTTCACTTTGTGTCCTGGCAGGGCCTGGCACCCTTGGGGCTGGTGTCTGCTTGGTCCAGTTGGTGCCCATGGCATTGCAGTCTTCATTGTAGTCAGGAGCATGATGTGAACTCACTGTGTAATTAAAGGCTAGATGAAAATAATTGATCAGGACCTCAGTGTGATTGAATCCACTGTGGGTCTGTCTGCGTGGAGTCACAGACCACTGATTATTATTATTATTTATTATTATCATTTCTTTAATATGAATTAAAACCAGTAATTATTTTTATAATTTCTTTAATTTGAAGTAAAAATTTGTGTTTTGTAAACTTTGACTGAAAGCTTCTTAAAACTTTACCAATTTGCTATAGAGTTTTGGTGCCAGCTGGAAGAGCAATCTCAAATGTTGCTAAAAATGTTAATGGAAAGGAGAAAATGTCATAGATATTATACAGCCTACTACATCACAAAGTAATTCAAATTATTTGGGATCTTTTGAACTATGTTAACCATCTACGATGTCCAGCACAAAATAAACATTGAGGAGAGGGTAGAGCATGTATGTCTGTGTCTGGCTTAACTAACCCAATTTAACAAACTGGGGAAAACTTCCAAGAACAATGCAAGTGAGCAGAATCAAGGAATGTTAAATAAATTTGCCTTGCTTGTGCATGAGATTGGTTGTCCTTGGAGTTGCAGAATAAAATTTAGCACTACTAAGTTGTAAAGAGCTAAGAAAATACTCTGTTATGAATACTACATTGGCTTTCATTAAATACTGGGCTAGACAAAAGAGGTTTTAACTTCACATTTAGCTCAAGATAACAGGTATAAAGAGATATTCAGATACTCTTTTTAAGTGCTTACTAATGATCTATAGTTACTCTAGCAACTGATCTTTCTCATTCATTTTTACTGCAACAACAGTAATAATTGAATGTATTTAATATGCTATGAATGAACTAAGCAATAAGGAAAATAAGCATTTTGTTCTAATTCTGGCACAGTAAGCAATACCTGTTGTCACTGATTCCTTAAGCTGCTAAAATATTTTGTTTACTTTTAAATTTTTTTCACATTTAGTTAAGAATAAAAACACAAAATACCAAAGAACCAGTGAAATCAAATTATCATTCTGATTTGGAAAAGTCTTTCAAGATTCTGCTGAACAGATTCTCTGGATTTTATACACACAGCTTATTTTTGGAGAGTTAAAAATTAATTGTAAGTGTACTTTAAAAGGCAGGGCATAAATGTAAATAATGTTATAGCTGTAAAGGACAGTTTACACTCCTGCTTGCATATAGGCTCACAAACCCTCCAAAGAACTGAGTCACCCTAATTTGCCAGTTTGCTTTCATGTGATCCTAGCTGATGTGACACTGCTGAAGTTCAAACAATTAGCTAGCTGTTAAGAACATTAATTGTAGAAAATAGATTCTGTACAATAATCCTAAACAAAACTTTTTTTTTTTTTTTTTTTTTCCCTTTTATGACATGGAGTTGCTGTGTTCTCTGTTAGCTTCTTTGTGCTTAGTTCATGTATGATGTCTCTTAGTATTAGTAATTTACACAGCAGAAACAACCACTCAGTCTTTTTCAGACATTTCTTCAGAGAATCAGCAGGTATGTATTTCTATGACTATCACACACTGTTCCTCTTTTCATACTCCTTCAGAAAAATACAGTGGTTGACATCAAATAATCAATATTCTGACTTCTTGCTGATGAGCTTGGTTATTTGTTTCACTAGCAACATAATATCATGTATCAACAGTACATTTTCTGTTAACTTTCTCCCAGTTCAGAAGCAAAGCTCAATTCGACTGTATTCACAGCCTGTTCACTAGCTATGGAATGCTGAAACACTTGAGATCTAACTGCATAGATACCCATAAAAATAAATTATTTAGTTTGGCTGCTTGAGGATACCCTTACAATGAATTTTACATTGTACATTTGATTGTGAAATTTACAGGTTTGCTATTCATGCTGGGACAATGGATTTTGCTTATATCTATCAGAACAAGAACTGAGAAAATAACATGACATGCTGAACTCACTCATTCCATATAAATTATTAATTGCAGTTAATGGCACGTACCACAGAAATTATCCTCTGAATAAATGTGTAAAATATTACAGGAGCAACCAGTTTGAATGCTCTTCTGACTTTTTCGGAGCAATCTGCAAGGCAAAAGAAACACAATTATTTGTTCTTCTGCTGAAAGGTAGACAATTGGAACACTTGGCCTTTCATCTTCTGATTTAGGTGGTACTCTTCAGGTTGTGTGGCTGACCTGAGGTGGAGAGAGCAACAGTTTTCAAACAGAGGCAGACCAAGGGTATAGGCCGTCTGGGTACAGATAACTTAAGCCAACACAGGTTTCAGGCTGTTGTAATCCTGCCTTTTTCCTTGATCCCAGTGTTGCATTCTTGCCATTTTCCTTGTGTTGTCTCTAGCACTTATCTACTCAGCAGTGATCTGTCAGAAAGCTAACCTGCCAGGAAGAACAAATAGTTTTCTGTTGAATGTGTGCTAAAATAGGTTGGTGAAGAGCCATGCAAGCACTGCAGCTCTCAGGAAGGAGGGGCCAGAAATGTTGTATTATGTTTGGCTACCATTAAATCATGTATGACAAGAAAAAAATGAAGAATAAGACAAAACCTTTTTTTTTTTTTTTTTTTTTTTTTTGTTGTGGTGGTCCTTTGAGAATTTTTAACTTATTAAAATCTGAGTTAGAACTCATAGCTGTATAAAGAGGACAACTCTCTTAAGTGAAAGAATGACATGCTTTTCAGTAAGCTGCTGTTAGAAATAGAATACTGGTTCAACAGTTATGCTCAAAGTTAAAAGAGCTAAAGACCTGGTACGGTATGTCAAATGTTCAGTCCATTTTCCTTTCACAGTTTGACAATAACTCAACACCTAGAAATTCAGCAAACAAAAAGCTTGTAATTCATGTTAGTTTTGTTTGTTTGTTTTGGTATTTTAAAAAAATAAAAATAAATTTAAAAAACTTTTTGCTGTGCTTGCTAAAAGGAATTAAAATTAATTCCCTCTTCTAATAATAATAATAATAATTCTAAGCAGAGATATAGAAGGATTATTTATTTATTTATTATTATTATTATTATTCTTTGAAGGCTACCTGTCATTGTATTAGTTGGTGTCTGAATTCATGGGTTCAGGCATTTGGCATTAACTCTGACTGTAGGGTAACCTCTCATCTTCTCCGTCCTGTGACCTCATTGGATCATTGGTGCGATCATCAGATGCCAGTTTCCCTGTTCACAGGGTGTACTGAAAACAGGATACATTATAACTGATAACAAAGGATAAGGTACCTGTCATTTGTGAGAGAATCTGATGCAGACTTCATCTCTGGGATTCGGCACTAAGACTTGAGAAATTTGACAACTATATCTTGAAACTCTTTTTCTGTGGAAAATTGCCATGGAAAATGGCTTGTTTTTGAAGATATATTCTCTCAGGAAAACAAGGTACCAAGAAATATTTCTTCTTAAATTTTGCTTTATATTCTGTATCCATTTTCTCTTATATATATATATATATTCCCAGTGCAAAGTTTGTAATGAACATTTATTTCACTAATTTGCACATATGAAGAGCATAGTCAAAAAAAGACATTGATTACTGCAGTTTAGCTATGAACCTGGATGGACCATTTTTAACATTAAGCAGGAGAAAACTTTTTCTGATATGTCACAGCTCCGAAGGAGAACTGACTCCCACTGTTGTGGAAGAAAAGGAGAAACAGGTGATTTTAGAAAGGCACCAGAGAAGTTTAAAAGGCAGAGACAAAGGTGAAAGAGAAGAGGAGGACAGGAAAGAATAAAGGCATCAAAATTGCTCTCAAACAGAAGATGTGAACAAGAATTTCTGAACAGTGTTTCTGAACAGAAATAAGTATGCATATACTGTACAGAGTAGCATTAGCCTTACAAAACATACACTGGTTAGCTCTGTAGCTAATGGAGCATAGGCTTGATTATCTCCAAAATGTCAAATTGACTGCTTCTAGTCACACAGTACATAAGTGCCCAAGAGCTCTGCCAAGGCATCCAGATATCAGAATAAGGCTAAGATTGTAAATATATTTATGGATATGCTGCATTCAGATGTTTAGAAATAAAAATTAGATAAATGTGTGATATCCTCCAGATGTCCTGAAAAAGCACCTCAGGTGAGAGAACATATGCAACCAGCAACCAGCAGGTTGCAACCAGCAGAACATATGCAACCAGCTTTCATGGTACAGCTGTTTACACTAGTGTAAATGAAAAAATAGTAGTGAAACACATTCTTTATTTCAATTTTTATAGTGCTATAATACATGCAGCTAATATATATGCTTACAAAAAGGCAGGCTTCTGTATTTAAAGCACTGCTGAAATCTCGATTAAACTTTGTCCTGAAAGGTGGAAGGGAGGCTTAATGACTGAAATAATTTTAACAAGTTAAATCTGGGCAAAGATACGGAATTTCAGAGATTTCAGATACATCTTCTGTTTAAAACACTATAACTTGAGAGTATCCTAGATGTATTTCTTAAGAAATACGAAGTTCTGGACACTCACCATATGTCCTCTGAACAACTTAAATGGCTGCATTCATCTTTTGCTACAGGTGGTGATTGTGCCTACTGTGGAAGAGGAAGCTAAAACAAACAAGAAGATAAGTTATTAAAAGAAAGTTAGAATTAACTGCATTTCTTACTAGTGTTGTGTGGGAATTTAACAGATACTTGGTCTTCTTTGGGGAGACAGGTTTTTGTGTATGGATTTTCTCATCAAGAATTTATTGAATCATAGCATATCCTGAGTTGGAAGGGACCCACAAGGATCATCGAGTCCAAATACTGAGTCTGCACAAGACCATCCAAAATCAGACCATATGTCTGAGAGCATGGCCAAATGCTTCTTGAACTTCAGCAGGCTTGGTGCTGTGATCACTGCCCTGGGGAGCCTGTTCCAGTGCCTGACCACCCTCTGGGTGAAGAACCTTTTCCTAACAGCCAGCCTCACCCTCCCCTGTCCCAACTCCATGCTGTTCCCTCGGGTCCTGTCACTGTCCCCAGAGAGCAGAGCTCAGCGCCTGCCCCTCCACTCCCCTTGTGAGGGAGCTGCAGGCCGCCATGAGGCCTCCCCTCGGCCTGCTCTGCTCTGGGCTGAACAAACCAAGGGGCCTCAGCTGCTCCTCATGTATCTTGCTCTCTGGACCTTTGTAGCCCTCCTTTGAACACTGATAGTATTATGTTCTTTTTATACTGTGATGCCTAAAGCTGCACAGAATACTCCAGGTGATGACATACCTGCACGGAATAGAGGTGTGTCAATCACTTCCCTTGACCAGCTGTCAGTGCTGTGCTTGATGTACCCCAGGATCTGTTTGGTCGTCCTGGCTGCCAAGACACACTGTTGATTCATATGCAACTTGTTCTCAACAAAAACCTCCAGATACCTTTCTACAGGGCTGCTCTCCAGCCTTTTGTCTTCTATTCTGAACATATGTTCCAGGGTTGCTCCATATATTCAGGGTTGCTCCATCCCAGGATCAGCATCCAGCACTTGCTTTTGTTAAACTTCATATTGTTAGTGACTGCCCAGCCCCCTGATTTGTCCAGATCTCTCTGCAAGGTCTCTTTAACATCAGTGGATTCAACATCCTCCCAGTTCAGTGTCATCTGCAAATTTACTTTGTATACCTATGAGTCCCACACTAAAGTCCGTCATGAAAGCATTGAAGAGAAGTGCCTCTAAAATACAGGCCTGGGGAACCCACAAGTAACTGGCTGCCAGCCTGATGTAGCCCCATTTCCTATAACCCATTAAGCCCAACCCATCAGTCAATTGTTCACCCATCATATTATGTTTTTATCTAGCTGTATGCTAGATATTTTGTCCAGAAGGATGCTGTAATAAGCACTATTGAAAGCTTTACTGAAATCCAAAAATATTGCATCAACTGACTTCCCTAGGTCAACCAAATGGGTGACCTTATCATAAAAGGAAATTAAGTTCATTACACTGGACCTTCCCCTCATGAACCTGTGTTGTCTGTGACCAATGACTTCATTGTCCTTCAGGTGTTTTTCAATAACTCCAAGAATAATTTTCTCCATAATTTTGCCAGGCACTGAAGTGAGACGGACAGACCTGTAATTAGCAGGGTCTTTCTTCTTGCCCTTCCTGAAAATTTGAACAATGTTTTACCAGCTTCCATTTGACTGGGACCTCTCAAGATTCCCAAGACCATAGAAAATAATTTAGAGAGTTCTCACAGTGGCATCAGCCAACTCTCTGAGTACCCTCGGATGAATCCCATTGGGCCTTGTAATTTTATGTGCATCCAAGTGTAGCAGCAATTCCCACACAAGCATGAGATTGTCTGGGAGCATATCATTCCCATAGTCATGGTCCTCCAGCTCAAGGTGCCTGGGGTTACAGATCCCATCATCAGTGTTGTAAGTGTAAGGTATGTTAATTCCCACATCTGTGGCATGTCTCTTTTTAACATTGTTGCAGAGACTGAATGAAGTGAATATAAATGGAGAAAATTGAGTCTTTCAACTTGGGATACTCAGAACTTGGGTTTACAATCTGCTCACTCTCATGTGAGAACACCAGAGTGCAAACAGATGAATCTGTCACCACAGATTTGGAAATGTGCCATATTTAAATACTCAATCCAATTCAATATTTAGTCCTTGAGTACTTAATGGGAAGTCTGTCTGATCCTCCAGTGAACAAACAAACAGTACAGTCCCCCAGTGCTATGGGGAATAGCAGTACTTGTAATAAATTACTATTAGCAAATGGTATTCAGAAATTAAGCAGCTGCCTACTATACTTCAATATGAACATTTTGCAGCAAAAACCACTAGATGAAAAGCTCTGTGAATGAGTTTACATTCATTATCAAGCCTTTTTAGAAAATAAAGTAAGATGAAGTAGTATTCAGTCATTATGCTTTATTGTTATATAAGATCATTTGTTAGAATGTTATCAATTAATACTAACTCTATGGTGTCAATAAATATAATAGTATTTACAGACACTTTATTTTAATGTCAGATTGATTTGTCTCAAAGTTTCAAGAAAAAGACATAATTGTCATTTGTCAGTTGTACTCTATTTTACCACTTCTTTGCTTCTCTTTTTTAAATAATTATTCTGATACAGAAGAGAAATAACATAAACAAAGCAGTATGTTGCCCATTTTTGATTATGGTAAATAATGTGGATTATTTTAGCTGTGGCATTTATATCATATAAATGACAGTTACAGTGTCAAGTTTTTGTAACCCTATGATATTTTTAGGACCAGACTGATTCTAGACAGTTTTGCTGTAGAATAACACCAGAAATAATGGTGTTGAAATAAAATACCATTACACATTAGTTAGACTGATCAATCTATCATTATTAGGTGACTGTAGTGCATTTGATAACATGCCATATTTTATATTTACAGAAAAATTAAGACAGATGAGTTTTGAAAAATAAAAAAGTCATCATCTTTTCCAAACTGATAAAATTAATCTTTGGTACTTTTCTTTGTTACAGTAATGACAAACAATGACTAAAAATGTCACGATTCTTTAAGGCTAATGTCATGATTCTAAAGTACTCAGTCATTTAAGCGTATTCGCTTATAATGAAGTCCAATAAAATATTCCCAAAGTCCTTGGAGGTGTAAATGCCATTTCCTCCAAAAGAAGTTCAAATCTAGTTGTTCTGGAAAACTTGCTAGCCACTAATCTGCATCACTAACTAGGCATTAGAACCCTGGAGAACGATGCACTTAATTGGTGGAAGGGCCTTCAAAGTCCCACAGGGTAACTGCTCAGTCTTTGATACTATGACCCTTTCATTTTGTTGGAAGGAGGATGCAGGCCTTGATTAAGTTACTCATTCTTGATCTGAAAAATAGAATGCTGGGAAATAGGCAATCCTATTGCAACAAAACATTACTATAGCAGGACTGTACAGATCATAAATCTCTCGTTATACCTTCAGATACCCTTGTGAAATACACTTTTGCATGTTCTGTGCTATGCGACATATATGAAATCAACAGAGAGAGAAAGTCATTTGTGAAAAAGCTCTTCATAAAACACTGGTATTACCTTCTGAAATTTAATTTTAACAACCCAAAGTATCAGTGAAAATGTGCAAGAACAGAGTTTAGTGTACCAAAGGCAGATATTTTGCTTTCTCATTCCCAGAACTGCACATGAAAATAGGCTGTGCTGCTGTCTGAAAATGAATTTATGGCAGATTTTCCTACAGTAAGAATATGATCTGCCATCCTCATGCATACCAAGAAATACTTCTATAATTCTTTACTTAGACCTCACTTCTAGAAAAGTTTAATACTGTGGTGTTGGAGAAACAAATTGTTCCACAGTTAGATGCTATAAGTTTAACTTTCACGCAGAACTCCAAAGCTTTATTTCTGCCTAGAAAGCTAAAATTAAAAGAGTCACTTGTACTGCAAAATTAATCAATCAACAAACAAAAATGTGAATATATTATTTCTTACTCACCCCTATTTTAGATGTACAGTATGTGTTGTTGTTGTGTTGTTTTTCTCTTCTGATTAAGATTAAAAAGAGATAGTTTGATGAAGAGGAGTGTGGGTGTCTCCAATGAAGCAGAAGTTAGGTGTATTGTGGTTATTGTTGCTACTCTCCTGCACTGCAGTGCTATCAGATATTTAAAAGAAAAATAAAGAACAAGAAGTTCAATGAGAAACTATCTACAGCCAACCTACAATCTAGACATGTTCAAGTGAATATCTCAGAGAATTAACATTTTTATTCAGGATTGCAATGGTGGGCATCCTGCAAGCACAAGCACACAGTGGCCCTATATTAGCATAGCCCTATATTCCCTATTACCCAGCTCTTGATTCCTCCCATTTCCTCATTGGCTGACTACTACAGGTTCACAACCTACCTGACACTTGTTACTACTATGCCCTGTATGTACAGTTTTATTTGAACAACATTTAATTTCTCTCTCTCTTTTTTTTTTTTTTTTTTTCTTCCTCTGTTTTGTTTTGTTTTGTTTTGTTTTGCTTGGAACTGGAGGGGCCCATGCTTTCATAGCTTCTTGGTTTTGCTGATTCCACAACTGCTTGTGTTATTTTTCTTTGCCATTCTCTTTATTTTGGGACAGTGAGACCTTCCACTGTCCCCTTATCTGCTTATCATACCTGCAACACCCTTCCT
>CM021763.1:57229644-57292964 GCA_011075105.1 Heteronetta atricapilla | reverse complement strand
CTGCACAATCACTTTTGAATATGCAAGGTTAGTGGAATTTTTCACTGAAAAAAACACAAATTTAATTCTTTCATTCTTACAGATTCTGTCTTCAAGAACTTCTGTGTATCAAATAAAATGAATGACCATGTATAAGAAAGATTCTTGTTAGAATAATTGTTGGAGGAGTAGCTGGCAAAAACAGAAGTGCATGACCTCATTGGTATCGTAGAGCTGGTGTGTGACAGCTCCCATGACGGGAGTGTTGGAATGGAAGGATACAGGTTCTTTCGGAAGGACAAAAGGGGAAGGCAAGGAGGTGGTGTCACTCTCTGATACAATGAGCAGCTGGAGTGCATGGAGCTCTTCCCGGGGAAGGGTGAGGAGCTGACAGAGATCTTGTCGGTCAGGATTAAAGGGAGGGCAGGGACAGGTGACATTGTAGTGGGGGCCTGCTACTAGGAAGACCAAGCAGATGAGGCCCTCTATAGACAGATAGAAGCAGCTTCACTTTCACAAGCCCTGGTTCTCATAGGAGACTTAAGGTCCCCAGTGTTTGAAGGACAGCACAGCAGGGCATATGTAATCCAGGAGGAGGCTACTGCAGTGCATTGATGACAACTTCCTTCTCCAAGTAATAGAGGAGCCAACGAGGAGAGGTGCTATGCTGGACCTCATTCTCACCAACAAGGAGGGGCTGGTGGGAAATGTGGAACTCAAGGATAGCCTTGGCTGCAGTGACTATGAAACGGTACAGTTCTGCATTCAGAGGACAGCAAGGAGGAAACACAGCAAGCTTGCTGCCCTGGACTTTGGGAGAGCAGACTTTGATGTCTTCAGGGATCTGCTTGGTAGAGTGTCATGGGACAAAGCCCTGGATGGAAGAGGAGCCCAGGAAAGATGGTTAATATTCAAGGGTGACCTCTTTCAAACTCAGGAGCAATACATTGCAACAAAGAGAAGTTGGACAAAAACGCCAAGAGGTCTTCTTGGATGACAAAGGAGCTCCAGACCAAGCTGAAACAGAAGAAGGCATAAAGACAATGGAAGTAAGTACAGATAGCCTAGAAGGTATACAGAGATGTCCAGGCAGCCAGGGATCAAATTAGGAAAGCTAAAGTACTGAAAGAATTAAATTTGGCCAAGGATGTTAAGGGCAATAAGAAAGAGTTCTATAGGTACATTGGTGATAAAGGAATATGAGGGAAACCGTGGGCCCTCTCTGGAAGAAAGTGGGAGACATGGTTACTGGGATATGGAGAAGGCTGAGGTACTTAATGATGTTTTTGCCTCAAGAGCAAGAGCTCTAGCCACATAGCCCAGGCCCCAGAAGTCAAAGGGGGATTAAAGAACTGCCTGTTGTAGAAGAATATCAGGCTTGAGACCATCTAAGAAACCTGAAGGTGCACAAGTCTGTGGGACCTGATGAGATGCATCCATGGGGCCTGAGGGAACTGGCAGATGAGCTTACTAAGCCACTGTCCATCATATTTGAGAAGTCATGGTAGTGCAATGACATTCCCACTGACTGAAAGAGGAGAAACATAATCATCATTTTTAAAAAGGGAAAAATGGAGGACCCCAGGAAATATAGGCCAGCAAGATCACAGAACAGGTAATCCTGGAAACTATGTGAAGGTACATGGAAGATAAGGAGGTGATTGGTAGCAGCCAACATGGTTTCATTAACAGCAGCTCATGCCTGACAAATCTGGTGGCCTTCTACAATGGGGTTACAGCATTGGTGGATGGGGGAAGAGCAACTGACATCATCTACCTGGAGTGTGCAAAACATCCCCAGGCTCTCTCAGCCTTTCTTCACAGGAATATTTCTTTGATAAACTTTGTGGCACTCCTCTGGACCTGTTCTAACAAGTCCACATCTTTCTTGTGCTGGGGGCCCCAAACCTGGACACAATACTTCAGGTGAGGCCTCAAGAGGGCAGAATAGAGGGGGTCAATCACCTCTACCCACCTGCTGGCTACTTCTTTTTTGATGCAACCCAGGATGCAGTTGGCTTTCTAGGCTGCAAGCACACACTGCTGGTTCTTGTCAAGCATTTCATCCACTAGAACTCCCAAGTTCTTCTCTGCAGGGCTGCTCTCAATGAGTTCTTCTCCCAGTCTGTACTGATAGAATCATGTAATCAACCAAGGTTGGAAAAGACCTCCAGGATCATCTGGTCCAACCATTCCCCTATCACCAATATCACCCACCAAACCATGTCCCTAAGCACCACATCCAACCTTTCCTTAAACACCTCCAGGGATGGTGATTCCACCACCTCCCTGGGTAACCTGTTCCAATACCTAACTACTCTTTTTGAGAAGAAAGTTCTCTTAATTTCCAAAATAAACCTCTCCTTGCACAACTTAAGGCCATTCTCTCTAGTCCTATTACTAGTTACCTGTGAGAAGAGGCCAACACCCATGTTTCTTTTCAGTGGACTGCTTTGTTTTAAAGTTTTGTTTCAAGTTTCTTTGCCACTTAATGTCTGCCTTTTAAAAGATTCTGCATCACTACATTAGACAAGCTACATGCAGAGGAAAATAATGAGGACACACATAGAAACCACAGTAACCTAATCAGAGAAGCAGAGTATCCTGACCTGAATACTTCTAAGACTGTCACAGGAAAGAGATCCCTTTACCTCAGGACAATGCCCTTCAAGATGTGTCAGTGGAAGCAGCTCTCTAGATTATTTTATAGACTGAGATGGGTCACTGTTACAGGTATATGATATTCATTATGGGATGTGAGGGAAGTACAGCTTGGGGTTCTATAAGACTCACTAGGGGATTTTTAAGGAAGGAACCAAAGTTGGGGAAAGAGTGGAATCAGAGTGGACTGGGGAGGAACAAGCATGGGAAAACATAGATAAAGGCATAAAGGTGGGGTGGTTGCCTGTTAAACAGTTGATGGTCCATAGTTCTGTCTCACCAACTTGGTCACTGTAGTCAGTCCTGTCTTATTAAACTTCATTTCTAATTATGCAATTATGTCCTGGATGATGGACTCCCTATTCTGTGTACATGTCTGTATGCGGAAGCTTAAGTGCCAGCAATGGCACTAGGACAACAGGCCATAGGGTCCATGAGTTGGGATGGGATGGGATGACAAAACAATTACAGAACTACTATTGTAAGAAATCTAAGTTCATGCCTATGGAAATTTTGCCCCTGTTCTCAGTGAGCCATGAATTATTCTTATTCTTGGTTTCCAGTAATTTTTGCTGTTAATGGTAAGTTCTGCATGTGATTTTTTGTTTGTTTGTTTTTTCTGGGATTTCAGTGACCCATGTGGAGCACCTTACAGTAGGCTTTGTTGAACCTCATTAGGTTCACATGGGCCCACTTCTCAAGCTTGTCCAAGTCCCTTTGGATGGCATCCCTTACTTCTCTTATATCAACTGCACCACTCAGCTTGGTGTCATCTGCAAACTTGCTGAGGGTGTACTTGATCCTGTTGTCATTGATAAAGATATCCAGTACTGGTCCCAGGACAGACCTAAGAGGAACACCACTAATCACCACCATCCACCTGGACACAGAGCCAATGAACACCACTCTTTGGGTGAGACCTTCAAGCCAATTCCTTATTCACTGAATGGTCCACCCGCTGAATCCATATCTCTCCAATTTGAAGATCAGGATGTCATATGGGACAGTGTCAAAGGCCTTACAGAAGTCCAGGTAGATTGTTTGGTCATTGTTCGGCCTTCCCTTATCAACTAATGCAGTCACTCCATCATAGAAGGCCACCAGATTGGTCAGGCACTATTTGCCTTTGGTGAAGCCATGCTGGCTGTCTCAGATTAATTATTTGTCTTGCATGTGCCTTGACTTTGCTTCCAGGAGGATCTGTTCCATCATCTTGTCATGCACAGAGGTGAGGCTCACTGGTCTGTAGTTCCCTGGGTCCTCCTTTCTACCCTTTTTTAAAAATTGGAGTGAAGATTACCTTTTTCCAGTCACTAGGGATTTCACCTGACTGCCAGGACTTTTCAAATATGAAGGAGAGTGGCCTGACAACTCCATCAACCACTACCTGCAGGACCCTGAGATTTATGTCATTGAGCTTAATAGATTTATACCAATTCAGTTTCATCAGGTGGTCTTGAACTTGTTCTTTATTTATATAGTTGGAGGGACTTTGCTCTCCCACTGCTCATCTATGGGTTCAGGGAAATGAGAGATGTAGGAAGCCCAACTGGCAGTCAAGATTGAGACAAATAAGTTGTTGAGTACCTCAGCCTTCTCTGTGTTTGGCATTACCAGTTCATCCTTCTCATCTAGCAGAAGGTATAGTCTCCTTGCCCTTTCTTTTCTGGCTAATGAACCTGTAGAACCCCTTGTTATTCTTTGCATCCTTTGCCAAGCTCAGTTCCATCTGTGCCTTGGCTTTCCTGATCCCATCTCTGCACATCTGAACACCATCTCTGTACTCTTCCTAAATCTCCTGGTTTTGGCTAGGATAGAGTTAATTTTCATTCTAATAGTTGGCAGGGAAGACACCAAAATCAGGCCGGTGATTTTCCCAGAGTGAGGCTCATTTGTGCTGACCCCTTTGATTTCTCCAGATGCGGGAAACTGACTGCATAATTTGTGGTAGTGGGGGACTTTGTTCATGCTTTCCCCTGGTCAAAGGAGTGTTGTGGTTTAACCTGGCAGGCTCAGCACCACACAGCCATTTTCTTACCTTACCAGGGGCGCGGGCCCCCCCCGCAGTGCGATGAGGGAGAAAATTGGGAAAAAAAAAAAAAAAAAGTAAAACCCTGTGGGTTGAAATATAGATAGTTTAACAGGACAGAAAAGAAAGAGAAATAATAATAACAATAATGATAATAGTAATAATAATAATAATTTATACAAAGCAAGTGACGCACAGTGTAATTGCTCACCACCTGACTGATGTCCAGCCAATCTCTGAGCAATGTTCCCCTTCTCCCCCCTACCCCAGACAGCCACCTCATATTAATTGTTCAGCATGATGTCATTTTGTGTGGGACATCCCTCTGACCAGTCTTGGTCAGCTGTCCTGGCTGTGTACCCTCCCAGTTCCTTGTATAAGCACAGAAGCTGGAAAGTCCTTGACTTAGTGTAAGCACTGCTCTACAACAATTAAAACATCAGTGCATTATCAGCATTATTCTCATCCTAAATCTAAAACACAGTGCTTAATGAGCTACTAGGAGGAAAATTAACTCTATCCTAGCCAAAATCAGGACACCAGGCCACATGGCCCTGTTTCCACTGCCTGTGCATTTCCTTGTTTTGCCTCAGTTTGACTCAGCTATCCTGGCTGTCTGCCTTCCCTGCCCACCTTCTTACACAGAGGAATGGAGAGTTCTTGTGCTCTAAGAAAAACATCATCAAAGAGTTGCCAGCTCTGTTCAGCTCCTTTGTCCCTGATGACAATGTTCCAGGGGGTCTCATCCACTAGGTCTTCAAATGGCTTGATATTTGCTCTTCAGAATTTAAGGGTTCTGACTTTGCTCTTAGCCAGGCCCATACTCCTTGAGATCACAAACTCAGCCATTGTGTGGTTACTGCAGCCTATACTGTCTCCAATCCTAACTTCTTTAATGGGTTCATCTGCACTGGTGAGCATCCGGTCCAGTAATTCTCTGGTTGGTTTGTCTAATACCTGTACCAGGAGTTTATCTTAAATGCACTCCAGGAGCCTCCTGCATTGCTTACATCCTGATGCATAACTTTCCCAGCAAGCATCTGTGTGGTTGAAGTCCCCCATCAGGATGAGAGTGTGTGAGCATGATGTTTCTTGTAGTTGATGTAAGAAGGCCTCGTCCACAGGCTCCCCTTGATCAGGTGGCCTATATTAGACCCCGAACACAAGGTATGTTTTATTGGTCTGGTCCGTAACTTTTACCCACAAACTCTCAACCTGTCCATGGCTGTTTCTCAGAGGCAGCTCTTTACAGTCCTTCCCTAACATAGAGGGCAACACCTCTGCCCCTCCTTCCCCATCTCTCATCTGAAAAGCTTCTAGCCCTCTATTCCAGTGTTCCAGTTGTGTGATCTGTCCCACCATATTTCCGTGATAGCAATTAGGACATTTGTCTAATTGCACTATAGTTTCCAGCTAATCCTGCTTGTTTTCCCATGATGCATGTGTTGGTTTAGAGGCACATCAGCTGGGCTATTGGTTGCATCACATTTCCAGAAAAACCCTAGTTGATTGCTTTGGGACAGTTCACAAGTATTTTACTGTTGCTTCTTACACTGACAATGTCCTCAGGTTTGCTTCCATCACTCAGAGATGTATCTCCTTCCCCTGCTGCATCTCATTTAAAGCCCTCCTGATAAGCCCAGCCAGCTTACTGCCCAGAACACTTTTGCCCCACCTGGTCAGCTGTGGCCCATCTGGTTTCAGCATGCCTGTTCTCTCAAAAGTGTGTCCAAGGTTGTAGAATCCAAATCTTTGGGCACAGCACCAGCCTCGCAGCCAATGATTCACATGGTCTGTTCATCTTCCTGGGTCCCAGACACCAACTGGGAGAACAAAGAACACTACTTGCACTCCTAACACTTTTAACATCTTTTCAAATGACATAAAGTCCTTTCTGATAACTCAGAGTATTCTTGTTACAGCCTCATTTGATCCTACATAAAAAAATACAAAGGGGTGGAAGTCTTTGAGAACCACCAGGCTTGGTAGCCTCTTCATAACATCACAAATATGGGCCCCAGGCAGGCAGTAAACCTTTCTGGAGAGTGAATTCACTCTCCACATTCCTTTCACTCTCCACATCCTTTCTGGACTGTGAATGGGAGCCTCAATGGTTCTGAGAGGAGTCTCCAATTACTAACACCCTTTGTTCCTTTTCTGTGGCACTGGTTCTGATTCAGGTGGGATATTGAGTCACCTCTGTGTGGTTAGTCATTCTGAGGTCTTTACTGTTACTCCTGGAGTCTCCTCTCCTGCCCTAGAGAAGCATATCTGTTGTGTGGGGGCCCTTCAGGGACAAGGGGGAGACTCCTCCTATGGCTCTGAGCGGAGACAAGGGTCCACTCTTGTCCTCTGAGTCTTTCAAATGTTCAGGGCTGGAAGCATGTTTACTTTCCCCTTGACAGTACTTAAGGGAGGGCTGTAGCTCTGACTGTGTCAGCATATAATACCAATATCTTTGGCTCAGATCCCTGGGTGTTATGTTGCCTGGTGAGATCCTCTTGCAACAGAGCCACCTGTTTGAAAAATTCATCCAGCTGGGCACACTTACACTCACTTAAACCCCACACTTAAACCCTCTGCCTTCAGGACATGTGGGAACTTCCAGAAACTGGAGATCCCTGAAACTGAGGTTCTGGACAACTCTTTTGGTCCTTCGGAGGTCTGTGGATAGGGCATTCACAGCTTCTCTGAGCAACCAGGTCCAGGTAAGTGTTCAAGGACAGGTTGGATGGGGTTTTGAGCAACCTGATCTAGTAGGTGTCCCTGCCCATGGCAGGGGGTTGGAATTAGATGATCTTTAAGGTCCCTTTCAACCCAAACCATTCTATGATTCTATGTATTCTGCTTAATGTACACACAGACACAAGAAGTAGAATCCCTGTAAGGAAGGTGTCATTCACAAGGCTGTTTATTAGAGCTAACACAATAAGAAGGTGATAGAACTTAGGTGATAATCTTATGTCCCTTAGATGCCGGGAACCCCAGGCAGTGTGGCATCTAAGGGACCTCTGATCCATGTTGAGCAGGCTTGGTTCATAATATAGTCTAGCCTTTCAGTCAGTAGAGCTACTACATGATTTTTTTACAAGAAAATAACTCTATTAATCATTTCTAATGTCAAGCAGAGGTGGTGTTCTCATGAGAACTTCTTGCTGCTCTGTTAGATAAAGGCAAGACCACAGAGCAGTGTAATCACTGGTACCAAGCAGAAGCTGCCTGCAGGCTCCTCTGTCACAAGGAGTTGGAAGGAGATGGCTGAGTTTGCCCCAGGCCAAATGATTTGTGCCCCCCACTACAGGCCTACTGGCCACACAGTACAGGCAACACAGCACAGGGCAGGCCTGGGCAAACTCGGGTTGACCCTGGTGTGGATCACCAGCTCCTCAGTGCATAGTGGTCTTCTGGTCAGGATCACTACATCCAGCTGTGGGCTTTGGTTCATTTTCACCTGTATTAATGATCCAGTAGAGTAAAGGTCTCAAAATCCTGCCTCAGTACAAACTGAAATATGTACATTACATATATATTAATATATATATTTAAAAGTATATAAACCACAAAACAGCTTGAGAAGTGGCTGCTTCCTGGAACTATCCAGGAAACCACTATTTATACAAATTTAAGCTTTGGAGGAGTTGGGAATTAAACCTGGGCTAACAATTCACAAAAAAAAAAAAAAATAATTTATCTAATCAGTATAGACTTTATCTTGCAAATCAGCCATGAAACATTTTCTGATTATATCAAATATAATTTATTGCTTGATTTGATTAATTTATTTTCAGAATAATTTATGAAATAGTTCATGGTCAATGAATTATAAAAATAATTCACTGGAGGTATTTACTACTCATGATTCAAGTGACTGGTTGTTTTTGACTGGAAAGAACACAGGAGCTGTTTCTCTTCTTCATCCAAAGTGGTAATACCTAGACACCATTATTCATGGATATCTGCATTGTTAATTTATTTTCTTTATGTACTTCCTGATATCTTCCTGAAATTTACTCTTCTACACAAACATCTGTTCTACACAACTCATGCGCATGTTATTTAAATAAAACGTATGAACATGGTGGCAACTACAGTAGAAAATCAGTTTGGAAGTGCATACAATGTTCTCAGTGATTACATACATTACTAGTGATATTTTTCTGGTAAGTTCAAAGGTTTCTCTGCAAAATTCCTTATTAACGTGCTTAAAAGAATACATGCAGGATGAGTTTGAAAAACAGTAATGCCATCATCTCTTGCCTTAAAACTGGGCTAAAGCAAGTACAAGAATAGAGTTATGGAGAAAAGTGTAAAATGCCATAACATTTTCTATTTAAAAATAAATAAATAAAACACACACACACAAACAACAACAAAAAAGTTTTCTATATCTATTGTCCATTTTTTTTGATTAAAAAGACAAAGCAATGATGTTGAGCATTCATGTTTTGGCTTTAGACAACTTTGGAATTGACTTCTGCTCACAAGCAACTAGGCTACTATTTAACTGTAAAATTATTTCTCAGGCTTAACCACACTTATGCATAATACCACAGCAGTGTCCCCAGCATCTTTGTTAATTGCCTGCTGCACTGTCATTACATGTCTGAAAACTTACAAGGCTGAAGCAGTTCAGAATTTAATGGATCTCAAATGGCATTACTGTTATTTTGATTTTTTTCATTATATTTTATGACAAGGTCACTGACCTTGCACACAATCTTAAATCTACATTTCAACATACATTTTTCAAAATGTAAACCATCTGGTCCTCACCTGACAGCCACATTAGAATATTATTTGCACATGTCACAATACTGTCATCATCCTAGAGATTTACCCAATTATTTTTGTCTTAATTTCTGATAATTTAGAGACTTAGCGTCATTAAAATTAAATATTTGATATTTATAACCTAGCTCTTGGTGGGGTGGAGAAGCTCTATTGTATCATATTTATGTATCACAGGAATTCCTATAAAACAGGGAGACACTAGATCAGGATTTCTCTCAACAAAAGTATTTATTTTAAATTATATATGAGCAGAGGTTTAGGATTTTCTAGACAGATAACAATTTCAACTGTATATATTGACTTCATTCTACTGTCTGTAAATTTGATCTATATGCCGTACTTTCTACGCCTGCATACTTCAACCTATTTATATCTGGAAAATCATGGATCAATCATAATAATACTACTGATTTAAAAAAAAAAAAAAATCTGTTGATAAAATAGATAATTCCTTTTTGCAAGTTTACCAAACCCCAAATGTACAGTTAATTTTACATATTCTTAATTGTTGGGTGAATTTGAATCTACATGAGAGGTTATGTATTCTGAGTGTTGGTTGGTAGTGTAGATAACATTTTTTGTCATGCTCCTGTCTTCCTGGCTACTGATAGAAATTTCCACTTAATCATATTCCCCTGCAGTTAACTAATACAGGTGAATGGAAGGGATCACATAGTCTTTCCTTGTCCCAGTGCCAGATGGGCACTGATGAAAATAACTGCTTCAGTTGTTTTCACCACTTTATTGAATCTGCTGATTAGAATTGCTTCATTTTATCACAGCCATTTAATCATAAAACTGAGAAAGCTGAACAAGTGAAAATGTGATGATAGTATGTAATTTTGTTTTTAATCACACAGGTATCTAGTGGCTTAATAGAGATGTAAAAATTAAAATCTTTTACATCAATTAAGAAGGACAATTTTCAGTATCTCCAGTTTAATAATGGAGATATGTTAAATGTTAATGTTAAATAAATGTTAAAATATTTTTAACAAATTATACTATTATTATATACATTTAGTTGATTAGCAATGCACACAATGTCTGTTAACAATTCCTGAATTATGAATCTATCTGAAACGTTATTGAAGTGTTTTCTAGGAGACTGCACCAGGAGTTATTCAGGAAAAAAAAAAAAAAAAGAAAAAAAAAAAAAAGAAAAAAATAGACTTGAACACAAAAGGAAGCATTATTCATATGTACACACAGAATTAATAATTAATACTTCCCAAGCCAAAAAATCAAATGGAAAGAATTGTCCAAGAGAAAACCTTCTGTACAACAGTAAATTGGTCCTCATTTAATGCTCATCACAGTTTTTATCCTTGTAGGACTCCTTAAAACTTGCTGTGACTAATATAAAATGGTTACTGGCCTGCTAGTCAGCGTTTGTTTTGTTTTGTTTTGTTTTTCTATTTTGTTTGTTTGTTTGTTTGTTTTTGCTTGCTTTAGTGGTCTAGGACTTGCTTAAGGCAAACTACTAGAAGCCTCTCATTGTCGAATTAAATGTCTAAATGAACTCTTTAGCAGCTTATTTATATGGTACTTGTGTACTTCACATATATTCATTTATCTTCACAAAACATCTGTAAGAAGAATGGCATTTTCATGCTTATATTTTTATGGTAATCTGAGACACAGAGAAGGGAACAAAAAGTGCAAAGTCATTCAGACTACCCTGTCAGACATATAGGACCTGATTTTACAGAATACTTCGCGTTTTATAAACCTTCAAATTCAGAGGAAAGTTCAAAGCAAAGATCTTGTTCAACAGTTTTGCAAATTAGATTCCAGGTCTCATGTAAAAAACTTAGAAAATGAGGAACATATACCTACTGATCACCTTAGAAAAATGTGATGTAAAATGACTTGCTTGCCTTCACACATGTGCAAGAGGAACATGTAGAATATGATCCTGAAAGGTTCTGATTCACCTGATTCTATGATTTACCATCCTGTTAAACTTTGGTTACATACAGACTTAACATGGCAAATCTTACCTCCAATGATTAAAGTTTGGCAAAATTATAAGCAAGTGGAAACAGGGTCCTGTAATATAAAATGTCAGTTACCTGTATGATCAGCAGTGCTTAGAGATCAAAATTTTAAAAAAATAATAAAAAAATAAAATTAAATTCTGGGAATGTTCAAAATAATATCAACGTTTTAATGTAGATTTATCTATTAGAAATCTAAATTCATCTAGTGAAATCAGCAAATTATCAGAATGTCTCATTGAAAATTGAAAGTCAGTGAAGTAGAGAAAAAAATCCATGAATGACAGAATCACTGAATGGTTAAGGTTGGAATAGACCTCCAGTGGTCACCTGGTCCAAACTCCAGGGAATGTTCAATCAGGGAAAATACAATGCAAGGAGGTATCCTAATCAGGCATGCCAATTCATTAGTAATGAATGTCAGAGTTAAAGCACTGATTTGGATGTGATTAAAAATATATATAGATATATTTAAGAAAAAAAAATAGCTTAAAAATTATGAAAAGACTGCTCAAACAGTAATTATCTCAACAAAATAAAAGATTGAAAATGGAAGTGAAGAACCTAGTATTTAGAAAATAACTATTTTACATAAAATACATATCCACATCTGCCTGTAAGATTATAGTGCAACGTGTAAATGTAGTAGAGCTCTGCACATACAAAAATGAGTTAGTTTCTGGAAAAAAAAAAAAAAAAAAGAGTTACAGTTTTTTGATTAGGAAAAAAAAAGGTGGGGGTGGGGGTTTGGGGAATTATTTAACCAATATCTTTCTTTTGCATGTTTCTGTATTGCCATAATTGAAGCAAGGAAGTGAATTAGGAGTGTGGTTAACACCTGCACTGAATTTCCCATACTCCTTGATAGTAAGATAAGAGCAGGAAAGGAAGGAGGAGTGTGTGGATTGCTGTCTGTGTAAAAAAATTGATTTTTTATAAAGAGCTGTCTGAAAAATGGCCATGATTAGGTTGAGATAGGAAACCTTGTGGCTGGTATTTACTTGTGGTTACAACTGGACATCTTTTGATGAAACGTTCTTACTCCAAAGGTACAAAAAGCATGACATTCACAGGCTCTCATACTGATGGAGGATTTCAACCACATGGATGTCTGCTGGAAAAGAAGACAGTAAGCAATCCTGAAGACTCCTGGAGTTTGGTGAGGACATCTTCCAGGTTATTAGACAAACCAACCAGAAGGGGTGCTTATGGACCTTGTGCTCACCAATACAGATGAACTCTTTAAAGACGTTAAGACTGGAGACAGCCTGGGCTACAGTGACTTTGCCTTGATTGAGTTTGTGGGAGTGTGGGCCTGGCTAAGAGCAATGTCAAGACCCCGAACTTTCGCAGAGCAACCTTCTACTTGTTTAAAGAATTAGTGCACGGGATCCCCTGAGAAACCATTCTTAGGGATAAAGTAACTGATTGGAGCTAGTGGCTCTTTAAGGACACTTTTCATAGAATGCTTGAATTCTTGAATCCCCTGTGTAAGAAATCAAACAAGGAAGACAGGAAACTGGGATGGCTGGGCAAGGACCTGCTGCTCAAACAGAGGTGCAAGTAGGAAATGCACAGGCAGTGGAAGCATACATATGGCCTGGAAATAGTATAGGGATATACATATGGCCTGGAAATAGTATAGGGATACTGTTCAGATGTGCAGGTGTGGGATCAGGAAAGCCTAGGCACAGATGGAAATGAACTTGGTGAGGGATCCAAAGAATAACCAGAAGGCATTCTACAGGTACATTGTCCAGAAAAGAAAGGCCAAGGAGAGTGTACCTCTTCTGAGGAATGAGAAGGGAGATCCGGTAACAACAGATAGTTGAAGTACGCAAAAATTTCTTTGCCCCAGCCACCACTGCCAGGCAGGCTTCCCATGTCTCTTATTTCCCTGAAACTCTAGGCAAAAGCTGGGGAAGCAAAGTCCCTCCCACTGTAAGGGAAGAGCAGATTTGAGACCACCTGATGAAAGTGGACAGGTGCAAGTCTATGGGGCTCAATGTCATGCATCCCAGGGCCCTGAGGGAACTGGCTGATGGAGCTGTCAAGCCTCTCTTCACCATATTTGATAACTCCTGGCAGTGAGTTGAAGTCCCTGGTGACACGAAGAAAGGAAAATTCACTTCCATTTTTTAAAAAGGGTAGAAAGGGGGACACGTGGTCCTACAGACTGGTGTGCTTCACTTTTGTACTTGGGAAAATCATGAAACAGATTTAAAGGTATGTCAATGTATATGGATGACAGGGAGGTGATTCTGAGACTGTCATTCATCAAGGCAAATTGTGTCTGACCATTCTATTGGCCTTCTAATATGGAGTGACTAAATCAGTTGACAAGGTAAGACCAACTGATGTCATCTTCCTGGACTTCTGTATGGCCTTTGGCACAGTCCCACATAACACCCTGATGTCTAAATTGGAGAGATATGGTTTTAATGGATGAACTGTTCAGTGGATAAGGGATGGACTGGATGGCAGTATCCAGAGAGGTGTAGTCAGTGGCTTGATGTCCAGGTGGAGGTCAGTGATGAGTGGTGTCCCTGAGAAGTCTGTACTGGGAGTGGTACTGTTTAATATCTTTATTATATGTTCCATTATAATATCTTTTTAAATATATGTATTATATATACCATAAACAAGGGGATAGAGCACAAATACAAGCTGGACAGAGAATGGATTGAGAGCAGCCCTGAAGAGAAGGACTTGGGGGTATTGGTGGATGAAAATCTTGACATGAGCGCTGGCAGTGTGTACTTGTAGACCAGAAAACCAACAATGGGATTGGAGTAGATGATTCTTAAAGGTGCCTTCTAACCCAAGCTATTATATGATTCTAAGAAGCTCATAGTAACTTTCTTCTGCCCCACTTCCTCCACTTTCACACCCATAAAAACCTAAACCAGAGAGTATTTTTAACAGAAACAAATAAGAGAAAGCCTACTGTTGCATGTGTAGAAAATGGGAGGTAGCACAGAGAGAAACTTGACAATGAAATTTCCCAGCAGTGATAAAGAAAAGTGACTCAAAGCAAAATTCCTTCTGACTTCAGTGGAAGGAGAATCATGCTCTCTTCATTGTTTGGCATAAACTCTCTATATTGAGCTACAAGTAATGGAATGATAAACAAGCCAAAATTCATTATGATGTTCAGACCATGTTTCCCCATGTGGGCTAGAGACTTGATACAACTCTTACAAAGGTCAACACAAGTTCTTTGACTTGCATGGGTGAGGGATCAGAAGCTTTTAAGCTATAAGAAAATGTCCTTTGACATTCTAGAAGCTCAAGTATTTTAAAGGGCAATTGGACAAAGAAAGTGTATGTGTTAGTGTGAAGAGCCTTATTTACAATTCTGAAAACAGCGAGAAGCCCAGATAAGCTGGACCCATGGAGCAAGCAAAATCATTTCTGAAGCCACAATACTGTAATTTTGATAGTTTGCATATGTTTTGACATTTTAATCCAGAATTCAGCTTAACTTTTAGACTATTCAGAAAATGAGAACTATTGATAAAGAAATAATCCTTATTTTATATCTTTCTATAAAAATAGGGAACGGGGGAGGAAAATGACACAATATTGTTATTTATAAGTAGATTTTACAGTGTATTTTTATAAATAATAATAATAATAAAGATAATAACTGTAAAACTGACCTCAGCAAACATGTATTTGATGGATTTCTTCCAGCAATTTTCTATGCAGACTTGAAGTGTAACAGAGTCACAGAATGGTTAGGATTGGAAGTGACTCATGGAATTCACCTGTTCCAACCCCTCTGCTCAAGCATATATTTGTATTCTGAAGGGCCATTGCAACAAATTGTATGTTCAACTTTTCATCATACAAATGATTTTAAGGGCTATATAAAGTAGGGATAAAGACAATCTGTGAGCTCAGACTTGAAATATGAATTCTTGATTCAGGAAGATATTTAAACATATTTAAACTCTTTCCTAAGCAGTGGTAGATATACTCACAGAGTACTTCTGTGCTTAAATGCTGGTTGTACTAGTAAAGGAAGTGTATTTTGTTCACATCCTCAAAAGGAAGGAAAAGGAGGGACCTCTAAACATGTAGATCTTCCTATCATTTCTCTATTATCCAAAGAAGCTCCATCTATCCAAATGGGTCTTTTCACTTCCCTTCCTTCTTCAGCTCCCCATCAATACTTGCCATCCTTGTTGGCCTCATCTACTTTTCCTATTTTACTCTGCTCCACCACCTCCCACAAACACTAGTGGTGCTAGTGCGTCAACAGAAGGAGCTATGTAAAATGGGTATTGGATGCAGTGTGCTTTGCATTGGGAAAGCCCTGTACTGGAGGATGTAAAAGGCTGAAAATAAAGTATCGCTGAGCATAGCGTGAAAGGCTAGAGGGAGCTGCTAGATGGTGACAAGGAGCCATTTAGCTATCCAAATTCCCTGTGACATGATGTTCGTGGATGTGATGCAAACGTACTGCAAATGTGAAATCATTGCATTGTACTAAGGAATTATGGAAGCAGCAGGTAACATGAATATAGACAGATGTTCTGGATGTAGACCTATGCTGTTTGGAGGGGGTCCAGGGTTATTGTAAGCCTGAAATGTGTGCTGGAGGCTTGGCATTATGTTGTGTGACATGTTATTGTTGACCATTAGAAAGTCTTTTGTCACACAATATAGTGGTCCTGCGAGATCAGTATTGGTGGAAGTGAGGTAGGAATTTTTGTTGTGAGGGTGATGGAGGAAGCATATATAATAAGAATCACAGGGAGCTCTGCAGTATATGAGACAGTGGCGGAGCTAACAAGATATATCTTAATATACAGAACGTGAAGAGGGTTTTGCAAGTCCTATTGGACTCTGCAATAAACAAGTACCTATGAAGATGTAACAGGGATAAAGCATATCTGTATAAAGTGAAACATACCAAGAACAGATATGTCACATATGAAGAGAAACATGAGAAATACTCTGAATTCTGAGCAAAAAAAAAAATGTACAATGTTAAAGTGTCAGCGCTTTATAACTTTTACTGCAAAATGCATCTAAATGCATCCAAAGTCTGAAAAAGTTTATCTCCTGCTTACTCCCTTGCCTTCATTCTCCAAAGGTACATTTTGCTGCTACTGAAGTAATGGTCCAAGCAAGGAAACAGAATTGTTAAAATACCTTGAGTTAAAATTCTGCCTTTTAATGTTTCTTTCAAGCCAGTTAGATAAGATTATCTTGCAAGATTTCTCACCACACTTTGCAGGTAGATTTATTGCTTGAACTATGCTTACCAGATCACAGTTATCTTTAATTTTCTCTCCATCCTTTCCTGATCCAGAAACCTAAATGCTTCCACAACCATTCCACATGACAGAAACTGCAGTGGTCTCACACTGAATTTAAGTAGCAGCTAAGGGTGTGTCATATCCAAGTCATCTGTAGTAGGCTAACTTTGAATGGCCACTAGGTGCCCACCAAGATGATCTCTCACTCCACTTCCACAACAGGATGGGGAGAAAACAAGATGAAAGAAAGTAATGGGTTGAGATAAGGACAGGGAAAGCACTCACTAATTACTGTCACAGGCAAAACAGACAACAGACAACTTGGGGAAGATAAATTTCAATTTCTGACACTTCAGGAAGGCATTTTCATCCCTCTTTCCTGGTCCATCAGTCCTGCCTCTTCTACTTGCTAAACACAAATCAAGGATCAGAGACCTCTTCACGGTTCATGATATTTCGCAAGGTATTCTATATAGCACACAAAAATCTGACAATAGACAATTTATGTGGCTTTTTGTTAAAATATAAATAAGTCTTGTATCAAACAATTAGTTTTGTTTCATTCGTGTATAAATTTCACTTTTGCCTTTTCAAAATTTCTTCAGTGTTCTGTTCAGAAATACAAATGTTTCAAAAGTATATTTTTGTAACAACTGAAGTAACCTTTGTGAATGTAAGGTGCTGCAACATTATTTTGACTAGTGGATGATGAAAATAAATGATCTACAAAACTGTAAATATTTGTCTTTCACTGAATTTAATCCTGACAGATCCCTGCAGTCATAATTTTAATAGTTTGCTGAGTTTGTTGAGAAAACTACATAATGCTGTCTTTTCAATCATCTTTCTCAAGTATTATTTCATGTTTCATTTTCCTTTCCTATGAGGTCATTTATTTATGTAAAAGAGACTGAAAGAAGGTGATTTTCTCTATTGAACAAAGCTGGATTGCTTTTAACTCAGAGGAAATTTCACACCTATATTCCATAATTGTACTATGACAACTCAAAATAGCCATGTTCTTCCCACTCCCCTGCAAATGATAATTTAAGATTCAAACCCTCTTTGGGTCTTGTGGTAACTAAGTAGAGCTTTTTTTATTAGACCTTTTATTTTCTAATCTCAGTATTCAGTATTTCTTGTCTTTCATAGAAATAATATATGTTTTATAACATTGGGATGCTAGAAATGT
This sequence comes from Heteronetta atricapilla, assembly GCA_011075105.1. Taxonomy (NCBI): domain Eukaryota; kingdom Metazoa; phylum Chordata; class Aves; order Anseriformes; family Anatidae; genus Heteronetta; species Heteronetta atricapilla. Next base: position 57,275,042 of record CM021763.1, on the reverse strand, counting down.
TCTCCATGTAGGTTTTCATCCCTTTTTCCCTCTTTTTTTTAAAAAAAAAAAAAAAAATTCCTATTTCAGCAAGTCATTAAAATGTAACACAGGTATAAAATATAATTTACTTTAAGAATTAAGAGAGTGCACAAATTCAGATGGAATTTACAATATTGATCAGCTTTGTATTATTGCTTAAATATTTAAAATTATAAAATTATTATTTTTAAGTAGTAATCCATTGGAAAACAACTTCAGGATCAACAAGTCCAGCAACCAACCTGACCTAATGAGTCAAATCACTAAACCATGTCCCTTGGTGCCATGTTCACATGGCTCTCAAATACCTCCAAGACTGGGGACTCCACCACGTCACTGGAAAGCCCATTCCAATGCTTGACCTTTCTCTCCATGGAGAAATTCTTCCTAATATCCAGTCTAAACCTCCCTTGGCACAATTTGAGACTATTTTCTTGTGCTTTATCACTTTTCATCTGGGGAAAGAGTCTGACACCCTCCTCACTGCAATTTCCTTTCATTTGGATGTAGAGTGTAGTCTGCCCCCTAGCTTCCTCGTCTCCAGAGTTGGAAACCCCAGATCCCTCAGGCCTGCTCTTAAGTCCCGTTTTCTAGTTCCCTCACCAGCTTTGTTGTTTTTCTCTGAAAATGTTCCAGCACCTTGATGTCCTTCTTGTAGTAAGAGGCCTGAATACACTTGTCCTGGTTTCAGTTAGGACAGAGTTATTTTTCCTCCTAGTAGCTGGTAGAGTGCTATGTTTTGGATTAGGATGAGAAGAGTGTTGATAACATGCTGATGTTTTAATTGCTGCAGAGCAGTGCTTATACTAAGCCAAGGACTTTTCAGCTCCTCGCTCTGTCCTGCCAGTGGGCAGGCTGAGGGGGCAGCAAGAGCTGGGAGGGGACAGCCCCAGGACAGCTGACCCAAACTGGCCAAAGGGATATTCCATACCATCTGATGTCATGCTGAACAATATATATGGGGTGGCTAGCCAGGGTGGGGGGCCGGCTCTTGGGGTTGGGCTGGGCATGGGTCAGCGGGTGGTGAGCAATTGCATTGTGCATCACTTGTTTGTACATATTATTATTATTATTATTATTATTATTATTATTATTTTCTATCTTAATAAACTGTCTTTATCTCAACCCACAGGCTTCACTTTCCCGTTTCTCTCCCCCATCCCAGAGAGGGAGGGGGGAGGGTGAGCAAACGGCTGTGTGGTGTTTAGCTGCCGGCCGGGTTAAACCACAACAACACTCTTTGAAGTATGGTCTCGCCAGGGTTGAGTGTAGAGAGACTATCACTTCCCTAGTCCTGCTGGCTGCATTATTTCTGATGCAGGTCAAGATGCCATTGTTCTTGGCCACCTGGGCACACTGCTGGCCCATATTCAGCCTTCTGTTGACCAGCACTTCCAGGTTTTTTTCTGCTGGGCAACTTTCCAGCCACTCCTTCCCATGCCTGTATGGCAGCATAGGGTTGTTATGACCAAAGTGCAGGACTCACCACTTACCCTTGTTGAATATCATGCAATTGCATTCAGCACATCAGTCTGGACTATGCATATTCATTTACTGTCTTCCCACCCTCAAACAGATCAATGATCCCACCTAACTATGGGCTGTTTTTTTTTTTTTGTTTGTTTGTTTGTTTGTTTTTTTGTGAAAAAAAATGCAAATGCTCCTTTTTTTTTTATTTTTGCATTTTCTTTTTCTTGCATTTGTTGGGAATGGTATAGATTCACAAAGGGAATGTGAAAAAAACAAATGAAGTAGTACGAAGAAGTATGAAGAAACAAATGAATGAAGAAGTAGCAGATTGGCAAAGGATGCAAAGAATTAACAAGAAGAGATTCTGTAGATACATTGTCCAGAAAAGAAAGGCCAAAGAGAGTGTGTCCCCTCTGATAAATGAGAAGGGACAACTGGTAATAACAGACATGGAGAGGGCTGAGGTACTCAGCCACTTCTTTGTCTCACCCTTCACTGCCAGTCAGGCTTCCCATGCCTCTCTGGTCCCTGACCCTCTAGGTGAGGGCTGCGGGGAGCAAAGTCCCTTCCACTGTAATATGAATAGTAGACTATTTGGTAGATAAGGAACTTGCTGCATGGCTGCATCCAGAGGGTTTTGGTCAATGGTTCCATGTCCAGGTGGATGTCAGAGATGAGTGGTGTCCATCAGGGGTCTGTCTGTCTGGACTGGTGGTGTTTAATATCTTTATCAATGACATAGACACCAGTAGGATCAAGTGCAACCTCAGCAAGTTTGCAGATGACACCAAGCTGAATAGTGCAGTTGATACAACAGAAAGAAGGGAAACCATCCAGAGGGACCTGGACAGACTTGAGAAGTATGCCCATGTGAACCGTTTGAGGTTCAAGTGCAAGTGCACCTGGGCCAGGGCAACCCCAGGCAGGAGTACAGACTGGGAGAAGAAGTCATTGAGAACAGCCCTGCTGAGAAGGACTTGGGGGTTTTGGTGGACAAAAAGCTTGACATGAGCCAGCAGTGTGCGCTTGCAGCCCAGAAGGCAAACTGCATCCTGGGCTGCATCAACAGAGGCGCAGCCAGCAGGTTGATGTAGGTGACTGTGCCCCTCTGCCCCTCTGCTCTGCCCTTTTGAGGCTCCACCTGGAGTGCAAAAAGGAATACATAACCTCAGACTGTTTGGTGTTTGGTACTCTGTTTAGCCCCTGGCATTCATCATTTGCATTACAACTTGTTAAATGAGTTCTACACAACTTTCTTTTTCCTGATCCTCTGTGGAATTCAGTCAAAACAACTTTCTCTGGTGCCTTTCCTTTTTGGAATACCTACCTTTTTACATTTACTGGTGTTTGGAAACAGGTGATCTTTACGGTTTCTTTCAACTCAAGCCAATCTATGATTCTTTGATAAAATAACTGTGAGATCCCTAGCCAGTTAATGCATATATACCAGAACACCAACATGTCAGTTATCTAGTATGCTTGCAGATTATGAGTGAGCATGGAACTTTCTACATGACAAGTTGGAGAAAGACACTGTAAAAGAAAAAAAAAAAAAAAAATAGGAAAAGCTTACAAGTGCAAGTGCCATTTAGACAAACTATCCCAGTTGGTATAGAATTTGCTGTAGAAATGCCACAAAGATAAATTCTTCTGAGAGATTTTTGGTGATTCCAAATTCTGTTGAGATTCAATATATCACAAGAAGAAACTTATTCCATATTCATAAAATGCCATTGAAAGCAAAATGTTCAAAATAGTTGGAATTAAAAAAAAAAAAAAAAAAGGAAGGACGGGTGGACAGGTTGAGACAGAAATCTGACTACTTAATAATGATGATAGAAGCACCATCAGAATAGAACAGAGTAATGCTGGGCAAAACCTGGAAGAGACAGAAATCACTTGATTTTAGCTTGTGATTTGAATCAAAGAAGTTGTGTCCTCTGACAAGACAGAATTACTTATTCCCTGAAACAATCTGTTATCTCTTGTGGGCAAACTCAGTTAGTTTTCTACAGTTTGCTGAACAAAATAGCAGATTGAGGGTCAGAAAGAAGCAGTGGTTTCAATCAATTAACAACATTGTTTTGAATAGACTCCATGGAATGAGGAAAGTAATTTATCCAAAATTCATTGTCCAAAAGTAATTAAAGCACCCAGAGTTATGCATACTATGAAGTACTGATTGTTGTTAGGTTCTCAACTGCAGAACCTGAGGTAAATTATTTTAATTCAATTTTAATGAGTTTTCTCACTAAATTACAGAAGAAACCCTTTGCATGTTAGGATCATAGAAAGTAATAAAAAGTTGGGAAAAACTACTTAGCCACCTAATCTGGGCAGAAGATGAAATGTTCTGAAAGCCTTCAGGACGTTTACAGTTTTGACTGTGGTTAAGTTGGACATTTTACTTGGAGACTACTCATCATACTGACCAACTTGTACTTAGAATAATCTTAAGTTATTATTTTTTATCTTATTTTATTTGCTCCTTTCTTTAACATGATCAAAATTACCATGTCTTGTAAGGACAGTATCATTACTGAAATTGTCCTTACTCCACCAACCCAACTATTCAAGAAGCCTTCAGGTTAACAATATGCCCACCCTCATGTCCTGCAGGACACAAACTGAAAACTATTTCTGCATACATAATTCTGTTGTTACTCATTTCTCAGCCTCCCACTACAGTTTTTTAAAAATGTTATTGTTGGAAATGGGTGGACCTATTTCCTGCATTCTGTAACCTAAGCTTTTTATCTTTCAGCTCCTTAAAAAAAAATGTAATGTAAACTGGTAGACAAAGCAGGGGTAAATAATGATGATGCAAAACATGTATATATTTCCTCTTCCCAAGAAAATAGAAATATTAAGGTTAGTATTTGCATTTGGCTCATCCTATTTTTTTTTTCTCAATTTAGTTTACATCTTAGCAAATTAGCACTTGCTTGTCCTAAATAACTCTCTCTCCTCACTCTGCCATTTGCTTTAGAGTCTTAGGTCATATCAAAGAGGGAGCTGGTACTAGCAGTATGTAGAAACCACTATGTGGATTATTTTGTATCTGCATTGTTAACTGGTTATATGAATGCCTTATTTTCTGGTTTAGTTGTTTTCTTCCCTGACAGCTTTAGAGTTCTTTCTCAGTTTACAGCATGTCTCCTACTTTCACTTTTCTTTGAATCCTAATATTTTAACATTTAAATTATGCCTGTTGTTTTGCTGTTTGAAAAATTTGCATTTTCATATATTTCAGTCTTTTTGTAATAATGCCAGAGTGCTAAAGAAAACACTGGTTTTATTGACACCTCTCTGCTTCTTAGTGTCTGAGATAACAGCAGATTATTGATCTTCATGCTGAACAATTAGATTATATCCATTTTGTAGGAGTAAAGGGATCAGTTATTCTCAACAACAATGACAACAACAACAACAAAACCAGTTAAGTCACAACATCTTGAGCAAACCGCATGCCCTGTTTCCCAGGTAACTTGCTTTTATTCCTAAAATTGATTATTGATTATAATAATTTCAGGGAAGTAGTACATTGTGGTGCAATTGCTTCATTTACTTAAAAAAAAAAAAAAAAAAAAAAAAAAAGGACAGAAAAGATGGTTGTGTAATTAAACAAATACAAGCCCCAGAAATAGTCAACATTTGCACAAAGAAAAAAATAAAAAATAACACCCCTCCAACATCCAACATCCTGTTGGATCCCTCCCACTCCAATCCCCAACCCCCAAAACCTTACCCTTGGATTCAGAGGAATGGATCTGTTCATCTCTAGTCTACAGAAATCCAACTTTTCAATGAAAGCATTCAGATGAATTCAACAGAAATACAATTATTTCTCCCATGAACTGATAGCTGCAATAGCTCCCAACAGACTTGTTGAGCACAGTATTGGTTCTCATGTAATCACGGGTCACAAGCACAAGTGTTTGAAATAAACCTGAAGCTGAAGCTGTTTAGAGATCTGTAACTCTTCTCATGGAACAGAACTAACCACAGCTGGCGTGTTTTGCTCAACCTATAGCAGAACAGAGTCAAACAATGTCAATTGCAGCTGGATCTGACTTGGAATGGAAGTCAAAAATTTGACTGGTTCAACTTCATGAGGACACAAAATTTTTTTTTTTTTTGTTGTTCTTTTTTTTTTTTTTTAATACAAATCCCTTCCTTCTTATCCTCCAATACTGATAAGACTGCACTGAAAGAATAACCTTAATTGCAAATGTGCTTGGCCGTACATCAAGCCTTTTAAAACTCATTACACAGCAGATATTTTTCTTGAAAAAAAAAAAAAATCAACCTCTGCCAAACAGATGTATTTCTCCTATTACTCTACATCTATTTGTGTTTCATACAGCTTTAGGCAAGAAAGAAATGACTATGATGCCAGTGTTCCTTCATAAGTGCACACTTCAAAGATCTCACCTACTGACTTTTGTATCAAGTTCATAACTTCTGGATGAAGCAGAATTTCTCTTTCTGGATGGCAGCAAGTCACTTCAGCAAGCTTCATTTTCAGGGTAGCATGAAAATCTGGAAACCCAGACATAGAATGGAATTGATTTATATCCCTATCTACCATGGTCTTACACCTGAGACATCTGTCCTGCCTACTGACAAGTTATCAAAACGTTTGCTTTATATACTTAAAGTAGAAAGGACTCGTCTTGGTTTATCAAGTTACAAGATTACATTGTCTGAATTATTCTCTTTTTATACCTTACTATTGGTCATAGCATGTCACATTTGCTCAGACTAAGGCTCTTGCTGTAGACATTTAAAAATATATCTTTTAAATATTACTGGGGGCAGAACAAGTTCATCCCATTTAGAATTTTAATTTGGAATTCTGCCATTTTGCAGTTAAATAATAAAACAAAGAGTAAAAGCAAGGCATAGCTAAGCATAAATTCACATACACCTCCCTGCTGATTCAAATTATTAATGAAAACAGTAGAAGGTTAAAGTTTATAGTGAAGTCACAAAAGAGGCGGAATTATAATGGTATTTACTATTTTATGGCTAATTCATATCCTCTACAAGAGAAAGTAAATATATTTTGTAGTTTACCCTGTGCAGACTAAAGTTTGTTCTAAGCCAAATTACACTATTACAAATAAATGATGTTTAATGCACATAATATAAATAGAGTTATTTTTAGAGGCAAATAGTCAAGGCAGTTTGCCCAGGACATCTGGCTAAATGGTGAAACAGGTGAGCCATAGACTAAGTAGCGCAAATCATTGGGATTCTTGCCTTTTTCCCTGCCAGAAGCACATGAAAATAATGCTAGGTTTGACTGCAGTATCTTTATTTTATTTATTTATTTTTTTTTTTTTTCACAGGAAATACTACTTTGCTTCAAGCCCCATTAACTTCACTATGGTGATTTCATTATAAAAATAAGTACAGAAAGATATTATCATCTAATGCTGTATACTGGATGACTGAATTTTGTGGCTCCAAACCAGAAAAAAACGTACATTTAAAAATCATCTTGACCTCGTACATATGTCTCATACCTCATACATCTTCAATGAGCATTTTTACAGATAAATTTTTGATTTTTACCAAGAAAAGCCCAACAACAACCCCACCAAGGAAAAAAAAAAAAAAAAAAAAAAAAAAAACAACTATTCTAGAGAAAACACAGCTAAAAGAACTGCATAAATTACATGTGTGTCACCAATGCTAACACTACAACTACAAATAGCTCATTATATTTCTATATAAATATTTATTTATTTATTTATTTATTTATTTTGTGAATTGTAGAAAGCTTCCATTTTCCTCTATTTTCCACGAATGCAAAACTAAACAATTCCACAAAGGAAACCAAGAACCTGCCAAAAATCGATTCCAAAATTTAATGTTACTATAGGAACTTTTTTTTTCTGTATTTTTTTCTGTATGACCTACCTTGAAAGCCAAAGTAATCTTATATACTAGTATTAAATTTTGAATATTCTCTCTATATACAATGTGCAAAATACTGTCTTTAAGCTGCTGAGTCTTATATCAATTATAGATTGTTTGCTGCAATGATGTTTTTGTTGTTGTTGTTGTTTCTTCAGCAGCCTTCTGCCCACAAGTTCACACTGGAAAACAAACAAACAAACAAACAAACAAACATGGTAGACTATTATCCTAAGAGTGTTTTCTCCAGAACTTCAGTACTCTGAGGTAATTATCAGGTAGCATTCAAACCTGGAACAGTGATGTTCTAATATTCAGCAAGTACTGAAAAACATTACTTAAAAAACACATTTTGTTAAAATTCTCACTTCTGTACTTTTTTGATCTATAAATAAATTCATTTCCAGATAATAATCTTGGAAACTGTACCTACTATCATCCATTGTGTTCTGGATTACTCTTCATGATTTCTAAGAAATATCTGTAATTTTCTTTCTCATAAGTCTTAGCTAATGAGTTGGCTTTTCTGAAAGCATGTAAAACATTGCCTTACACTTTTAATTTTCTAATTAAAATATTACTATATCAACCTGCAGTTCTTAAAAATAAAAAAGACAGAAACTCTGAATGACTTCAGAAGTTTTGCAATGTTATTGGAGATTGTAACCTGTCAAAAATATTTATGAAGTTTTTGGATTAGTTATTGGATCAGATTGTCCTTTAGTTTGACTAGTAATTAACATAAGGTACCAAAAGTCTCTTTGGTCTTAGCCTGCCAATACTCCAATTAAGACTTCAATCAGGATAGAAAGGATATTCTGTGTAAAATGGGAGAAAACTTTTTCTACAGTGTCTGGCCATGCTCATGTGTAAAAGAAGTTCCATATATCACCTCAGTTCATTAGTGAAAACATGACCTGTGAACTGTATTATGGCACAGATTAACTTTACTGCACCAAATTTCATGTCTCAATAGCAACACCTTCTCATGTGTTTCCAAATAGTTATTTAATTTTTTATGAAGACAGATGTTTCCACTGTTCTTCTCACTTGGTTATTGTACAAACCGCTTAATCCAGTCTCCACTATCTCATTCTAAGATTCTGAAAGTGATTAAAGAGATAATGTACTGGCTTAACTGTAAGCAGCATATTCTTTGCTGCTGTTCCATGATCTTCCTTCACTCATTTTTTGTTACTATTGGATTACTAGCATGATGTTTTGGCACCTGGATGGCACCAAATCATCCACTGACATCACATATTGCCCAGGAAAAAGCAGGACATTCCACTGCCTGTTTTTTTTTTTTTTTTTTTTTTTTTTCTCTTCCCATTATTATGTATATAGTTCAAAATTCAGCAGCATCTGTACTTGCAAATGATCTGTCACTTCTGATACGGCTGTCCATTCACATGGTAGGCCTCAGCCATTTGCATTGCTTTGGTAAAAGAACACATGAAGCACTCAGGTCTCAGCAGCTCACTTATTCTTTGACCCAAAACAAAAGAATATGATGGTAATAATCATACGCTACTACCTACTATGGGTACTTTCTGCTAGGAAAACAGAACCCAAAGTAAATATTGCAAAACACATTTTTTATGTGCTATAGAAGCTTGTAGATTTTTACTGGAATCTTAAAGGTTATCTTCTGAACTTACTGGGTCATAAAACACAGTTAAATTTCAGTGTCTGAGGCAATAAATAGATAAATAAATAAATAATCTGTTACAAACTAAGGACAAATTAAAAACAGGTAAGGATTTGTCACTGAGAGCTGGCTAAGTGTACTGTGTAAGTGATAGATAAATACAGAAAAAAAAAAAAAAAAGCAACAACAACAATAACAAGAAACAATGTCCTTCTAGAGACATAAAAACTGTCGCTGTGGCTGGGCCCAAAGAGTCATGGTGCATTGAGTTAAATTCATTGGGAGGCCGGTCACTAGTGGTGTCCCAGGGCTCAGTGATGGAGCCACTTCTCTTCAATACCTTTATCAGTGATCTGGATGACAGAATTGAGTGCACCCTCAGTAAGTTTGCAGCAGACATCAAGGTAGGCGCAAGTGTTGATCTGCTCTAGGGTAGGAGGTCTGTGCAGAGGGATATGGATAGTCTGGACTGATTGGGCTGATGCCAACTGTATGAAGTTCAACAAGGCTAAGTGCTGGGTCCTGCAACTGGGGGACAACCTCCCAGCCTCTAACCTAAATGCTTCAGGCTTGTAGAGTGGCTGGAAAGCTACCTGATAGAAAGGGGCCCAAGGTTTTTATCAATAGCTGGTCGAATATGAGCTAGCAGTATGTACAGGTGGCCAAGAAGGCCAACAGCATCCTAGCTTGTATCAGAAATAGTGTGATCAGCAGGACTATGGAAATGACTGTCCAGCTGTACTTGGCTCTGCTGAGGCCAGACCTCAAATACCATGTTCCGTATTGGGACCCTCACTACAAGGACATCAAGCTGCTGAAGTGTTTCCAAAGAAGGACAATGAAGCTGGTGAAGGGTACAGAAGAATTCCCTTTACGATGTGATTGATACCATAATAGCATCATTTTTATTTGGATAGCTTTCTAAAATATTGACAAAAGTTTTTATTTTATTTATTTATTTATTTATTTTTAATATTCCTGAAAAGTTATTTTGAATTGTTTGAAGTAGATATTTCTATTCATTCATGTCTTTCAAGCTGTTGCATTATATATGTTCTTCTTCATTTTATTTTTTTATAAAACAGTTATTTACAAATCCATTTTAGGGAAAGTATTTTAGTTTCAAATATTCCAGCAAACTTTCCTGTTGGATACTGAAAGATAAGAATATGCTATTTGATTTTACTAAAATACTTGAAAGATAGAAAAGTGAATGAAATTCAGGAAGAAATTTTCTTTATCATATTCTGCTCCTTCTTTCCCCGGATCTAAGAGTGAAATGATGGCCCTGATACCCAGTTAAATCTTTATGCATTTTATAGTAGATTTATAAAGTGGTATATAGTAGATTTATAAAATTTATAAAATTTATAGTGGTTTATAGTAGATTTATAAAATGGTCTTCAGCATGTTAAAGTTACCAACTTTATATGAGTTAATTTAATTCTATGTGGTATATATGAATATATATATTTTTTTTTTTGTTAAAGACATTCCAAGCATTACTATACTTGCTATCTGTCATCATAAATGGATCACGTGTCACTGGGTGTAACTGATTTTAAATAAATTGCTTTCCATGTAAGGTTTCATTAATTAGGTTTAATTGTCTTCATTAGCCAAGTCAATCTGAAATATCTAACAATGAAGAAATGATTAAACCTTGAAATATTTGCAATAAAAATGTAATTAATGTGTCCATTAAAATTTAGTAATGCTAAGTAAATATTTAATTATCTCCTGCAACTATGAAAGTCTACTAGATTTAAATATTTCATGCTAAATTAAGGGAAGAAGATTAGAACATGTAACTAAACAGTGCACTAAGTAACATAAGCAGTTTAAATGTCTTCTTAATTAGAAACAAGTATAAGTGACTGAAAATCAACAAGATATGACAAAGGAATCTGCAGCACTTTGACAGCTACTAGAAAAATTCCAAATTAACATGCTATTCAAACAATAATGTTTTTTGTTTTTTGTTTGTTTTTTTAAAGATCTAGTGTCTCACAATTTTCAGAGTCATAAAAAATAAACACAAGACTGAAATAAATAGTGCATTAAGAATTCATAAAACATCTCATATAAGATGACACCTCAGCAAAAGAACCCTTGTCCTGTTTAAGACAGCTGAAGATTCACATGGGAAAATAGGAAGAGAAAATATATATATATCACACAAGAAAATTTAAGAAGGAAAAATGCTGATTATGGAACATCTGTAGGAATGAGGAGTAAATACAATAGTTCACACAGGGCTTCTAGGAGGACTTCAGTAGTTCATGGCAATCAGGCTTAAACATAGTTATTGCTACATCCTCATGTTTGAGCAGATTGCTGTTTCTGCTCCAAGGCATTGCAACTTCTTGATGGGTCTGCGTTAACACACCTTTATTGTCTTCATGTTGGTCTTTGGTGAGCTCTAGCACTCATATTCCTAATCCTGGCTTTTCTGCAAGCATTTTACAGATACAGCACTCAGAACATTCTCCATAAACTGTACAGTTTTTTCCCATGATGACGGTAAATAGTTTGTGGTCCACTTTCCCCCAACTCTGCCAATGTTTTCTGCCACCACAATCCCCTCCACGCTAGCTTTACTAAGTACCTCCTGAGTCTGAGTTTTGTACACCCTGCCAGGAGAAGACAGGACTTTGGTTTTGTCACCAGGGAAAGGAGATTGTAGGGTAAGTGCAGCTGTGTTGACAGCCAGAGCTATGGTGGCTACGTGGGCAGTGAGAAACTTTGGAAACCATTGAGTACCAGTGCTGTAGCTGGGTGTCAGCAGCTGACAATCCTTCTACCTCTGGAAGCACATGACTGTTTCTACAACTACACTTTTAAAGAAAGTTCTGGGGTTTATCCTGAAATGGGATAAAGGTGACATCTTAGAGGAGAAGATCTGAGGTTCCAAAGTGCTTTGTAGCAGGGTGCCCTGACAGGTATTTCTCAGAAGCATGGGAACACGGTGGAGAGAATGTTGTGGAGGGTGTTTCTGGGAGAAGTGGAAAATAAGGAACTGAGATGTGTTCAGCTGAAAAATGGGAGGTATGGAACAGAAAGGACAGAATGCCATACAGGGAGACACAGACATCTTGAGCATCCTGTCATTTCCCTACTGGATTGTCCCTTTGTGCCCTTATGGCATTCCTGCAAAACTCTCCTTCCATTTTTTATTTCTAAAATAGCCAAACTACAGGTGAAGATGATATCCTAAAAAATCAAAACAAAAACAAACAAAAAGAAACACCTTACCAAGACAGTTTTGGTTAACAATAGTATATTTAATTGTAGGAATATCATCATAATTATTTTTGAGGTTCTGTTACTACTAGAAGGAAGTGAAAATTTTGTTTTAATGAGTGCTTAATTTAACTTTCATCACCTTTATTAAGTATGTACAGAGTTTTTAGATTAATGGTAAAACTGAGTTACATTAAACTAATATTCTCAATAAATCACAGATTATTAACATTTGCAATATTAAGTTCAAGTTTTATGTGCTAATTTATTGATTGCAGTTTTAAGATGCAAAAGATTTATTGATAACTTTTATCCTAGTAAAAATAGTAAAAATAAAAATACAAAAAGGGGAAAACTGATCATTAGAAGGGGAAAGGTAGAGAAAGTATAATTTAGATAGGACTAGGTAATGTAACCACATTCTTAATTTATACTTTATTTTCCTTCAACCAAGAGCAAGCCAAAGAATCTGGGAGAGTATCACTGACAATCTGAGAAGTCTTACAACAAGATCATTCAGAGCTATTTGTATACGATGAGAGAGTTCATAAGACAGCACAGCCAAAAAGAAACCACAAAAAAAAAAAAAAAAAAAAAAAAAAAAAAAGTTGTAGATCAGGAACCACTGTGTACATACAGTGGGCCTTAAATAGATGTTTCATAAAGAGGTAAAATATATTGGGCATCAAATACCTGCAACATAATTTTATTAGTGGGAACATTGAATGGACCATGTTAATAACATGGAATAGAATAACGGAAATAATCTGATATCAAAACCAAAGACTAAGGTTTAAATAATTTGCAGGAAGCTCTTCCATGCTTTTATGATTATCCTGGTCAAATGGTTAAACAAATGAGGTCATATCTGAGTATTTTGAAGATTTCTACTGGCACATTATTCAACAAAAACAAATGAAGAAACACAAGAAACAGGTTTTGGATTACTCTAAATCATACTATATTATAACCATGAAGATTCTCTTATTTCATACACCAATTTTCCATACTGTCAAATCTGTAGTAGTCATACTTAAGAATAAATTAGAACCATAGAAAATCCTGAGTTGGAAGGGGCCCATAAGGGTCATCAAGTCCAACTTCTGGCACCACACAGGTTTACCCAAAAGTTTAGACTATGTGACACAGTCCAATTGCTTCTTAAACTCAGACAGGCTTGGTGCAGTGACTACCTCACTGTGGAGCCTGTTCCAGTGCACAACCACCCTCTTGGCGAAGAACCTCTTTCTGATGTCCAGCCTAAACTTCCCCTGCCTCAGCTTAACACCATTCCCACGGGTCCTATCACGGGTGTTTATGGAGAATAGGTCACCTGCCTCTCCGCTCCCTCTTGTGAGGAAGTTGTAGACCACATTGAGGTCCCCCCTCAGCCTCCTCTTCTCCAGGCCCAGTGACCTCAGATGCTCTTCATATGTCTTCCCTTCTAGGCCCTTCATCTTCATAGGAGATGGTGAAGGAAATTAGGAATCCTGTTACCTACTTCTGTTAGTGAATGATGTGCCTTTTTGTAATGTTTAGCTTTTTGGTATCTTTTTAATATGAATATGCACTGTCCTCTTTCACATTTCAGCAATTTCACATTCTTTTCTATAAGATGGCACAGTCTTTTAATGTTTGACATTTAGTTTACTGTATAAATGAGCAGCCCTAGAGTGACAAGGTTGACACAAAATGCTTATGTGATTAGTCAGCTCAAGTATTTTAAAAGTGTACATTATGCAGCTATCAGATATCCATTTTTGAAAATAAATCAGACAAAATTCATGTTTGATAAGTAACATAAGAGAAGTGAAAATTTTGCTTCTAATCCATTAGTTAGTGGCAGACCAGATTTCCTGTGCTTCATTTAATCTTCCATCTGCCATTGTGAGTGAGTCATACTGGTTAAATTGGGGAAACACTACAATACTTCAAAAATTGCTTGTATTCTTGAGAAAACTGAGCTTCATTCTTTGATCATGAAAGATCTTGTCAGAGATCTAGCCTGGCTCCTCAGAGATACTTAAAGGATAACTACCTCTCTCCCACACAAATTAAAATTTTTAGGAACTAATAGAGAATTATGTGCAATTCTGAAAATCCAGGTCTAAGCCTCTCTATCGTACTTCTTTCATTTGTAAAATGGGTAAAAGAAGGAAGCTAGACAAATTATCATCTAGCAGTAAAGATTTGATTGTTCCTGTTAACTGTGTCAAAAGGCTCTAGCCAAAACCAATTTGTTTTCAGGTTAACAGGAAAGAAGTTGAGTAGACACCTACTAACCTATTGAGGACACCAACAGGCTCATTATGTTCCTTGAAAGACAGGTACTGACGAAAAATACTTCGGATCAGTGTATTTTATATGAGGATTTTAGATTTGCTCTGAAAAAGACATTTAGATATTTTTTATTTTATTTTCCCCAGTTTCAGGTAAGAATTCAAGTCAGTGGCAACATGGGTGCTGATCATTAAGAATATCCTGCTGATATGATTCCACAGAGCATCAAAGTGCAACAGAACTGATGCTACAATAGTGGAAAATAGTTAGGTATTAGAAGTAGTGCTGTTTTTAAAAGAGTAGCATCTTGCCCTTTCTCCCTCCTCACAATAAACGTTAAAAAAAAAAAAAAGAGAGAGAAAAAAACTCTCATAGATGAATTATTTATGATTTTTGTCTTAATTTTACAACTAATTTTCATAGTATTTCAATGTGTAAAAAGCATCTTGATGTTGTCATATTTGATTACAAAAACAATTTTATGAATTGTGATACTTAACACTGAGGTATATTCAAAAACTTTTTTTTTTCTCTTTTTTTTTATTATTATTATTTTTTTTTAAATAATGAATCAATCTGAGAGATGAGAGATGCATTTTAGATTTTTCTCTCCATTTCTCCATTTTTTAGAAATGCCATCCACAAATGAAAGATTGATTATTTTTTATTAAAGTTAGGAAAACTTTAACATATCACATGTTAAACATGTATCACACTCAGCTATGTTTAAAAAAAATGAATAGACTGAAGAATCTTCCTCAGCAGAATAAATATTTGTTCTGTATTTCTGAAAAATAAATGCTGCCTCATTAAATTTTTGTCCTATCTTTCAAGGTTCTCTGAGCTGTAGTGAAAACTCAAGAAGTTTATGCACACCTCTGAACAGAATGGCAGTTGAGAGTTGAGCCATGTATTTGTCAAGGGAGTTCACAGTGGTGTTTGTTGTATAGAGACAAATGTCTTCACATGGTCCAGTTACCACCAAATATTTTAAGGTGGTCCCTGTCTCCCATGATGAATCTGTCTCCCAATTACATTTTAATCAACCTTGTAAGGGAAGGGCTGAACTGAAAGGTTAAACATTTAGTTAAGTTCCCTTTTATTATTTTACAATCCTAACCAGGATTGGGAAAAGCTCTCACAGAAAACTGTTGCTTTACTTCACGTTTCGTGAAAAATATATCTATAAAACCCGTCTTTTCTTCTCTGTGTTTATTGCTGTTTCACACTTTCACACATTATTTCACAGTACTTCACATCTCATTTAGTTTCTCATGTCTTCCTTTCTTAGCTCCAGAAGACATTTCCAATGAATGTTTAGAAAGTTATAAAAGAAAGTATTTTTAAATGCTGAAAAAAAATAAAAACAATAAAAAACCAACCAAATAAACAACAATAACAACAAAACTACATTTTGAAGTGCTCTTTGAAGAAAAATGACTGAACGACATCTTGCCAACATTCCATGCACATTTTAAGAAATATTAAAAATAAATTTCCTTACTTAAAAAGAAACTTTTTAATTAAGATTCTGATGCACTAAAATATATATTTTGAAGTTAAAAAATGAAAGTAGTTTGATCAGATCTGTAGCAGTACTTCAGAAATTACTGCCTAAGAGCATTACAGTTCATGACTGTAGGAATCTTTCCTCAGTTCAGATTTTAATGCATGCAGAAAATGTTCATGCAACTGCACAAATGCATATTTAACTACATGCCTTGTAATAATTACTGCAATGGACATAACCACATGCAATTACATTGTATGTAATATAATAATTACAGCCTGTCCTTATGACAAACATTTTTGAGGTGCTGATGAATGCATATTTTTGCTTTGCAGTTTTACATTCATATTTACCACTTACAGTGTAATTTTGTGCCAGAAATATTAATTTGGAAGATAAATTAAGTTGTAAAGATTAAAGCTCCTCTATCATACCAATGAGCTGAAAATACACTGATCTGTTTCCTATATAGCAACCAATGAAATGAAGAGAAGGTGATGTGATAGTTGTGGGTGACTCTTTTCTGAGTGGTACATAGGCCCCTGTTTGCCAGCCTGACACATACTGAAGAGAAGTGTGTTGCCTGCCAGGGGCTTGGACTATGGACATTACTGGGACTACCAAGACTTATGCAGCTCACAGACTGCTATACGGTGCTGTTTTTTCATGTGGGCACCAAAGACACCATCAAGAGCAGACAAAAGCATATCATGAAGGACTACAGATCCGTTGGAGCACCTGTAAGAGGCTGTGGACCACAGGTAGTCTCTTTGATTCTACCAGTCAGAGGAAAAGGCATTGAAAGGACCAGTCAAATCTTACAGATGTGTGTCAACAGGACCAGTGGAATTTGGCTGTTAAGACCTTAGGACTCTCTCTGAGAAACCTTGTCTACTGGGGACTGATGGAGTCAATCTTCCGGAGGAGAAAAAGAGCATCACTAGTCACAGGCTTGCCAAGCTGATGAATAGTGCTTTAAACTTAAAGGTGCTTGGGGGAGGGGAACCTCAATCCACCTGACTCTTATCAGATTGATGCCAGTGCTGGCAATAGATGCCCAGAGACATGAAAAGGACCAGAGGTCAGCAGGAGAGCACCTAAAGAGCAGCACAAGGGATTCCAGCCACTCCAGTCAATAAAACTGTTTCATCAGGGGACCAAATAAAATGCCTTTATGCAAACATAAGTAGTATGTGGAATAAACAAGAGGAATTAGAGACATGCACACACCTGGAGGGCTATGATCTTACTGGCATCACAGAGACATGGTGGCGTAGCTCCTATGATATCAGTGTTGTGATGGAAGGATATAGACTCTCTAGGAAGGACAGGCAGGTGAGATGAGGAGGGGGTGTTGCTCTCTATGCCAATGACCACGTGAAGTGAATGAAGCTCTGCCTGGGATGGGTGAAGAGACAATGGGAAGCTTATAGGTCAAGATTAAAGGGAGAGCAGAGAGAGATGAGATAACATGAGAGATGAGGGTCTGCTACTGGCAGCTCACCAGGAAGACTGAGCATGTGAGGCCCTCTGTAGACAGACAGGAGGAGCCTCACGTTCACAGGCCATGATCCTCATGTGATAACCTTGATATCTGGTGGAAGAACAATGCAGCAAGGCACAAACAATCCAGAATGTTCCTGAAATGTATTGGTCATAACTTCCTTCTCCAAGTCACAGAGGAGCTAGTGCTATGATGGACCTTATTCTCACCAACAAGGAGGGGCTGGTGGGGAATGTGAAGTGCAAGGGTAGCCTTGGCTGCAGTGACTGTGAAACGGTGGAGTTCAAGACCCTTATGCCAGCAAGGAGGGCACAGCAAGCTCACAACTCTGGGATTTGGGAGAGTAGGTTTTGGCCTCTTCAAGGATCTGATTATTAGAGTATCATGGGATAAGGCCTTGGAGGGCAGAGGGGCCTAAGAAAGCTGGCTGATATTCAAGGATCACCTCTTTCAAGGTTAAGAGTGATGCATCTCAACAAAGTAGTCAGGCAAAAATGCTGGGAGGCCTGCATAGATGAACAAGTTGCTCCTGGCCTAACTCAAGAAGAAAAAGGAAGCCTTCAGAGGGTAGAAGCAAGGATGAGTAATCTGGAAGGAAGACTGTACTGGGTTTACACAGCAAGGTTTTGATAGCAGGGGGGCTGCATGGGTGACCTCTGTAAGCAGAGCACAGCGACTGCCTCATGTTAGATAAAAAGCTGATTTCAGCCAGCTCCAAAAGGGACTCTGCTGTCCAGAGCCGGACCAGTGAGTGATGCTGGTTGGGCCTCTGGAAGAGCAAACTGAAGAAAGAGAATAAAGCTGCTGGGCAACGGCAGCTGGGAGAGAGGAGTGAGAAGCAGCCCTGCAGCCCCCAAGGTGAGTGCAGCAGGAGGGCACGAGGTGCTCCAGGCACGCAGCACAAATTCCCCTGTGGCCTGTGGGGAAGCCCCTGGTGGAGCAGGTTGTCCCCCTGCAGCTCATAGGTCCCACATGGAGCAGATCTCCATGCTGCAGCCCGTGGAGGAGCCTCCGGTGGAGCAGGTGGATGTGGCCTGGAGGAGGCTGCAGCCCATGGAAAAGCCTCCACAGGAGCAGGCCGGGCCGGAGTTGTGGAGAGGAGCCCACGCAGGAGCAGGGGGTCGGGGGGAGCTGCCGCCCACCCATGGGGGACCTGTGTTGGAGCAGTTTGCTCCTGGGGGATGAACCTCTATACTGGGTCTCGCTGGGATGGAGTTAACTTTCTCTGCAGTAGCCCATACAGTGCTGTGCTCTGCACGTGTAGCTAGAACAGCATTGGTATGACACCAGTGTTGTGTCTACTGCTGAGCAATACTGGTATAGCATCAGGACTCCTTCCAACCCTGTCAAGAGCCAGCAGACTGGGGGTGCATAAGAGGTGAGGAGCGGACATCACCAGGACAGCTGACCTAAACCAACGAAAGGGATATTCCATACCATATAATGCCACATCAGCAATGTAATGCTGAAAATGAGAAGGAGGGGAGGGGTGATCTCTCATTATGTAAACTTCTGTCCTCCTGAGTAACAGCTATGGGTATTGAAGCCCTGCTTCAGGGACATGGTCAGGCATTGCTCATGGATGAGAAATAGAGAGTAATTTATTTTCCAGCCCTCTGTGTTTCCACATGGCCTTTTTGCATGTTTGTTTGTTTGTTTGTTTTCCTGTTTCCTTTTCCCTTTGGTTAAATTATTTAATTTTCCCTTAATAATAACTTTTCTTTAGTAATTATTTTCTCTTCTATTTAACTGATCCTTATCTCAATGCATGAGTGGTTTTTTTTTTTTTTTTTTTTTTTTTTTTTTTTTTTTTTTCTTCCTCTTTTCCCTCCTCTTCTGAGGAGGGGATGTAAGAGAGAGGTTGTGCTGGTGTTCAGCTGCCTAGAAAAGTAAAACCACCAGAACCCCATAGTACAGACCCATATTGGAGCATTTATTGAAAAACAGCTGCCTTTGGGAAGCTCCTGCAGGATCAGTTCGGGAAGGACGGCATCCTGTGGGAGGGACCCCACATTGGAGCAGGGGCAGAGAGTGAGCATGAA
The DNA here is from genome assembly GCA_011075105.1 of Heteronetta atricapilla. Classification (NCBI taxonomy): domain Eukaryota; kingdom Metazoa; phylum Chordata; class Aves; order Anseriformes; family Anatidae; genus Heteronetta; species Heteronetta atricapilla. The sequence goes on along the minus strand of CM021763.1, from coordinate 57,255,396 downwards.
GGAGCGGTGGAGACAAACTATTATAGACTGACCTGCTCTGCTCAGGGGGAGGAGGTGTAAGAGGACAGGTAGGGGAAGGTGGTTTTAGTTTGCTTTTAGTTTCTCATGGCTCTAGTCTCTTAGTGATAGGCAATAAATTATTTTAATCTCCCTATGCTGGATCTGTTTTGCCCATGATGATAATTGGTGAGTAATCTCCCTGTCCTTATCTCAGCCCTTGAGACCTTTTCATTATATTTTCTCCCTCTTTCTCTTTGAGGAAGGGGAGTGAGAGTGTGGTTGTGGTAGAGTTCTGCTGGCCAGGTGGTTAAAACCACCACCACAATTACCAAGATGTTTTTCAGGGATAAAATTAGGAAAGCTAACACCCTGACAGAATTAAATCTGGCCAAGGACATCAAGAAGTTATAAAGGAATTATTAGGGAAAGTATGGGCCCTCTCTAGAATGAAGTTGGAGACCTGGTTACTGGGATATGGAGAAGGCTGAGGTACTCAGTGACTTTTATACCTCTGTCTTCATTGGCAATAGCTCTAGACATATCCCAAGCCCCAGAAGGCAAAAGCATGGCCTGGGAAAATGAAGAATTGCCCAGTGTAGGAGATCAGGTTTGAGACCATTTAAGGAGCCTATATATGCACAAGTCCCTAGGACCTGATGAGATGCAGGTCCTGAAGGAACTCATGGATGAAATTGATAAGCCACTCTCCATCATATTTGAGAAGACGTGGCATTTCTCAGTGAATTTCTCAGTGACCAGAAAAGGGGACCCCCACTTTTAGAAAGGGAAAAATAGAGGACCCTGGGAACTAGGCCAGTCAGTCTCACCTTTGTGCCTGGCAAGCTTATGGAGCAGATTCTCCTGGAAACTATGTGAAGGCACATGGAAAATAACGAGGTGATTTGTGGCAGCCAACATGGCTTCACTAAGGATGAACCATGACTGACTAATCTAGTGGCCTTCTACAATAGGATTACAACATTGGTGGATAAGGGAAGAGCAACTTATGTCATCTGTCTGGACTTGTGCAAAACATTTGACAGTGTCCGGCATGATATCCTTGTTTTCAAATTGGACAAACACGGATTTGATGGATGGACTACTTGATAGATAAGGAATGACAGCATCTAGAGAACTGCAGTTAATGGCTCAATGTCCAGGTGGAAACCAGTGACAAATGGTGTTCCTCAGGGATCAGAATTTGGAATAGTACTATTGAACATTGTCAGCAACATGAACAGTAAGATTGAGTGCACCTTCAGCAAGTTTGTAGATGATGCCAAACTCTGTGGTGCAGTTGACATGCTTAAGGTACGAGATGCCATCCAGAGGGACCTGGACAGGCTTAAGAGCTGGGTCTGTGCAAACCTCATGAAATTTAACAAGGACAAGTGCAAAGTCCTCGACCTGGGTTGTGGCAATCCCAAACATGAATCAGGCTGGGCAATGAATGGATTGAAAGCAGCCCTGCTGAGAAGGACTTGGGGGTAATGCTGGATGTGTGCTTGCATTCCAGAAAGCCAACCATATCTTTGGCTGCATCTGAAGAAAAGAAAGCAGGTTGAAGGAGGTGATTCTCCTCCTCTATTCTACTCTCAGAGTACTGCATTCAGTTCCAGAGCCCCCAGCACAAGAAAGACATAGACCTCTTGGAGCAAGTTCGAAGGAGAGCTATGAAGACAATCAGAAGGCTGGAGCACCTGTTCTATGAGAAAATCTGAGAGAAAAGAAAGCTCTGGGGGAGACCTTTTCACAGCTTTTCAATACTTAAAAAGGACTAAGAAGAAAGATGCAGAGATGCTCTTAATCAGGGAGTGTAGTAATAAGACAAAGTGTAATGGTTTTAAATTAAAAGAAGGTAGATTTAGATTAGATTTTAGGAAGCAGTTCTTCACTATGAGGGCAGTAAGGCATTGTTTGCCCAGAGGAGCTGTGAGCGCCCCATCCTTGGAAATGTTCAAGGCCAGGCTGGATGGGGCTTTGGGCAACTTGATCCAATGGAAGTTGTGGAGGGTCCATGGCAGAAGGGATGGAACTAGATGATCATTAAGATGTATTCCAATCCAAGCCATTCTATGATTCTGTGGGTCTGTGAATGGTGCTTAGATCCTCCAAAACCAACTGCAGGAGCTGTAGAATGAACCGGTAGTTTCCAGTAGATAAGGCCCAAGTGCCTTTGCTTGTGTAGATTTCCTACTCCTTTTTAAAAGTAATGACCTCAAACCTGCTATTTTCACAGACCTGCTTGGGATTTAGAATCGTAAACCTGTGACGATCTATTAGAATGAAACTAAGCCTGCTATTTGACTGCAGTTTCACAGTTAGGAGGTAAAAACACTCAGGGAACGTTTCCATGTCTGGCATTCTTTAATATATATGTATCCCTTGATCATTTCCTACATTTGTTGTTCTGCTTAGTTTAAAATCTCAAGTCATTTTAGTTTAAAATATAAAGTCTTGTTTAGAAGCTGTGACTAGCCTTTTGTTATCCCAAATATTTGTGGAAAAATATACGCATGAAATATTCTGCATTGATAAAACCCTTAGCTGGGATGTCAATGACTTTCAAGCTATTTTTGACAGGTGTTGTGTTATGGGGCTTGTTCAGCAGGTTCCTTTTGAGTTTGATTTGAGCTTTTCGGTTCTACAGTATGATATTGTAGTGAATCTAAAGAGTAACTGAAGCTTTGCAGGTAAATATAACACATCCCTGTTTTGCAATCTCTTGTGAGTCCAATTCTGAACTACAAGGCCATAAACAAACACTTGAAAGCTCTGTGTTATGTGGGTTTTGATTCAGAAAGCTGTAATAGATATGAATCTCAAAACAGCAACAGTGAAATAAGGTCCCTCAGGACTCAGAAAAAATGCACTAAAGACACACACACACACACACACAAAAAAAAAAGTATAGAAAAGAACTGCCTGAGGCTATTGAGCAAAAGCCCTATGCCATACAGTTCAAGAGTTCACAAATTGTTAATAACCCTACAATCCCTTGCATACCAAAGGGTGGAAAGTATTTTCTAATGCCTCTAAAAAAAGGTACATCTATTGCATAAGAGGAAGATAACAAGAGAAAAAAGGAAAACCACCAACATTCTATGTCCCAGACACTTAGGAATAGTTTCTTAAGCAATTTCAAAGATGAAGTTATTTTTTATTTTTTCTCAAGTAGCAAGAGTTCTTTAGAAAAAATGAATTGATGAAGATAATCCACAATATGTAGGAAAGTTATTCAGAGACTTCCCAGAAAAGAAAATTTAATGTAAAAAAGAAAAATCTGTATGACAGTGATTTCATTGCAGAAATTTATGATTTGTGTGTATAGTATTTGTTCTACTGTGCCATGTAGTTACAAAACTTTCTTTAAAAAGAAAGTTCTTTCTTTAAAGAAAGATCTTTCTTTAAAAAGAAAGATCAAGGATTGGTGAATCTTATGCATGGAGTATGATCTTGATCCTTTTACCTTTAGTCTGTCTATAGAATATATTGTGAGTGTGGTACCAGTAACATCCTAATAGGCTGCTGCTGTTGAGATTTAGTCTTGAAGTATTGTATGCCATATAATAATAAACCAGAAGTAGAGGGACATAGAAACTGCTCTATCTAAATTCAGCTGGAAACATTCTGTCAAATCCAAATATATCACAGAGTTATTTTAAAACTTTTGAAAGAAGATACTGACATTATTTAAGTTTAGGAAATCAGAATATTTTATGCACATAATGTAACCCTAAACAATGGCATACACATTGACTTTTTCCATAACAATGGCATGCACGTTTATTTTTTCCCTAAGCAATGGCATACTCTTTTTTTTTTTTTTTTTTTTTTTTTTTTTTTTTTTTTTCCAGTAGCAGTAATGTGATTGTGTCAAAGGAAGTATGATTAAGGTTCTGATTCCATACTTCAGCAGGCAGCTGGAGTCTGTCATTTACTGTGATTAAAATGGAATCAAAAATAAGTACTATAATAAGAAATGTGTTATAGAAGAATATTTTAAAAGTCCTATTTAAAGAAAGACTTTAAAACTGAGATTATTTTTTCCACCTGATTTTTCTCTAACTTAAAAAAATCAGGAAATGATTACTTTAGAATTTAAAACATTGTGTGTATTTATGTATTTATGAGTAAGGAAAGAATAGATAACTAATGACATTGCAGTAATACAACTAAGTTTACACTTTAAAGTAAGACAACTAAGTTTACACTTTAAAAACAATTTTCCAGCACATTAAAATGCAATGGAAGAAAATCTACAGAAAAAAATATTGTTCTTTAATACTGAGCATGAAACATTGAAACATTTTGAGTGTGTAAGTGCATAAATTCACATCAGTTTTAAAGTAGACTGAAATTTAAAAGACTTAGAAAAATGTGCAGAAAAAAATGTTGTTCTAGTTTGAAACAGAAAAAAAATTATATTATTTATTAACACTAGTATAATAACGGCCTTTTAATTTCTGCTATACAGAGAATATAAATACTTAATTTATAACATATTGGCAATGAGTCAAATACCCTTAAAGATTATTTTATTCATATATACATGCCTAGATAAATATTTAGGAAATGATACCGCCTGTCCCCCTTCCCCCCCAAAAAAAACGCAAGTTAAAAGAACCAGAAAGTTTATGCCATTTCAGATCTCCAATCTTAAACTGACCTTTGCTTTTGAATTTGATTAAATTAAATTTTAATAAAACATCTTCAAAGACAAAGCAAAATCCTGTTGTTTCCATTTGCAGGTGGTGATCCAATGGAACTATTGAGACTTCCTGTAGAAAGTGTGAAGGGAGAAAATCTTGTTATGTATGGTCATTAGCAATGAGTGTTATCTGCGCAGTGAGCAACTTTGGACAACAACCTTGATGAGATACTTCTGCTGATTTATCTTTTTGTATCTTCTCAGCAGCCATTTGGGATGGAACTTAAGTCTTAGTTTGTCCCTGTTTTATTGTTTCAGTGTAGACACAAAAACTCTAGTGCTGGATTCCAGCTGCACTACTTGATTCTTGGGAACAAGACATTACTCCAATGACAATATAACTGCAGGCTGGAGGTCTTTGCCTTTCTATCTTGCAGTCTTCTACTAGTTCTGTTGATCTGCAAGTAGAGATGAGTCCTTTAAAAAAGTTCTTTCCACTTACTCAGAAAATACGTTAGACTATACTTTTATCTCAGCCTGTCTTGGCATTCTACTTTGCTAATTTTACAAAAACAATGAAGCTGAAAAGAAAGCTTCAAGGGAGGTGCTACAGCTTCCTTCAAGACAGAAGAGCAAAGACCATCCTAATTCAAAAGAACAGGCAGAGATTTAGAAATGCTCATTCTGTCACAAGCAGCCTTAACAAACAAACAAACAAACAAAAAAAATTAGAATGTTTATTTCCAAGAGAAGAAGAAGACTTGATAATAAAAGTAGACTTGATAAAAGCATGCAAGACAAAGAACATTACTAGCATTAGGATTCTGTTTCAAATCCTCCATGAAGTATGTAAAGGGGTGCATTTAATAAACTCAGAAAATAGCTGATAACTGGAGAAAATATTTATAAATTTCCTTCCACAAAATGGGAATTTACCATATATAACTTACTGTAGCAAATTTACCGGTATCCAAATACCAACAAGTCCTTGCCAGTTTAGCATTCATGCTAAATACTTCCAAGCATTAATGAAAAATGCTCTGAAACTGTTTGAAATGATATTAAATACTTGCACTTGTGCATAAAGCATCACCTACATGAAGGGGAAAGGAATATTTAATAATAAAATTTCTCTGTAAGTAGCTAGCACTAGCATTGTTTGAAATCTTATGAACTAGGTTGGTCATTGCTCTAATCCACAGAAAACCTTATAATCTTTCCCCTTATCAGAAATAATTCATAATTGCTAAGCAAAACTTGTTTTGTAAAAGAAGAAATAGTTTTAGATGTTTTCATTGAAGTAAAATTTTACCAAGACTGTTGGTGATTCGCTCTTTTTCACATTAGAAACAAACAAACTCAAATTATCCCTCAGGTACTCTGCTATTTTATTCTGATGTTACAGTTTATAATTTATATTAAATTGTTTTGTCTAACTCTTTAATTTTGTATTCTTCTTCAAATGCATGGAAAATATTGGAAAGAAAGTTATTCCTCCACTGGCAGCTTTAAAAATATAAATGCAAAAGACGCTACTATGGTTTCAGAATGGAGGATGAAATAAGGAAAAGTGCAAGCATGAGAAAATATAAAACAAATACTAATATACATCCAGGAGAAGATATAAAAAACAAACAAACAAACAAACAAAACAAAAAACAACATTCACTACAAAAAAAACAATTATAATAATAATACTTATTATTATCATTGTTGTTATTATTATCAGTATTATTACGTCACTTTGCAAACACGGGAGATTTGAAAAACAAGGGAAATGCAAGTAGCTTCAGCTACTCTTCTCTCACTGTAGTCAGAAACGTAGTAGATTCTGACACTAAATTATTTGTTGAGGCATTGTGAAATCTCCAGGGAGAAATAATTTTATGGAGCAGAATCTTCCCCATCTCACCTTCTCAAAATAAAATAAAACCTATGGAGATTATATAATAGGGATGACATGCTGTACATGTGGACAAAACACTACTAAAAGGGTATATGAATTCATGGAGGCTGTCAGCCTGTTAAAGCCCAAATCCTGGACAGAATGGGAGACAAATTCTAGGAATGGCATGCTTAAAGACATAAGTGGTTTCTTCTTTCAACCATCTTTTTACCTAATTTCCACATTTTAAAACTACAACTAAAAAGAAACATTTAAGTAAAATTTCTTTTGGCTGAGCTAATTAACTGAAGCATCTTTGGGAAATAAATGGTAACTTAGACATCTTGAATGTGTCATAGGTATATTTTTCAGAGGCATTTATATAAATCAGTAATTCAGTTCTAAGCACTGATGGAAGCTGACTATGTAAAACCAAAATTCAGAAGTTAAACGGGACTACTGTGATTTGTAATATTACAATTCATAGAACATTGCCAAGAACATAGAACAAAAATCATTCTTGTTGCTCCCAAGTTGACACATTAAAAAAATTAGACGAGCTATCCAAACATATGATCACAATATACCAATCCATGCAGAAGCGTAGTGACCTGCCATCTGACACAACCTGCTATCTGCAAACAACAGTTAATAATGATATACATTAAAGAAATCTGTTATATTCATTGACTATTGGTGATCTTCCCAAATAAAGCAATTCAATGAATTTAGCATGTTTTGCAATAATCTATTAATTTTTTGATAATGTAATTTTGAGGCAAGCAGCTAGATAGCTAGTGAGCACAGGTTAGCTGGAAATCAAAACATTGAAACATTACTTTTTTTTTTTTTTTTTTTTTTTTTTTTTAATAATGCTAGTAAAACTGTTTAGATATATAATACTGCCACTGAGGAAAAAAAAAAAAATCCAGAACGATCACCCTAATTTAGGAAATCATTCTCTAGCAGCCATTAGGAAGAACATGCACATTTACAGAAGTAAGAAATGAAGCGTTTTTCTTCAATAATGAAAATTATTTTAAATACTTGCTTGTTTTTTTCAGTTGCTTTTCCGAATTACACCTGACCACTGGTTTCGTATTCAAATTTATCAACTGTCAAACCATTGGATGTGAAAAAATGTTTGACTCAATAAGGATTCAAATGAACTAAGGAAATAGGATTAGTTAGTTCTCTTATAGAAGCTCTTTATTCTTTGGAGAAGAAAACAGTATGAAGGAGAGGAATCTGGCAGAAAGAGTAAAGGATTCCTGGGGAAAATTACATTGCATATTTTTCTCTGAGGCAGATGTGACTGTAGATGTGAAAAAAAAAAAAAAAAAAAAAAAAAACAAAAAAAAAAAAACAAACTATAATTTATTTTTTTTTTTTAAAAAATGATTGAATTACTTCCATGAAGCAAGCAAGATCAGATGCAACAATATAGATTGTGGGTTTCATTTTTATTTATTTTTTAAATCTTTTTGACATTTCTGAAAACATACTTCAAGAAAAAAAGGAACTTTAACATTTTCTTAAAAATTTAAACTGATTTAAATCTTCTCTCATGCACTGAGAGCTCATCATAACTAACTATAACTAATAAAAATATAGCAACAACAATTTAAATTATTCATCTTTACTGATTTCTACTATGTGACAGTGTTAGTACATTTGTGAGCTTATCCTGTGCTAGCACACATGTGAATACTCTGCAACATTTTAGAAACACAGATTAATTCATGCTGGAAAGGACCTGTCACGGTAATCTGGTCCTATTTCCTGCAGAGGCAATGATAACCTCAAAGAGCAGGTTGCTCAGGGTCTTGCTGCTTTTTATTATCTCCATTCTCTCAGGAGGTACATTCTTACTATGACTTATTTGTTTGTTATTCAGTATTTCCCTTGCTGTAATGTGTAATAGTTCATCCCTTCACTAGGCACTTCTGAATGAAGATTTATAAATTTTTTATAATTCCGTAATAGTCATATTCAATCAGTCATAAAATGTCTTTCTCATACTCTCTTCTCTGGGCTGTAAGAGCACTGATCTTCAACCACATCACAGAGCCCAGGTCCTCCAGGCCCTGGTTATCTTAGGGGCACTGTGAAGATGTTGTTGCAGTTTACCAGTCTCAGTTTTACAGAATCACATAATGTTAGGGATTAGAAGGGACCTTGAAAGATTATCTAGTCCAATCCCCCTGCCGGAGCAGGAACACCTAGATTACGTCACACAGGAACATGTCCAGGTGGGGTTTGAATGTCTCCAGAGAAGGAGACTCCACAACCCCTCTGGGCAGCCTGTTCCCAGTGTTCTGACACACTCACCATGATAAAGTTTAATCTCATATTTAAGTGGAACCTCCTATGTTCCAGCTTGTACCCATTGCCCCTTGTTCTATCATTAGATGTTAGTTTATCTCTCTTCCTTTTGGAAGTCCCACACAGGACAGAATATTTAAGATGCAGAACCCATATAGGTAGTACAGAGAAAAATCACATCTATTGACCTGACAGCTATGCTCTTGTTGTTGGGAATTTAACAGGAAGGTGCCTTTTTATACTCAAGGCAGCACTGTCAAATCCACATCCAACTTTTTGTCTGGATGGATGTTTTCTGCACAGAGGCAGTACAGAGTTATTCCATTTCAGGCACAAGACTTTTTATTTATTTTATTTTATTTTATTTTATTTTATTTTATTTTATTTTATTTATTTTATTTTATTATTTTATTTTATTTTATTTTATTTTATTTATTTTATTTTATTTTATTTTATTTTATTTTATTTTATTTTATTTTTTGCTATTACATTCCATAGAGTGCCTTCTTTCAGCCAGGTTCTTCAGACTGTAAGAAGTCCCTTTGTTGAGCACACAAGTTGCTTCTCCCAGATTGGTGTTACCCATAGGAACAACAGTGTAAAGATGACTTTGTTCACTTCCTTATCTTTATGTCCACAGTAATATGCACTTCCCTTCTGACCCTAACATGGTCACCCATACTTGCCATTCCTATTTTACCTTTACCCATTGCTCTGCTTGAGGCATGCAAGTTATTCCAGCAGTTCTTTGTAATCCCAGAGATGCTGCAGGTCTGTTCTTGGACATGAGTTATCCATTTTGCATCATTTTATGTACATGGACATCATCTTTTTTTTATTCTTTTTGAAATTCAGAAGTGAAATCATGTTGAATTGCAATACAGTTAGCCTATTATTCTCCCCCAAAAATCTTTTCATAATATAAATTCATTAGCTTCTAATTAAAATTAATATTTAACACAATTATTGGTAATTAATTAATTGCTAGGATTAAAGGTAAGAACAAGATAAATCTAAGAACAAGATAAAAGATTTTTCATAAGTCCCTACTTTTCCTAAAACCATTAAATGTCAAATAGACAGGACATTAAATTCTGGATATTGCCAGAATATGCCTTGTCATAGTTACAAATACGGACCATCGGTACATTTTATTTGACTGAAGAAAGAAAGAAACCCAAATTATCTCTGCAGTCCAAGTAATGTGAAATACTGCTTTCCTAGTTTCTTAAAGTCAGCAAATGAACTTTTGTTTCTAGTAACACATGAAAGCTGTGCTTTCCTTTTGCTGTAGCAAGGGTTACATGTTTCTCCTACTTACCACCTGGGCCCTGTCACACTGTATATTCATTTTATTTTATTTTACTTTATTTTTTCTGGTGAACACGTCCGAACTGGACACTAACTGGCAGGTAACTGACATTAAACTCTAGCAGGTACCATTAGCAGGCTCCATCATAACTGTCATATAAAATGCCTCAGTTATGTACAGGACTTATGTGGCAACGTTTTGGCAGCAGGGGGCTGCAGGGGTAACCTTTGTGAAAAGAATCCTGCAGCTGCTGCCTGTAAGATAAAAGCCAGTTTCAGCCGGCTCTAAAAGGGACCTGCTGCTGGCCAGTGCCGAACCAGTAAGTGACCCTAGTCGGGCCTGTGAGAGCAGGTTTCAGAAAGGGAAAAACTTGCTATCCGTTTTCATGAAATGGCATTCAAGCTAGTGGTTCATAATGATGGAGTTCTAGACTGAATTTTGCCTGGCTTGGAACCAGAACCTCATGAATCAAGCAAGTGCTTGACCAAAGTTGGGGTTGGTTTATCTTGGCAAAACTTTGCATGCTGATCTACAAAAATCTTTCCTGACAAACCCTTCTTGACAAACAGTCTACTGTAGCAAAAACTTTCAGTTTTTCAAACCTGGATTTTCTGAAGCAAAGTGAAAGATGAGTGTCCATTAAAAAAAATCCCAGAAGAACCTCCATGTCTAACATTAAAGCAGGCAGTTTTTGTGGTCTTTGATGTTAGTTTCCCCAAAGGGGCAAACATTAGATAATTTTATGCTCAGAATAAGTCTACAATTCAAAACATGACTTTTACAGTCAGTTTTTAATTTGATTGCAAAATTATGAATTTTCTGTGAAATTCCATTTAAAAAAATCCCTCAGGTAAATGTACAGCAACTGAAATACTGATATAAATATTTGATTTATGATTGTAAACTTAGATTTAATTACTACAAATCCTATTTCTACCAGCTTCAAGCATTTAAGCATGATCTAGGTGAAATTTTAATTTGTAATGTATTTTAAGCACTAATGTTTAGACTAATTAAATTTTATTAGTGCCAGGATATGAAGTTAATTTAAAATAAAGATGGTTTATTTTTTTCAAATAGTCTAATGTTTATTAAATGTAAATGTTATTAAAGTTAGTTGAATTGCATAAGCAGGACATAAGCTGCCCACACTTGACTTGAAATGTCATTGCTTTTCACACTTATATATAATACTTATATATATATATAAACACTTATATATTTCATTATATATATATATATATATATATATATATAATGAAATAGTAACACTATAAGTATTCAGCTACATTGGTAATCTCAGCATATGACTTTGAAAATATAGAGGCAAGCAGAAATAATTATGCTTTAGAGTTCACACTCAAATAATGAATATCATTCATTTCAGGCATGTTTTGCAGAATTGTATTCAATAAATTATTCTAGCTTCTCCTCTTCACTTTGATATGAATCTCAATTATCTCACACAGAGGGGAATTAAAGACTATGACAACAATGAACTGGCAAACTAGTCCTTCTAAGAGAAAGAAGAAGAGTCAAAGAGGAGAGGTCTAAGTGTCAAAGAGGAAAAGAAGGTGACCACTACTTCTTATTTATTTATTTATTTTCTGGTAACATAAAGAGCTTCTATGTAAAAGCAGTTATTTAAAGGTGGAAGACAAGGCAAAAAGTATGACACAGAATCTGATTTCTGGAACAAACTGGAAGAATTACAGAAAGATATTTCTTTTCATCCCATTTTACATTAATGGTAAGACTGTGGATTTTGAATAATTTTTGGACAGAGTTTTTTGGAAACAGCATTTGCTCACTTCTCATTAAAGCCCTTACTATTTTAAGATTTTAATAATCTTCATTACACATAAGTGGTATAATCATCAACCACATGACAAGCATGAAAGGCCTCTCAAGAAAGCTCTGTTAAACTTTTTTTTTCTGTCTTTCATTGGTGATAATATACTTCATGTTATTAGACTAAACATCAAGGCTTTGTTTTCTAAAAAGCCTTCTTGTTGTGCTTTACTAACACTGAAGAGTTTCTCTTCTTGAATTACCTCCTGTCTGGTTGACTCAATGCACTGTCAGGAGAACACTCTCTCTCTTAATTTTATAAACCCTTTATTTATTTAAACCTTCAATTTGAAAATAGGATCATAACCTATAGGTTAATTTTTGTTTATCTTTCATTTTATATAAGTAGTATTATCTCATTATTTCTTGAGGCTTATTTTCTGTGGTTCAGCACTCATCATTTTTTACCAGAACCAGACGTAAGATATGACTACAGTTTGCCAATAGGTTAATGAAGAAGGAAAAAAATTATTTGGTATTATGGATGCCAGGGTCCCACTTAATGGAGGGCGTTTGTTCCCCAGCCTTTATCTAGTAAATCAAAATTTCTTTTAATGACCAAAAGTCTCTTTTAATGACCAATTCTCTGAAGAGTTTTTTTTATTGTAATAAATGAATTAGCATCTCTACACATCTCCAGTTCTTATCTCAGAAGTCTAGAATAGTATATAGGTATTATCTCAGTAGAAACTTGTTTATGGTTCTCAGAAGATTCTGATCTCATTTAAGCAATGCCTTGATCATTCCTTAAAATCTTTATTTTACAGTGCTGCTTTCACAACTTTAAAGCCTTTTTTTCCCCAAAAATAATACCTACCTGTGTTACATCCCAGCTGCCATTCTTTCACATGGCTATGATATCTGGCTGCATCTTTCATTAATAGCTCAAGCTCCATTGTTTCAATGCATTGACCATTCCCTTTTTAAAGGATCCTTTTCAAACTTGTTTCTTTATTAAAGTTGAACTGTATATTTCACTGTATAAACAGTAACAGTTCTAATATCTCAGTAACTTCTTATCAAAAAAAAAAAAAAAAAAAAAAAAACTGTCATAAAAGTTCTACAGCATATTCTGGGTTATTTCCTGTTGTAAAACTGGGGAGAGAACATGATGTGTGACATTTGGGTGGCATAAAGATTACTGTTTCTATCTTTTAAATATTGGCAGATATTTGCTTTTCATTATCTTCCAGGCTGCACTATCTGGAATTCTGAGAAGGACAGAGAGACACACAGAGACACACACAGACAGAGGTGCACAGAAAGAGAAACAGAACTGTGAAAATGTGGTTTGATGGACATCACTCCATCATACATGCTCCAGAAAGCAATATTGACACAGGAAAAAAAGTAAGAGAATGTTGGCAGCCTAAATAATCAACACAGTGCGTTTCATGCTCTTATGAGAGAGCTACTGCTACTACTGCTTGCCTGTGTCCCTTCCCAGTTTCTGCTGAGAGAGCTCCTGTGTTAGTATTATTGTATGTACCTCTGTCTGTTTTCTGCTCTTGCCTCATTACAAAGGAACACTCATTATCGTTGAGGATGCAGAAACTCAGGCCAATTAAGTACAAGCAAAAGTGTTCATTTATTTGTTTGTTTGTTTGTTTTCCATAGAAACCATGGTTTACCTTCTTATCTGATTGCCTTCATATGAGAAGATGATCATCGATGGGCTGCTATGTCCCAGTTTCAAGACTCAACTTCTTTTTCATATGTATGCTAGCTGCATTTCTTTCACTCAATCTATTACAGTCTGTTTTATGCAAGACTCATGAAGGTACCTGGGACAGGAATGACTGATCTCTAATGTAATCCTACTATGAACATTGTTTCACACACCCAAACAATGGGATGTGCCAGGATTAGGCATACCATTTGTACATTTTTTAGCCCCAGACATGGTGAAACATAAGATTGAAAATTTAGCTGGAAGTGCAAAATAAGTGGGATGAGATTTTCATTTATTTATTTATTTATTTACTTATTTATTTATTTGGTGAAGAACTAGAAACACATTTAGGAGAGAGAATGTCTATACAGATAAAAACTGTTCTCACAGAAGGATGCCAGGCACTGGTAGGGAGTTTAAAACACAGAGGGAATGCCAGGAGAAGGGAAGAGGAGTAAATACACAGAAAATGAACATGACTGAGAAAAAATAAAAAGGAGTATTATGAAAACAGATACTGTGAATGAACAAGTCAATTACTTCCAGTGAACAATAGAGAGCAGGCTAAATCTTGGATTTGGATTTTGTATTAGGAATGTGAAGAAAAATAAAATCAGAGTAATTGTAATCTATGTAAGCTGAAGTAAAGAAATAAGAAGACAACTGTGTTTGGGGATACTTAAATTTATTTTACCATTTTACACATGGTAAAAAATCCCTTAATTTGACATAGAAATCATTTAAGTTACACCAGTATATCTATCAGTGGAACTCTGTGGACATGGCTTAATGGGGCTGAGATATTTTCCTAAGAGGAAAATGAGTAACAACCAAAAAATAAAAATTAAAATTAAAAAATGAAGCAATATGACAATGATTTGGGAACAGCTGTTAAAAGACCTATATGAAAATAACAAGAGTATTTCAGTGTCAGTAGGTATTTTCAAAAGGTATTAGAAACTGATTTGTCAAGTTTCCATAGAACTTAACAAACTTCTGCTTTTTTTCTTAAAATTTTGAAAATTTTTTTTGAAAATTTTCTGTCATGTGGCCTTTGCATGAAAAACTTTAAAGACTTTCCTGTATCTTGTTTTCTACAAGAAAATAACTTATTGGAATTGAATTCAAGTATCACATAAATCTCTGGAAATTAGGTTTTACTACAAAGGTTTACAATACAGTATACATGTCATGTAAAATTATGAAACTACAACTTTCAGCCAACAAACTACAGTCTGATTAACTGCTACAAGTCAATCAGGTGTTCTTTGCCTTCTCTGTTAATGGTAACATCAACTACTCTCAGTTTAAGTGACTCTGCTGATTCTTTGTGTTCAATACTTTCATAAAGACATATGTTGCAGGGTCTGTTAATCAGTGTTGAGAAATATATATCAAAAATGTTTCAGTTTAGGGAAAATAAATAGGCAAATGAAAACTGAGTAAATATAAACTAAGATCTATGTATCATAATAATGTTTTTAAAAAGCAAAAGTCCTGATATATGTTGATATTAAAGACATCATTTAAATTCTTTCTCACTACTTTCTAGATTTGGTTAATTATTCTATTTAGAATAATATATTCTAAAATAGATATTTTAAAGGTAAGCATATCAGGCACAGGAAACTTGTACAGCAGGTTAAGAAAAGCACACTATTGATCAGTCACAAATCCCCACCTGTCCATTATCAGATAGATTATATAATATGTATCACAGAAGGCAGTAAAAAGAAACTATGGAGAGCTAATTTAGATAAGACCCACACATTTTGAACAAGAGCACAAACCATTAACAGTAGCTTTTATTCAAAATTCTGCATAAAACTAAAATAAATCCACCTCTCAGCTCCTCAAAATAATCCTTTCATCTTTGAACATGTCCCACTTGAGGAAAACTATAGAGGAATCGTTCTTACTGAGGGCTTCTCTACAAGGGAAACTTTCCAATGTAGGAAATTAAACTCATGCCAAAACTTTATGAGTACTAACTTCCTAGCATAAATATCTGCAGTTGTTTATAGAGCTTTTTTTTTTAAAAAAAAAAAAAAAATTTTTTTTTTTTTTTTAAAAAAAAAAAAACACACACATAAATCGACTAAGACTACATACCTGTAGGACCTATCCAACGCTTTGTTTTCAAACTGGACTCACTCTTATACTCTATTTCACCTTTCATTTGCTTACTGTTTTTCCTGATTTCTGGAGCCGACAATACAACTTGGGGCAGGGTGGAGAGATTTTATAAATATATTCCTAAATATAAAGATTTAGTCTTGATCTCATATCTGAGAAATAATATCTCACTAATTCCCCTGACAGCCATTAAGATTAAAAGGAAATTGTATATACCTAGGACATTCAAACAAATTCAGCACAGATTTAATGAAAGTAAATGAAAGACTGAGCAATTAATGAATGGTAAACCGACTCAAAGTTTGATCCAGAAACAGATGGTAAAATGAGAATCTCACAAGTCCGCACCATTATTATGATGCCGTGGAGTAAACTTTCTCTGAATTATTTTATATTCCTGAAGCAATTTATAAAAGCCTACCTGATAGCAGTTAAGAGCTACTTATTTCTCTGAAAGGAGCATCTCAGTGGAGTTGATATATATATATGTATATAGAGAGATACATATATACACATATACATATATATGTATATGTATATATTTATTTATTTATTTTTATTTTTCCTGAGAAGTTTAATCTCATGATTAAACTGTTTTTTTATCTCTTTTTGGTTCAGAAATTCTGCAGATCCCAGTGGAATTATTTCTTTTTATTCTTTTTTAGGTTCAAAACACTCTATTTGTTATCTCAGAATTATTTTCAAAACAAAAAGGTAAGTTTAGCACAATGACCTTTCAAAGAATGTGTTGCATAACTGTTCTATACTCAGGAAGCTGAGAGAAGACCCAGAACCACCAAATCTTTTTTTAAGCTTCCAATGAAAGCATGCTCACTTGGTAAAGCAGACCAAGCAAGATTGTTCTACTGCATATCTCATGCTAAATGGACAAGGCTCCAGGCCTTTCATTGCAAGATGACAGGTTAAGCTGAGAAGTCCTCTTCAACTCTATATGTTTGGTTGTTATGCTTACCCAGACTCCAGGCTGCAAATGGCTTTATTTTCTCTTCTGTTTTTGTGTAGAGAAGGGTAGAAATTCATCTTGATTTCTTTTTTCCTCATATGGAGCTTGTAACCATGAAAACCTTTGACCAGGTTGCACTTTTTTTAATGCTTCTAGGTAAACGGAACTCTGAATAGTTAGTTCAGGGGAAAGGTGTTAGACTAGATTGCTCTACTGATATTGCTCATTTCAGGCTTCTGTTGTGAGGAAAGGAGATGGACTTGGACCTGAGTTATTAATCTTAGCCTCATTCTCATCTGAGTTGCAAAGGTTAGGTGCAAAAGCCTTGTATCCTATAACCAGTTATCATAAACCATTTTCTCTTCTACTCTTTTATTTCATATATTACCTGTCAAATTGTATTTCCTCTCTTAAATATAAAAAGATTGATTTTTTTTTTTTTTTTCTTTAGGATAGACAGAGAAAGTGATCAAAAATGTTTTAACCTCTTTCAAGACAGAATTAACTTCCTTCCCCTTAGACTTCATCTTTCTCTCCTTTTTTTTATTATAGAACTACTCAATAAGTAGTAGTGAACACGGTCATTTAAAAATAACTTCAAGGGCATCGTGTTTGTTGACAGTCAAATAGAAAACAGTTTTGTCTCTTTCTCACTTTATCATCTTTATTGACTGTGTCACTGGTAAGTGTAAAACCAGCTTTGGATCTCACAAAGCTGCCTTCATGGATGAGCTGCGATGTTCTGTAGAGTTTCAGTGCTCTGAGTGAGGGGAAGCTTTTTGGAAAGCAGTTTAGAATTAACAAAGAATTTGCCTCATAATAATTTACCATTCCTCAGCCAAAAACACTGTGTGTGTGTGTATGTTTGTGTGTGTGTCTCCCCATTGTGTTACATTGTCCAAGGCTAGATGCAATTGATAAAAAGCTGCAAGGAGTCTTGAACCGATATGACTAAGACAAGGCAGACTATTTGACTGTGTTCTGATTTGAATTGTGTTGGTGATCTTAGCTGCAGAAGTACTTTTCTTTCTGTGACTTAGCTTAGCAGATAAAAATATTTCCCTGAAGGGAACAGATTTTTATTATTATTTTTTAATGCATCTATCACAAATAAGTGATTTTCTTTGTGTTTGCTAAAAAAATAAAAAATATTAAAAAAAAATAGCATGACAGATCTTACTTTGTTCATTTAAATAAATACAACTTTCAAAATTATTCTGTCAAAACAGTGCTGAATTTGACTGTTTGGCTGTTAATTTATACACCACAGAGCACATTTTCTTTGTTTCCTTCATTGTGATTACACAGAAAATCTGATGAAAAGTCCCTATTCACTTTTCAGGTTTATGACCAAGAAGCATATTCACACCTTTGTGTGAATAAATGGTTAAATTTAAAGTCTTTTCTCACAGAACTTTTGAATACCACCTTCAGTGTAATTTAATTAATTTTTATTTTAGAATTGTGTGTTATTTTCCGTTTATAATATTATAATGTTGTAGAAAATAAAATCAAAGAAACAAAAAACATTGAAGCAAGTGGAAATTATTATATTCAAGCAGAATCAAAGGTATTGCTTAGTATTATGTAAATGACACTCACTTCTGACATTTCAGATAAATAACCTAACTTTTAAATGTATTTTCTCAGAGCTTTTTATTTAAAAACCATTGAAGCAAACCTAGCTAACTAAATTCAGACTGTAATTAGCCTTTTAAAACTGAAAATCTACAATAACTTCAAGTCCCTAGATAATTGGAGATGTCTAAGCATATAATAGGTGTCCCTGGTCGTTAGTATTGTGGATGACAGATGCAAAATTGTGCCCAATTAAAACTTATGATAGCCTAGAAAAACTAGCATGTAGATGCTATTGTAAGTTTCCACATTTAGAATCCTCCTCTAGAATTTATTTTAATTTATGATTTTTATATATGAATATTTAATATGAATATATACGAATATGTATGAATATTTTAATATGAATTTAATATTTAATGTGAATATGTAATATGAATTATTATTTGCTTTTTATTATATTATGCTATATTAATATATATGTAATGCTATATGTATGATAGTATATGTATATATTATGAAGAATATTTTTTATATGAATTTTACACAGCCAGCAATAAAACAAATAGCTATTAAATTGTTTCAGTCCCTAAACTTTCTAATAACAAGTTTTCTGAGATTGAATTAGATGCATACAAAATAAATTAGTGTTTTCTCTCTCCAAAACTGACATTTTACTTAAAATAGTATTTCACTACATTTGCAAATATGATTTAAAAGATTTTGTCAATACATTATATATTGTTTGTGATCATTGTACAAACTCATCTTCACTTTTACATAACAATATCTTCTTTAAGAAAAACTAAAGAGCAACTGTATTTTCCTCTAGAAACATATCAGATATGGACTTCTTGTTGAAAGTTCTTGTTGTTGAGTTGTCAAAACAATAAAGTTACAATATATAAAACATTTTCAAACAAACAAACACAAACAAACAAACAACAAAAACACAAACAAACAAACTAACAACAAAACCACAAACAAACAAACAAACAATATATAAAACATTTTCAAACAAACAAACTTAGGCCTGAGTTAGACAAGCACTGGGGTTCTGTTAGGCAAGATATTTTTAACAAAATCCAAAAGGAAAATTTTAAAAAATCAGTCTCCAGATAAATCATTATATCTCAGCTTGTTTTCTTTTGCTATGTAAAAGCAGGCATAACCCCAATTTTAATTCTGTCACATTATATGAAATATAAATGATAGGCATGACTACTAAAAGAATACAAAAACTGACATATTTTTGGTTAATTGTTTTTACAGTCATTTGGTTACCATTATATTTAACTTGGGATGCACGTCTTGGGATGCACAACAGTCCTTTCTGTCTATTGATTTAAACAATCTACATTAAATTTATTGTGAAAATGAAAAGGCTTTATGCAGTAAGATGAGGTATACCGTCATTAAAGATGCTCTTCAGAGTTCTCCCATGCTACAAATGCATTCAATACCTTAAGTAGAGGAGGCAATATGCTCAGGTACTGCTGCATCATTCTGTAGTGCATGTTACTAGTGTGTACTAAGAGCATCTATACCAGAGGGAAATGGCCTTATCCCCTCCTGCCCTGGGGGTGGCAGAGACAGCACACCCTGGTGTAGGCCCACAGGAAATATACTCAGGCCACTAGCACGTGCACATCCACCTTCCCTAGCCCCAGAATGGCCCCTCTGCCCACCTGGCACCCCAACCCCCATGCTGGCCTCTTGCCTGACCACAAGGCCCCTGCTTACCTGCTGCTTCTGCTCAAGGCTGACTGCACGCACCAGTGCCCACAGACTCATTCCACTGGCACCCACTCTCACAGCCCCCCCTGAGTGCCAGCACAGAACCTCCACCAACCTGATGCCCACGGTCTGTAACTGGCACTGAGTGCCCACTGCTCCCATGTGCACAGGACAGTAAGAATTAAGAAAGGATTAAATGAGAAGACAGGACAGACTGCACTGACCAAGCGCAGGGCTCTGCCAGACAGACATGCTGGCAACCCCATTTCACACACAAAGCACCCTTTTATCCCCCTTTCTGACAGCCCCCTCTCTGTACCTCATTGCTTCCCTTCCCCTGCCTGTCTCCCAAGGGTTTCCAGAGCTCTGGCCATCCCTGCACCCCTCACAGCCCAGGACCCTGTTTCACAGCTGTACCATCTGCCAAGCCAGGGCTGGCAGGGCATCTTCCTGTAAGTGACTTCTGTAGTTTTTTCATAGCCCATCAACCAGTGTGACTGAGAGGTTTGTTTTTGTCATTGTACTGGGTCTGGCTGGGATGTTAACTTTCCCTGCAGCAGCCCATACACTGCTGCACTCTGCACTTGTAGCTAGAACAGCAGTGGTATCACACTGGCGTTGTACCTGCTGCTGAGAAGTGCTGGCACAGCATCAAGGCTTTCTCTAACCCTCCTAGGAGGTGGGCAAAAAAGTGAGAAAGAAACATCACCAGGGCAGCTGACCTAAACCAACCAAAGGGATATTCCATACCATATGATGTCACACTCAGCAATAAAAGGTGGAAAAAGGAAGAAGAGGAGAGGGGTGAGCTCTCGTTGCAAAAACGTCTGTCCTCCTCCTGAACACCGGCTACATGCATTGAGGCCCTGCTTCAAGGACGTGGTCAAGCATCGCTCATTTGTGGGAAGTAGAGAGCAATTTCTTTCCTCTGCACTTCCACATAGCCTTTACTTGTTTTGTTTTGTTATTCCCTTTCCCCCCTCTCTTCCCCTTTCTTTTTTTTTTTCCCTTTAATTGAATTGTTTAATTAATATTTCCTTAATATTTTTTCTCTTTAATTAAATTATCCTTATCTCAACCTGTGAGTTGTTCTTTCCTTTACTTCTTCCCCTCCTCGTCTAAGGAGGGTGAGTAAGAGAGCGGTTGTAGTGTTCAGCTGCCTAGCACAGTAAAACCACCACACTCATTGTCTCCATGATTGTTTTGTCAGGTCTGTGTCTCAGTATATTCTGGTTTTTGGTTTCCCTTTATCCTTTAGTTTCCAAAAGGCCAGATCCCCAATAAGATAACCTTGCCAGAATAAGCCTTCCCACCCTATTTCATGTTGTCACCAATCCATGTGGTTAACCAGGTCTGGCTCCCATAACTTATCTTTTGTTGGTTAGGTTTCTGTCCCTGTGTGGTTTTGCCTATAGCTTCCTCCATTTCTTATTATTCATTGTTGCATTGAAAATTCTTCCACACACACTTAGACTGCAAAAGATAGCCTGGTATCAGGGATGTCTTTGTACTAGAATTCCCAATGTCTTGAGTATCAATAAAAGGCATGTTACTCTGCACAAAGTGTCAGTATCTATGCAGACATTGCTAGGAAATAAGCATATCAGACCTGCAGAAAACACCTTTGTTTGATCAAAAGAACTGCAGTGAACAAGAAATTTCTTTACCTTCCACCTCCTCTACTTGCATCACTTAAACATTCCGCGTAACAGCTGCCTGTATCTTGAGTTCAGCAAAAGCTACCAATTAATTCAAACTTGCACAAATTATATGTTGCATGGAAATTAAATTGTCTTCTTAATAATTTATTTAGTTGAAAATTTCCATCTATTTCAAATATCCCTTTACTTCAGGTCAAAAATAGTTGCCACAATATATAATGTCAGGTTATTTTGTTTCCTTATCATGAAATCTTCAGTGTACAAGTATAAGCTAAATAATTTTATTTCAACTCCAAGTGCTGAGAATGTCTTTCCAGAAATGTTCATTTTCTAGTAGGCAATTCTGTATATATTTAATTAACCTTATCACTATGTATCTAATTATTTCTGACTACACTGTCCTCTACAGAACTCAGATAACATAAAAGACATATTTACACCAGTAACTCATTTTTCTTAGCAGAAAGTCTAGATTACTTGTAAAGAAAATAGTGCAAGTTTCAGAGGAAAACAGAGCTGAAAAAAAAAAAAGAAAAAAAAAAGAAAAACATAAAGATTACTAACAAAGTAACCTATCTAAATTGCTAAGTGATACCAGATTATGAGTAAAATATATGTCTCATGCAAAATTAAGGTTTTATTCTCCAAAGCCTTTGATCCTTTTAGAATTTTATTGCAAAATGCTGTGTTATTTATTTCCCCTGGACAATTACTGCAAATGCATTTACATGGTAGTATAAAAGTTTGTACAGGCCATAACCTAAAGATTTTGGAGCAGGTATCTTATGTTTGCATTGCTGAGTGCTGAGACATGCCAGCATACTGGTAAGGATTGGAACTTTCAGTTTGGCAACTGACTGCTACAAATATTTAAAAATAATAAAATGAATGGAAGCTAAACATATCTATGAGCACATTTTGATCTGAACTAACACAGGCATTTAGGGTTAAGTAGAGTTAACTGCATGCCCCAAAAGGAGCATTTGGAAAGCAGAGGGAAAAAAAAAAAAAAAAAAAAAAAAACTAATTGAAAAAGACAGTATTTCCCAGAAAAGAAGGGATGTTAACTAAATGTATGGCTAACTAAAGGGATGTTAAATATTCTTCAATATAATTTATTATGTTATACTGCATGTAAAACTACTTCAGTAGTTTTAACATTTGGTTAGCCCTGGAAAGATCAGGCACTTTGGCTAGTTGGTCTTTGAAGGCTCCTTCCAACTAAACTGTTGTATGGTACTTTATTTTCTATTCTATTCTATTCTATTCTATTCTATTCTATTCTATTCTATTCTATTCTATTCTATTCTATTCTGTTCTGTTCTGTTCTGTTCCGTTCCGTTCCGTTCCGTTCCGTTCCATTCCATTCCACTCCATTCCATTCCATTCCATTCCACTCCATTCCATTCCATTCCATTCCATTCCATTCCATTCCATTCCATTTAGATTAAAGCTATAAAAACAATGTCTGACAAAGGCTTGTAGAAAATTGAGACATTGGATTTAAAAGCAGATGCAGTAGCATTATTTCTAATAATGTAGCACTTTAAGTGCTATGTGGGCATTGCAACATACTGAATAGATGTCTATGAAGGCTGAATAAGACAGGCAAAGGACACAAACTGAAAAACAGGAAGTTCCAGTTGAATATGAGAAAACACTTCTTTACTGTGAAGGTGACAGAGCACTGGAACATGTTGTGCGCAGTTTGTGGAGTCTCCTTCTCAGGAGATATTTAAAACCCAACTGTATGCCATCCCATGCTAGGTGACCCTGCTTGGCAGAGGGGCTGGACTCTGTGATTCTATGACAGCCTTCTCAGATTGGTGGCTTGATATACTGAGATTCTTAATAATCAGCTTTGTAGCAGCCCCATGTACTACATATTTAGCACAGGACATCGATGTCTGGTAAGTGTTACACAAGCAACACACTCTCAGAATTGTATTGCTATCTTATAGAGTGGGGAACACTTTGAGTCATTAAATCTTAATGTTTCCCAACCATACAACCACTTCTATGAATTATTTATTTATTTATGTATTTATTTATTTATGAATTTGGCTCAAGAGAGCCAGAGAGAGAGAAGGAATTGCCACTTGAAATGTCTTCAACTGTGAAGGAATATGTAAGTTTGGAAGCCAAGTTTATATAAAACATCCTTGACAATATATTTAAATACAAATCTTACCCTCTATACAGAAACAAAAGGATTATCCCCCATTGACTTCCTGTGTCAAATTTTATGAAGACAGAGTAACAGGTCAGGTTATGTCTTCTATTCTGAACATGCCATAGCATGTAGCATTTCTGAGTCATTGGCAATAGTGTTTGAAATGAAATTTAAATTTCTACCCAAATGACTAAATATATATATATATTAATTTCCTGGTATATAAACATCTAACACAAGAAAAATTAGATTTAGAATTTGAATATGCTACTCTATAATTAATGAAATAAAACATATTGTTTTCACTCAGGTCCAAAGAAGCGGACACATCTACTGCAAAGACTATATTTAGCAGTAAATAGAATAACAAACCTTGCATTTTTTTAATCAACCAGCGAGAATGAATCTCTTTTTTTGAAATTAATCTAAAAATTCAGATATGAGACATCATTAAGGCTATGCAAATTGAAGGTTCTTATGACTGAATGAAATTACAGTTGCAAATGGTCACTGAGTTTAGTTTGGCTAATATCTGCAGACATTCTCAAATGGTTAAGGGAAGAGGCTAAGAATAAAATATCTCTGTTTACACAGATTTTTTCCTCCCCCTTTATGAGGGCAACTTCTTTTTGAAAGATTCTTATGAAGCTGTATTCATATGCTCGAGTGGTGACTGCTGAAATACTGCTCCATTTATGTACTATTGCCCAACTTTGGTTTTATACTATTGGCACTGAACAGATATTAAATTATATTTTTATTTGTATCTGTATCTGTAACTGCATAAAAGTAGCCAGTTGCATAACTCATTAATACAAGTGAGGTAAAAAGACTAATGTGGTCATTAAAATCCTGTTTCATACATCCAATGAACTATTGAACTGCAAATAATGTAATATCATATCCTTAATATTTCTTACTTTTGTCTTGCTCCCACCAAAAAAAAGGGGGGGGGGGGGGGCAACAGAATACAAAAATGTAGTCAATGTAACTGTTGTTCTGTTATTCAACAGTATAATTACTGCTGGGTATATCTGATGAATTCATTTCTGCTGAAGTTTGGAGTAGCAGAAGTACTCTGATTTTTACAAAGAAATAACAGATACAATGATGTAATGATATTGATGTCCATATAAATGAGGTAGCACTTAGTTCTATTAATGTCTAGTAATCACTTTCAGGAAGGACAGAGATGTCACACATAAAAGTTCATTCTCATTACAGCTGACAACAGGCAACACCACAGCAGAACCATATTCACATTCAGCATTGCAAATCACATCCATCTACAGTCCCCTTACTCACTCACTGGAAACTCACTGGAGTGAGGTAATTCACTTCCTGTTGAGAATTTGCTATTATGGCTACTTTTTAAGATCAGTTGAAATAGAAACTCTTCAAAGGTCAGGGTTTGTTTGTTTTGCTTTGTTGTTTTTGGTTTTTCTTTTCTTTGTTCTAGGCATCCTTACTGCAGACCAAATTCAAAACAGTTTCATTGAAAGTTTAAAAGCAATCTGTAAAGTTTTCTGTGTGTTACTATTACTCTTCAAGAAAAACCGAAATTCTGAAGGGCTATTTAAATTTAATTGTTTGATATCTATAAATATTATTCTGGTCTTTAAAACAGTCATTGGCTTAGAATGGCCCAAGCTCAAATGTTTAAATGAAGACATAGTGGCAGGTTTTGTTTTACAGAATCACACAGAATCACAGAATTTCTAGGTTGGAAGAGACCTCAAGATCATCGAGTCCAACCTCTAACCTAACACTAACAGTCCCCACTAAACCATATCCCTAAGCTCTACAT
>CM021763.1:57206284-57216968 GCA_011075105.1 Heteronetta atricapilla | reverse complement strand
GCCCCTCCCCACTCCTCCCCACCCTGACCTGCCCTTTTCCTTTCATTTTCTTTTTATTTTATTTTCCTTTCCCACATATCACATCTTCAACAAAGACCAGTAGAGCTCATCTCCTTACTCCTGCTCCCCTGCCTGACAGAGCATTTTTGGAGAGTGTAGGTGAATATTCACACATAAGCATTTTTAAAAGTGTTTTCTGGGAAAACTGTACAAGCTAATTTCAAAGAGCAGAACATTTGGAAAAGTAAAATGGAAAAAGATATACAAAGACAGTCATTAAAAAAGTCAATTATCTCTCGCTTGTGTATCAACTTAATGACGTATGGAAATCTGTTAGTCTCTCTGTTAATGACTACTTTCCTTGTAGTTACTTAATCAAACTTACCTGTCTTCTGGGATGCTGTAATAAAAATAATATATAAAAAAAAAATCCAATGAAGTTTCTCCTATCTATATAAAATAAATGATCAGATGAAAAATGAACAACCGCAGGAGAAGAACTGTGTTCCTATATATCATAACATTTACTTTGAGAATGTTATATTGATTTCCATCTTCTAAGAGAGAGGCAACCCTTTTTTTTTTTGTACAAGGGAAAAGAATACCCCTAGTCTCTGCAAATTTTAAAAAGTACACTGGCAAAGAGAAAACAGATTGTTTTGTTTTCTCATTGCAAAAGTGGATCACTCCAGGCAAATCGTGAATTTCATCCCAGTCCTTCAGAAAGTGTTGTTGATTAGCAGTTTGCCCATCATTACTGTGGGATAAATAACACCAATATATCCAGTGAGCTGCTACACAATCAAATTTAAATCTAAATTTATGATCTACTTACGTCTTTGAAATGCAAACTATAATGATTTTATGTCTTTTTTCCCTTGTGCCTTTTATCTGTTAAGACGGTATGTTTCCAAGTAGGGGCTGTCTCTCAGTATGAGGATGTGTGCAACAATTAACATAATATGGATCAAGCCTCTACTTAAACCAATATGTCTTAAAAAGAAAATAATAATTACTTCTTGCTGTAATCTTAGTAATGGTAAATTTATTGGTTTTGAGTAACAGTGCTTTACCATTCATAACACTATACATAACTGCAGCCTCAGGAGAACTTCTACTGTTCTTACAGAGACAGATTCAATAAATTAATATTTCTATTATCTTTTTTGTTTGTTTGTTTCTTTTTTCTTTTCCACTGTTAGCAAAATTAAGCTCTGTGAAACCATGAGAACTTCTGAGTATTTTTGATAAGATTAGACTGATTTATTGGTTTAATTATTAGTGGTTCAGTTTTTATTAGATAGGGTTCCTGTTGATATGCTGCATCATTTGACATTCCGAAGAAGATATTGCTGTGATTTCCTTTGCTACATCATCTGAAAAACAGCAGGGAGTTTTTATTTCAATTCTTTGTTTCTTTTTAAATCTCCATTGCTAAACAACTGTTTCTTCTGAGGACTTTTGTACACTCACGTCTTAAACTTTCTCTCAAATAAGAATGGAGAAAAAAAGAAAAAAAATAAAAGAAAAAAAATAAAAATAATAAAAAAGGATGCCATCCAGGAACTGGCCAGGTTTGAAAGGTGGGCCTGTGTGAACCTCACAAGGTTCAACAAGGCCAAGTTGGGCAATCCCAAGCACAAATACAGGCTGGGTGGAGAATGGGTGGAGAGCAGCCATGAGGAGAAGGACTGGGGAGTGATGGCTAACAAGAAGCTCAACATGAGCCAGCACTGTGCGCTTGCAGCCCAGAAAGCCAACCATATCTTGGCTGCATCAAACACAGCATGGCCAGCAGGGCTTGGGAGGTGATTGTCCCCCTCTACTCTGCTCTCATGAGACTCCACCTGCAGCACTGCATTCAGCACAGGAGCTCCCAGCACAAGAAGGACATGGACCTATCAGAATGAGTCCGGAGAGGGCCATGAAGATGATCAAGCAGCTGAAACACTTTCCTATGAAGACAGGCTGAGTTGGGGGTTGTTCGACCTGGAGAAGAGAAGGCTCTGGACAGACCTTATAGCGGCCTTCTGTACCTATAGGGGACCTATAGGAAAGCTGGGGACTCTTTTGTCAGGGGGTGTAGTGATAGGACAAGGGGTAATGGCTTTAAACTAAAAAGGAGTAGGTTTAGATTAGATAAAAGAAAGAAATCCTTTACTATGAAGGCAATGAATACACCTGGAATAGGTTGCCCAGAGAAGCTGTGTATGCCCCATCCCTGGCAGTGCCCAAGGCCAGGCTGGATGGGTCTTGGAGCAACCTGGTCTGGTGGTAGGTGTCCCTGTTCCCTCCCATGGCAGGGGTTTTGGAATTAGATTATTTTTAAGGTCCCTTCCAAGCCAAACCATTACATGATTCTATAAGCAGCGTCAGCTGAACTTTGCAAAGATGGATGGGAGTAAGATGTGAAGCTCAGCTGATACTTTCTAACATATTTTCTTAATGTAGGTGACACTTAAAAATATATTATTTATACACCTAGCTTCTAAGAGTATGGGATGTGCAGAATTTTTGTAGAATTTCTGTAGAATTTAGATATATTGTCATTATGATGAAAAGCACCTACTGCAAAGCTTAGAGGGGGTGTGCATGCATTTAGGAAAACAGATGCTTCACTATTAGTTATTTGCTGGCAGTGAAAAAAACTATTCCTTAATTCAGCAAAATTCTTTGATCTAGATGTGTTTGGCATTATAAATATGTATTTCTAAATAATATCCTGAATTGTAGCAAAAGGTCTAATATTTATTCTCTAGGTGTCTGTAATTAACTGTGATGCTGACTAATAATACACAGATCTGTTCTTTTTACAGTCTTGGTAGATCAACAACTTCATATCAGTGGTCTGCCTTTTATCATGTCTACGATGAAATGTATTTTTATCACACTTGAATAAAAGTTGGGATTTTTTTACAGACCATGATACTAATTCTTATTAGCATATGTTTTTTAGAAACTAGTTATTTGTTTTCATTTACAGTTAGTATTTTCATTGGTTTGTATTAAGGTAATTGTTGCTCTTTCATACTTATGTGCCAGAAATAATGCTCTGGATTTTCATATCTTTTCAAACGAGTGAATATGTACTTAAACTAGGAAAGAAGCAGAAGTTAATTTATACTTTCAAGTGCATGATAATGATCAGAGAGAAAACAATAAATCCTAAAAAGTAGATATTACAATCACAATGCTGATACAGCTATACAAATTGAACTCTGGTTCCTGGCTCTCACACTTCTATTGAGGAAGACAGAGTATTTTTATGCCCTTGTTGGGTTTCTCCATATGGAATACTAACTGTGGAACATTTAGGAATTTGAATTTTCTTCTTATCTCAGGCACCAATCTAAGCACCTGCTACTGAACACAGTATTTAGAATTATACTCTGTGATAGAGCTTAAATAAGAGTCTATGATCAGACAGCTAATTTGCAGCTCGGTCTTTGGAACTTGAGTATTCAGGAGGAGAGCTATGAGGAAGTGAAATTTATTGGGCACATCTGAATAGATAATATGGATCACAGACATTTTTCCTTAAAGATTTAATCTAGAATACATACTGTAGCGTTCTTGAGCTTTGTACATAAGCTTTGTACAAAATTAAATCTCTGAAGCTAAGTTAAAATCCCTGAAGTGGACTGTGTAAATATTTGGGAAGTAAATTACCAACTAGGATTATGTATCTAAATCACAGCGTGTCCTATCAAAATCATGAAAATACAGTAATAGATTTTTTATGGGAAACATAGAATACTAGTGGACCACCAAAGGCCTAAGCAAAAGGAACAAATTAATATGCTGACATCTAGAAGCAAATAAAAAATAAGCAATGGTGGTTGGAAGGCAAAGTTTGGCCTAATTAATCCTGGAGGTTTCCCAGAGGCTCCTAGAGGCAAGCATACCACTTAGCTGGTGGAAGAAAACATTCACTCTGAATGCAAGATTTAAGTGACAGGAAGAAAAAAGGGGGTGAGAGAGAGAGAGACAGAGTCTTGAGAACACCTGCCATCTCACTCAGGTGTCAAAAAAGAAAGAGCTTGCAAGATGCCAATAGACAGATGGTCTATAACTGATGTGAGATGTGTGCTGAACACTGGGATGTCTGTACTGGTGAGATGCTGTTTGAATTACAAGGTTTATAATTTTAGTAAGAGGGTAATGTTCTGAACCTGGAGAAAACAGGTTCACTCTCAGTCAGTATGAACCACTGTGGGAACTGTCTATGTTTGAAGAAGCAATGAAACTGGTGATGCTAAAGAGTGAGATACCACATTTCATGAGAATGAAATGCAACATGGCAGTTATCCAAGTTCCCAAGAACATTGAAACTTATGAAAAGAGGCTTTAAAACTGCTTTTAAAAAGATTTTACTGATTTTTGTAGTAGCATGTCCAGCTGCTGCCTTTGGCCTGTCCCTCTGCTTTGCCCTTATAATGAAAATCCATCTTTTTTTTTTTTTTTTTTTTTTTTTTTCAATTCTTCATTTTCTTCTGGAATCTCTGAGACCCTCTGACTGAGGCATGACAGTGTTCGACACTTTGAAACCCTATTCAGACAGGTAAGAAGTCTAAAGATGAGTAACAGTTTACAGTTACAGCATAATTGGATTAGTAATGATGTAGTCCTCCCAACAGAGGACTTCTTGTATAATAGCAAATGTATTTTGACATTACCCCAAGCCATAGGTCACTGTTTTTTAAAATGTATATTTAAACTGCATGCAAAGAGAAAATATAGTCAATTCACAATTTGACAAATATTATTTAATTTTGAGTTCCCTTTGGATCACTAGGTCACACCTGTGCTATACAAGAATGTCCCAGGTAACAAAGTAGACATGTTAGAATTATTTTTTATTTCAAAAGGGAAATGGTTTGCTAACTGAAATAAAAGAGACTAACAAAAGTCTGCTTGTGTAGTTATTTCATAATAATTGCACAATGCATTTTCCTAGCTCTTAAATTGTCTATTGTTCTGCATTTCAATCTACTTGAAATCCTCAGAAAAGTATTTTGTTTGATTCATATGTCAAAAAAAGACTAAGAGGACAAATTACTGTAGAAGATATATATATATATATATTTTTAAAATGAAAGTTGATAGAATCTGGTGCACAAAAAGCAGCAGTTTAGCCTTTTAATTATTCCACAGGCTGCAAAAGCAGATGAGAAGATCCTTCACAGATTCAAGAAATATATGTGGGCATTAGCGTTTGTTGGTATTAAAAGACATAGTTCATTCAGTTTTCACTATGCTCTTCTATTTTCTATAATTATTCTAATAAGATGTCAATTTGTAGATTGTTGTATAATAGTGCGAGAACTTAGCCATTGTGTTTGGAAGTTTTCCTTAATATTTATTAGATGGAAAAATACTTCTGCACCTTTTCCAAACAGGTACACTTGAAAATTACTTTTTCTTGAATTTTATGGTTACGTCTCTGAAAATTTTCCAATGCTCTCCTAAGGATACTTGTCTTTGTGTCCCTTAACACTGAAATCCATCTGTGGACTATATGGCTCTAAATTCATTGTTCTGCATCCTGGAGATAAATCCTAGGTAATTCCATAGAAAAACACCATATATGTGTTTTTGTATTTTATTGGGATGTATTATATATGTATTGGGATGTTTCTTCTCAGTCATTCAAGACAAGAACTATCTAAAGGATGGAACTTATATTTATGGTGCTACTAGTAGTAGATTGATGTTTAAGAAATCACAAAGGCTATTATCATCAAATTACAAATATATATATATATATATATATATATATGTAATCCATTTTGACAACTGATCTTTTAAAAGAATCTTCCTGAACATTAATCTTTCAACAATCAAAACAAATAAAATGTTAAAGTTAATAAATTTATAAAATATTTGAATAGCTTTATAATTCCCTGAATGCCTATCCAAATTCATAGTGTTTTAGGGGTCATGTTTCTCCTTGTTGTAATTCATTTAAAGTCACAGCAGCTGCATCACAGATTAATTTCTCACAGTGTGCTCTGTTGGATGTCACAGTGAACAGCACTGAATAGTTCTATTGACTAATTCCACAACTAATTGCTGTAATTTAAAATGGTGAAAACATCTGGAATAGTAATGAGCCTTAGATCTTATGCACTGTCAGATTCTCACAGAGATAACCCTCGGGCACAACCTGATGGATATTTAAGCCTTATGTTTGTTCTCAGTGAAGGGGGGGACGAGGGAGGGGAGGAGGAAAGAGGAAAGGTGCTTTTAGCTTGTTTATATTTTCACAGTGTTCTAATCTGCTAGTGATGGGCAATAAATTATATTAATCTCTGTTTTATCTGTTGTTTTTTTTTTTTTTTTTTTTTTTTTAATAAATCTAATGAATTCGACAAATCTGTTTTTATTATTTAATCTCTATATATTAATGTCTGGTTTTGGCTGTGATGGTGATTGGAGAGCTGGATTGGATCTCTCTCTCTTATCTAAACCCTTGAACCCTTTTTCATCATATTTTTTCCTCCCATTATTTTGAGAAGTGGGATTGAGAATGTGGTGTGGTAGAGTTCAGCTACCCATTAGTGTGAAACCACCACATTTCTCTTCATCTGTGTAGCAGCATTTTCTGCATAGATTTTCTATGTATTGAAAAACACCTGTAGTTTGACTCATGTTTAA
The DNA here is from genome assembly GCA_011075105.1 of Heteronetta atricapilla. Lineage (NCBI taxonomy): Eukaryota > Metazoa > Chordata > Aves > Anseriformes > Anatidae > Heteronetta > Heteronetta atricapilla. The sequence continues at coordinate 57,210,311 of CM021763.1, read as the reverse complement.
AATCTGTAAAAGCAGCTCCTTCCAACATGCTAGGGCTACTGCTATTGGTGCAGTACTTTGACTTAAAATCCAATCAAAATAAAAGAAGTGGTAGCTGGCAGGATGTCCCCCATTTGCTTTGCAGTCTCTTAGAAATCCTTTTCCCTGTAGATCGAAAGCATTCTGAATTATATTCTCTGATGTATTCCCCATTTTTCTTTCTTGCTAGAATCAAGATGGGCATTTGAGTCAAAGTGCTAGTGATGATGGATAAGAAAGATGGCTGCATGCGTGGTGTGGATAAATTCTTCCATTAAAGTGAGAATGATTTTATCCATTGCAAATGCTGTGTCTGTTTACTATCTTTTAAGTGCCAATGGACCCAGGCTGTTAGAAGAAAGCCATTTTCTAGTAACAAAAACACAGAACATACATATAAAGATATATACAAAAAGAACCCACAAAATTAACAAATTATTATTATTATCAGTATTTTTTAAAATTATTTAAATTATTCAGATATTTAAGAACCTTTCTGTGACAGGATTTCACAAACACAAATTAGTCTTCAAGTAAGAAATCTGGTCACATGTTTTCATCCTAAACTAGGAAAATGAAAATCTTTTCTCATAGAGCATAGAAACAAATCTTTACATAGTATATTATAAGAAAACAAAACTATTGATGATCCTTTTTTTAAATTGCTGATACAGCATTTAAATACTATCTTCCATTATTTTTGCTTCAAACAATTGATCCTAAAGAGAAATTGGACTACGTAATTTACAGATTTCCTTAAAATATCACTTATATTTGTGTATGGCATTCATTTATTAAAGTAGTCATAATTTGTTTATCTAAGATTTTGCTCTTCTCAAAATCTATGTAAAGTGAAACGCCTATCTTTGCCTTCCTAAATCCAAGAAGTAATTGCTTATCAAATTATCATTCCCTAGGAGTCACTGGATTTCTGTCATTCCTCATTTAAAAGCTCTCTGTCTGCCTGTGAGTTGCCTGAATTCAATAACAAAAGGGACAGAGACACACTCCAAAACATTTGGATATTTAGGGCATAATGCAAGCAGGCAACCATACATAAAATTCACTCCAGTCTACGGAGGGAATTAAACCTACAACTCCCACTTGCCAGTCAAGTTTTTCTCTCTCACATGATAAAAAGCCAGGAGTGCTTTCTGAAGTACAATTCTTTAAGGTAAAAAACCCTGGGATTTGGAAGGGTGAAATTCTCTGTTTTCTTCAAAATCTAAAATCTAAGGCTAAATCTAAATATCTAAGTGTCCACATACCTGTTATCTGAGTCTTCCTGCTAGATCAAGATCTACTTGGCAGAGGGCTTTGGCTGCTCCCTCTGATGGCTTTTAGAAGTCCAGAGAAGCTGTAGGTTCACCTACGGAGTCATTTCAACACGCAGATGGGAGCACCTCAGAAAATGACGCATCAAAAGCCAGGGCTCCTAGTGAGCCTGTAAGCGTAGAGGGCCAGGGATACTTTGAATTACATTTTTTGGACTTATGCATGTACAGCTCACCTAAACCAAGTTCTGAGTTTCACTATTTTTTCCTGTAACCAAGTTCAAGAAGGTAGGCCAGGCAGATTTTTTTTTTTTTTTTTTTAATGAAGAGTTCCTTAGTAGATAGTTTTCATTTTTTGGACCACTACAGCTTATATGTAGGAATTTATCCTAAGCGACAAAATGCTGAGCCAAATGAGGATTGTCTCGGAAACTGTAAATTGAGGGGAATTTCTCTTTTAGTAGGAAGAAAAGATTAAATATATGTTTCATTTTGCTTATTATTTGCAATAGAGGTTTGCTTATTATTCGCAATAGAAGTTCAGGGGAAAAGTTTGTCTAATATGCTGTATCTCAATTGCACTTCATGTTGTTCCCATAATCTTAATAACAGCAACAAAATCAACAACAAAAGTGAGAAGATTAGGTAGTTTTTCACCTCATAAAAGAAACAGTTTGTTGACTAAAGGAGAATGGAAATTAGGTAGTGGGAAACAAGCAAATAGGGATTGATGTTAGGTCATTCAAATAACACAAACCAGACACACCAGCTTCACTAGGGCAGAAATTGGGCAGAGAGCAGAACTGCCTTATAGCAGTGTCCCAGATGGCACAGAAACTGCCTGTGGTTCAGGCACACTTGTTCCATAGCAAAATGCATGGATCTATTGGTGTCTTTTTGTATAACTAAATGAGAATTTCAGAAAGCAAAATGTTTGTGGAAATATCTGTGGAAAGATATTATTCAACAGACCTTGATTTAGAAATAAAATAAGGAAAAATAATTCTGGTAAGATCAAGGTATTTTTACATTTTGTTTCTTGAAGTAAATTTTTTAAAGTGTTTTTCATCTAAGAAATCTGTGGAGTATCTAACTTCACTTGATATCACATGTCTGTCTGGATTTTTACCTTCATTATTAAAGTTTTTATGTTCCATATCCAAGCAGGCCAAAACTGTAAAGGAATGTCCTATACCATGGGAACAATGGGTCCAGCACAGCTTAGCACATATGGGGAGGTGCAGGTGAGGTAAACAGAGCCAACAGGCACACAAAGTGGACAGCTAATAGCACCTCAACCTTATGCCACTAAATTCACCTGACTTGCCTTTCATCTCAAAGATAAACCAGTTATTGTCAGGAGTGTGTATTTATGCTATTATACCACTTGTTTTAGGAGCCACAAAAAACTTTTTTCTTTCCATTACCTTATACTTGCATGTTTAGGAGATCTTCAGGTGCTTGCTACATATTCATTTGCTTCCCTCAGGCTTTCACCAGAATCAGGAAAAAAGAAAAGTGGGGCTAAAGGGACAGAAGCTTCTCCACCACATAGCTACAAGCTTCCTTGTTATGTTTAGAATTCCTTGCCTTGCCAATTTCCATTTTCAAGAATTAGAAATGGGATCCTTACACTGCAGTCCCAAGTCTTTGGTGTGTTCACTATCAGCTGAGTATCATTATCTAGCTTGGTAATCTGAGACCCATTTACCATCCAACACTAGTAACAATGCAGTACACAGCAACTAAAAAAACTCCTGCTTTTAAACATAGCTCAGGGACTTGTGAAGAACACTTCCATCACTTCTCACAAGTAACAAACAGCCCTGGTGAAGAGCCCAGGAGCAGCCAGCTCAGCAGCTGATAACTGTACTGCTGAGATTCATTTCTGGCAGCTTAGAGCATCAATAGGTTTGAGTTACAGCCATGACGGCATTTTTTGATGCAGAGTTGGTATGAAGAACCAGCCTGAGCTTGTTCAGTTTAGGCTACACATTAGGATTAGCAGAGCAAAGATACACCAGTGACCATCTCTAATAGGAGCAACATTTGTTTTGAGCCAATTTGCCAGATATTCATTAAAGCCAGAGACATTACATGGGTGCAGTTAGCATATGGGCTGGCATTTTTGGTCTGAGGTAAAGACCTTACACATTTGACTGCTTAGTACTCTGGTTGTAATTTATCTCAAATGAGCATTTTTCCTAACTTTATTTTATAGCAGTAACATGTGGAGCAAAGAGCTGCTGGCTAAAATTCACTGTGTCACTAATTGCATTCACAGATATATGATGTCAAAGATTTCCAGTTCCAATAATAATAGATTTTAAAACTGTATATGTAAACAATACTGACTGTCCCCTTATTCAATTTTGATCTATCTCTTTGAAAAATATAATACAAATAAAAACAAAAATTAAGCAATGGGACATAGCAGACACTGTGAAAGTAATAATGCCATAATTGTATTCTTAGGACATATTGTGGTGGTTTTTACCCAACTAGAGAGCTGAGCTCCACCACAAGTGCCCTCTCACTCCCCCTCCTCAAAGGGAAAGAAGGAAAAAATATGATGAAAAGGGCTCAAGGATTCAGATAAAGACATAGAGATCACTCAACAATTATCATCATGGGCAAAACAGAGCAGCATAGGGATACTAATATAATATACTACCTATTATTGACAAGCTAGAGCAATGAGAAACAAAAAGCAAACTAAAACCACCTTCCCCTCA
>CM021763.1:57149773-57206184 GCA_011075105.1 Heteronetta atricapilla | reverse complement strand
CCCCCCCCCCCCCCCCCCCCCCAACCAGTGCAGGTGAATGGGGAATGGAGGCTGTGGTCAGTCCCTGACATTTTATCTCCACTGCTCCCTCACGGTCACTCTCTGCCCCTGTTCCACGTGGGGTCCCTCCCATGAGATGATGGGATGCTGTTCTAGTCTTTCACGAAAAGAGCCTGTGGGGGCTAGCCACAGGCAGCAGCTCTTCAACAACTGCATCCACACGGCTCCGTACCCCAGGTCCATCCATCCCCCAGCAGCAAACTGCTCCAGCACGGGTCCCCCACAGGTGGGCAGCAACTCCCCCCAGACCCCTGCTCCTGCGTGGGCTCCTCTCCACGGGCTGCAGTTCCGGCCCGGGGCCTGCTCCTGCGGGGGCTCTCCATGAGCTGCAGCCTCCTCCAGGCCACATCCACCTGCTCCACTGGGGGCTCCTCCACAGGCTGCAGCATGGAGATCTGCTCCGTGTGGGACCCATGGGCTGCAGGGGGACAGCCTGCTCCACCAGGGGCCTCTCCCTGCAGGGGAACTGCTGTTGCGTGCCTGGAGCACCTCCTGCCCTTCTGCTGCACTCACCTTGGGGCTGCAAGGCTGGTTTTCACTTCTCTCGCTTTCCAGCTTCTGGTGTGCAGTACTTTTTTGGGCCCCTTTCTTAAATCTGCTTTCACAGAGGTGCAAACAACTTTGCTTATTGGCTTAGCTCTTTGTAGCTGCAGGTCCCTTTGGAACCAGCTGAACCTGTCCTTTATGTAACATGGGACAGCTTCTGGATTCTACCAAAACCTTGACACGTAAGCCATATACATGTATACAGACTAAAAAGGTAATCAAGTGTGTCTGATTTTTCTTGTATGAAAGAAGATAGAGGGAGGGAGGAACTGTGATTAATACGTATCATACTTTAATTCTACCCTGCTCTGTTATGTTATTTCTTACCTAAGAAGATTTTTTTTTCTTTTTTATTGTTAGAAATTAATAATATAAGGATGAGCCATTTAAAAAGCTGCACAATTATTCTTGTTATATTACAGTATGTCATTATGGAGTGTTAATTCATAATTAGGTAATGTATGATGTGCTATCAAATCAGAAGTCTTCCTGAGTCCAGATTATTTTAATCATTACAGAAGAATACTTGTATCTGGTACAACAACTGACAACACCAATTCCCTTCCAAAGAAAGACCTTGCGGGGAAAAGTCAGACTTTGCACCTAAAGATTGTGCTGACCTCCCTTCTCTCTCTTGTTACCTCAGGCTGTCCATTGCAGAGGAGAGAATGGAAGTCCTTGGATTCCACAGCCCTGTCTCCTATTGGATTTAATATTCCTTCCTTCCTCCCTCCACTGTTACAGCTCTAGGCTGTAATTTACAAAAGAAAAAAAAAATAAAAATAAAAATAAAAAAATGTCTAGCTATAAAAAAGCTTCCTGAAAAGAAGATAGAGTTACTCCATAGAGTTAGGATAACATCTTTTCATCTTGGTTGAGCAGTATAGATTTATGTTCTACTCTTAACTTCAGAAAGATAAATGAACAAAATATTTCATGTTGTGGAGGATCAGTACATTTCAGTTTTATTCAATGGCTTCTCTCAATTCCCAGTGAACGCAGTTGTCATTTTTCAACTCATTTTGTAAGTTATGTATTTCTTACATGTTACAAGTTCTGTTTTGTGCTTAACTACCATGGCTATCACAACACATGGACTTGGGTAGATAAAACTTTGCATTTAAAATGTGAGACAAAAGAGAATGAATCACCAGCTATGTACTAAAGCTGATATCTAAAGAGTGGGTTTAAACTGAGCTAATGAGGAGTCAGAAACAAAGTATTTACCTGGTAAAAAGAGAAAAAAAAACATTTTCAAAATCAGAAAATAATTTGAAAGAATATCAGTCAAGAGATTTGAAAAAAAAAAAAAAAGACATACAATATGTCATCATTATGTCAGAGATGTTAATTAATGGTTCTTTTGTACTCTCTCACTGTATTTATGAAAACATGTCAGAATCCCAAAGGAATATTAGAAATTAAATGCCAGTGACATCTGATAGAGAAATATGGACTGCTCTGCTTTCCACTAGGTATTATCAGAAGCTTTTTTCCTACTCTTTCATTTTCAAATAAAATAGTATTGCATAATTTTGATTGTAAAGTATAAAAATAAAATAAAATGAAAAAACCTGCACCTGTGGAAAATATTCATCAAACTTATAGAAAAGCAGATAATATTATTTTCCATATTTCAGTCCTGAAATAATCAGAGCGACCAATTAATATAATTAATAGCGACCAAGGTCCTTGACTACCTTGGTGAGGACCCTGATCACTGGTTTTTGAGGCATCATTGGAGTGGAGCACATACTATGTGCTCTCAGCCTTCCAGACACTGTTCCAGTATATGTTCAATAATGTGAAATAAACAATATTTCTAATTACTTGTATGTAAATATTTATTTTAAAATATAATTAAATATTTTAATTATGTATATATTTAAATAAATAATTTTAAAATAAAGTGATAGAAAGTGAAACTATCAAAAAGAAAAGGAAAACATCTTACTACATTGCGGTGCTGGTGATTTGGATGTTTAGCTGGAGGAAAAAAAATGAATGCAAATCTACTGACCCAGCAGGCAGCACTAAACCCAGATCTATCTCAGATATTTTTTTTTGAGCTGCCAGGCAAGTAAGGCCAAAGAAACAGCTTTGTTTCTGGATAAAAATATGCATGCCTGTGTATAATCAAACTGTGTCTGCATATAACTTTTCAATCTGTGTAAGTTAATATATTCAAACAAAAATTGCTTTGCTAAAACATTTCTGACTGTCTCTGTTAAATATTTTACATAAATAACCCACCTAACACATATCCGCCAATACTCGTAGATCCATACGTATTACTGAAGATTAAATACACATAGGGGTCTTACTTCCAGAAAATTTACTATTGAGTGAGTTTGGATATCTTTAAGTAAAATTTCCAGCGCAGTTTATAGAAGTTTTGTGTTAGTAAGGACTGTGGGAACTAACCCTCATATTCTGTGCTATAAGTTGAGGGCTTTATATGAACATGTATTCAACTTTATTAATTTATTTATGTGAAGGTTATTCCTCTTTCTGTAGAACACAATTCAGATGCTTAAATTTATTTTTGATATATTCTTTAGTAGTAGTTTTTCTGTTGTAATTTAGTCTCACCTATAACAAATTCTGCAAAGAGTATGAAACGTTATTGAAATGACATTTTACAGAGACCCATGTAATTTGATTAAGCTCCTGACAGTTTTAGTAATGTTTTAATAAGGCCAAAAGAATTGCTAGAAGCTTCTAGTGAATATTTACTTTTGTAGGAACCACAGTCTAGATTAAAATGTTCTAAAAGCCTTAATGCTAAGAAAACATTTTCAACTGACAGCAAAATTAATGCCACTTAGAAAAATAGATACATACTATATGACAACTTCTTCCAGTGTTGGAATGTCTTTAGGGATGTCAAGAAATCTGCAATGGTCATATGTCAGCTATGAACTTGGTCCTTTGTTGTTGTTGTTGTTGCTTTCTCCTTTTTTGTTTGTTTGTTTGTTTGTTTGTTTTTTCTCTCTCTCTCTCTCTCTCTTTCTTTTTTTTTTTTATTCCTTTCTCATTTAGGCTACAATATACAAAATCAAAATAAAAACATTCTAAACTTTTCACTCACTTCTTTTGGCTACAACGAGCAGCAAAGCTATGAAGACCTGAAAATAGATAGTTGCCTTAGCAAGTATACATGGTTTCAGCTAGGTTTATACGTCTTGTTTTTATGACCTGGTCTGTTATGCTAGTAAATTAGTTAACACTAAGGATAATTTCCTGCACTGAAATGTAGTCATCTATGAGGACATCACCTGGTGTGGTTTTGATAAATGCCACATGAAATATTGTCAAGCATCACTTTAGAACTCTGAGCACACATGGGCTATCCCAATGCCTTCAACCAGCCTATTCTGGTAGATGAAGTCTAATAAGCATTAATGGACATCCCATTTCAGTCACAGCTCATGCTTGTGTGCATTTCTGGGCACGTTTAATTGACTAGCATGGACACAGCTTTGGCATATTTAGTATATTTAGTTCAGGAATGCTGTGCTTGTTACAGTCACCTCTTGACTTCTCTGTAGCAATGTCCTGAAATCTAACTTTCAAAGACTGATAGACAACAAAAAACTACTGTTTTCTGTACACAAAATGTTTCTTATGGCTTATTATTACGTATTGGCAGGCACATGTGGGTAAATTTGAGTCTACTATAGACTCTTAAAATTCAAACAGCAGCAGTACCTGCAAAGAACGTTCTTATTAGGTATCTTTTACCTAAAAATATAACTTCAGAAAAAATGTTTATGGCTTCTTTTTAGTTCATAGTCTCAAGCTTATGCCTGAATACAGTGATATGCCAAAACTGGCTGAGAAAATAAAAAGGCAAAGAGTGGGTTAGAACTCATGGTTCAAGTAGTGAGATTTCAGTGCAAAAGAATTACCAGCATTTTTGAATTATCCTTAAGGTTTTTGACCAATACAATTGGGAAGGAAAGAAATACAGTAAGAAAAAAAGCACAAAAAGGTGAGGTGTGAATTGTATATAAACATATCTTGCTTGGGTTCTGGAAAAGACCTTGCAAAGATATAGTGATATCACAGGTACACAGCTTCACATACCTCCCTGAAAAAAAATGGCCAGAGTCAGTAAGAGCAAATAAGAAACTCCTCATCAACACTTCCTTGATTCTGATCTTTATTTATTTATTTGTTTATTTAATTATCATTCACCACATAGCAAAATAATTCACAATGCCTTTTTTCCAAACTTAGGAAAGAACAGCATTTGACTTTTACTTGGGCTGAGGACTGTTTTAAGTAGTTTCTTCTCTCTGAAATAAAGAGGATACATTTTCACATAAATAAAATTCAAACTCAAAAGGCTGATTGCCAGTCTTGCTTACAAACTCACTTTCCGGCTGACTATACTCAGGTATACCACATTTCTATGTCCCAGTCTTCTTAATCTTCAAAATCTCAGCTTCTTGCTATTGAAAAAGGAGGAAGCATAATTGCTTCAGGATTTTTTATTCAAAAAGACAGATTTCTTTGAGATTCAACAGTATGCTTAAATGCATCTTATTATTGGAATCCTCAACAGAACTGAGTGAGTGTGAGGCACTTACTTCTCAGTAAGTCCAACACTTAAACCCTAATGGAGAAATTTAATGTAATGCAAGATGGTGTTAAACAGCACTGGGAATAAAAATTTTGCTTGCATAAATTTAATCAGTCCCCAAAGAGTCATAAAATACTTTTTAAAGCTGTTATGCTTCCAAAGGGTATAAAACATAATAGACAGTCCATTTATGTGTTAGTTGAGAACAGAGTCAAGTTAAAGTTTACAAGGACAGTAAAGAAAAAATAATTCTGCATCATAAAAATGTTATCACAGTATTTGTTTCATTAGCTGTTTAATTTACTGTGCTTATCTCAGGAAAACAGTAATTAAGTCTAGAGGAAAAAAATCCACTGTGTTTTACAAGAAACCAGTTATCAATAGTTCTTAAATTAAAAATAAGGCGGGAAACAAAATTATGCCAACTTTCTCATATTTTGTCCAAGTGTTTTTGTGGAAATGGGCAAGGGGTTGGTGCAAAATAAAAATCAGCATATCACTGTTCAGCAGTGTCCTCAACATTTCTCCCAAGATTTTTCCCAAGATTTCTCATTGTTTGGTATATTTAGTCAAACTTCAGTTCCAGTGGCATTTAAAAGGAAATCCACAAATTATAAAAGGCATATCTGTACCTTCATTTCATGAAAACAACGAAAGTTATCTATCCTAACAGTGGAAATTATCATTCAGACTATCATCTATGAAACTGTAATGGTCTCATAAAATTGTCATTCCTGTTGTTTCTGAGAGACATGACTATGTTTTTCTTTGCCATAGGACAATCATGGCCATGAGTTTACTATAAAAATCACTGGGGCACTAGGATAGTAAAATTATCAGAGGTAATATGCAATCAACTCAACCAACTTAATTTTGAATGCAAAACTCAGAAAAAAAAAAAAATAGACCTCAAGCACTGCAGATGAAAATGTTTCTGTAAGAATTTTCCAGAATTACCTTACAATAAAAGAGTAAGTGCAGATTGAAAACACTACTGATGGAATCCAACACTACTGATGGAATCCAACACTACTGATGGAATTTCCTTCTTTCTGTAAAATGAAAGTCAACCACCCAGAGAGAGAGATATAAAGCTACAAGGGCCGTATCCTAGGGAATGCAGATCTCTTTGAAAAATGTTAAAAATATAAAAATAAAAATCAACTCACAAGTGCATATGTCTTTACAGATAAGCTAGATGTAAATTTCCCCACAGTTCCCTGAATTCTGTACTTTTGACTCTTTATGTGTCCTCAGGCACCAAAACTTATATACACCTAAGAAATCCTCCTTGATCTTCTCTGAACTCATAAGGAGATTAGTAGCTGCTTCTAGGCAAGAAAGCAAATAAGAGATTTAATAAAGTGCTTTAAATGAATTCTGAGATGACAAAATAGTTGCCTGGCAGATTCTTATGCATAGAATGCAGAGGTGTTCTTTATATTTTATTTATTTTATTTTATTTTATTTTATTTTATTTTTTTTAAATATTTTATTTATCTTTTTAAAAAATATTTTATTTATTTTGTTTTATTTTACTTTATTTTACTATATTTTATTTCATTATGTTACTTTATTTTCATTTATTTTTATTTAATGTTATTATTTTACTGCCTAAAAGTTTCACGCTTTCACTTCTCAATCAGGCTAAGCAAGGTGGGGCAAGAGACAAATCTCTAGGATTAAATCATGTATGGCATTGTGAGGAAACTAGACCACTGGCTAGAGTTCTTGTTAGGAGGTCATAGTCAATCAGGGAGAGGAGGGGAGCAGAACACATTTGTAAATGGTTTATATCAATTCCTTAAGCTGGCTTCAAATTAAATGCTTGTTTACTTGTTTCGTCAGAGCTAAAGAACAGAACTCTGAAGAAGCCACACTACTCTCAGCTCTGGAGAGTCTCTTTAACTAGTCTGGGGACATTGCAGAACATGGTAATCAGGGGCACATCAGAAGTACCTACATACTCAAGGAATGAGGTTTCTTTTAGCTGCTGACTATGGCATTGTGGTGGTTTTACTTGGGTGGGCAGCCAAGCTTCACCACAACCACGCTCTTACTCCCCCTCCTCAAAGAGGAACAGGGAGAAAATATGATGAAAAGGGCTCAAAGGTTGAGATAAGGATGAGGAGATTGCACAGTAATTATTGTGATGGGCAAAACAGACTCAGTGTAGGAAGATAGAAAGATTTATTACCTTTTACTAACAAGCTAGAGAAGTGAGAAACAAAGGAAAGAAACCAAAAGCACCCTTCCCCCCATCCACCCTCTTCCACCTACCCCCACCCAAGCAGTGCTGGGGAATGGGGGAATGGGGGTTATGGTCAGTCTATAGCACTTCTCCACCGCTCCTTCTCGGTCACTCTCATCCCCTGGGCTGTGGGGTCCTTCCCACTGGATGCAGTCCTTGCCAAACTGATCCGGTGTGGGCTTCCCACAGGTAGCAGCTCTTCAAGAACTGCTCCAAATATGGGTCTGTACCACGGCGTCCATCCCTTGGGAGCAAACTGCTCCAACCTGGATCCCCCATATGCAGCAGCTCCTGCCAGGTCACCTGCTCCTGCATGGGCTCCTCTCCATGGCCTAGCGGTCTGGCCCAGAATCTGCTCTGGCAGGGGTCTTCCACAGGCCTCATTCTCCATTGGTGCAGTTCCACTTGCTGCATGGTGGTCTCCATGGGCTGCAGCGTGGAATCCTGCTCCACCATGGTACTCCATGGACTTCAGGGAGACAGCCTGTTTCACCATGGTCCTCACCACAGGCCGCAGGGGACTTCTGCTCCGGTGCCTGGAGCACTTCTCCCGCTCCTTCTTCACTGACCTTGTCACCTGCAAGGCTGTTCCTCACTTCTCTCACTCTCCCAGTTGCTGTGTGGCACAGTGGTTTTTTATTATTATTATTTTTTATTGTATTTATTTATTTATTTATTTATTTTCCCTGTCTTAAATACGCTCTCACAGAGGTGCAAAACAACATCACCAACATCACTTATTGGCTGAGCTCTGGTCAGCAGTGGGGCCCTTACCAAACATGGGGCAGCTTCTAGATTCTTCTCACAGAAGCCACCCCTATGGCCCCCTGCTACCAAAACCTTGTCACATAAACCCACTACAGGCATCTGTCTACGCCATGCTCCCCTGTCCTGGATCTGCAAAGTACACCACAGATCAATAAATCCAGTGTTGGGTAGGGGCAATGTCACTGCAACTCTATACAGCTGTGAGAAGAAAGGAGGAGAGAGATTCTAACAGTCTTTGAGACTGTGTAAATTGCAGAAAAAAAAGTAGCATGGTTTGAGGTTGTAGAAGTTGTAATATTCACTCACTTAAACTGAAGGGTCAACTTGGCTCTTCAGCACAGGGGTCTTCTGCTTTTAATGCCAGAAACTTTAAATCAGAAAACAAATAACTTCTCCCTTCCCTTCCCTTCCCTTCCCTTCCCCTCTCTTCCTCTCCCTCTCCCTCTCCCTCTCCCTCTCCCTCTCCCTCTCCCTGCAGCATGGAGATCTGCTCTGCCATGGGACCCATGGGCTGCAGGGGGAAAGCCTGCTCCACCAGGGGCCTCCCCCTTCAGGGGGACTGCTGCTGCCTGCCTGGAGCACCTCCTGCCCTCCTGCTGCACTGATCTTGGGGGCTGCAGGGCTGCTTCTCTCTCATTTTCTCATTCCTCTCTCAGCTGCTGTTGCAGTAGTTGTTTTTTGTTGTTGTGTTTTTGTTTGTTTGTTTGATTGATTGATTGTTTTTTCTTTCCCCTTTCTTAAATCTAATCTCACAGGCCCAACCAGGGTCACTTACTGGCTCAGCTCTGGCTAGCAGTGGGTCCCTTTTGGAGCTAGCTGAAACTGGCTTTTATCTAACATGCAGCAACTACTGGATTCTTCTCACAAATGTTAAACCTGAAGCCCCCCCATTACAAAAACCTTGCCATGTAAACCCAATACAGTCACTTTGTTCACCCTAGAGAAGAGGAGAATGAGAGATGACTTCATGGCGGCCTGCAGCTTTCTCATGAGAGGCGGCAGAAGGGCAGGCACTTCTGTCTTCTCTGTGGTTACCAGCAATATTAGACCTGAGGGAACTGGATGAATTTATGACAGGGAAAGTTCATGATGGATGTTAGGAAATGGTTCTTTGAGAAGGTGATTGGTCACTGGAACAGGCTCCCCTATTGGGGTGTTCACGGGTGCAACCAGGAGTTGGAATCAATGATCTTGTGGCTTCCTTCCAACTCAGGATATTATGTGATTTGCTATATCCATGTTACCAAGGCATGGGAAACTTGTTCACATAAGACATCCATTTTTATTATTATTATATTATTATTATTATTTAATTTTTTTTATTCTTTTCCTGATGTGTTTCTTAGTAGAAGTGATGTAACGTCACTTCTATATAAGTGCAGTGTAGGAAGAAGTGTTTGACATATGGGTCAGACTGATACCCTAGCTTTCCACCTTTTAGTGTTAGTAAGTTCTGTCCTGCATTACAGACATCAGTATTTAAGTACAAAAAACAACAGCTCTGTCCTTGAGCATGATGTCTCTCAGCTGTCATGTCTGAGTCCAACCCCGAAGGCCTTTTGTCTAATGGAAGCGGAGATGTCTAACCTTGTCTTATGGACTTTAGACCAGCGTGCTTCAAGAACTGGGCAGTCTAAGGGGGGAAAACTCTGGCAGAAGTGTTGAATCTATGTTGTCACAGTAGACAAGAGGAGAGAAAAATTAAAGAATGGGTCAATCCAGAAGAAAAATAATCTCAGAGGAATGCTGTGCTATTTTGTCCACAGATTCTGGTAAGTACTAACAGAGTCTCCAACAGTACCCCACAATTCTATTCCCAGCATAGCTTCAAATGAGAATATAAGAGAACCCTTGTGAATAAAATACATCACTTAGCAGAATATGCTTTTCCTGCAAGATGAAGGAGATTATGGACCAGAGCAATGTCTGTCACAATATGCACGTATTGTAATAATAGATCAAAGACTCTATGTCTTTCCTGCTTTTCTCATGATCTGTAGTTTATCTGGATCCATGACTAGTCAAATCAAGGCTTGGCTCTCATGTGTGGTCAGGACCAACAAGAATGCTCAGAGTTGACATGGGATTAATTAAATTAAATAGACATTTTTCTTACTTTTGACACATTGTTTCAGTTTCTTTTCTAATTTAGGAAGATGTCGACATCATTTTGCTCTCATTCATATTCTTATTAATTTAGGCACCGGGATTAACCTCATGACCCTGTATAATATTGACATGAGAATTACTAGGAGGTTGTGTTTTCAGATTGCATATCTTTCACTGCTGGTGATAGCATTCTTGAAGGTTAACAGAAATATATATATATTCAGAAATACATATATTCAGAAATATATATATATATATATAATATATATATATTGTGTCTCAGTATCTAAAATGGAAATAAAGGAGATGGATACAGGTTTGAAAAAAAATGAAAAAAAAAAAGTGTCTTTAAGAATCTGATCTGCTTCTCAGACCTCAGACACACATCTTTTACTAAATCTATTAAACCAAGTGGTTTTATTTCTCTGTTTGCTTGCAGGAGTTTCCCAAACTTCATTCTTGCTGCCTGTTTCCTTTGAAGGTCATGAACATATTGCACAGTACAGTATTAGAAGCTCCACAACAAAATCAAAGTTAAAAAGATCATTAGTTTTCTTTTCTTCCTTATATGATGCATATGTAATAAAGTTTCCAGGGGAAAAAAAAAAAAAAAAAAATGGAAGATTAATAGGTAGAAGAACTATAATATAACAGAGTGCCTGCTGGTAAATCCACGGGACAGTGATATTAGTGTGACTGATTTTCTCTGATGTCATTATCTTCTTTGTCATTCTAGATTCCCCAAACTTTAGTGCTCTACAAGATTCATGGGGAATAAAAGCTTATTTTGCCTGTGAAAAAGTATTCACTTCAGGTTATGATTATACTACAGATTTTATTAGGAGTTAATGTATTATGTAAAAAATTCAATTTAATAACACTTTTCTCTAAGCCTATAATAGTTATAGGCTATGTTTCTAAATGAAGTAATACTGACCAAATGATTCCAAGGCATTGAAGTTCCTCATACCTTTTGTTGTAAAGACTCCCTCATAAGGGAACAATAGCATAATAAAATGAGTTAAATTTTCTTGGAAAGCCTGATTTATTTATTTATTTATATTCAAACTGTTAATGGTTTTATTATTTGTTAGCTCTAATCTAGTAAACTAAAGACAAAAGGACAGAAAGCATCTATATCATTCAAACAAATGATTTCAAATGATTCAAACAAACTAATCATTCAAACAAATGATTTGCAATCTTTGAAAAATTGTCCATAGTCCAGTATATTCATTTTGTTCAAAACACAGGAAATAAGAATCCTACTGTTGTTTTCGGTTGTTGTTGTTTTGTTTTATTTAACATGGTAACAAAATATTATCCCCATTTTTTTCTAAAGTAGGGTTCAACTCTCCTAAGAAACTTTTACAGAAGGTAGTACTACTACTAGTTTTCTGGTGCAGTGCTCACTCTTGAACACTGTCCACCCCAGAGGCAGACAAATATTATATATGTACATACTGCAACAAGGAAAGACCAGCCGATCCATTATTTTTCTTCTTTTTCATTTAAAGAAAATCATTAATCACTTATAATAAAAATAAATAAATAATACATTAGAAGAAACAGGCAGCATTACTTAGCAGACAAACTGGCATCATAGTCCATAAGACTAATGGAAAGGAATTTTGTGGTGTGTGTAAATCTGCTGCACTAAGCCTGCATTTCATAAGTATCCAGTGTCCTTTGTTGAAGTCTAACATGGATGTTCTGTGGGAATCAGCTCTACTTATATTTAATTACAGTAATTAATCTCTGGAAGAACTCACCAAACCCTGCCAAAAGGGAATTTATGCCCATTCATTAATTTCAATACTATAAATTACTCTTCATATGCAATTTTTTTTTTTTTTTTTGGTACTAAGTTTTCTACATAGTTACATCATTACTAAACAGTATTGCTTTGTATCTCCTCATAAAAAGAAGCATACAAACATGATATTGAATCACAAGTTTTTAAAGCAGTAGCCCTGTTATTGATAATTTATTCTGATTCCATAGAAAATAAAGGCTGTAGAACACCGTATGCTTCTGACCAAATCTATAACTTCTCTGTAATATGTAGCTTTCTATTTAGAATTAAATCTAAATTATCACCATATTCCTGGGTGAGCTGTTTCAGGGGCTGATTGTTGTGGTGATACATTTCTGATAAATTCAAGCATATACTAAAAAATACAATAAATATAACTCTGGCCCTATTAAAGTCAAGAGCAAGATTTTTAGGGATTTCATTGTATCAAGGACTTCCCACAAGGAGTTTGTTTGCTTCCTGTTTTTAACTTCTAGGGATAGTTTATGTTGTTTTTTTTTTTTGTTGTTGTTTGTTTGTTTTCTTGTAGGCAGGCATACTACTATAATATTTCTTTGCATGTTATGAGTCTCCTGATAGATTTAAGGGGCTACATGTTGGTAAAAAATTATAAGAATATAATATATTTATTCAAGAAATTGTGTTTCATGCTGAATTGCTGTTCATGTTGATTTATATTCACTAATCATGGTGGGAAAAAAAAATCAATTGCCAACGTAAAACCAATCTGCATAGCAAGGTGGATTAAAAAGATGAAGAAAGTGAAGAGTAAACATACAAAGTAAAACAAATAGGAAATTCAAAACCAAAATACTCCAAAACGAGTATTAGGGAACATGAACAATGCCAGATCTCCATGGGAAACTTCTAGAACAAAGCAACTACAGGAAGTAGTTAGTTACTACTAACTACAGTTAATACTGTTGTACCTGTAAATTAGTCAGTATATTTATCAGTATTGCAAGGCAGAGAAAGTGAAAGCTAATCTTAAAACAAGAAGACACAGAAGTGTCACAAACAATAATTGTACCAAGCATCTATGCCTTCATCTTTTTATGAATGATGAATGATTCTAAAAGGGAATTGATACCTGCAACTGATGTCTGCTGTGTTTTGGCAGGGCGAGGAGGGAAGGTGCTGAAGCTTGGCCAGCTCAACAAAGGAGTGATGGTATCCACCTGGCAGAAGGCTGTGGCCTCACAGAGCTCAGCACCCACCACAACCAGTGCAGCCTCCCAGACAGCTCTACGGGGACCATGCTGCCACCCAGGTGTCAGGCTGCAGGGTGTGCTGCACTCTTACACCAGTACAGGATGGCAGTAACAAGCACAGCTGGGGGAGATGTGCCCAGACTGAAGAAGTACTTGGCATGGTGGCAGAGCTTTGGGAGGAGGTGGGCATACTAGGAGGAGCATTAGGGAGTCAGAGATTGAGATAGGGTAGGGCTCTGCCATCTCTGAGGCAAGCTCCCCAGCCAGCCACAGTTACTGCACAAGAAACAAAGGTTCCCCTCTCTCCTTGCCACAGAGGGAAGGAATCTAAGAGACGGAGGAGTGGAAGCAGGTTTCTGTTCATTGCAGCAGATAAAGCCCCCTGCGGCATACCTCACTTTCCCAGGTGCCCCTACGCAATGCGTATGAGGCTCTGAAACTTGACGGGCAAGCAAATGATGATGTGGATAAAGGTTCATCCACATTGGGGGGATTACCCAGGACAAGTCAACCTACGTCCTGCATCACAACAACCCCCACCAAGAAAAAAAGAAGAGTTACAGTCATAGGGGATTCCTTCTGAAGGGAATGGAGGACCCAATTTGTTCAGACCTGACCCATAAGGAAGTCTGTTGTCTCCCTGGGGCACAGGTAAGCGACGTTGCTTGGAGAGTCACTCGCCTGATATGTCCCTCTGATTATTACCCCTTATTGACTTTTCAAGTTGCAGCGATGAAGTGGCAAAGAGAAGCCAAAGAGCAATCAAAAGGGACCTTATGGCTTTGGGGGGATTGGTTGAGGGATCAGGTGCACAGGTAGTGTTTTCCTCTATCCTTCCAGTAGCAGGGAACAATATTGAAAGGACTAGGCAGACCAAGCTGATCAATACATGACTCTGAGGCTGGTGCTACTGACACAGTTTAGTCTTTCTTGATTATGGGATGGTCTACGTCACACTGGGCCTACAGACTCCTGACAGGGAGCACCTTTCTCTGAGGGGGAAAAGGATTTTTGCCCAGGAGTTGGTAGGGCTAACTGATGGGGCTTTAAACTAGATTTGAAGGGGGAACGGGACAAAACCAGGCCCACTAGTGATAAGCTATGGGACTTACAGTGAGCTGTTTCAGGGGGTGATTGCTGTGGTGATACAATTCTGATAAATTCAAGCATATGCTAAAAATACAGTAAACGTAACTCTGATCATATTAAAGTCAAGAGCAAGACTTAGGGATTTCATTGTGTTAAGGACTTCCCCCAGTTATAGTTACAGAGATTCAGGAAAGATAAAAATGCACTGGCAGCAAATGTTGACAAAAGATCCAGTATGTGGTCTGTGGAGAATATATTGGCAATTGACAGTGCCTGAGTCAGAAGTGAGATGAGAGGGAAGGAACTCCGTCTGAGTTTTGAGGTAAACAAGGCAGATGGAAACAGAAATGGAGCACAATAGGAGGAAAAGAAACTGACAGTTCCAGAGAGTCTCAAGAGAAATACACTAAAATTACAGAAAAATAAGCCTGGACAAGTCTTTTAAGGATCATTTAACTTCCTCCGTATTTTATCAACTCTGATCTGTGTCACTTTCAGCAAACAAATTACAAACACACTTTAGAAGACATATATACACTTATGATAGAATTTGTCTTACCTCTTAAAGCAGTGTTGAACCACCCATTCTGGGACATCATATAATAATCTCTAAACTAACTATTTCTTGGTGCAGTTTAACCCTATAATTTCTTTATTTATTTTCAGTAGGAATAGATCAGAGAAGTTGCTTCCCTATCTCTTTGCTGCTGCCTTTTATCCATCTAAAAACTGTTAGCATGTTTAGCTCTCAGCTTCCTGACTGTAAACATTCCTACACTTTTAATCTTAATATATACGTCATTTTTCTAGCTTTCTGATCATTTCACTACTTTCCTTTGAATTTTATCCTAATTAGATGTTCCTATAAAAATGAGCAAGGAACTCTTTCTGATCTACCTAGGAAGCACATCATGAAATATATGTTCTTGTGTTTACTGGGAACTAACACTGTTAAAACTAGGAAAAACTATTATGTCTCAATCCTGTTCAGTTCTCAGCTTACAAATCACTGAAGTCACAATGAAGCTTCAGATTGTGTAAAAACAAATTTCCAAGCAGCAGTAGAAGTAGAGGTTCTGTTTTCCAGAAATGCTGGCTTTATCTCTAATGTAACTCTAAGAATATTTGCAAAAGAGCTTCACTCACTCTAGTTAAATCACAGCATCTATCATAGTTAGGTGATCATCTCAAGACTCCTGAATCATCAAACATTTGGCAGATGAAAATATAAACAAACAAACAAAAATGTATTGTCCCTTTTTCACAAATTAAACCACTGTTGTGGTTTCACCCTAACGGACAACTAACTTTACCAGTCCCCCTTTCCCACTCCCCCTCTCAAAGAGAGATTCAGGGGAGAAAGTATGATGGGAAAGTAAAAGACTCATGGGTTGAGATAAGGATTTTTTAATTAAAGGGGACAGAAGGAGAAAAAAATAATAATAACAATAATTTAGTAAAAAAAAAAAATAAAATAGTAAAATTAGAGTGAATTTAGAAATGTTTATTAGCATGAGATGAAATATTCTCCAGAAGAGTCTGTACCTTTGACTCTAAAGGGAGCTGAAAGTTACTTGCTGAAAAGTACATCTGTACATTTGGTTTTATAAATCCCAGCCTAAGTGTCCACATATTATAGCAATGTAGTTTGGAATCTCCTATCTGATGTCCAGTTTTCATTTCAGTCTCCATCTACAAAGAAACAAAGAAGCAAACAAGAAGGCGTACATTTGATGGAAACAAAAACTCTCCTTCCACTTATTTTCTTTGAAAATAATCTAATATTTTTCTAAGGTACCCCGCAACAATGCTATTATTTAACCATAAATCAAGATGCCAACATTATTAATAATGGAAAAATGCAATAAAAATAAATTTCCTTCCGTATGGAGAAGATATAAGAAAACCCACATAATCCACAGTTTGTTGTAATTCCTTTTATTTTCATGATTTGCATAGGCAAACCATGGAAGACATCTCTAATTCTGCTTCTAAGTAAGTATCACCTTGTGTTAGCATATACCTTTTCAGTGTAATACACCAATGCTTGTAAATATTCAAAGAACCCTTTACCTCAAACCAACTCTATTTCCACTTCAGTATACAGCAGAGAAAATTTAGAAGGTAGTCACTAAGAATAAGACCTGCATGTACTTTTTGCTGACATACCTTAGGAAGTCAGAATTTTCCATTTGAAAGGTAATGACTGATATATTTTCCAGCAAATCTTGCTGATCATTTTTCAGGGCGACAGAGATAATACTTTTCTGATCAACAAATCTTAACAGCTACGCTAATTTTACATGTCTTTCTGCCTCCTAGCAGTAACTAACTACATGCTAGAAATTCTAATTAAGGAAATGCTTTCAGACAGTGCATGCCCTCATTAAACTGGTGATAATTGTTGCTTTCATGATAACTGCCCTTCTGCATCTCTTGATTGTCTTTGTACTTTTTTTTTTTTTTTTTTTTTTCTTTTTTTCAGTTTAAGAAGTATGTTTGCTCCTCCTTCCTTTCTGTATTTACCAACATGGGCTATATACTGATATGAAGGCTACACTTATGCTAGTAAAATGAATAAAGACAGAACATGAGTCCAAACACAATCATCCACGTTTTTTAGCTGTTATCACCCATGACCTAGTTTTGACCCATGCCAACTAGCAATCTCCATGGCTTTATAAAATGCCTAGTTCACAGTTGCATGGGATCAGAATCATTCTTAATAGAGAAAGGAGAGTTTACTGGCATTGGTAAAATTTGCACCGCACCAGAAGGTCTTGGGACCAGGGAACAGTTGCCTGATCATTTTATTTAGTACCATAACTGTAATTGGAAATATTATCCTTTTGAAAATCTAGTATTTCTAGGAGATCTGGGCTTAAAGAACTGTGTTTACATGTGTGTTTAAAAAAGTTCACTTTTTTTTTTTTTTTTTTTTTTTTTATCAAGAACCAGAGGAGAAACACTTTACCAGCTGAAATAAAAACAGCATGTTCTCCATACTTATTATTCCCAGATAAGAATTATAATGGACAGCTAAGACCAATTAAAGAGATACAAACATTAAGGAAATAAAATTGAAGAAGTATTCATGCAGCAAGCATACATTCATTTATATGGCACAGTTGCATTCTTTCTCATGCCTGAGCTTCCGCTACTGAAAACATTAATGGTAATGAAGTTGAAAAAAACTCCTTGGTGGATCTCTGAGCATATCTATTAGGGATATACCAAACAGGAAATGTATGTCATGTCTCTGCCAGATGCTGTGGTTTCCAGGAAAAAAAAAATCTGTGATTTTGTCTGATGGAAGAATAGCTGAAAGGATGGTAGCAGCACAGTGGAGAAGGTGTTCCTAAGGCCAAAATATGTAATCAACTCACCAATTATTTACTAGACATGCACTTCCCCTTTCTCGCTCCCGAAAACGTGACAGCAAAATCAAACCGCCAACAACAAAAGCAAAAACCCTCCACTCCCTGATAAAGAACAAGTCTCATTACATATTTTTAGCTGCCTAAAGTGAAAATTTTCACCTTTCTTGACACAGCAATCTCATCTGATACTGGAAATGTCAACTTTCCTCCATTCCTTTCCTCCATTCCTTACAAAGCATCTACTGAGTGCTTAGTAAGAGGTACGGACAGAATAACAGTGGAAGAGTAGCAGATCCCTATTTGCCTATTTGACTTGCATATACTCTTGATTCTGCTTTTGTTCATCTTATGACCTCTAACATTAGGTGTTCAGAGTCAATCTGCAGCAAACAGACTACATGGATTAACATAAGGACAATGAATAATCACAATAAAAAATGAATAAGGCTACAAAAAAGGCCTGAAATAATAAATCTTCTTTTAGCTGGAATTCATTGAATTAGGGAAGCTAGGAATATTCTTTACAAAGTGAATATGTAAACTGATGCATGAGAAATAATTCTCTTATTTGCTTGACATTCTTAATTCAACTCACAGGGAAAGAAATGTAAATTTTAGCAGTCTCAGGATAATCTTGATTTCATATAAAGCCATGTCAGCCAGTAATGTGATTCCAGAGATGCTGAAAAACAGTATCATATATCAGAAGCCCATCCTTTCAATTTCCAATGAAAACAAGTTTTGAAAAAATAGCTGAAGCTGATTTCAAGAGTCATATAGAAAGTATATGTTGTTTAAGACAGTGGAGAAAGTTAGTGAATGAAAGTTCCTTTTCCTCATTTTTTTTTAAATGAAGAAGTATGAAATGTCTGCAAAGCTACATCCCTTCTTTCTTGCTTTAGTGGGCTCATTTAATGAAACAGGGAAACAATTCTTTCTGATGTGAACGTGCTCTGCAGTCATTGATTTTTTGTATATTTTTGTTATCTGCCTCCAGAGAGGTTCTATGTTCCATTATATTCTAACAGATGAGATCCCACAGGAGAGAATTCAGATATTGGAGTGCACTGGAAGAAAAACAGGAATTTCAGGAACATCTTCTTCTAAAGTTTTTCTCAACCTTCCATGGCTCAGAAGTAGTATTCAGCCAGTTAGTAGTGTTTCAGACTTGGCATGTTAGGTTATCTGACTTGTCAGATTTACCTTTTCAGGTTTTTGGTTAATTTAGAAGAAAAAAAAAAAAAAAAAAAGCTCAATTTTTGAGTACCACAAAAAGCAGTCAAAATTCTTTGCATTCTAAACCCCTATGGAGGTTTTTGTACTTGCAAGAAGTTTGCAGCATATGGATTTGCGCTAGAGCATATAACCAGGATCTATTTTATTTGAGGAAGTGAGAATTTCTGAAAATTTTCTTCACCACCTTCTTATTTTGAGGTAATTATTTCCATAATTACCATTATGGAAAACCCTTTAGGTTTGCTGCATGCTTGCAGAGGGATTCAAGGTTGGCTCAGAAACCTGGGTAATTCACAAAAGTGAAGCTAGAACAAACTAAAACAGCAGATACACTGCCTTCAAGCTCCACAAACCAAATAGTTTTCATACACTTCCTCAGACATTTAAGTAGCAAATGTTCTCCTCCACTGCAACTATAAACGATAAGGAATAAGTTGCAATAAACTATCCTCTTTTGATAGTCCAAGCTGGCAGAAAAGATATTGGAGAGAGAAGCCCGAAGACTATCAAACGGGACTTGAGGAGACTGGGACAATTAGAAGATGGAGCAGGAGTACAGGTTGTGCTTTCCTCCATCCCTACAGGGACGGATACAGACAGGACTCGGAAAGCCCACCTGATAAACAGGTGGCTCAGTGCCAAACTGAGTGCCAAAACAGAATTTATTTATTTATTCTTTTTTGACAACGGGACACTTTACTCAGTACCCTGCCCACTAACTGCAGATGGGTCCCACCTGTCTCGAAGGGGAAAACAGACACTAGTGCAGGAGCTGGCAGGGCTCATTGAGAGGGCTTTAAGCTAGGTAGAAAGGGGAGGGGGATGGGGACAGGGTGGGAATAAGGCTCGTTAGAGATGTGTCAGGCAGAACAGTGTCAGAGTCAGGGGAGCAGGCAATGGCCCAGCTGAAGTACATCTACACTAATGCATGCAGCATGGGCAACATACAGGAGCTGGAAGCCACAGTGCAGCAGGCTAGCTATGACATCATCACTGAAACGTGGTGGGACCACTCCCATGACTGGGGTGCTGCAATGACTGGCTATAGGCTCTTCAGAAGGGACAGGCAGCACAGAATGAGTGGTTATGTGTCTCTCTATGTTAGAGAGTGTTTTGATGTTGTTGAACTCGAGACTGAGGCTGGGAATGATAAGGTTGAGTCCCTATGGGTTAGGATTGGCAGGAAGATCAACGAAGCAGGCATCCTGGTTAGGGTCTGTTACAGACGGCCAAACCAGGATGAAGAGATGGATGAGGAATTCTACAGGCAGCTGGCAAAAGTTGTGAAATCATAAGCTCTTGTCCTTGTGGGGGATTTCAACTTCCCAGACATATCCTGGACATGTAATACAGCTTAAAGGAAGCAGTCTAAGAGGTTTCTGAAGAGCGTGGAAGATAGTTTCCTGATGCAACTGGTTAATGAGCCTACCAGGGGAGGTGCCCCACTAGACCTTCTGTTCATAAACAGAGAAGAACTGGTGGGAGATGTGGTGGTCGGGAGCCATCTTGGGCAGAGTGACTATGAAATGGTAGAGTTCTCTATTCTTGGTGAAGTCAGGAAGAGGACCAGTAAAACTGCTGTCTTGGACTTCCAGAGGGCAGACTTTGAGCTGTTCAGCTCACTTGTTGTCAGAATCCCTTGGGAGGCAGTCCTGAAGGGCAGAGGAGTCCAGGAAGGCTGGGCGCTCCTCAAGAAGGAAATCTTAAAGGCTCGGGAGCGGTCTGTCCCCACGTGCCCAAAGATGGGCTGGCATGGAAGAAGAGCAGCCTGGCTGAACAGAGAGTTGTGGCTAGAGCTTAGGAAAATAATAATAAAAAAATAATAATAAAAAGGATTATGATCTTCGGAAAAGAGGGCAGGCCACTCAGAAGGATTATAAGGATGTTGTAAGGCTACGCAGGGACAAAATTAGAAAGGCCAAAGCTCATCTGGAGCTCTATCTGTCTATTGCCATTAAAAATAACAGAAAATGTATCTATAAATACATTAACATGAAAAGGAGGACTAAGGAGAATATTTAACCTTTAGTGGATGTGGGTGGAAATTTAGTGACAAGAGATGAGGAAAAGGCCGAGATGCTTAATGCCTTCTTTGCCTCAGTCTTTAGTGGCAGGACCAGTTGTTCTCTAGATACCCAGTACCCTGAGCTGGTAGAAGGGGAGTAGGATGTGGCTCTCAATTCACGAGGACATGGTTGGCGACCTGCTATAGCACTTAGATGTACACAAGTTGATGGGGCCAGATGGGATACACCTGAGGGTGCGAGAACTGGTGGAAGAACTGGCGAAGCCGCTTTTCATCATTTATCAGCAATCCTGGCTATCAGGGGAGGTCCCAGTCGACTGGTGGTTAGCATATGTGACACCCATCTACAAGAAGGGCTGGAAGGTTGACCCAGGAAACTATAAGCCTGTTTGTTTGACACTTGCAGAGCAACCAGGCGATCTGTCCCAGTCAGCATGGGTTTATGAAAGGCAGGTCCTGCTTGACAAACCTGATCTCCTTCTATGACAATTGACGCGCTTGGTGGATGAGGGAAAGGCTGTGGATGTGGTCTACCTTGACTTCAGCAAGGCTTTTGACACCGTTTCCCACAGCATTCTCCTCAAGAAACTGGCTGCTCTTGGCTTGGACTGGCACACGCTTTGATGGGTTAAACACAGGCTGGGTAGCTGGGCCCAAAGAGTCATGGTGAATGGAGCTAAATCCAGTTGGAGGCCAGTCACTAGTGGAGTCCCCCAGGGCTCCATACTGGGGCTAGTTCTCTTTAAAATCCTTATCAATGATCTGGATGAGGGGATTGAGTGCACCCTCAGTAAGTATGCAGATGACACCAAGTTAGGTGCATGTGTTGATCTGCTTGAGGGTAGGAAGGTTCTGCAGGAAGATCCGGACCAATGCCTGAGGCCTACAAGGCCAAGTTCAGGGTCCAACAGGTTCCACAAGGTTCAGGTTCAATAAGGCCAAGTGCCGGGTTGGTTCTACACCTGGGGCACAACAACCCCAAGCAGCGCTACAGACTGGGAGATGAGTGGTTGGAAAGCTGCCTGGCAGAGAAGGACGTGGAAGTATTGGTTGATAGTCGGCTGAATATGAGCCAGCAGTGTGCTCAGGAGGCCAAGAAGGCCAACAGCATCCTGGCCTGCATAAGAAACAGTGTGGCCAGCATGGCTAGGGAAATGATTGTCCCCCTGTACTCAGCTCTGGTGCGGCTGCACCTTGAGTACTGTGTTCAGTTTTGGGCCCCTCGCTACAAGAAGGACATCGAAGTGCTCAAGTGAGTCCAGAGAATGGCAACAAAGCTGGTGAAGGGTCTGGAGAACAAATCTTATGAGGAGCAGCTGAGGGAGCTGGGATTGTTCAGCCTGGAGAGGAGAAGGCTCAGGGGTGACCTTACCGCACTCTACAGGTAGCTTAAAGGAGGCTGTAGCGAGGTGGGGGTTGGTCTATTCTCCTACGTGCCTGGTGACAGGATGAGGGGGAATGGGCTAAAGTTGTGCCAGGAGAGGTTTAGGTTGGATGTTAGGAAGAACTTCTTTACTGAAGTTGTTGTTAGGTACTGGAATAGGCTGCCTAGGGAAGTGGTTGTGTCACCATCCCTGGAGGTCTTTAAAAAACATTTAGATATAGAGCTTAGGGATATGGTTTAGTGGAGGACTTGGTCAGAGGTTGGACTAGATGATCTTGGAGGTCTCTTCCAACCTAGCTGATTCTGTGATTCTGTGAAACAACGAAATTACAGTCATAAGAAGACATGGTTGAAAATGAATTCCTGCCTAGTCATTGCAGTCCTCCCTCAAGTTACGGTATCAAAAGTAGTTCACTTCTACTACTTTCCACTTGTTTGCTGCTCCACAACTGAATGATATTCTGTGCCTTATTAGTCTGATGGCAATCAATCTTTTAATTTTCTTTGGCTAGCAATGTACAGTTACTTATTATGTAGCATATGTTTTTTTGTTTCATTATTTGTTTTGTTTTTTAATTAATCTTGGATTTTTTCCATTCAATGTGCTCATGAATGATTCACTCTCATATTGACATTTTGCTTTCTAAAGAAGTCAAGCCCATGTATTTTGTTCTTAGTATAACAAAATTCTATTCCTGTCATCTTAATAGCCATATTTTTTGCTGACCTGTTTACAATATCACAAACTGCAACTAAGATAAGAATAAAAATTATAATATCAAAATGACTTATGTTTAAATAAAATTAATTTACATGCTTATGTAAACAACAGTAAACAACTACTATTTAGTAGTACATATAACACTGCTGATGTGAGATGACCAACTTTTTTTTTTTTTTTTTTTTTCCTCTCTGCTTAAGGCATATTCATTTCTGCAACTACTTTTTTGATGAAATGCCTTGCAAAATTGACCTATAAGTACATATTCACACAGATACACACATATACATGTATACACACATATTATTAGGCATGACATGTCTGTACTGGGTTTATGTGGCAAGGCTTTGTTAGCGGGGAGTAGTAGGGGTGGCTTCTGTGAGAAGAATGTGAGATAAAGGCCCTGCTGCTGGCCAGAGCTGGGCCAACAAGAGTTGTTGTTTATGCCTCTGTGAGAGCATATTTAAAAAAGGGAAAAACAAAACAAAACAAACAAGCAAACAAAATAAAACACTGCTCTGCAACAGCAGCAGGGAAAGAGGAGTGAGAAGCAGCCCTGCAGTCCCACAGGTGAGTACAGCAGGAGGGCAGGAGGTGCTCCAGAGCTGCAGCCCATAGAGAGGAGCCCACACAGGAGCAGGGGCCTGGGGGGAGCTGCCGCTCACCCGTGGGGGACCCGTGCTGAAGCAGTTTGCTCCTGGGGGATGGATGGACTCCGTGGTATGGAGCCGTGTGGGAGCAGTGCTTGAAGAGCTGCTGCCTGTGGACAGCCCCCGCAGGCTCAGTTCAGGAAGGATGGCATCCCGTGAGAGGTACCCCATGTGGAGCAGGGGCAGAGAGTGACCGTGAAGGAGTGGTGGAGACTACTCTAAATCTGTTTTGCCCATCAAAATAATTGTTAAGTGATCTCCCCATCCTTATCTCAACCCTTGAGCCCTTTGTATCTTATTTTCCCCTCCTTTCTCTTTGAGGAGGGGGAGTGAGAAAGTGGTTGGGATGGAGCTTGGCTGCCTACCAAAGTAAAACCACCACAGTATCAAAACTGAAAGTCAAGATTTGCAATTTTACAAAGATTGTGTGATTTTCAAAGTACAAGTGCTTAGTGTTTAAGTATAAATACATAATTTCGGTATTACAGTTCAGGTCTATATGAAGTAAATATCTGCCAGTTGTGTTTGTAAAAAGATGGAGAGATATTAGCATAGAATTTAATACATCTTATCTTGTGTAGGAAAGCAAAAAACCCATTCAATGACTTGGCACAATAAATGTTGATTTATTATCACTTTATCATGACAATCCATAAGATTTGGCATGGAATTTGGTAATAGCTTCACCTTGCTCTATGGAAAAATAAAGTTGCATTGAGATTTTGCAGGAAATGTTATAGCTCTGCAAGTTGGCATTTACTACATATCCTTTCCATGATTTAGCATTTCTACTCCATATAACATTTTTTCCAAATACTTACTTATATGCCATTTTAAAACAATTTATATTAGTGGCTTACTTTATTGTCTTTGGTAGTTGTTTGCACATATACTATTGTCAAAGTTGCAATACTGTATTTAAGGTCATGTCAGGATTTTTATGGTAAAGCTATTTGCTCAGAAATACAGTTTTAAAAAGATCCTTTGAAGAACATGTAATGTGCAGAAAACAAACAAACAAACAATCTTTTAGGAAGACTCCTACTTTTCCATTTGTTATTTTTAATATTAAGAAGAGTATTTAAAATCAATTGCTAATGTTGCATGTATTTTAGATTTTGTTTCTGTGAATAATTGCTCAATTTGTCTCACCTTGGCTTTGCAATTCTTGCTCATAGTAAATAATAGACTTTCTTTTATCTCATACCACTGATTACACTGAGACTTCATGCAAATGAAAACATTCCAGGACTCTAAGACAGAAGTATGTCTTTAGAATTAATCAAAAGCAATATAAAAATAGGTCTCTTTAGAGTCTTTGGAAATGAATGTGTGTTAATGACTACTTACAGAAGTAATAGGTGCTGATATACCAAATGAAGAAAACCTACATTTAAACAAGCAGTTTTTATTAATGAGTATAAACTGACTGTAGTACATAGTTTAAGACTGAATGATGGAAGAACTTGACAAAAATGTATAGATTCAAAGGCACAAAATCTCAGCATAGATGAGTATGGAAAGGACCTCTAGAGGTCACCTGGTCGAGGCCTCTCTGCGCAAAGAGGAACACCTATATCAGCTTGCCCAGGACCATGTCCAAATGGCTTTTCAAGATCTCCAAGGAGGGAGACTTCTCAGCCTCACTGGGCAATCTGTGCCGGTGCTCTGTCACCCGCACAGTAGAGAAGTGCATCCTGATGTCCATAGGGAACTTCTTGTATTCCAGTTTGTGCCCGTTGCCTCTTGCCCTGGCAACTGATAAGAGCCAGGCTCCATTCCCTTTATACATTCCGTAGTGTATATACACATTGGTGAGATTCCACCCTGAGCCTTTTCTTCACCAGGCTGAACAGGCTTAGCTTCCTCAGCCTCTCCTTGTAGGAGAGCTACTCCAGTCCCATGATTAACTCTGTGGCCTTCTGTTGTACTCTTGCCAATGTGTCCATGTTTTGTACTGGGGTCCCAGTATTGGAAACAGTACTCCAGGGCAGGCCTTACCAGTGCTATATAGACTGGATGGATAATCTCTCCTGTCCTGCTGGCGATACTTAGCCTTATACAGACCAAAATAGTCACAATGTTAATGTTAGCCTTCTTAGTACCAAGCGCATATTTATGACTCGTGTTCAGCTTGGTGCCTACCAGGACTTGTAAGTCTTTCTCTGTCAAGCTGCTCTTCAGACCCTAAGGATGTCCTAATGCCAGGAACTGTTCCTTCCTAAGTGCAGGATTTTGTAATTCCTGTTGAATTTCATGAGTTACTTGTTAGCCCACCTCTTCAGCCTGTTCCTACTGAATTGTTGTGCAGCCCTCATGTGAGTCAGCCACTCCTCCTAGTTCATCTGTGAACTCCTTCCATGTCATCTACAAACACATTTCTAATAAAAAGCATGTTGTACTTAAAAGAACAGTCTTCATTAATGAAAACAGGAAAGTCAATGAACCTAGAAAGAATGGGACCAACACCTGAAAAATCTTTGTTTCATTGCTTTTTTGACATTTTGTGTAGTGTCAGCAAACTCACATAGGTTGCATGACAGAGTCCAGGATTGGCTTAATAGTGCAAAAATTGTTTTTTGAGGTATTTGACATTAAAAAGACATCATTTTAACATTAGCTTTATAAAACTGCAAAGAAAAAATGTCAAATGTGATTACATACTTCGCAATTACATTTATTTACCATTACAATTGTGAATATAAAGAACAAAAAACCAATATGCATGACAGAATTAGATTAACTAGGTCACTTCACAGCTGAAACAAAATCTAAGATGTCAGTAGAAAGGTTTTATTTCCAGAGCTAATACAGAATTGAACTGCAGGGTTCTTGCTTGGATTACTGCACATTTATTAGGAAACTGAAGATAGAAAATAAGCAAAAAATTATAGCACCATCACATCCTTTGGAAAAAAAAAAAAAAAAAATCAAAAGAATCTTCCCCTCAACTCTTTACTGCCTCCACATGAGGCAAGCTGTGCTTTTGGTGCCTTCTGAATCTTCAACAAGGATAACAAATAAATGTTATTTGGAGAAGGAAATACCCAAAGACATATTTTCCACAAAGATACATGTCTAGACAGGGTTATATGTACTGATTAACACTACGTTGTCTTCTTTTTTAAAAATAATTTGTGGTCAATGTAAATTGAAAATTCAGCTAATACTTTCTACTTTCTCCAAAATTTTATAAGATCTACATTCTGTCTTTTGTTCCATTCCTTTTTCAGCTACAGTCTGAGATTCTAATTTCTCTAACTTTTGAATAAATTAGATCCTTGTGTGCTTGCATCATTTTGCCTAGTGATTTTTCCTTTGTTCTTTCACCAATTATGTAATCTTCATTTATAATAACTCTGCTTCAAAGTATCTTATTGCAAATTAACTTCTCCAGAGATCCTTTTCCAAATTATTTTATATAGTACATCTCATTGCAAAATAATTTCTCATTTTAATTTAAAGTGAAAATAACTTTCTGTAAAATAATTTTCCATAGCACATCACGAACTACTTTATATCTACTCCTTGTTACATTGTTCTCTCATAATTATATAAACATATATATATGTATATATATTTAGTAGTCTTTTTTTTTTTTTTTTCCACCAGACTTCTAGATAAAGCAAAAAGCGGTTTTGCCTGTTTGATAAATGCTCTTGCTTCCAAAGTTATTCTGGTATTTAGATTTATTGTTTTTAGGCAATACCAAGTGAAACCAAATTAAGTATGTGACTTCAAAGCCACTGATCAATTCAAAGCCACTAATCAAAACATTCTTAATGTCCTCAATTCTTACACTTTTCTTGTTTGGAAGATAAATGCATTTTTAGTGCTTAATTGCTTATTGAGTTAAAATTATAATACAATATCTCCAAGACAGTACAGCAAAATACTGAGGACTTCAACAGATTCTTCATGGTTTTAGACCTTTTGTTTGTTTGTTTGTTTCCTTCTTTTTCCTGTTATCCCCACCAGATCTTGCATTGTAGGAAATGGCAGCATTTGTTTATGAAGGTACTTATAGTATGAGCGACTCTGAAGAGAAAACAAATATAAATAAACTTCATCTTTCTTTAAGAGGTTCTCATACTGTATGATGTACTTTCAAGAAGAGGAAAGCAACCACTGGACATTTTTTGTTAGTGAAGAAAAATTAGAAGCTAGATCTATCTCAAGACCTCTTCTTCCCTACTCTGCCCCTTCCCCTAGCACTTTTTACTCTCCCTTACAACAAAATAATAATAATAATAAATAATAATAATAATAAAGTTGGGATATTTAATTATATAAAAAAATCCTTGCTAGTTTTGTTTTAAATATGTGACTTATGTGACTCTAAGGTGGGTAAGGCCAAAAACTGAAAACATTTCCAAAAAGAAGTGAAACACTTTGGGGAACAAAATTTTAATGTGAACAAAGCAATTTCCTCCTGATTTTCAAGGTGGGACAATTTGAAGAATTCAAATATAGAAGAATTCTAACTATAAAATTACTTGTGTTGGTATTCTTTCTTTAAAATCATTAATAAATGAAAAAAATCCTCCATATGTCTCACAAGTTTTTAAAAATAGTAAATTATGGAGGTGGTATATTGTTTATAATTTTTATGGTTATCTCAACAATAATGAGAGATAGAACATATCTCAACTATAATGAGAGATAGAACAAATAAGGAGAAGAAGTGAAGAAAGACATTGTATTTGACATGTCTGAAAAACAATTTCTGTTTATGGCAACTTAGCAAAATTCACTGTGTTGCCAGCAGAAGGAGACTATCCTATTTTAAGTACAATGTTACATATGTTGGCAGACAAAGTATTGCATTTTCATACATTTAATTCTGGCAAACAAACTCCTCAGAAACCTCATGGTTTTCATGTGATTGAGAAATTAAGTATTACCTTCGTTTAAAAAAAGATTTTATTTTCTTGAATTAAAAAGATAAAAATAAAAAAAAATCAGGTAGGAACAAAATATAAGAAATATATTTTAGACAAAGTCTGAACCAAAACAAATCTTTACATAACTGAAGACTAAATGAACCTTAGGGTTTTGTTTTGCTTGACCAGATTCTGAAACCTAGTGTAATTTGTATGTATTTGCTAAAACATTGACTATGATGTAGCTGTTTCGCTATCTATCAAGGTAAAGAATTGTTTTAGCTAGTTCTTATGAAGATCACTTTATAATATCTGCTCACATATAAAGGAAATTAAGTTTTATTTCATACATCAAGAGGAAGAGTTCTAAACATACTTTAGTATGCTGAATGATCTGAATTAATACCAAGGATATGGCATATTTGTTTTCATCTTACCAGAAGGGATAAACTCATTTAGGTAAACATCTCATTTACAAAAGTGTCCTAGGATAATACATAATGAGAGACATCCTATTAAAATAATGTGCTCCACCATTTGGTGCTCAGAGCATGATCATTCAGAACATTCTAATTCAAAGGCTGATTATTTTCAGACTGGATATTGTGGACAGTAGTTTTCTGTATTTATTTAGACTGTTTTGCATGATTAATCATCTCAAACTAAAATTACTCAGGCTATTCAAGTCAGTCACAGCTTATAATATTTTCTTTATTTGCAGCATTATATTTGAAAGCAGTTTATCTCTTTATACCAATTGCAATTGTAAACTCAAGGTCAGAAAACGGACAAGTATTGTACTGAAAATATACCTACATGTGAGTATTACTTTATAATATGAGGTAAACTGGGTCCTGGTGGATGAAAAACTCTACGTGAGCCTGCAATATTCACTTGGCCCAGAAAAAACAATAGTAACCTGGGCTGCATCAAAAGAAGCGTGGCTAGTAGGTCAAAGGAGCTGATTCTTCTCTGCTCTGCTCTCATGAGACCCCACCTGGAGAGCTGTGGTCAGCTCTGGGGCATGTGAAAGACGTAGACCTGTTTGAGTGAGTCCAGAGAAGGGACTTGAAGGTGATCAGAAGGCTGGAGTACCTTGCTTCAGAAGACAGGCTGAGAATTAGGCTTGCTCAGCCTAGAGCAGAGGAAGATCCAAAGAGACCTTACAGTGGCCTTCCAGTATTTAAAGGTGACCTACAAGAAATTGGGAGGGGACTCTTTATCAGGGAGTGCAGTGACAGGACAATTCTGTTTGCTGGAGGGAAATCCACAAATCCTAATTGGCCTTTTTCCTCAAAAAAGCAGGATGAACATATCATTATTAAAACGTGCAAGCTACAAATGTATTTACAAACTTATGTACTATTTCAGAACAGGTGGAAAGATGAGAGTCACAAATGACAGTTTATGATAGGTGCAAGTTGTGTCAAGTGAAGTTACTAAGAGTACATTGAAACCAGAGCTGACCTGAGAAAATCTGAAGAAAGCAGGAAAATTAAGATCTGCTGTCTTGAAGAGACTTTATGGAAGGTTGCAACTGACAAGAATGCTGATGAATGTATAAATGTATGCATTCTGACAACTACATTCAATTGCATTAACATTTTCAAAATTAGGTGTTAAGAGAATCTGCTGACAAGGAGCACTGTGAGGACATAGTAAATCAAAAAGAAATAAATTTCTAATGTCAGAGAGGAAAATTACTACATGCAGAACTGACAAAAAAACAAACGATGCACTAACAACACTAGCAATAAAATATGCTATTAGTCATTCAATGTATATTCAGTAGGGATTACACAAAGAGCACCAGATTTTGACTGGGGTTGATTTGAAATGAGGAGTGGATGCCTAAAGTAGTTTTGTATTTTGCCTTTGGTGTTTAATGATGACGTGACAGCAACAAGAGAAGGGATATACAGAGAATACACATAGAAAGAAATAAGCTTGAATGTTCTCAATATTTTGTGTATTTTAAGAATACACAAGTGTATATAGCATTTCATAATATATAATATTTTAAGTGTATATAGCATTTCATAATTTAGTGTCATCTGGATTATTTATGGACAAGAACAGTGCCAGTAACGCTTGATCTCACAAACCAAAGCAGAGTGAATTACTGTTAAAATTCACTGACCATTAGATGAGTTTCATCTTCTATTTATTGAACTGACATAACTATTTTTAACAAATATTTTTATTTTGGTGAGCTGTTCCTCTTATAATGCTGAATGATGCATTTTTCAGTAGCCAGACTGAAATGTTTTATTTGAATCAAACATATTTTTCATGTCAGTGAATTTCGCTCCCTTTCAAAATCTATTTGCATGCAACCTGAAGTATTTTATTATCAAAATATTTATTTAGCACTTGTAAAACTCTCTTTAAAAATACAAATACAATTTTGTTTTAAATTTGTTTCTCAGCAGAATTTTGAAGTTATGGAAGATATTTTGACACATTCAAAATCCATTTTCACACTTTGCTAGTTGTAAGGACTGTACTCTGAATTTCAGTCTCTCCAAAATACCCTTTCCAGCAATTTCATTTTGAATATTCTGTCCTCCATCAAAGACTATAATGCTCACTGTATTAGAAGCTCTTTGGCAGCAGGGTGCAAATGAAAGTCTCTTAAGCTGTCATTCTACAATTTCTAGAATTGCACCAGGGATATGAATTCACAGACAACTGAAATAACCAGTTTATCTAGTCATGAGCATACAATGAACCACACTTTTTGCTACATAATCCTTCCCTTATGGTTGGTTGACCTCATCGGGCCACCAGGTCAGCCATGCAGCTTGCTCACCCTGTCCACAGCAGGATGGGGAGAAAATATGATGAAACAACTCATGAGTTGAAATAAGAACAGTTAGATCACTTAAATGTTATAATCACAGGCAAAACAGACTGGGCACAGGGAGATTGATGTAATTTATTGATAACAGACCACAGAAGTGAGAAGTAAAAGCAAACTAAAAGCACTTCCCCCCCCCCTCCCCCCCCATGCCCTTCCTTTCCAGGCTCAACATCACTCTCGCTTCTTCTACTGCCACTGCTACCCTGAGAAGTGCAGAGGAATGGAGAATGGGAGACTGTAGACTGTTCATTGCATTTTGTCTCAACTGTTCCTTCATCCTCACTCTCTCCCCCGGCTCCAGCTTGGGCCCCCTCCATGAGATGCAGTCTCACTCTCTGTGAGATATGCTCACCTGATTCGTGTCAATGTAGAGCAACGCTAGGGCCACAGGATGAAATGTGACTTTGTCTTACACATCCTTGTATAACCATGAGACTGAGGAAGTGGAGATGGTTAATGTATGTATATAGTTCTATTGTGTTTTGGTGATAAAGGTATGTATATGGTTCTTATATTCAATTGTTAAATGTATGTATATTGTTCCTGTGTTCTGCAATGGTCACCTGACAGGAACAGCCTGGACCGGTGTTGTTGCTAGGCAGAAGACTATGACGGGAGAGCATGCATGTGGTCTGGGGTCGAGAAGATTTGAGAAAATTCCAGAAGATGAAGAGGACATGCTCAGAGGAGGACACGCCCTATAATGAATATGCATTAGTAGAGGCCACATATAAGCCCAATATGGGAACTGGCGGGGCGGGGGTGCGTCTTGGTGGAGCAGAGACTGTTGGCGCACCCAACGCTGTTTGCTTGCCTTTATTCCTCTAAGAAATTGATAGCTTTAATTGGAATCCTATTTGAGACTCAATCATTTATCACACGCTCCCTACTCAAAAGAGAAAGGGGAAGAAAATAAGATGAAAATCCAACGTGGGTTAAGATATGGAGGGGGATATTGCTCACCAATTACTGACATGGACAAAACAGTCTCAAAGTAGGGAGGTTAATGTAACTTATTGCATATTGATGACAGACAGGAGCAGTGAGAACTAAAAGCAAACTGAAAACACCTTCCTGACCCACCCACTCTCTTCTACCTTTCTCCTCCCCCGCCCCTTCCCCCCCCCATTCCCCAGCAGTGCAGGGGAAAAGGGGGATGGGGGCTGTGATCAGTCTACAGTGCTTCTTCTCTGCAGCTCCTTCTTGGTAATACTATCTGCACCTGCTCCATGTGGGGTCCCTCCCACGGGATGCCCTCTTTCCCGAACTGAGCCTGCAGGGGCTGCCCAGAGGCAGCAGCTCCTCAAGCACTGCTCCCACAAGGCTCCCGTACCACAGGGCCATCCATCCCCCAGGAGCAAACTGCTCCAGCACGGGTCCCCCACAGGTGGGCGGCAGCTCCCCCCAGAGACCTGCTCCTGCGTGGGCTCCTCTCCATGGGCTGCAGCTCCGGCCTGGGGCCTGCTCCTGTGGGGGCTCTCCATGGGCCGCAGCCTCCTCCAGGCCACATCCACCTGCTCCACCGGGGGCTCCTCCACGGGCTGCAGTGTGGAGATCTGCTCCATGTGGTGCCCATGGGCTGCAGGGGGACAGCCTGTTCCACCTCTCCCTGCAGGGGGACTGCTGCTGCCTGCCTGGAGCACCTCCTGCCCTCCTGCTGCACTCACCTTGAGGGCTGCAGGACTTGTTCTCATTCCTTGCTCTCCTAGCTGCTGTTGAGCAGCAGGTTTATTTGTTTGTTTTGGTTTTGTTTGTTTCAGTTTTTGTTGTTGTTGTTTTTTTTTTTTTTTTTTTTTTTTTTTTTTCCTGTGCCTTTCTTGCATATGCTGTCCCAGAGGCCCAACCATCATTGCTCACTGGCTTGACTGGCCGGTGGCAGGTACCTTTTGGGGCCAACTGAAAATGACTTTTGTCTAATATGGGGCAGCTGCTGGACTCTCTCACGGAGGCCACCTGGGCAGCTCCACCACTTCTCATATAAACCCAATATACTTTCTCTCTTCTGTATTCTTTTTCCCATCAACTTTTACACTTACATACTTCCAGTGTCATTAAGTATATTTTCAGTAAAGTCTGCCTCATGTGCATAGGCCTCCATGTCATGGAATAGAAGATTCTTGCATCTCACTCTCTGTTTTCTTTTTGTACAATTACCATTGGTTTAGAAGCTTCGATAATTAATGTTTTATGCCTTATGTGTTAGCCATACCTTTTATTTTCTCTAAGATTTTTTGTAACTCTAGATTTCTTAATTATCTTTGTTTTACATTTGCATTTGTAAATTGCATGTGCTACTTCCAAAATCAGAAAGCATCAAATCTAATTAAACATTTTCCTGTACCCTTATTTAGTATTCTTCTGGTGGAGGTGTGACAAGAAAAAGAAAGTAAATACTACTTGATAGAGTCTGTGACATTTTTGCTAAGGATACAACTATGATCTGGTAATGGCTTAATCATGGTAACTCTGGTTGACATGTAGAAAACAGATTGTGTATGCATGGTTTGAGATAATACATATGCAGAAAAGGTAAAATGATGGATTCTATATTAACTCTTGTTACTCAAAAAAGATACTTGAAACTCACCATTCAGAGTTGTGTGAAAAGATCAGCACAGTATGTATCACTAGTCAAAGAGATCAATAGAATTAAGAATTGTCATGGAAATGACAAATAATCTGTTATTATGCTACTTTGAAATACGTGATATGCTAGAAAAGTAATTAGAATAATCAAAGATAAGGTGTAATTTTAATAGAAAAAGAGGCTACATAAAGTGTAACTCCAGCTTGAAAAACAGATAATTGGGCTATGTTGTAATCATGAGTCTGCAAAGTCACAAAAAGCATGAAGTTCTGGGAGAGAGGTTGCATTCCCTGTTTCATATAACACAGGGCAGTTACAAGGAACTAGCAGAGTGCTGTTTTCCTCTGATATCATTTGAAGTGGCTAACTTAGCTTATGGTGGTTAACCATACCAGTTTTAAACAAACAGAAATACATTTTTAAATCATGCCTGCAAACAACTTGTGCACAATGCTGTAATAGCAAAAACATAATGGGATTTCCAACTGCATGTGTGCAGGTTCAGAGACAGCTATGTGGTGTACTGATTATTACAAATGAGACCCTCTGACAACTTCCCCCCTCAAAAAGGTCCTATGCAGTGGTAGCCAGAAAGTGATAGGTAACAGAAGTCTGTGCTTGCCCCATCTTCTTTAGCTGGCTCTGCAAGCTGCTGTAACAGATAGACTCCTGAAGTAGGGGCATCTTTAGCTTCATCCAGGCTGGTAATTCTCATGACAAACATAGAATATTTTCATAACTGTTCATGTCCAACAGTATATTCTTAAGCCAACTACTGCAAAATGTTATAGATGTACAGTAGAAAAGAAAATTAATTTGTCATTTTCTCACTTGTATTAATTCTAGTGTGTCAGTTAAATCCTCTTTGGACTTTTTTTTTTTTTTTTTCTTTTTCCGGAATGAGTGCTTCATATGGATTATTTACACAGGTCTGATTTATTAGCACTTTAAGTTTTTATTAATTCCTTTATGGTAAATCAAAAATTAGATACATGATTTTTTCTTTAATCATCAGTTAATTATTAACCTATTTAACAAAATAATTCAGTCATGCTTGCTACAATCAAAACAATGACTTAGATAAAAATTCATAAATGGCAAAGTTCACACACAAAACTTATGGCAAGGTATTGAGAATTTCTATACAGAAAGACATTAAGGATTTCTGTACTACAATGGATTGGGTATTTCTAAACTTGGTTGCACTCTCAAGAGCTTTTCCTCTTTTGGCGAATTACTCACTCTACTCTGTATTGGTGGACAATCATAGAATCTTGAGAAGTCAGGCCTCTAGTGAATTACTCATTTTTCTCTAGGTTGGCATATACAGTGGATAATCTTTAAATCTTTATATATACCGTGGATATATATATACAGTGGATAATCTTTAAATCTAAATAATCTTTAATCTCTAAACTTGCCCTTGTTCTGAGAGGTGTCTCACCTCAGGAGGAGATCCTAGGTCACAGCCCACTGCTGTCCTGGAGAACTCAAAGGGGCTCTTTGCTTAGGACTAGTATTTATAGGACTGTGAGATGATTGGATTTAGTCGCCCAGTAATCCAGGATGGATTTTCCATCCTAGCCACAATTCAGGTTAGGTAATTCTTGTGTTTTCTGCCAATAATACAATTCCAACACCTTCCTGACTGTACAGTCCTGGTACCTTCTAGGTCATGCTACAATCCAGATAGTGGAAATTCTAGGTAGTTAGGGAGTGCCTTATCATCCTAACTCACTGTACTTGTAACAATGCCAAGAACATAATGTTAGTTTATCCTGAGATCGCAGAGGGCCCTGTGAGGATGGGGCTACATCACCATAATCTGCCCTGTGACTAAAGTCTTTCTCTCCACAGACTGGTTGTGTGGGAACCACTTACCTCTGTGCTTATGAATGATTTTATTATTATTATTTTTCCATGTGCCCAGTTATATAAACTGAGAATTCAAAAAGTGTTATACAACTTAGGGGGTTCTTTCAGCACTGAAAGTTGTGCAGCCATTCTCCAAACCCTGAAGTATAAGGCGATTATTAACAACAAACATAATACAACAAAACCTAGTACAATCATGACAGGGTGTAGCATCAGGTTTAGCACTCCAGTTGCCATTGCAGACCATCCAAGCAGAACTTCCCAGCATCAGTATGCTTCACCCTTTTGACTCTCCAATACTTAATGTATTTCTTCAGTGTCATGATGGACTGTGATAAGAGTCTTTTGTCTAGTTTTCAGCTCTTGTTGCAGGAGGTTTATCAAACCAGGATGGAGGAAGGGTCACTCGATTAAAATCGTATTCATTCCAATAGGCGTTGTTTGTAGTGTATGGTATAGCATATAATCAAAAGACAAAATTTTGTAAGTAATTATAGATGCAGAAAAATTAAAATCACAACTGATAATCAGGGAAAAGTTACACACAAGTTGGTGTGTGTCACAAGATAGTGTGGTTACTAACACTATAAAATGGTAACAAGTATTCACACAACTTCTGCATACATACACATCTTTTCCCAATATATATGACCAGTTCCAAGAGTCTCATTGGAATTTATTTTGAAGTGAATGAATTTAGTTCTGTATCTGAACAAGTGTTTTGAGCTTTAAGGGTGTTTCTTTCACAAATAAAACCTTGTTCTCAAACAATGCATGCATTCACGTGAATTGTTTACCATTTGTTACTGTTTCATTGAGCCCATACTCTGTGTTCTAATGGATAGGGTACAGTCTCATTGTGATTTTATCCTAGCACAATGGTTGGGTAAACGGTGTGTAATGAGGCATTTCGTATTGTTAAGACAAAGCTGTGGCCTAATTATTGAATGGGTCATAACTATAACTACAACTAAAATAACACCAGAATTAGAATGTCCTTTCAAATTTGATTACAAATTTGTGTTGATATTTTCCAGTTCCATTCATTTTTGTAAGTATGCTTCATTTCTGTGCATGACCATGGTTGAGAAGTTCAAATTTATAATTAAAATTTATTCTCATATGGCCACTCAAAGGTTTTCTAAGAGTAGTAGCATTATTAGAGTCTGAGACCGTACCATTAATGCGGCATTTCCATTTGCCATCCTGTGGAGTGTTGTAAGAGAAAACAGATTCATTTCAGCAGGGAATTTCCTAACTGGTTGCCCTGTTAAAAAGAAAGATAACTTCATTATGTTCTAATTTATATTTATCCTAGTAGAACAAGCACTAAGTTCTGTTCATGCTAACATAAGTTTTCAGTTACCTTTTTAAAGTATATTTTCTTAACTATATTTAGTAATAATTGCCAAATTTTGCTTCTCCGGTCTGGAGGACTGGAGAAGCCAGTCCATGACAATAAGCACAAACTAAATTTAATATTTCATGTTCTCTTTCATGATTAGATAAGGAACAAAAGGATCAAAGAAAAGGAAAAAGAAAGAAAAGGAGAGAAAGCGAGAGAAAAAGGGAAAGAGAATAAGAGGGAGAGGGAGAAAAAAAAGACAAAGACAAAAAAAAATACAAAGACAGGAAGAGGAAGAGGAGGAGAAAGAGGAGGAGGAGGAGAAAAGGAAAGGGAAAAGGAAAAGGAAAGGAAAAGGGAAAGCCCACCTTGCTTAAAGAAGAAATACCAAAACATCAGACATGCATTGATGTAACCTATATATAGCCATTTCCCATGTTTATTGTAAAATTGTGCATTTTTACTGTTCCCATTGATGAGATTTATTTATTATTTTTCTGTTCTTCATGATGGAATCATAGCTTTCTGTCCTGAAGGGACAACAGTGATCGTCAAGTCTTGATCTCTGCATAACACAAAGCAGAAAACAGCTTTCAGTTATTCGTACCAATTCTGTGACTTCTGCTTGAGCTGCATTCCATACCTAAGGTGGATAAATTCTTGCTAGTTGTATGTCTCAAACTATTATGCATCTAAATCCACTTTATTTATTATTTCAGTTGTGCTAAAACCTGTGTCATTTCAAATCATATGTCTTGCAGCAAGCCCTTCACTGGTGATCTGTGAAAATGATTGTGCCTGTCAGCTTAACACCCAGGTCCAGCAGCATTTACAGAGGCTGAGCTAGGCAAAGCTTTCTTCTAATTTATTTTTATTGGGCTGTGCATAGCCCAACTGGGATAGAGTTGTATAAAGGCCACCTACCTAGGTTCTGTATTGCATATCATGTGGTTTGATTAAAAACAATACCAAATTGATTGGAGGTGCCAACATATAGTATGCAAAGGTAACAAAATTATATTCCATCCTCCATTTTCTGAAGCCAGAGGGAATTTAAATTGTGACCTGTTCACTGGAAATCTGATATGGTCTTAGAAGAAAACATATCAATTGAGATATCTTAAAAGCACAAATCATAGCATCCTTAGCTCTATGACAGTACACTATTCTTCTGAAAAATCATTTTGTTCACTATTCTGCATGTACATTGCATCAGGAATCTGAAAAAGTACTTTCATAATAAAATTATTTCTGAAAATCTGAAAGGCGTATTTAGCCCCTGATAGCAGTACGGCAGAGTTCATCAAGCATGAAGACAGAGTCTGTTGATCTCTACATTTTAGGAACCACAAACTTGTGGTTCATGTGTAGATGGTAAATTTTATTTCTATGTCCTATTTTAAAGAACTATGTCAGAGAAGAAGGAATTCAGGCAATTATGAAATGAGCTCAACTCACTTCTTTCCCTGAAGAGGTACTTTTACATTCTCTTGATGCAAACTGAATGATGGGACCAGGAATTCATGTTCCAGCCTTCTCCAGTCTATTTTCATATGAGGAGAGAAACATTTTTTACACTGCTTTCATTCAGAGTAACTGCAGCCATTGAGCAGCCTTTGAGACATGCTGCAGTTGACAGCTGAGGGAATTTCTCTTCGCAAAATCTTGGTAGTAGGAGTTGGCCAAAAGGCAAGATGTTCACTTCAGTGTTAGTGTAAAATTTATGACAATAAAAATTGCTAGAGAATTGCTGAAATTTAAAACATACAAACAAATTTATATATAGCAGTGCTTTGGCTGTAGTTATCTTCCCATTATATTTCAGTGAAAATACAAGCCACATAATACAACTTCCAAGTCTACATCTGCAGACTTTTAAGGTACGTTATATAATATCATTGATCTTATATGAGAAGATGATGTGCAATAATGTGTAATGTAATGTAGCAGCCAAGAATTCCATAGATGCAGATGTCCCTCATATTTCTTTACCTGTCCCTCATGTATCTTTCTCCATATATATATATATATATATATATTTATACACACAAACACACACATATACAAACAGAGTTCATAAAAATCTGAGCAAGAGACAACACCAAACTCTAGTTAAAACCTAACAGGAAACTCTAAGCTTAAGGATATTTCAGAAAATTACATCTATTTTTTTTTTGCCAACGTTTGCCTCTGTTTATCGTGAGAACAATGGAGACTTTGCAGGGGCCTTTTTCAGACATGCTTTGTTCATATCCTGAGCTCTGATTTATAACCTATGAAGCTAAACTTAACATGATGCCATGCCCTTGGGCATTTTTGCATGTTTGCATATTGCCAACCTATTGCCACTTCACAATTACATGGCTTCTGGCTTGGATCTGTCTCCTGGGAGAGTAGTTCATAACATAGTACGATGAGCACAGACTCTTTTGCAAAAGAAACTTTAGGAACACAGTCAGATAACTGATTCAGTGATAACTTTATGCTTTGCTTTAACAGTAATATTTTCAGGAAGTCTTTAGTGGCAAAAATTCTTTTTTTTTTTAAGGAATGAGGCTCCTATTCTTAAGAAACATGATTTGTAAGTTTTGTGGCTCAGGGAGCTGGGGTTGTTTAGCTTGGACAAAAGAAGGCTCAGGGAAGACCTTCTTGTACGTTACAGTGACCTTAAAGGAGGTGGTAGCAAGGTGGTTATTGGGCTCTTCTCCCAGGTACCAAGAGACAAGATGAGGGGAAATGACCTCAAGTTGTTCCAGAGGAAGTTTAGATTTAGGAGAAATTTCTTTACTGGAAAGGGTTGTGTGGCTTTGGAATAGGCTGCCAAGGGAAGTGGTTTAGTCACCATCCCTTAAAGTCTTCAAGAAACATGTAAATATAGGACTCGTGGTTTAGTGGTAGGCTTGTCAATACTTGGTTAAAGGTTGGACTAGAATATTTAGATGTCTTTTCCAACCTCAATGATTCTATGATTCTAGTTCCCATCAACTTAAAAAAAATAATAATAAAATATATATACTTTTTTGCTTTGTGGAGTCATAGCATCCTAGAACAGTCCAGGTTTGAAGGAGCCTCGAGAAATCATCTGGTCCAACCTTTAATGGAAAAGAGTGCCTAGATTAAATTAATCCATTCAGCTCTTGAAAATTTCTTGTGATGGGGACTCTGCTACATATCTGGGGGAGGTTGTTCAAGTTATAGGTTGTTGCCACTGTAAACTTTTCCATATATCAAGATAATGCAGTCGTGGGGCCCCCAGCACAAGACAGATGTGGAGCTCCTGGAACATGTCCAGAGGAGGGCCACTGAGATGATCAGGGGGCTGGAGCATCTCTCCTATGAAGAAAGGTTGAGAGAACTTGTTGAGAGCATCTCTCCTATGAAGAAAGGTTGAGAGAGCTTGGAGATGAAAAGGCTCTGGGGAGACCTCATTGCAGCCTTCCAGTACTTGAAGGGAGTGTACAAACAGGAGGGGGAATGCCTGTT
This sequence comes from Heteronetta atricapilla, assembly GCA_011075105.1. Lineage (NCBI taxonomy): Eukaryota > Metazoa > Chordata > Aves > Anseriformes > Anatidae > Heteronetta > Heteronetta atricapilla. The sequence goes on along the minus strand of CM021763.1, from coordinate 57,165,313 downwards.
TACATTTGTTTATAATGATAGGACAAGGGTGAATGGTTTTAAACTAAGACGGAAGATTTAGGTTAGATATTAGGAGAAAGTTTTTCACTCAGAGGTTGGTGAGGCATTGGAACAGGTTGCCCAGAGAGGTTGTGGATGCCTCATCCCTGCAGGCATTCAAGGCCAGGCTGGATCTAGGCAGCCTGCTCTAGTGGCTGGCAACCCTACCCAGAGCAGGGAGGTTGAAAATTTATGATCTTTGAGGTCCTTTTCAACCCAGGCCATTCTATGATGCTATGATTCTATGAAAATATTGCTGGTTCAACATATACCCATTGCCCACTGTTCTCTCTGGTGGCTTCTTGTGAAAAAAGAGTCTTCACCCTCTTTTTAGCCACCCTTTAGGTACTGGAAAACTGTGATGAAGCCGTGAGCCTTCTCTTCTCCAGGGTGAAAAGACCTAATAGCTTCAATCTTTCTTCATGGGGCAGGTTTTCCCACAATTCAGTCATCTTTATGGCCCTCCTTTGGACCCTTTCCAGTCTGTCCATGTATTTTTTGAATTACTAGGACCAGAACATGCATCATGCCGTGTGTGTCATGTGTGGATATGGTGTTTTACCTTGTTAGGCAGCTGAGCTCCACCATAACAGCTCTCTCACTCCCCCTCCTCGGGGCGGGGCGGGGGGGGGGAAGAAGAAAAGGAAAGAAACAACTCATGAGTTAAGATAAAATAATTATTATTTATTAAAAATAATTATTAAGGGAAAATTATTATTAATTATTTTAACTAAAGGGAAAAATGAAAGGGAAAAAGGTGGAAAAAATGAAAAGGAAAAAGGTGGAAAAAATGAAAAGGAAAAAGAAGGAAAAAATGAAAAAAAAATAATAGAAAAGGCCATGTGGAAGTGCAGAGGAAAGAAATTTCTCTCTACTTCCTACCAACAAGCAGGAAGTAGACCATGTCCTTGAAGCAGGGCCTCAACACATGTAGCTGTTGTTCAGGAGGACAGATGTTTTCACGAGAGTCCACCCCACACTGTCCTTTTTTTTCCCCCACCTTTTATTGTTGAGTGTGACACCATATGGTATGGAATATCCCTTTGGTTGCTTTAGATCAGCTTCCGAGGTGATGTTGCTTCCTCACCTCTTGCCCACCTCCAGCCTGCTGGCTGGGGGGGCGGGGGGGGGGGGTTGGAGGCAGTCCTGATGCTGCACCAGCACTGCTTAGCAGCAGACACACCTCTAATGTGATATCAGTGCTCTTCCAGATACAGGTGCAGAGCACAGCACTATATGGACCTCTGCAGGGAAAGTTAACTCCATCCCATCCAGACTCAGCACAGTAGCCCTGTGTTCCCAGGTGTCTCAGCAGCACCTGTGTGTTTACTCTGCCACCACTGCCATGTTGGTGGGTCCTGGTCCTATTGCTGCAGGCAGGGAATATGGGGATGGGCAGTAGGGACCCTTGGCATAGGGGTGGGGGGCAGCGCAGTGAAGGTGAATGCAGAGCAGGCAGTAGGTCCATGGACTGAGAGAGGGACTGGAAGGAGAAAGAAACAGTCATACAGGAAACTTAATTAGTGTTTGGACGATGCTTTCAGACACATTTTCTGATCTTTTGGGGTTGTCTTTTGGGGATCCAGGAGCTGGACTCAATGATCCTCGTGGGTCCCTTCCAACTCAGATGGTCTATGATTCTAGGATTTCTTTTCAATTCAGTGAAATACACACTTACGTGTAAGTACTCACTGTGTGTAAACTATGCATTCTCTTCAAGTCCAGGATTGAGTCTGAGCAGTGGTTTAAGCTGAGTAATATGGGGTTATAATGACTGAATGTCTGTGTCATATAAAATAAGAGCAGTAGTAGTATGGAGAATAAAACTTCTGTTTACATTTCCTGATTTTGTACTAATCATTGTGTTTTATAAACTCTTTGAGAAAAGGCCAAAGAAAGAAAATATAAAATTTACTAATACCATTGGGATATCTAAACATAAAAGTTTTTTTGTTGTTGATGTTGTTACTTAATATGATTGAGATTTTAATGTGTAAATGTGTGTTTTTGTTTTTGATAATGTAAATACTTCTACACCAATAAGGCCTCTCTATTTCCTTTCTCACTGCCTCATATAAACATGACTTTTCCCTGCTCTTAGGTTATGCCAAAAGTGCTATTTAGTGATGAGGATGCTGAATGAATATTGAGAAAATTGGACAAAGTAGGGAACTGATCTCAGCACTCTGCACCTTTTCTGTGTCTGATATACTAATTTTTGACAAAAGTTAAACATTATCTGAAGACTTTCCACTGGAGAATTTAATGTAAAATTTCTAAAACAATATATTTGTGTATGTTTTGTTTGTTTTGTTTTTGTTCTGTGACAAAATTTCCCTAGTAAGCTTGCAGTTGCCATAGTAAGCATTTAACAAAGAGTTTGATATTATATCTAATTATTTTTTACTTTATTAATTCCCTCTGCCTGGATTCATTGCCAGTTGGGGTGACTTCTATAGTACTAACATAAACAAAGCCAGGGCATGACTTAGATTCTTTCCCAGTTCTGTTGGATTTTAACAGAAGGTCCATGCACTCGAATTGAGTGCATTTGAGCAGATAAGATGTACTTTCAGTGGAGATCTTTTTGAATAGCCTGAAAGAATAGTATAAATATGGCCGTCAAGTGCCACAACACTCATGTAGGACTATGATTACTACGGTTTCTGAAAAATATTTTGAGAACCTCAGAAACCCAACGATATAGCAATACAGCACAAATATGTCTTTTAAAATTTGACAGTCCATTCAGTGTCCCATAACAGAGGCTCTTTTCACTTCCTGATTCTGCACATGTGCAAAAGCAATTACACTGAAGCATATTTTAAACACATCTGGGAGAATGAGGTATAATTCTCCCTGATTTAGAAAAAATAGCAATTTAAAACCTTTCCTTCAGTGTATTCTAATCTGGTACAGCAAAGTTAGTTTTATATGAAGCATTTATAACTTAAAATATTAACAATTATGATTACAGATTACTAGAAGATATTCTGTCTCAAACTGACATTTTAATTTATGCAATGTTTTGATTAGAATGAAAGATACATATATATATACATACATATATACATACATATATATACATACATATATACATACACATATATATATACAATTTCCTGATCGTACTATCAGATTGTGCTCGAGAGAGAGAGCTTATGATGAGCATCCTACAATTACATTTAATAGTCTTGGCAGGAAAGAGTAGAGCAGTGTTCAAGGAAAAATAATTTGTGATAGATTCTGTAAACTGGTGAGTGAAATTCATCTCTGGCATAGTGCCATTGAATTCAATGGTGTTACGCCCTGTTCAGATATAGCCTATTTTGTCTTAGTTTTAGCATTGTTGTAGATTATGAAGAGCCCTGTAATCAGGAAAACATTTTACACAATTTCTTGAATTGAGGTAATATGCTACCATAAAAGCATACAAATACTAGTAGATTCATAGAATCATAGAAACATAAGGTTGGAAATGACCTACAAGATCATCTAGTCCAACTGTACTCCTACCACCAATATTACCACTAAGCTACTAAATCATATCTCATAGCACCTTACCCAGGAGCTTCTTGAACACTGTGAGGGATGGTGACTTCACCACCTCCCTGGGCAGACCATTCCAGTGCCTCACCACTCTTTGAGAAAGTTTTTCCTTATATCTAATTTAACTCTCCCCAGGTGCAACTTGTGGCCATGTCCTTGAGTATAGATAGGTAAGCAGCATGGTCTAAAGGTCACAGCAGGCAGAGAGAAGGCAAAGATTTCCAAGTATGACTTCTTATTGTAGGCTCTCAGATCTGCTACCTTCTGCTACCTGGATCATGCCACTCAGTGCTGGGCCTAAGAACTGGATTTGGGGCTCCATTGATAGACACTGGGCACGGGTGAGAAGTCCTCTGTTCCAGAATGACAATGTCTGCAACCTTCTTGCTGCACTAGTCTGGGATGGAGGGGATGGCTACTTTCATCAGAGAAAGAGCAAGACTCCCTCTCCCACAAAGTACAAACCCAGGAGCCCAATCAGAGCAATGAGGGAGTGGTCTTGATAATCAAAGTCGGGGAGACTCAACCTTGCACTGTCCTTAAGCATATTAACAGCCATATCTCTCAGGTACACACAACACTGCTGATTAAAGTCTAAACCAACACTGGATTCTTCATTGGAATACCTTAAAGTCTTTATTTATACAGATACAAAAACAGAAATGACAGCAATGTTTGGTCTAAGGGAGGAAGTTCTAAATTATGTTTGTACCGATTTAGTATACTTTCAGGATACACAAAAACCAAGATACTATCTCTGCTACAAATCTAAGATAATTTCTTAGGTGTCTGTTTTGCCAGACACTGAAGTATGTTTACAAGAACTCACTTTCACAGTTACAACATTTTGAGAAGCACAAGTTTTAGAGGAATAATGTCATTATAGTAACATATAACCTATTTGGCTCTCATATAAACACAGTTAAACTCAATATAAACTCAACAATTTACTAGCTGGAGCTCAAGTGTTTTCTACACATAGATATATTTTTTCCCAACATGCATGCTAATTTTAAGTTGGTTCACAGAAAAGTTCAATCCAGTAAGAGGGGATTGAAGGCCTGAGTGACCTTTATATATAGCAGCACCTTCAATTTGCTAATTCAAGTACATACAGAAGTACAGATACAGTGCAATGAGCTTTGACTGTCAGAGTATTTATGCACATTGACCCATGCCAAAGTCTGGTCATGCACATTCTTCTTCCTATTATATCTCTCATACCCAATTTATGTGTACCATAGTCACATCTTATCTTGGTTCCAAAATATAAACATAAATCTCACTTTAGGGAACAAGTATTCAAGTATTGTTATATTTTATTTTCAGAGTCTTCATAACCAAATAGCATAGGGGAAGAGCCAAAGTTTTTGTTAAATTTATCGCAGGAAGAAAAACAAATCTCTATATTTCAAGTTACATTTATAGCACGGTATTTTCTAACTTATAGTCTGCTTGTACTGAGATTTTAATATAAACCAAGAAAATTGTGTACACACACAAACGAGTAATAAGAATAATTGGACTTAGATTACAACTTGGATAGCAAACACTTCCACACATTTACATCATGGCAATCCAAATTGAATATTGTCAATCACAGTGAACATCACCTGTATTTGAATTGAAATACATCCCAAGAATCAGCAATCTGATAACAGCTGCCAAAGTTATTGAATGCAATTAAATGTATAATGAGCCTGAATTCAAGTACGTCTCAGGGCTCTAAGACCACATAAGAATTCATTGCATATATTACTTTTAGATTATTTTTTAGCTCATGAAGTATTAGACCTGCTCTGTTCATCACTCAAAAAACATCTAGTGGTTTCTCATGATAGTACTAAACATGATGCTTGAAACAACATGTAAAACTGATCTTAATCATTCACAGAAAGCTCAGTTAGGTACAATCTTAAGTTATCATGTGACTCTTATTTCCCATCAGTTATCTGAAATTTGAAATGATTTGATATAAACTTTCTTCTTTTATAAAGCTACTGTTAAAATATAGATCAAAAAATAAAGTTTGTTCAAAATAAATGATATATTGAAATGTGTACAAGTGCAGTTGTACTTTGGCTGAAATGTTACTTTGTCTAAAAAACAGAAACACCTCAAGTGCTTTTCTCATTGACCTATGACATCATTAGTAAATCTAAAATGAGCAATTCAATCACTTTTTTTTCCTTTGATAACAAGGTCTTATCTAATGCTGGATTTGTAGATGCAATTCAAAAGGAAGAATTTCATTAACATTTAGGCTTATTGAACTCATAAAAAATGCATTAAGTTTTGATAAATATTCAGATTTTTCTAAATGACTTATCTTGGCTTTCTGTTGATTACTATCTATCTGAATATGAAAAGTGTAGAATGAAAATGCGAAAACTAGAGAGAAATAATTACAATTTATTATTCAATTTCCTAGATACTTAAAATATTTTCAAGTGACTGTGTCTTGAATAAATATGGTTTTCTAATGTTTAATAGATAGGTAATATAATAAATATAAATACTTTCCAAGAATGCTATCAAGGTTGAAAAGTGGTTATAAAGTCAGGAATTTCCAGAATTAAAATTGGCAGATGAACTCAGAAGGAATTTCCCTGTGTATTTTCTTCATGTCATGGTCATCTGACAAAGTATTATTTTTCTTCACAAGGCCTATTTCTTCCTTGATGCTCAGAAAGGATAAGCAGATTTTCAGTGCTTTGTTTTATTTTTGTTAGTTACTGATTGACGTTTGTTCTTACATAATAATGAGTAATAATAACCATGATGACAGGGTTTTTGCTACAAGTGGTTGCATCTTCCTTTTGACCTGATGCTCACAGATGTAAAAATATTTGATACCCTTCACATTTTGAGAAATGATGAGGAACTATAGCTTCTCTTTGTGAATGAGGATCCGAGGTGCAGATTACAGACAATCTTTCATAGACCACAGACATCTTTACCTGTTTATCCAGTACTTTTCAGTCACGAATTTGAGGGCCAGTATCAGATTGAAGTGGGGAACACGCTCAGATAGGTACAATCTTCCTTCAAAGTATTTATTCCATTTCAACATTTTCTTTTCTTCCCTTTTAACATTTTTTTGGGCCTCACTCCTATGTGTTTTTTCTTACTATGTCCTCATCTAGACGCTCTCAGTTTCCCGTTTGTCCAACTAACAACTCCTTAGACATTTTCCCCTCATAGGTCATTATTCAGATGACTTTTTCACACAACTCTCTTTGTTCATTGATGTTATAGCTCCAGTTGTCCTCCCAGAATGATCTCATAACCTGTGCCCAGCTGCTCCTATCACTCTACTTCTTTTTCCAGTCTCTCTCATTAAACTTTAATTGATTCTATCTTCATACACCATTTTCCCTCTTAGTGATAATCACCAACCTTCCTGTCCAGTCCATCCAAAACTGCAGACCTCTGACATTTAGATGAAGATAAATAACTATCTTTTCTCACACTCTCATCATAATACTGACACAGTTATTATTTTGCTCACAGTTTAAAACCAGCAGGTCTTCAAAAAGCTTTTTAAATTCTATGTAGTTCCTATAAGGCATTCCCTGATATTATGAGAAAGAAATATCCCTAATCACACAGGCTAAATGAAAATACATATAAAAGAAGGCCTTCTGATTTTGTCAAGCACCAGTGGATGTTTCTGGATGGAATGCACAGCTTTCTCATGCAGGCACTGCCAGATTTCTAGCTCTTCACTTTTAATTGTGGGCATGCCAGCTCTTTCCAAGGAAAACATTTGCTTGTTTATTTGTTTCCCATGTTTTTCCTTACTCATATTCAGAGAAACAATTAAACTGTTCTGGTTGATAATTTCTATAAATACTCCATCTAACAGTTACTCAGTGTGAAACCTGCTTTTCTAAGTTTTGTATATTTGCAGGATCTTAAGAAATTGTAAGAATGTTACTAGGCTTCCAAAATTATTGTAATGTATTTTCAGAATTCTGTGCTCTCAACAGAATATACATGCAATCAAATCCTTACTGATCTTCCCTCTCTAAACATATTAACATTACTAAATTCCACAAAAATAAAATAAATTAAAAGAAGGGTTGCTTTAAAGATACCAGAGCAAAGCATAAAGGAAGCAATCTAAAAGTCTGGATTTCCTGGTAGCTATCAAGTTCACTGCTTTAAATGGTACCAAAACTTAGTTATATTTTGCTATGCCAGCCACTGTCATTCCAAGTTATTGTAAAAATAAAACAAACAACAACAAGAGAACAGAAAATACATTACTACAGTAGCTTCATGAAGGAAAGAAAGAAACAGCAACAACAAAATGCACACCCATAAGAAACAAACAAACAAACAAAAAAGAATAAAACAAACATTTTCACTTATTTTGAAATATTTTACTTCAGTGTGTTCCTTACATTAAAAAAAAAAAAAAAAAAGAATTTTGAAAATTTGTTAACGAATCTCTTACTGGATAAAATGTAACCAGTTCTACTGAAATCACTGCTATTTTCCATAAGATGTGCTATTTTTTCAGTGTATATTTTTCTGTGAATGTTCTGGCAGGAGGACAATCTCTATTTACGTATCATTTTGAAATGTATCACTTCCATATATTTCCAAGTCTCATGATACTCATGATACAAAACTTCTCAGTAAGAGATTTATATTACCAAACAAACAAACAAACAAACAAAAACCTTTGTCTTCTATTGACACTCCTGTCTGGGAGAAGAAAGCTGAGATGTGAGATACACAGAACTTCAGGTATTTCATTAGTAGGAAAATAAGTAACCTGAAGTATTAGAGCTGCCTTTCTGTGGTAGTTGACACCCTGAACATACAAATCTGACATTCCTTGCTCTCTTATGATTCCATTTTCAGGAATTTGATAATTTGCTGAGTAATATTATCCATTATGGTGGAACAACTCCCTGCAGGGCCTCAAGGAGAGGTACCGTGGTGAGACCCCTCAAATGGGGGTGGACCCCCTGCCCTGTCGTCATCAGGCAGAGAGAGGGGACCTGGGAGTTGAGGAGGAATGGAGACAGGTCCCTGCTCGACATCGCAGGCGATGCCCTCCCCCACCAGCCTCACCTTCCCAGGTGCCCTTACACAACAGATTTGAGGTCCTGGAGATTGAGAGACCGGTGGCTGAGGAAAAGGTAGAAAGTGTACCCAGGAGGATGCCTAGGGCAAGGAAGTCAACTCCATGCCTCAGGACTGCCTCCACCAAGAAAGAAAGAAGGGTTATTGTTGTGGGAGACTCTCTCCTAGGGGAACAGAGGGCCCTATTTGTCGGCCTGACCCTACCCGTAGGGAAGTCTGCTGCCTACCTGGGGCCAGGGTCAGGGACATTGCCAGGAAGCTTCCCAGCCTGGTTCGCCCCTCCGACTATTATGCTCTTTTGATAGTCCAGGTGGGCTGTGATGACATTGAAGAGAGAAGCCTCAAGGCTATCAAATGGGACTTTAGGGGGCTGGGGCAATGTTGTGGTTTAACCCAGCCGGCAGCTAAACATCACACGGCCGTTCGCTCACCCTCCCCCCTCCCTCTCTGGGATGGGGGAGAGAAACGGGAAAGTGAAGCCTGTGGGTTGAGATAAAGACAGTTTATTAAGATAGATAATAATAATAATAATATGTACAAACAAGTGATGCACAATGCAATTGCTCACCACCCGCTGACCCATGCCCAGCCCAACCCCAAGAGCCGGCCCCTCACCCTGGCTAGCCACCCCTATATATTGTTCAGCATGACGTCAGATGGTATGGAATACCCCTTTGGCCAGTTTGGGTCAGCTGTCTTGGGTCTGTCCCAGCTCTTGCTGCACTCCCAGCCTGCCCGCTGGCAGGACAGAGCGAGGAGCTGGAAAGTCCTTGGCTTAGTGTAAGCATTGCTCTGCAGCAATTAAAACATAAGCATGTTATCAACACTCTTCTCATCCTAATCCAAAACATAGCACCCTACCAGCTACTAGGAGGAAAAATAACTCTGTCCTAACTGAAACCAGGACAGGCAATTAGTGGAGGGAGCGGGAGTACAGGTGGTGTTTTCTTCTATCCCTATGGTGGCAGGGAGAGGTACTGACAGGACATGAAAACCCCACCTGATAAACACATGGCTCAGGGGCTGGTGCCAGCACAGAAATCTTGTTTGTTTTTGACCATGGGGTGCTTTACTCGGCACCTGGATACAGACGGGTCCCTGTCTCTAAGGGGAAAAAGGATCCTGGGCCAGGAGCCGGCAGGGCTCATTGAGAGGGCTTTAAACTAGGTATGATGGGGGATGGGGCTGAAACAAGGCTTGTTGGAGCTGTTCCAGGGGGAACAACGGCTAGGCTGGGGAATAAGGCAATGGCCCAGTTGAAGTGCGTTTACACCAATGCATGCAGCATGGGTAACAAACAGGAGGAGCTGGAAGCCATCGTGCAGCAGGCAGGCTATGACTTGGTTGCCATCACGGAGACGTGGTGGGACCACTCTCATGACTGGAGTGCTGCAATGACTGTCTATAAGCTCTTCAGAAGGGACAGGCAGCATAGAAGGGGTGGTGATATGGCTCTCTATATTAGAGAATCTTTCGATGTTGTGGAACTCGAGGTTGGGAATGACAAGGTTGAGTCCCTTTGGGTTAGGATCGGCGGGAAGGCCAACAAGGCTAGTGTCCTGGTCGGGGTCTGTTATAGACCACCAAACCAGGATGAGGAGACGGATGAGGAGTTCTACAGGCAGCTGACAGAAGTTGCAAAATCGTCAGTGCTTGTTCTCATGGGGGACTTCAACTTCCCTGACATATCCTGGAAGCACAACACAGCCCAGAGAAAGCAGTCTAGGAGGTTTCTGGAGAGCATGGAAGATAGCTTCCTGACGCAGCTGGTTAGTGAGCCTACCAGGGGTGGTGCCCTGCTAGAACTTCTGTTCACAAACAGAAGGACTGGTGGGAGATGTGGTGGTCGGAAGCTCTCTTGGGCAGAGTGACTACGAAATGGTGGAGTTCTCTATTCTTGGCAAGGCCAGGAAGGGGACCAGCAAAACCGCTGTATTGGACTTCCAGAGGGCTGACTTTGAGCTGCTCAGGACTGTGGTTGGTAGAGTCCCTTGGGAGGCAGTTCTGAAGGGCAAAGGAGACCAGGACGGCTGGGCGCTCTTCAAGAAGGAAATCTTAACGGCGCGGGAGCGGTCTATTCCCACATGCCCAAAGACGAGCCGACGTGGACAAAGACCAGCCTGGCTCAACAGAGTTGCAGCTTGAGCTTAGGAGGAAAAAGAGGGTTTATAATCTTTGGAAAAATGGGCGGGCCACTGAGGAGGACTATAAGGATGTTACGCGCTGTGCAGGGACAAAATTAGAAAGGCCAGAGCTCATCTGGAGCTCAATCTGGCTACTGCCGTTAAAGACAACAAAAATCTTTTTACAAATACAGCAGTGCAAAACGGAGGACTAAGGAAAATCTCCATCCTTTACTGGATGCGGGGGGAAACCTTGTTACAAAAGATGAGGAAAAGGCTGAGGTGCTTAATGCCTTCTTCGCCTCAGTCTTTAGCGGCAATACCGTTTGTTCTCTGGATACCCAGTACTCTGAGCTGGCGGAAGGGGATGGGGAGCAGGATGTGGCCCTCACTATCCACGAAGGAATAGTTGGCGACCTGCTACGGCACTTGGATGTGCACAAGTCGATGGGGCCAGATGGGATCCACCTGAGGGGACTGAGTGAACTGGCAGAGGAGCTGGCCAAGCTGCTTTCCATCATTTATCAGCAGTCCTGGCTATCAGGGGAGGTCCCAGCTGACTGGTGGCTAGCAAACGTGACACCCATCTACAAGAAGGGCCGGAGGGCAGATCTGGGGAACTATAGGCCTGTCAGTTTGACCTCAGTGCCAGGGAAGCTCATGGAGCAGATCCTCTTGAGAGTCATCAAGCGGCACTTGCAGGGCAAGCAGGGCAATCAGGCCCAGTCAGCACGGGTTTATGAAAGGCAGGTCCTGCTTGACGAACCTGATCTTGTTCTATGACAAAGTGACGTGCTTGGTGGATGAGGGAAAGGCTGTGGATGTGGTCTACCTTGACTTCAGCAAGGCTTTTGACACCGTTTCCCATAGCATTCTCCCCAAGAAACTGGCTGCTTTTGGCTTGGACTGGCATATGCTTCATTGGGTCAGAAACTGGCTGGATAGCTGGGCCCAAAGAGTCATGGTGAATGGAGTTAAATCCAGTTGGAGGCCAGTCACTAGTGGCATTCCCCAGGGCTCGGTGCTGGGGCCGGTCCTCTTTAATATCTTCATCGACGATCTGGATGAGGGCATTGAGTGCACCCTCAGTAAGTTTGCAGATGACACCAAGTTAGGTGCGTGTGTCGATCTGCTCGAGGGTAGGAAGGCTCTGCAGGAGGATCTGGATAGGCTGCACCGATGGGCTGAGGTCAACTGCATGAAGTTCAACAAGGCCAAGTGCCGGGTTCTGCACCTGGGGCACAACAACCCCAAGCAGAGCTACAGACTGGGAGATGAGTGGTTGGAAAGCTGCCAGGCAGAGAAGGACCTGGGAGTGATGGTTGATAGTTGGCTGAATATGAGCCAGCAGTGTGCTCAGGTTGCCAAGAAGGCCAACAGCATCCTGGCTTGTAGAAGAAACAGCATGGCCAGCATGGCTAGGGAAGTGATTGTCCCCCTGTACTCAGCTCTGGTGAGGCTGCACCTCGAGTATTGTGTTCAGTTTTGGGCCCCTCGCTACAAGAAGGACATGGAGGTGCTCAAGTGAGTCCAGAGAAGGGCGACGAAGCTGTTGAGGGGTCTGGAGAACAAGTCCTATGAGGAGCGGCTGAGGGAGCTGGGCTTGTTCAGCCTGGAGAACAGGAGGCTCAGGGGTGACCTTATTGCACTCTACAGGTACCTTAAAGGAGGCTGTAGTGAGGTGAGGGTTGGTCTGTTCTCCCACATGCCTGGTGACAGGACAAGGGGGAATGGGCTAAAGTTGCGCCAGGGGAGGTTTAGGTTAGATGTTAGGAAGAACTTCTTTACTGAAAGGGTTGTTAGGCACTGGAACGGGCTGCCCAGGGAAGTGGTGGAGTCACCATCCCTGGAGGTGACATCTACATCTAAACGTCTTTAAAAGACATTTAGATTTAGAGCTTAGCAATATGGTTTAGTGGAGGACTATTAGTGTTAGGTCAGCAGTTGGACTCAATGATTTTGAGGTCTCTTCCAACCTAGAAATTCTGTGATTCTGTGATTATACTACCTCAGTGATGGAGAATTTCTCCTTTGCAGCTCCTTGCATGGATGAGGGAATGGCGGGGCAGCCCATAGGTGGTGGTTGTGCCGAGCAGAGATGTGTTAGTAGTAAAGAAACTCACGCTAAATCCTAGCATATATTTGGCTTTTCACTGGAAAAGAGCAGCAAGATTTCCATCTAACATGATCAGCTTTGGTTACTTTGTTCATGTTGAGGGTATAATTCAATCATAATATACACTGACCGTTCAAGGTAAAGAATAGTGGTATCTTGATTTTATGTGCCTACCCAAGCTAGATCCATCTGGGAAGACTGTTTCTGGCCTAGCACATTCTGACAGTGGTGAGTTGACAGGAAAAAACTAAGTCAGTATAAAATGATGATGAGCCTTGAGCTGCCAGGAAAAGGGACAGGAAGCACTGGGAGAATGTTTTTCAGGATTTGGGGTTGTTTTTAATGACTAGTAACTCACAATTATTTTATTAATGACTAAGATCAATTTGCAATACAAATCATTGATTGAAAAGTTCCTCCTTGTCATTATTTATTTATTATTTTTCCAAGAATTCCAAGTCCATGATATTTGGGTTGAAGATGAATGCAAGCAAACAGGAGATCATGGATGAGCCATGGCCCAGTTCAGAAAGCCTGACCTCAGCTTCACGGTCTATTACAACAAAATAGTAGACCTCAGTTTCCCAGGAAAAGGTCCTAAATGAGGTCTGAGCCTGGAATTCATATTTAGATTCCCCACACTAAAATCTGTGTCTTTTTTTGCTTAAACCAAGTTGACTTGGGAGCCTGTGGATCTCACATTATTATTATATGCATGATTTTTGCGTGAACCTGGAACAGCTGCAACTCAGTCCATTGTGTCATGGGACCAAGACCTCCCCTCACCTTTAGGGACTATTCTTCAGGGACATCTTTGCATTTAAGACCTATCACTGTCATTGGCTCAAACGATGAAGAGATCCTAGCCCACACTCCAGTTTCCCTCTGCACAGCCACTTTTGGGCTGCAAAACAGATGGCAGCATCTGGCCTTTGCTAAACAAAGTATTGCAGTTTCTGTATTTGCTTTGAGGCCAGCTGTCTCTCTATAAACTCCTTGCAAATGATGCACTGCTGGAAATATTCTCAGTAGAGCATCGCCTGATTTGAACTGCTAGTGCTCTGGCTTCTAGCCCTGGATAATTTTCTGTGTTGGATGAGTCTCTTGTTGTAACTTGCCAAATACAGAAGTGACCTCAGTGCATGGTTTATTTCTATTGAAGATTTTAAAACTTTTTTTTTTTTTTTTTTTTCTAATTGGCATGAAAATGAAAATAAGTTACATATTGACAGTGTTTGTGTCTGGTTGGACTTCCAGACACCACTCCCTGAAGAAGTCTGTTCTCATTCTGCCATATTCTTAGGATATACCCGAAAGTTATATTCTGCCTACAGCTCACTGACTGATATAGTAATCATTTTGGAACTGCTTGGTTTTGGTTTTGATGGATTAAAGGAATGAATTAATGAGTTCTATACCAGAACTATTCTATTATGAGTTTAACGTGAAATGGTAACTAGCACTGTGGAACCACGGCCTACCTGTGCTACTCTGGCTCTGCTCTGCCTGACCATTGGCATTCCTACACCATTCCTGCTTATCCAGGCTTTCTTGCTTGACTGGTTCATAAGTGTCTGATTTGCTCACTATTTACTGGATTAAAACACTGTACCTCTTTTACTTTTCCCAGCTTTAGGGGGTTCTGTATATATATAGTGTACTAGTGAAGAATCAGATATATTGAAATATATAAAGAAATAAAATATTAGTTTAGGTTGGCTGAGAAGAAATCACAGGTAAAATCCTTGCTCAAAGTCTATATTATCATATGCCAGTTGCTCTAGCCATGCACCCAAATTGCTGTACTTTTAGTCTAATTCTTCAGACAGTAGCTTCACTGACACTGTGGGAATGCTGCATCAGAGAAATACAAAGCAAGGTCAGCCTTTCTCTGGTAAGCAGAAGGTTGAAATAGCTTCATATAACCTTCCAGATTTTCTGTTCTCTATTTCATGTTTTGGTAGCATTCACAGAGTAATTAGAAATGTGAATGATAATCATAAATCATGAAGACTACTTAATTAGTTCCTGTTATAGATAGTCTTAAATAACATGATCTTTTCACAATGCATCATATTATCTCGAGAAAGTTATTTGCCTTTTGATTTAATGAGCTGGTGGCTCAATTACAGTACAAGGTGTCAGTTTACTTCATTTAGCAGCAAAAGGAAAATAGATTTTATATTTTTGGCTTGTACTGCTTTCCTCTATCACATAGCACCAAGTCAAAGATAAAATACATAGTTCTTTAAAAGCCATAGTCCTGTAATTTAAGTGAAGTTTCCAATTTAAAAATATTGATAGAACAACTGAGATGGAGGTTTTCTGGCCCCAGAAAATATTAGGGTCTTAGGTTTATTCTTTCAGTTCTGTAGGTGTTATAAGATATCTATGATAAAACTATACAGTATGCACTTTTAATAAAGTAAGTTTAATTAAAATCTCTTGCATTTTTATTCTTTCAATCCTAAAGCTCTATGAGTGTTAGCCAAGAGGATTTCAGATGAATATTAAGAATTTTACTTTCTTCTTTTAAGTATGGATTTATAGAATGGGTTGGGTTGGATCATCTAGTTCCACCCTCACTGCCATGGGCAGAGACACCACCCACCA
>CM021763.1:57128812-57144773 GCA_011075105.1 Heteronetta atricapilla | reverse complement strand
AGGAGCGTGGTGAACAGTGTGGACAAACAGAGGGTGGCACCTCAGCCATGATACAGCAGTTGGTATGGCAGTTGGCATTGGAGGGTGCCCCGTGAGGGAGACATCCATGGGCCAAGCAGGAGGCACCAGGTACACCTTAAATCCACACCCAGATATGCACAGGTCAACAGCACACACCTCTCCTGATACTCAAGGCAGAATGGTGAGTACTCACCTGAGGGGAAATGCTGTGACTCTGGCTGTGTGGTCTGCACCATCTGCCCCAGCAAGGGTTGATGCCTCCATCCAGTCAGAGCTACTGAGTGATGAGGCTGCAATGGAGACAGCTGGAAATGCTTAAGTCTTTCTCTGGGGGTAGGGATAGGCAGCAGACCTGCCTGCAAGAGGTGTGCCCAGGTGGAGGACCTCCTACAGCAGGTGGCCAAGGGCCAGGAGGTGGTAAAGCTGTGTAGCATCAGGGATGCTGAGGAGGAGTTAGACAGGTGGATTCCAGCACAGTCGGCAGGGGACCAGCACTCCCTGGCCAAACAGTCTCAACCTCCAACTCCTTCATTGGCACTCACAGAATGAAGGGGGGTAGGGAGGGGGGTCGGGGTGCAATAACACTGGAGAATGGAAGCTGGCAACAGCATGAACAGTGTGGACCAGCAAGAGGAAGAGTCTTGACCCTAAGTCTGAGGTGCTCTCACAGAACCGCTTCACCACTCTGCTGACTGAAAAGGAAAGACCCGTTGCAGGGAATGTGGAGCTGAGTAAGAGAGCCTGGTCTGCTCCCCACATAACAACTAGTCCAATTAAGAAAAGGTGATGGGTGATAGTGAAGAATTGAAGAATAGTGAAGATTGAAGAATAAGATTGAATGAAATAGAATAGAATAAAACAGATGTTAACTGAAAGAAAATTATGAAGCAATTGAAAAGCTATAATCTTTAGGTATGTTGATGGTCTTATCAAAATCAATTAGGAAAAGAAGTGCAAGTAAAAGATTTGTAAATAAATTCCAAAATAACAATGAAGAATAAGAACAAATAAGAAAGTAGATGCGTAATCAAAAGTACTTAAATGAAAATCAACACAATAAAGTAAAAATGCATAATTTTATTTTAAGGATTATAAAGTAAAGCCTCAAAGAAGGAAGTTCAAAGTATCTACACACAAAAAAGAAATCTTTCTTCTAGCCAAAAAAAAACCAACCAAACAAACACTATATCTATATATATAGTAACTGGCATTATTTTGAAAGAAAATACTGGGATGTGGCACAGCACTAAACTTAATTGTTTTGTAAATGAAAATTGCTATTAAATAAGTCTTAATTTTACAGAAATAAACTCTGAAATTTGCCAGACCTAATCGTAAAATAATTGAACAGTAATGAGTCAGAGAAGCTTTCGTTCTCTAGGATAAGTTATATTTGAAGGGTATGTGGAAGGAGAATGTCTATTCTTTTACAGATCCGGTCAAGAACCTTTTTTTCAATGAAACGAGATAATTAATTGTCCTGGTTTCAGTTGGGACAGAGTTGTTTTTCCTCCTAATGGCTGGTGAGGTACTATGTTTTGGACAGACCCAGGACAGCTGACCCAAACTGGCCAAAGGGGTATTCCCTACCATCTGACGTCATGCTGAACAATATATAGGGGTGGCTAGCCAGGGTGGGGGGCCGGCTGCTCGGGGTTGGGCTGGGCATCGTTCAGCGGGTGGTGAGCAATTGCATTGTGCATCACTTGTTTGTACATATTATTATTATTATTATTATTATTATTTTCTCTCTTAAATAAACTGTCTTTATCTCAACCCACAAGCTTCACTTTCCCGTTTCTCTCCCCCAACCCAGAGAGGGAGGGGGGAGGGTGAGCGAACGGCTGTGTGGTGTTTAGCTGCCGGCCGGGTTAAACCACCACATTAATTAAGCAACTAATTAATGAGAGAGTGTGAGAAGGTTTATTCTAATGAGATTGTCTGATCAGGGACCTGGTCTATTAGAAAACTAAGGGATAAGGGAAAGCTAGAAATCGGAATATACCAAGACACAGACCTGACAAACAAACACAGAGCCAATGACAAAAACAAACCAGTCACACTGGTTGGTGCTCTATAGAGAAACTACAGGAGCTGCTTCCAGGAACCAGGTACAGTGGTGAACCAGGGGCCTGGGATGGGAAGGGTGTGGGGATGGGCAGAGTTCTGCAAACCTTTGGGGGTTGTGCAGTGAGGTGCAGAGATGGGGCTGGGAGAAAGGGATATAAAAGGGAACTTGGTGTGTAAAATGGGGCCATAAGCATGCTTGTCTGTCAGAGCCCCTGTGATGTTTTTGCCCTGCTGTGCAGCCAAAATCCACCACAACTGCTCTCTCACTCCTTATCCTCAGAAGAAGAGTGGGAAAAGAGAATATGTTGGGAACAACAGAAACAAAAAATAAAACCAACCTCATGGGTTGGGATAAAGATAATCTAGTGGGGATGGGGAATGGGAGGGGAGCAAAGCCAAGCAGAAGCTCAGAGGGAAATAAAAGTACATTCTATTTCCCATCAACGAGCAATGTTTGGCCATATCCTGAAAAGCAGGACTTCAATACATGTAGCAGTTGTTTGGGGAGGGCAGACATCTTCTTAGCAAGATCCCCCCTCTTTCCCCAGCTTTTATTGCTGAGTGTGACACTATATGTCACAGAATATCCCTTTGATCAGTTTAGGTCAGCTGCCCTGGTGATGTTCCCTCCCCACCTCTTGCCCACACCCAGCCTACTGGTTTCTGGGGGGTCAGAGGGAGTCTTGGTGCTGTGCCAGTATTAATCAGCAATAGACAACACACTGGTATGATACCAGTGCTGTTCTAGCTACAAGAGCAGAGCACAACAACATATGGGCTGGCTGCGGGGAAAGTTAACTCCATTCCAGCCAGACCCAGTACAAACCCACACCTGATCAGTGCAGTCTGTCCTGTCTTTTTGTTAAATCATTTAACTATCTCTGTGTATGTTCTCACTGTCCCACTTAGATGGGAGCAGCAGGGAAGGTGAGGAGGGGGAAGACAAGCAGAGGGAAGGGGAGGCGAGGCAATGAACCAGCCCTCAAGAATAGTGTGGGATTGTGACTTTCCTGTGTTAACAGTGCATGTGCTGAACTACTAGTACATGACGAAGCCCACATATCTTGTTTTTACTGCTCCTTCTGTCATTAATGAAAAATTGAAGTGACCTGAACAGAGTTGATCAAACGTTAATGAAAGATTATACAAATTCAAAAACCTTGAAATAAAACCTGAACCACATGAATTCCATATGTGGCTTCAGGGCTTCTTAGGAAGCTGTTGGGTAACAGAAGAGTGTATCCCCTTTGTTTTGTTTATTGCCTGAACATGAAATTATTCTATGAACATAAAATGAAAAATAAGACCTCCTGCAAGCCCATATTAGAACACATTTTCTGGCTTCTTTCCATATGGTAATTCTGATTTAACTTTGTTCTTAAAAGTGTTTTATATTTACCTTCAGTTCTAAAATGCTGCACAGGGCAAGACAGCAGCAGAAGCTGAAAGAAAGAGAAATTAAAACAAAACATCATATTCAAGTGATGTTTTAACTGGGCCTGCTTGCAGAGTAATCCACAAACACAATATGAGAATGAAAAGATAAGAGATGCCTATTCAAAAAGGTAAACCGAGTAATTAAGACCTTGATAATTTATCCATCTCTGGTATTTTCCTTGCTAGGAAGAAATCAATGCGGGATAGAAGAAAAGTTACTGATGGTCCTAACCTTCGCATGCTAAAGTACTATTCATTAGGGATAAATTTATGAAAATCTAATATTGCAATGATTCGTGGTGACCAGGGGAAAGCATTTACTATTTCTTTTTCTTATATAAAGTCCCCTTTTGAAATGTCTGAACATCTCCTAGAGATTTTAAATCTTATCTATAATTATTTCCTTGTCTTCCCAAGAAGAAATTTGGTGCAGAAAAACATGACAAGTTAGTGGCAAAAACATTTCAATTAATCTCTTTAGGTCAATTGCTATTCTTGTTGATTTTTTGCTAAAATAATTTAGATCTGAAAAAATTTAGTCATCCATAATCATATTCCCTACTGATAAACACTATTCTTTCCTTCTTTTCATTTTCTTTCCCCTCATATCTCACCTCCCTACTTCTTTGTGTTGGACCCAGTGATCCCTTGAGGTCCCTTCCAACCCCTACAATTCTGTGATTCTGTGATTCTAGGCAGAGACAGTGAGAAATCCCTTGTACAGTGTCCATTTATTAAAAGGAAATAATTCCTACTGTCTGGAAGCTCCAGTGAACATGTCTGTCACGAGACACATAATAATGGTGTCTCGTGACAGACATGGTGAATTTCAGTGAATCTCGTGACAGACATAATGGTGAATTTCAAAAAAAAAAAAAAAAAAAAGAAGTGATGTGGACTATGTCTAGCTAACAGAGGCTCTTTCCAAGCACTTTTTTTTTTTTTTTCTTATGTTTTCTTCTCTAAAATAATCTCAATGAATGTTTTAGAACAATGTTCTAGATGTAATGGGATTTTTTACAGTAACATCATTTTTCGGCTGGCACAAAGATAAAAGAGGAACTAACAGTATAGCAGGTCTCATTTTTACTTCTTTCGTGAACAGAACACATAAATGAGATAGTTAATTAACTTCAGATTGCATGCTTCCTATCCACATTAAAAAGCAAATAATATATGTTTTTCATCCCTTTCAATAGTCTATTTTTGTAGATCTGCAACAAAATCTTTCATTATTAGTTAGTCTGTTCCTCCACAACCAAATTATTTATCACCTCAAAGTCCAATGTCCAATTCCACTACTTGAGCAGAAAGAAAACATACACTTTTCTGACTCCTTTTTTGCTTCTTTGTCATCTAGATAACTATCTTAGACTTTCTGGAATCTTGTCCAACCTGAATTTTAAGAAATGTGACAATACAGAAGTTTCTCTAAAGATAAGAATTTTGTGTCTTCCATAATACTTCTGTAGGGCTGCTCTGTAGATATGAGACTAATAGATTAATTATGTAATGGTTTCAGTAGTTTAAAGACAACAACAACAACAAAAACAAAAGCAAAACAAACAATCCAAACAGAAAAAGTCTAGATATATCACATAAGCTGGTCACATGCTAACATTATTCATACCCATTAATCAAATTCCCCAAGGCCTTTTCTTCTCCAGGATAAATAATCCCCATGCAGCCTTCCCTCATAGGAGATATGCTCATATATGTGGTCATTTGTTGAGCTGTCTTCAGAATGTCCATGTCCAATGATGATTCCAGAATTGGACACAGTACTCCAGGTTTGGCCTCACCAGTGCTGAGTAGATTGAAAGGATCACCTCCCTCCACGTTCTGGCAATACTATGCCTAATTAGTATTCTCTGTGGCAATTGCTTGCACATATTCAACTTGGTGTCCACTGGGACTCTCAGATCCTTTTCTGAAAATCTGTTTTGCAGCTGGGCGACCCCTGGCATGGTTTGTTCCTCCCCAGGTGCCGGACTTTACATTTTCTGAAGTTCTTTGGGTTCCTCTCAGCCAATACCTTTAGCCTGGTGAGGTCTCTCTGTATGGCAGCATGACCTCTGGTATATCTGCCACTCTTCCCAGTTTTGTCTCATCTGAAAATTTACTGAGGGTACAATCTACCCCATAATCCAGATCATTAATGAAGATGGTTAAACTGGACTGGAACCATTACTGACTCTTGTGGTATCCAGCTAGTAAATGGCCTCCAAGTAGACTTTGTGCAACAGATAAGCTATTTTTTTTTGCCTAGGATGAAACCACACAAGTCTATCAGATAACTCCAGTAGACTGCATTCCAATTATGATATATTTTTATAAAATATCAGAGTATCTCCTCTCAAAATTAGTTTTTGTGACGATTTGCATTTATTTTATTATTATTATTTCTAACATATTTGTTTGGAGAGGATCACAAGAAGTATGAAAAAAAAATCTTTCAATAGGTTGATAATTGAGAAGGAATATTACAGTAAGACAGCTGTAGAAGTAAGCCTATAAGTTGACCAAGGACATAGCAACATCACAGTCAAGAGACAGAAGAGCTGAGCAGAGAAGGCTGCAGATCCTGAGTTATCAGGAAAAAAAAAAGAAGTGTATTTGCTGGAACAAATTCTATGGAGATGCTGCTGTGTCATAGCTGGCCCCTTCACAGACCAGTTTGTAACTGCTCTAGATCTATCTATCTCTAGTACCTTTGTATTAAGTCATTGTTCATACCAGGACAGGGCTGAACATTCTCTTCTGTAGCTATAGAAATAATGCACTTTTGTCTGACCCAAATCTGCAAAATTAACTGTGTGCTTATTCCACACAACCACAAATCTTTGAATTCTAGAGACATAGAGGATGCTGAGAATACCTCTTTTGTGCCTCAAGGAGAAAGTGCGCTTTTTTTTTTGTGCTTTTTTTTTTTTCTTTATTTATTGACTTTTGTTATGTCTTTTATTACTATTTGAAAAATAGTCTAGTTATACATTTTTATCAGATTCTATTTCTAGTAGAATGACCAGCCCTTTCTATTAGCATATCCAATTACCTAGTTTATTGATAATAAACAATTTAAAATTTTGGCAGCATACTGAAGGAAACAGGAATACTTTGGCAGCACACTGAAGGAATGTTTTGGATTAGGATGAGAAGAGTGCTGATAACATGCTGGTGTTTTAATTGCTGCAGAGCAATGCTTACACTAAGCCAAGGACTTTCAGCTTCTCGCTCTGTCCTGCCAGCATGCAGGCTGGGAGTGCAGCAAGAGCTGGGACAGACCCAAGACAGGTGACCCAAACTGGCCAAAGGGGTATTCCATACCATCTGACGTCATGCTGAACAATATATAGGGGTGACTAGCCGGGGTGGGGGGCTGGCAGCTCGGGGTTGGGTTGGGCATCAGTTGGTGGGTGGTGAGCAATTTCATTGTGCATCCCTTGTTTGTAGATATTATTATTATTATTATTATTATTATTATTATTATTATTATTATTATTATTATTATTATCTTAATAAGCTGTCTTTATCTCAACCCACAGGCTTCACTTTCCCATTTCTCTCCCCCATCCCAGAGAGGGAGGGGGGAGCGTGAGCAAACGGCTGTGTGGTGTTTAGCTGCCAGCCGGGTTAAACCACAACATGTGTTCATAAATAACTTGCATATACTTGTTACTGTGGGAGTAAATAACTGATTGATAGGTATAACTGATATAACTATGCACAATTTATGATTCAAATCATGTTTTCATTCTGCATGAATATTACAGTTCTAACTTTTGCAGAAAAACAATATTAAAATATAGGAAAAAAAAAAAGATTTTAAAGTGTCATTGTAACTAAAAGAATAGGTTAAATAATTAAAATGTTTTATGAGTAGCAAAATAGTAATAAGTAATAAAGTAGCCCATACACAAGATTTGTATTAATATTTGTAAATAAATGCAGATCTAAAGTGCTGTCCAAATTCTAATACCACATTCTGAAACATGAACTTTCCTTAAACACAGTGTTTTCCCATCTTTTCTCAAAAATGAGGCCCAATTTCCAAACAAACAACAACAACAAAAATACTTCATGTTAAAATAAAGAAGATAATTGCCAGGAACAAATCAATAACTGGATGAAAATCAAAGTGTGCAATTTCTTGTGTAAGATTTTGGTGCAAAAGCAGCAATATATTACAAGTGGAAAGAAATCAGCTGTTGGAAAGAAACTACATGAAAGTGAATATCTTTCATTCACCATGGAAGTAAATAAAGTAAATAAATCCAGTAGGTCCTGGATTCTCATTATGTCAAAGCTTTTTTCCTAGTAGCTCATTGTACAAGTAAGATTTTCTTCCCTAACCTCGAAGGTAAAGCATCACATTTATGTCTTTTACATAAGAAAAAAATATCTGATAGCACACTTTTAATAGTAATGCTTGCTTGGTTTGGTAAGTTTTAGTACATTGTTTGTGAAGAGTGCACATGTGGTTCTACTAAGCACATTAAGTAGCTCTAAATTATTAATAAATATGTAGAAGAAATCACTATATTTTTAAACTACATAACAAAGTTGTTTGCAACTATCATGGCCTAAACTGTATAAAATATGTTTACATTTGTGTATCTAGTGTATTTTACCAGATCAACTTATACAATGGGTGAAACCAGATAAGCTTTTGTCCACATAACTGACTCCAAATGCAGAAGAGGCATTTAGAACTGACTGCATTTAGTTAGAACTGACAACATATATGGTAAACCTTCTGGCTCCAGACATCTGGTGTTGTAGGAACTTCCTGAACTCTGTCTGAAGCACCATCCATTATTTCCAGTGACAATTGTCCTGCAATTTTCCCTGGTTTCCTTTAAAGTTACGTAGCTTTGAGGCTTGCCTCTTCTGTATTTGGACCCAGAGGAGTAAGGTAGAAAAAAGCCTATCTAGTTTCACCCATTTTTTAGAAATTAAAAATACACACGAAAACATATTTTACTTTGTTTATGCCATCATAACTGGAAACAATTTTACAAACACTTCTGGCTTAGCAAAAGAATAAAGCATTGGTGCTTTGTGAGAAATAGATGGCTTTGTTTGTTTTTAACTGTCTGCCTGGCATATTCATTATGTAATCTAATTTTTGAGATTATATGAATTTACTTGTATTCATGGATCTACAAAGCCATCTTTACCATACCCATTCCCAACTTCTAATCTGCTTAGTTTTATTTTATTTATTTATTTATTGGGAAGCAGTTCAACAGCTCTGACCATCCCTCTACCCACATCCATGTTTTCCTAGTTCTGTTTTGCCTTTTTAAGTTGATGGATTTAAAAATACCTTATATGAGGCAATTTATACAGTAGCTTTATAATGTTTCTTGTTTTGTTGCTATTTTTATCCTAATAAATTGTAATGGTCTATTAATTTTTCAGCTGCTTAAGCTAATGTTCTCAAGTAGCTATACAGAGTTGCTATTGGAGCTTTCTTTCCTAGGTGGCAATACTCCATTTTACAGCAAATTGCTGTTTACATTAGTTAGGATTTTTTCCCTCTCATCAATTTTCTTACTTTGAGTTTTCTAACATTGACTTACATTTGGTATTTTTCACCTAGTCATTAAGTACCAAAAGGCCTTTTGCAAATTTTCTAGTCACTTTTACATTTCCCTGTTCTGATTAATTTAGTATAATCTTCAAACTTTTTTACTTTTTTTTTTTTTTCCCATCTACTGCTCCAGAATTTTTTTGAATATGTTAAATACAATGAATTGTCCTTAGACTTATCTGTGTAGTGATACAGTTTTTTCATTAAACTTCACTCTTTTCAGTGTTAAACTTGTCAAGTTACAAATGATAAAATCTTAACTTAAAATGAGGAATGCAACATTACTTCTGTTCATACTTGAAAACAAACAAACAAACAGTGTTTTCAGGAAAAGACACTTTCAATGTTCTTTTTTAAAAAGAATTTCTTTTATGTATACACTCAGTGATGGTGAAAACCAAGGAAAATTCTATCAGTTTTGAACAATCTTTGCAAAATAGTCTAATCTCTCCAAAACCTCTTCAAGCTGACATACTGGCAGACATACTTTCTCTGATTAATTAAGCTTATTAGCAAAGGAAATTGCTCAATTGTTAATATAATTGAGTGTGAAAGAAGTTTTAAAGTGTTCTTATAGGAAAAATAAAGGTTTTAACATGTGCTGTAAATAGACATGCTTTTGACTGAATTCATTCTCATATAGGAAATTTTTCATATTGGAATTAAACATTTGCTTCATAAAAGAGACGGCTATATAAAAAGATAGAAAAATCAGTTTCCCAGGAAAAGTAATGACTCTTTCAACTTCAGGTGATTATATTCCAGACGAGTGTCAGTACAGAAGTCACAGTTGCAGTTCAGAAGAAATAAATTATGATAGACTAACCAGTAAAATAAACTCATGAACTATTTTTGTATTTTAAAGCCCCAAGTGGGGAAGCTCTGCAGATAAGAAAACTCTGAAACAGGAAAACTCTGAGAAGTCCAGAATGCTTCCTAAAGTCTAGGATTTTCAGATAAAGAACAAGTCTGCTTGCACGTAGTTTTTGCAAGGCAAAAACTTTTTCCTGCTAAACTGGAAAATGACTAGTACATCACTTTGAATCTAGTGCAATACAGCACCACCACAGAGTGTGCATTATTTTGCTACTATTATGTGTCTGGTCAACTGCCAGAAGATTTTCTCTGAATTCATATCAATGTGCTTCAGGTTTAGAGGACTGTATGTGGCTTATGTAAGATGTAAACTCCACAAGCTAACTGCTTCCCACAAAAGTTTTGGGCATTTCTTAAATTGCTTTCAAAGCACTATAACACTTGAGGCCACCTCAGTGGCTTCTATTTTTACAACAAAGTACGAAATGAGGAACTTGAAATAAATCTAGCAGCACTGGAAGATTCTGTCTGTCCTGTTTCCCATAGCCAAGATCACTTTCCCATGAAAGGAAATCTACAAGTAAAATTTTGAAATCGACAAGTAAAATTTTGAAAGGTACACAATCAGCTCTTTGTATTTCTCAGAGAAATCACTAGAAAACATCTGCATGCTCATTTTTCTATTTCCTTATGTTTCAGCTTGTACTAAGTTTTGCGTCTTTCTGAGGTTAAGACAAGGAAGAAAATCTAGACTTTAAAAGACATTCTTCCTTTCAAATAGGATGATTTAATGGCATGCCTCATGTGCTACGTGTTTGTCCAAAAAAGGCCGAAACCTGATCTTTACATTATGTCTCATAGGGTAGAGAAAGATATCACAACATAAAGGTTGTCACATAGACCATAAAATAGGTCCGTGTAAATCTGTATCGTGTCTCTGCCCAGTAATAGATGTGTGGGGAGATAACGAGAACCGGGAAATATACTGTAATCTCTTAATGTATAATTTCCAAGACAGTCTGTATTTAAAAGATCATCTATGTGTGTTGCCAAGAACAGGCAAGAATTCAATTTCATTAAATTACACCAAACCAACAATGAATTGAGTTATAAGCTATCCCGCTCTACTCTGTGCTGGTGCAGCCTCACCTCCAGTACTGTGTGCAGTTCTGGGCACCACAGTACAAAAAAGACATTAAACTGTTGGAGAGTGCCCAGAGGAGGGCTACGAAGATGGTGAAGGGTCTTGAGGAGAAGACATATGAGGAGTGGCTGATATCACTGGGCCTGTTCAGCCTGGAGAAGAGGAGGCTGAGGGGGGACCTCATTGCGGTCTACAACTTCCTCGTGACAGGGAGTAGAGAGGTATGTGACCTATTCTCCATAAACGCCAGTGATAGGTGAAAGGACTTGCAGGAATGGGGTTAAGCTGAGGCAGGGGAAGTTTAGGCTTGACGTCAGGAGGAGGTTCTTCACTGAGAGGGTGGTTGTGCACTGGAACAGGCTCCCAAGTGAAGTAGTCACTTCATCAAGCCTGTCTGAATTTAAGAAGAGATTGGACTGTGCACTTAGTCACATGATCTAAACTTTTGGGTAGACCTGTGTGGTGCCAGGAGTTGGACTTGATGATCCTTATGGGTCCCTTCCAACTCAGGATATTCTATGATTCTATGATTCCATGATTCTTTATGATATACAAGCTACTTTGAGGTTCCTATAAAGTTCAGTTGGTTCCCTGTGATGTATTGATCAAATTAACATGATTACTTCATTCCATATTTGCTCTTCTGCTGGCAGAAAATAGTATGATATAGATTATGATGGTATTTATCAAAACCTTCAGAAGTTATTATTCTCTGGTATAAAACAATTAGTAAAAATTCAATCAATATTTACAACAATAATTCATTTCCATTGTTTAAAATTCCAGTAGTAATATATCGATAAATTTGTTAGAAATGCAGGAAATTACAACAAGACCACCAATTTAGTTGACCAAAGGAAGCTGTCGATGTACTCTTTCTAGATATCCTTAAAGCTTTCAATACTGTCTCTAATTGTTGACTTCTGAACAAAATGACCAGAATACAATTAGATAAAAGCATAATTAGATGTGTGAAAAATTGGTTGACAGGTCAGGCCCAAGGTTTTCTTGTAAATGGTGTTATATTATGCTGGTGACCTGTCACTACTGGGGTTTCTCAAGGTACCATTTTAGGACCAGTCCTCTTCAATGTTTTCATAAATGATTTGGATGTAGGACTTGAAGGTTTTTTGAGCAAGTTTACAGATGATACCAAATGGTGGAGCTGTTGACTCAGTTGAAGGTGGTGAGGCTTTGCAGAGAGATCTAGACAAATTAGAGGGCTGGGCAATCACCAAGAATATGAAGTTTAACAAGAGCAAGTGCCAGATTCTGCACCTGGGATGGAGCAAACCTGCCTATATGTGCAGACTGGGGGACAAGATATTTGTCGATCAGCTCCACAAAAAGGGTTTTGAGAGTTTTGGTAGACATCAAGCCGAACATGAGAGTAAGCAGTGTGACTTGGCAGCCAGAAGGCCAACCATATCTTGAGGTGCATTGAGCATGGCATTTCTGGCTGGTCGATGGAAGGGATTGTCCCACTTTACTCTGTGCTTTTGTGGCCTCACCTCAAGTACTGTGTGAAGTTTTGGGCACTACAGTATAAGACAGATATTAAACTGTTAGAGGGTGTCCAGAGGAAGGCTACAAAGATGGTGAGAAGGTTAGAGGGGAAGACATATGAGGAGTGGCTAAAGTCACTTGTTTCTTCAGCCTGGAGAAGAGAAGACTGAGGGGAGACCTCATCTTGGTCTACAGCTCCCTCACAAGGGGGAGCGGAGAGGCAGACACTGATCTCTTCTCTTTGGTAATCAGCGATAGGACCCGAGGAAATAGATTGAAGCTGTGACAGGGGCAGTTCCATATGGATGTCAAGAAAAGGTTCTTCACTGAGAGGGTGTTCAAGCAACGGAACAGGCTCCCCAGTGAAGCAGTCAAGCCACAGAGCCTTCTGGGCTTCAAGAAGTATTTGGACAACACTCTCAAACACATGGTCTGATTTTTTTGGGTGGTCCTTTGAGGACCTGGAGTTAGATTTGATGATCCTTGTTGGTCTGTTCCAACTTAGGATATTCTATGATTCTATGATGAAAGATAAATGCAGCATCTTTTATTCATGTAACTGAATTCACATAAATGTAAATATGCATGTAAAATAAAGAGGTGATTGGTGACAGCCAACATGGCCTCACTAAGGGCAGATTGTATCTGAAAAATCTGGTGACCTTGTATGATGGGGCTACAGAATTGGTGGATAGGAGAAAAGCAATTGACATCATCTGCCTGCACTTATGCTAAGCATTTGTCACTGGCCCCCATGACATCCTTGTCTCTAAATTGGAGAGACATGGATTAGATGGATGTATCACTTGGTGGGCAAGGCATTGTCTGGATGGGCACACTCAAAGAATTGTGGCCAACAGCTCCATATCCAAGTGGAGATCAGTAATGAGTGATCTTCCTTAGAGGTCAGTATTGGAACTGGCAGTGTTTAACATCTCTGTGGGTGACATGGAGAGTGAAAATGAATGCGCCCTCAGCATATTTGCTGATGACACTAAGCTGGGTGTTGTGGCTGATATGCTGGAGGGAAGGAATGTCATCCAGAGAGACCTGGGCAGGTTTGGGAGTTGGGCCTGTGCAAATCTCGTGATGTTCAACAAGGACTGAGGCAATCCCAAGCACAAACAGAGGCTGGGTGGAGAATGGATTGAGACGGGAGGTCCTTCCTGAGGAGAAGGACCTGAGAGTGCTGGTTGATAAGAAGCTCAGTATTAGCTGGCAATGTGCACTTGCAGCCCAAAAAGCCAACTGTAACCTGGGCTGCATCAAAAGCAGCGTGGCCAGCAAGTTGAAGGATGTGATTCTCCCCCTCTACTCTGTTCTTGTGAGACCCTACCTGGAGCCCTGTGTTCAGCTCTGGGGCTCCCAGCATGAAAAGGACATGAACCTGTTAGAGCGAGTCCAGAAGAGGGCCACAAAGATGATCAAAGGGCTGGAGCACTTCTATGAAACAGGCTGAGAGGTCTGAGATTGGGGCATGGAGAAGAGACGGCTGGCTGCATGGAGACCTTATAGAGGCCTTCCAGTATCTAAATTAGGCCTGCAGAAAAGCTGGGGTGGGAGTCTTTCCAGGGAGTTTAGTGACAGGACAAGTGTTAATGTATTTAAACTAAAAGAAGGTAGGTTTATATTAGATATAAGGAAGAAATTCTTTACACTGTGGGTCTTGATACAGTGGACCGGGTTGCCCAGAGAAGTTGTGGATGCCCCATCCCTGGGCTTGTTCAAGACCATGTTGGATGGGGATTTTAGCAACCTGATGTAGTGGGAAGTGTCACTGCACATGGCAGAGGGGGCAGAACTAGATGATATTTAAATTATTTTCCAACCCAAAACATTCATTCTATGATTATGTGCTTCTATGTTCAGCCAACAAAGTATTACCAAGCAAAGAAACATATTATGTAGGAAATAGCCAGTCATGAATGACAATATGTTTTCACACAGAAAAATGTTCTAGCTGCAAGTGAACTCCACCATGTGAACTGAAAAATGTAGATAAATGTGGATACAAAAATGTGGATAAGACACAGTTTATAAATACTGTCTGTTAGCATTTTTTCATCCTGGCTATGGTTCAATTAAAGCAATTTTCCATCATCTGTGCCATTCTGGTTCCTTTCTGAATGTGCAGTTCTGTTATTTTCCAGACTGGGCTATGATTTAGGCCATAGGGGCCAAGGCACAATCAGGGAGTGCCTGTTTGTACTCACCTGTTATTCTTGTTGTCCACTGGCAACAGAGGGATAATGTAACATTAGTTAATATTGACCCTTAGTTGAAATGGGGAAAGAGCTACTCCACCATATTGATAAATGCTTAAAGCAATAGTAATAAAGCCAGAGACTATCAAAACACTATTTATTTTATTTTATTTTATTTCCATACCAAGAAATATTTCAATGAAAATGGAAAGGATATTGATCTGTCTTCAGAGAAACTTTCAGCCAAAAGCCTGATAGTAGTAATAATTTAAAAATATTTAAAATTTACCTGGAAATTAGGCTTTCTTATTTCTTGTTTCTTTTATATACATTCTGTTTTCTAGTCTAGTCTTCCTGTTTCTTCTATGAAAAAATGAACTCACTTTTTAAGTTGTACATCATGGTAGCAATACACTATTCTGAAAATGACATCTCACTTGTATTTCTTCTCTACATGTTTTCAGTCAGTCATTAGATAGCTAAAATTAAGCTATGCCAGTTAAGTTGGTTCCCCTGATAGGGTTTTGCCTATTATCATCTTTTAAAGGTGTGCTCCGATATTACAGAAAATCCTTGACTGTAAACACAAAATAAAAATCTGTAGTTAGCTCAGCATATTTAATGCAATTTAAATGCCCTTCTGAAGTGGGAACTTGCAAGTCTTGGGATGAAAAGAAAACATTGAACACTAAAACAAACAAACAAACAAACAAACCAAAAAAACCCACGCATTTTGGCTGTTTGGTATTCTCTGGAAAGTGAGTTGAAGGGAGAAATAATTAAAAAAAAAAAATCTTTAGTCCTCAGAGGTACTTCATAAATTTGATAGTTACACATAATTTTAAAATTTACTATTTTTATGTGAAAATTTATTCAGGGGTTGTTTTTCCAGTAGTCAGAAAGAACAATTTTATTGAAGATATACTTAATTTCCACTGCTATCCAAACTTTGTATTAATCTTCAGGACATCATAAAAGGGGGGTTATAATTAACTAAATTAACTATTTTTTTTTTTTAAATCATACAATCAAAAAAAAAAAAAAAAAAGACCTTATAAAATTAAATTTTAAATTAAAAAAACGTTTGTAAAAAAAAAAAAAAAAAGCAGTTGCTGTGAAAACTATTTCCCACTGTCCCCTAAACTTCACAAAAAACAAAACACACAA
>CM021763.1:57106605-57128712 GCA_011075105.1 Heteronetta atricapilla | reverse complement strand
TATATATATATATATATATATTTAATACAGCATTTTCAGAGGAAGTATTTCAAGTAAACAACTCCTTTACCATTATTAAACAACAGATAATAAATAAAAAGTACAGCAGAATGAGTTTTGGGGCTAAGCTATAAGTTCTAAGTACTACTTCACTTTTACTCAAACCCTCAAACCTTTTGCAAATATATGGTTCTAATTTCATAAAATTTCCAAACATTTCTTCTAGAATCTAATGAATCTTCAGCTCAGTCAAAGTCTAGTCTTTCACAAGTGAGATATATTCTCAGAAGAAAGTAGTGACATAAAGTGATAAAGTAAAGGAAATAAAGACTGTAGAATAAATTCCTACATGCATTTCCTGTTACACTGATACATAACTCTTTGGTATTGAGAATGAGTATGATATGACATTTATACATACAGATTCTGAAAATTCTATCCAAATTTGTCACAATTTTCAGTATTTTTTGCTAGCATTATCCTCTGTAATTAATTCCTAGAGAACTAGATACATTCTCCTGTTCTGAGGGGACAAAAAAAAAAAAAAAAAAAAAAAGGCAAATAAAGCAAGCCATTTTTTAGATAAATGTGGGTAAAGTCCAAAGAAACCCAATATTTCATTATTTTTACATTTTTTTAAATGCTTTCTTATCATTAGCATACTCGCTATATGAGCAATGGCACATGCATTTCTGTCTTAAAGAAAATTCTGCTCTTACAGCTCCATTTATAGAGCTAGTCATATTGCACCCAAAGTGCAATTATGGCAATAAAGAATTTAATGATCCTGATGTTTAAAGAATTGAGATGCAACCAGTGTAATGAAGTTGTAGTTTATGCACTACTTATCGGAGGCTCTCAAAGAGGTCTATAAACTTCAATTATGTCTTGAAACATGTATGTGAGATTAAATAACATATGGTCAGATCTTTCCATTTTACAGATGACAAACTAATTCACAAAACAATTTAACAGCAGAGCTGTGAGTCCTTTTATCCATCTGCCTCATCTACAGAAGATAACATTACACATTACACTGTTCATATCCAGCATGTCATGTGAGTACTTAGCATTACTTTAGTCTGATTTTGGGAGTGCAATAGACCAGAGTATGCTTGTCTGTTAGGATGTTATAGCAAGAATTATGGTGTTTTCTATAGGAGAAATGATTGTTCATTTTTGAATTTTGAAAGATTGCTACAGTAATTTCTAGCAAGCATTTTGAAAGATACATTGATCGTGGATTGGAAAAGATATGGATAAATGATGCTGTATTTGCAACTGTACACAACTTCTTGGCCTCATGATATTGTTTTTTTTTTTGTATGTTTGTTTGTTTTCTTTTTTAATCCTCTCATAATCTGAATACGTTATCTCCACTGTAGTGTAAGACCAAATATTATTTATTACAGTAATTGTTTTTGAATTATTCTATATGTTTTGGACTAGCACAGGAAAAGAAAAGAAAAACAATTCATATGCATATGTGAGATGGTATGTAGCTGTGCATGTCTGGGAGAAGTAGGAGAATTTCAGTGAAACTTTTTGATCCACTCTGAAGTACACTAAGTGTCCATCTTCATGTCTACAGACTTTCCTTTAGGCTTAAATCTAACTGTCTTCCCATTAGTCATATGTAAATGTCTTTAGTCATTAGTCAAATGTAAATGTCTTCCCATTAGTCATATGCTCACTAGCACTTCATAACAATGAAAACCAAGCACGACAATTAACCAAATTAAGGAGAAAAATATGAATAAAGAGAGGGTTAGGAGTTTGGTCTCAACAATGATACTAAAAGTCAATTGCAGTTTTTGAAAGTTCTCATTCTATAACTTCATATTTTCTCCTAGACAAGATGAATTGGAGATCTGTATGAAGTTGCAGGGCTTCTCATCACAACCACAGAAAAGTAGTAGCTCACATGACTGTAAAGTAGCTCACATGACTGTAATGCTGTCACAGAGGGCTATGTGCTTTTTAGGAAAGACAGGCCAGGAAGGTGGGGTGGTGGAATTGCACTTTATGTGAGAGAGCAACTGGAATGCATGGAGCTCTGCCTAGGGATAGATGAAGAGTGAGTTGAGAGCTTATGGGTCTTAAAGGGCAGGCTGCCATGCCTGATACTCATGGGAGTTTGCTACAAGCCTGATCAGGAAGAGGAAGTAGATGAAGTCTTCTACAGACAGCTGGAAGTAGCCTCACATTCACAGGCCCTGATTCTCATGGGGGTTTTCAACCACACTGATGTCTGCTGGAAAGACTAAATGGCTAAGTACAAACAGTCCAGAAGGTTCCTGCAGAGCGTTGATTATGGTCACCACACAGGTGGTCAAGGAGCCAATGAGGAAAGATGTGCTGCTGGATCTTATGCTTACAAACAGAAAAAGGCTAGTTTGAGGTGTGAAGTTTGGGGACAGCCTTTATTGCAGTGACCATGGAGGAGTTCAGGATCTTTCTAGGAGGAAGCAGGGCAAGAAGTACGATCACAACACTGGACTTCAGGAGAGCTCTTAGGCTTCTTCAGGGACCTACTTGGAAGAATACCATGAGTCAGGGCCCTAGAGGGAAGGCAAATCCAAGACAGCTGATCAATATTCAAGAATCACTTCCTCCAAGCTCAAGATCTCTGTATTTCTATGAGCAAAAAGGCAAGCAAAGGGTTCAGGAGACCTCCTTGGATGAACAAGGAGCTGCTGGAAAGACTCAAATGGAAGAAGGAAGTATATGGAATGTGGAAAAGGGGACAGACCACTTGGGTAGAATATAGTGACATTGACAGAGGGTACAGGGATGAAACAAGGAAGGCCAACACCCATTTGGAGTTAAATCTGGCAAGAGGTGTCAAGGACAACAAGGGCTTTTCAATAACAGAAAGAAGACTAAGGAAAATGTGGCCCACTGCTTAGTGAGGGGGTGCCCTGGTGACAAAGATACAGAGAAGGCAGAATTAATGAATATCTTCCTTTCTTCAGTCTTCACTGCTAAGTCCAGCCCCCATGAATCTCTGACCCTAGAGACAAAGGAGAAAGTCTAGAGAAAGGATGACTTTCCCTTGGTCAAAGAGAATCAGGTCAGAGATCTGTAAGGCAAAACTAACACCCGTGAACCCATGGACTCAGAAGGGATGCATATACAAGTGCTGAGGGAGCTGGTGGATGTTTTTGCTAGCCCATTCTCCATCATCTTTGAAAGCTCATGGCTAAGAAGAGAGGTGCCTGAAGTCTGGAAAAAAAAGCCCATGTAGGCCCAGTCTTCAATGAGGACAAGAAGGAGGACCCAGAAAATGACAGGCCACTCAGGCTTACCTCCATGTCATCTTCAAGGCCACCTTCAAACATATAGAGGAGAAGAAGGTGATCAGGAGCAGTCAGCATGGGTGCACCAAGGGGAAATCATGCTTGACCAATCTGATAGCCTTCTATGATGGAATGACTAGCTGGGTAGATGAGGGGGCAGCTGTGGATGTTGCCTACCTTGATTTCAGCAAGGCTTTTGACACTGTCTCCCATAAAATCCTCATAGGCCAGCTCAGGAAGTGTGGGATGGATGAGTGGACAGTGAGGTGCATCAAGAACTGGTTGGATGGCAAACCTCAGAGGTTATCAATGGTGCAGAGTCTAGCTGGAGGCCTGTAGTTAGTGGTGCCCCCCAGGGGTCAGTACTGGGTCCAGTGCTGTTCAACTTACTCATCAACAACCTGTATGATGGAACAGGTTGTACCCTCAGCAAGACTGTTGATGACACAAAACTGAAAACCCAGATGGCTATGCTGCCATTCAGAGGGACCTGGACAGGCTGGAGCACTGAAGAGTGAGGAAGCTCCTGAAGTTCAGCTAAGGCAAATGCAGGGTCCATAAGTCAGTACTGTGCCTTTGTGGCCAAGAAGGCCAGATGTATCCTGGGGTGCATTAGGAATAGTATTGTTAGCAGGTTGAATTAGGTGATCCTGCCCCTCTACTCAGCCCTGGTGAGGCCAGTCCCGAAGTACTGTGTCCAGTTCTGGGTTCCCTAGTACAACAGACATAGAGTTCCTGGAGTGAGTCCAGAGGAGGGCTATGAAAATGATTAGGGGACAGAAGCATGAGGAGAGGCTGAGTGAGCTGGGTCTGTTTAGTTTGCTGAAGAGAAGACTGAGGGGATCTTATCAACGTGTACAAATATCTGAAGGGAGAGTGTCAAGACAGTGGGGCCAGACTCTCTTCAGTGGTGTCCACCAACAGGACGAGAGGCAACAGGCATAAACTAAAACACAGGAAGATATATCTGAATATGACTACTGAGGATAAGGAAAAGACTGAGGTTCTAAATGCCTTCTTTTAATCTGTCTTTACTAGTCAGACCAATTGACCAATTATCCTTGGTGTACTCAGCCTCCCAAACTGGAAGTCTGGGATGGGAAACAGAAGAAACCCCCCACAGTTCAGGTGGAAATAGAGACCCACAGCTCCACCTGGTCTGTCACAAGTCAATGGGGCCATATAGGATTCACCCAAGGGTATTGAGGGAGTTGGTGGATGTGATTGCTGGGTTGCTTTCCATCATCTGTTAGTGGTTGTGGTCATCCAGAGAGGTCCTTGATGACTGGAGACTTGCTAATGTGAGACCCATCTATAAGAAGGAACCCATCTATAAGGAGGAACTAGGGAACTACAGGCCTGTCAGCCTGACCTCAGTGCCAGAAAAGGTTGATAGAACCTTCACCTTCACAGAAAGGTCATCTTGAATGTAATCAGACAGCATATTCTGGACAACTGGGGGATCAGGCCCAGTCAGTATGGATTCATGAAAGGGAAGTCCTGCCTGACCAATCATCTCCTTCTGTGACTGGGTGACCTGCCTGGTGGTTGAGGGAAAAGCTGTTGATATAGTCTACCTAGACTTCAGCAAGGCCTTTGATGTGGTCTCCCATACTATTCTCCTGGAGAAGCTGGCAGCCTTTGATGTCGTCTCCCATACTACTCTCCTGGAGAAGCTCCCATCCTCTTTAATATCTTTATTGATGATTTGGTTGAGGAAATTGAGTGCACCCTCAGTAAGTTTGCAGATGACACCAAGCTGGGGGAACTGTAGATCTACGGGGGGGTAGAAAGCCTCCCCAGGAGGTACCTGGACATATTGGATCAATGTGCAAAGGCCAGTGGAATGAGATTCAACAAGGCTAAGTGTCAGGTCCCACACTTTGGTCACAGCAACCCCACGCAACATTTCGGGCAGAATAGCTGGAAAGCTGTTCAGAGGAAAAGGATCTGGGTTGGCGCTTGCCTGAACATGAGCCGGAACTGTGCCCATGTAACCAAGAAGGCCAACAAGGCCAATGTAACCAAGAAGGCCAATGGCATGCTGGCCTCTATCAAGAATAGTGTAGCCAGCAGGACCACAGAGTACCCCAGTACTCTGCTCTGGTGAAACTACACCTCAAGTACTGTGTTCAGTTTTGGGCCCCTCACTACAAGAAAGACATTGAGACCCTGTAGCATGTCCAGGGCAGGGCTACAAAGCTGGTGAAAGGCCTGGAACACAAGTCCTATGAGGAGTGGCTGAGAGAACTGGGGTTGTTTAGTCTGGAGAAGAGGACGCTCAAGGGAGATCTTATTGATCTCTACAACTACCTGAAAGGAAGTAATGGTGAGCTGGGGTGAGCTTCTTCTCACAGAAAAGTAGCAATAGGACAAGAGGAAATAGCCTCAAGTTTTGCCATTGGAAGTTTAGGTTGAAAATTAGGAGACATTTCTTCTCATAAAGAGTAGTCAGGCATTGGAACAGGTTGCCCAGTGAGGTGGTTGAGTGAATGTCCCCAAGGATGTTTAAGGAAAGATTGGACCTGGTACTTGGGGACATGGTTTAGTGGGCGACATTGGTGGTAGGGGGATGGTTGGACCAGATGATCTTGGAGGTGTTTTTCAACCTTAATGATTCTATGAGAAAATACTTTACTGCCAGGATGACAGAACAATGGGACAGGTTGTCCACAGAGGTTGTGGAGTCTCCTTCTCTGGAGATATTCAAAACCTGCCTGGATGCAATCCTGTGCAACATGCACAAGGTGACTCTATTTGGCAGATGGGCTGAACTAGATTATCTGCAGAGGTCCCTTCCAACCTCAAGCCTTCTGTGATTCTGTGTGATTCTGTAGGCAGAAATGAATTTGAACCAACTATACTTAGTGCAAAACACACTAGATCAAAGTTGCTGAAAAACAGTGAAAATTGCAGATAATTACTTTTTTTTTTAACTTTTTTTTTTTTTTTTTTTTTTTTGTATTATGTTTCTGAGGATATCACATTTACACATTGGAAACCACAACAGAAAGAGTATTTTTTTTTCAGTGCAAAAACTCTGCATTTTGAAACTTGTCTGCTGTTAGCACTCAGAAATATATTGATAGCAATAGTCAATATAATTACATTCCATTTTATTTAGTTGCAAATCACACTTGGCACAAAATGTAAAAGTGTAGCATTTCTAATTGATTATATATCAATCTGCAAGCTTGATTGAGCACCCAGCATTAAACTCAAATGAATACAATGTTCTTGTGCAAAGGTTAATTTTCTCTTCTGTGTTTCATTTGGCATTTTTAGGAAAAAGAATAATTGCTTTCAGTGTGTCCATTTAAAATAAGTTTAAAGCTCTGTTGCTGGAAAAACTAGAAAATAACTTTTGCTGTCCAAGAAGAGAAATAAGCTGGAATATTAGATATCCTATATAGTGTAAATCAAAATAATAGATTGAAATCTTGATTTTTTTTTTTTTTTTTTTTTTTTTCAGTGTTACCTGATTTTCTCATGTCCACTGTTCCTGTTCTTTGGCATTTTATTATGTCATGTGTTTGGCCAAACTCAAGTTACTTTGGAAATATATGCAAATCCAATTTATGCATGATCTGATTTTTATAGAAATCAAGATAGAAAATAAAATAAATCAATAAATATAATTTGTAGTGGTAATGAAAAAAAAAAAAAGTAAGGAAAGTAAAATGTTTTGCTCTTCAGCCCTTATTTTGTCTCTTTATCTTTTCTGTTGATGTGTACTTATACTACATAAGGAATGAGTTTGAGTTTTAAGTTCCACCTACAGAAACTTTTAAGTTTGAAGTCTCCATAGCAACAAGAACAACTTTCTAAATTTTCATTGCTAGACCATACATTTCCATTTCCATTTTATTGTGTGAAGTGATACTGAAGAAATTTAAAACACCACAGCATCACAGCTCAGAAAGATTTTGTTTTGTTTTGTTTTTAATATAATTTCAGATATCTGGATTTTAAAATGATCACATACTGAGACTATAATCAGAAAATTCATTCTCTTTTTATTTAGTATATTATGTAGGAAAAAGCTTATTTTTTATTATTAATTTTTATTAATTTTTCGGTGGTTGCTAACTGAAGAACATTTATCACTGTCACAGTTTTGTTACTCTTCAGTAATACCAAAACTCATCAATCTCTTGTTTCTCGTAAGTGTAGAGACAGTTTCCTTGTTATTGAGTTCTTCAAGCAAAATGCAGGAAAGAAGCAAAAAATAAATAAAAAAAAAAATAGAGAGAAATTCACTCATCTAAATACTTTATAAAATTATATCTTTGTCAGATTGCATTTAAAATTTTATTTTTTTCTTATTTATTATATCTAAAATATAATACTGATTATATTATATAATAAATGTTTTAGCAGTGGTTGAATGAAATTCTTCATTACCAACATTTGTTGGGCCACCATCAAATGACTGAAAAGTGGAGATGCCAGAAAACTAAAATGTGGGTTATTTACCCAAATAGTTTAGAGAAACTTTAAAACTGACAATATCATTCAGCAGCTCAGTTTCCAGTCTGCAGGTAAGGAGTCATTAATGGTTACTGTAATGGTATAAATATTTTTTATGTATGATGTTATGTATAAGTGATTTTAACAGCATAGGTAAATATGTTATTTTGGTCTTCACCCCAATTAATTTCTGTTGGACTATGTTTTGCTAGTAATTTCAAAGCTTTGCCAGCCATATTTATTGAACTAAAATTTGCTTATGAGGAGATTCCAACTTCTAGAATTGGATTTACCAGTAGATTTAGTGGATTTCACAGGTTGTAAGAAAGGCCAATGTTAATGTTCAGGCTCATAGCTGTACTAGTTAGCAAGCTACACAAAAGCACTTACACTAATATATATGTTAATAAATACACCAACAATACATTAGTGCTGTGAGTTAACCCCATAAGGCAGCTAAGCAACGCACAACTGCTTGCTCATTTCCTTCCACAATAGCCAGCACCTGGCAGCCTCACAAGAGAAACTGAGGAGTCACAGGCAGCGCCAGAAGCAATGGAAGCCACCCACACACAGACAAGCCCTGGAAAGCACAGCAACAAGGAGCATGGCAAAAAGGGAAGCAGGGAGATGTGGCCTGGGAAGAGTACAGGGATGCTGTTCGGTTATGCAGGGAGGGGATCAGAAAAGCCAAAGCACAGATGGAACTGAGCTTTATTAAGCAAAGAAGCAAAGAAGAGTAAGAGAGGATTCTGCGGTGGGTATAATGGCCAGAAAAGAAAGGCCAAGGAGAGTGTGCCCCCTCTGATAAACAAGCAGGGAGAATTGGTAATGGCAGACATGGAGAAGGCTGAGGTACTCAGCAACCTTTTTGCTGGTGTTCACTGCCAGGCAGGTTTCCCATGTCTCTTGATTCCCTGAAACTCTAGGCGAGGGCTTTGGAAGCAAAGTCCCTCCCACTGTAACAGAAGAGTAAATTTGAGACTGCTGAGACTGCCTGATGAAAGTGGACAGGAACAAGTCTATAAGGCTCAATGCCATGCATCCCAGGGTCCTGAGGGAACTGGCTGATAGAGTTGCCAAGATTCCTTCCATCATACATGAAAAGTCCTGGCAGTCAGGTGAAGTCTCTGGTGACTAGAAAAAGGGAAACATCACTCCCATTTTTAAAAAGGACTTCTCTCAAGGACTTGGGGATTCTGGTGAACAAAAAACTTGTCGTGAGCCAGCAGAGTGCTCTTGCAGTCCAGAAAGTTAGCTGCAGCTTAGGCTGCATCAACAAAGACATGGACAGCAGAGCAGGGAAGGTGACTGTCCCCATCTGCTCTGCCCTTATGAGGACTCGCTAAGCTGCATCCAGCTTTGGGGCCCCCAGCAAAGAATGGGGCCTTATTCTTTTATTTTATTTTTATTTTAATTTTCATTATAAGAAAACTACATTTCCAGATTTGTTGTTGTTTGTTCTGTTTGTTTGTTTATTTCCTTGAAATGTAGACCAAAATATTTATTAAGCATATTTGTCTTCTTGGCATTATTTCACAGAATCACAGAATAGTCTAGGTTAGAAGAGACCTCCAAGATCACCGAGTTCAACCTCTGACCTAATGCTAACAAGTCCTCCACTAAACAATATCCCTAAGCTCTACATCTAGACGTCTTTTAAAGACCTCCAGGGATGGTGACTCCACCACTTCCCTGGGCAGCCTATTCCAATGCCTAACAACCCTTTCAGTAAAGAAGTTTTTCCTAATATCCAACCTAAACTTCCCCTGGTGCAATTTTAGTCCATTCCCCCTCATCCTGTCACCAGGCATGTGGGAGAACAGACCAACCCCCACCTCACTACAGCCTCCTTTGAGGTACCTGTAGAATGTGACAAGGTCGTGTAGAGTGCAATAAGGTGATTTTCATCATCTCAGCTCTCTACTAGGCATTAATATCATCATTAGAATTGAATTCATACTTCATATACTTGAAAATGCCTTATTTTTCTTAAATTAGCAAATTTACATACAAGTTTTTTCTTCTGTATTTTGCTTCCCAGACAAGTTTACTAGCCTGATCAGAGTGCATTAATTATTACTAAATTATGTAGTACTTTCTCTATTGCAAATATAGTCAGCTGTAAGGACAAAGCCAATTCATAGGAATTTAACTACTTTTCCTGTCCTATTTGTTTAGATTTTTATTGATTTATAGGCATCATTCTTATTCAGATAATAGATAACAGGAAATAAAGCTGGGCATAACTATAACTTAGAACTTCATGAACTTAGTGCCATGTACAATGGACAATTCTCCATATTTTGCATTTAACTGTGCAGAGAGCATAAGAGCATAAGACCATCACACCAAATTTATGGCAATTTCTTCTTAGTTTATTCCTAGGAATCACTTCTGAATCACTTCTCAATCCTATCACCTTCTACCTGTGTCAGAAAAGTTCGTGTTAGAGGAATCAGAGAGAGGCCATGAACAGAAGGTAAATATTAGGAAACAAACAAACAAACAAAAAAAAACAACTTTGTATGTGAATAATATGTGTCTCTTTTTGGTGACCTGCTAATCCTAGTTTAATATTTTTTAGATTAAAAAAGAATCCTTCAGAACGTCTTCTTGCAAACTGGAGAACTGGAAAGAAACTATAAACTGGAGAAATGGAATGAAAAGTAAAAGTGGTGACAAAGGAAGCAGCACAAGTGAGTGGAAAAGTCAAAACCAAAGTCAATTTACTCATTTCAAGTGCTCTTGACTGGAAAAGGCAAGGTAGGTACCATAAGGTACCTACCACAAACAATAGGTACCATATCACAAACAATGAATAGACCAATGAATAGACCAATGAATAGACCAATAGACCAATGAAGAAATCAAATACCAGGTGCCTAAACCATGAGATCTTCTAGGGTGGTATGCTCTCTTAATCCCTTCAGTCTTTGTTTCATTGCTTCACCATGTTGTGTAACCTGAACTATTCACAGTGTTAGTTTTCATTTTTTCTTAACAAAATAAAGATAGCCTTACCGTACATGAGTCCACAGAACTTTTTTCATGCTTTGGTGGTCTATTGCACTTATGCACAAATAGATTTTGATTTTTACATTTTTTTTAAGAAATATCTTCAGCTAACATATTCCAGCTTGTCTATTGTTTATGAATTATGTACATCAGCCTTGATATTGAATATACTTCCTGCTGAATAATTTATGACGGTGTCCTGGTTTCAGTTAGGACAGAGTTATTTTTCCTCCTAGTAGCTGGTAGAGTGCTATGTTTTGGATTAGGATGAGAAGAGTGCTGATAACATGCTGGTGTTTTAATTGCTGCAGAGCAGTGCTTACACTAAGCCAAGGACTTTTCAGCTCCTCGCTCTGTCCTGCCAGCGGGCAGGCTGGGGGTGCAGCAAGAGCTGGGAGGGGACAGACCCAGGACAGCTGACCCAAACTGGCCAAAGGAGTATTCCATACCATCTGACGTCATGCTGAACAATATATAGGGGTGGCTAGCCAGGGTGGGGGGCCGGCTGCTCAGGGTTGGGCTGGGCATCGGTCAGCGGGTGGTGAGCAATTGCATTGTGCATCACTTGTTTGTACATATTATTATTATTATTATTATTATTATTATTATTATTATTTTCTCTCTTAAATAAACTGTCTTTATCTCAACCCACAGGCTTCACTTTCCCGTTTCTCTCCCCCATCCCAGAGAGGGAGGGGGGAGGGTGAGCGAACGGCTGTGTGGTGTTTAGCTGCCGGCCGGGTTAAACCACAACAGACGGATTCACAAAATATAGTCCCCTCACCTTCCACACATATTTTCTTTCTTGAATTCTCTGCTTCTTTCATACACCTGTAACTCATGTACACACAGGCATAAAGAAACAACTGCAAAAGTTAGTCTGAATAACAGGAGTTAGCACTTTCATAAACATTGAAGTCCACTCTGAATTTACCTCCCCCCACCTTTTTTTTTCCTTAAACTGATAAATGGTTATGTTTTTTTGCTTGTTTTGTTTGCTTGTTTGTTTCTAGATGTTTCCTTATAAGCCAAGGGAATGTATAAATGTCAAATGAAAATATGACAAAGGTATTTGCTGTTAAAGACAAATAGTCACCGTAGTCTATGAATGTAATCTACCATTTTGGTATATCTGGTTAAAAACAATTTTAGAAAATGGATCCTCACCTTCTAAGTCATTTAGGTTTTGGCATATTTACTCACTCTCTGTAAGCACAAATCTTGGCCTTTTCAGATCACAAAAATAATTTTCCCTTGACTATTTATGTATGGTTCTTATACACAAATTGAATCAATCACTCTTTTTCTGTCCTAATCCTTTGTTACTCTCATAATGCTTCTATGTTTTGTGTTCAGAAAACAAGACGAAAATCCAGAGAACATAAACCTTATCTTTCATGTAGAAGGCTACCTGCTATTTCTCCAATGTCACAGGAGAATTGAAGTTCTAAAAGTCTCAAAATAAAAATTTCTTTTGTGGTATTTATATGGACTAAACAGTTACAAGTAGGAACCACATCTGTTATTGTAGATGGTAATGATAGGGAATGAAATAGGACTGTGGACCCTGGAAACTGTTAAGAGACAACTAGTAGCAGCAGGACATATGTATTCCACTGGCTCTAAGGAAGAATTCCCCAGTGATTTTTGTGGTAAGAAAATGCTGACGTGATATCGCTTGGAATTGGTGTTCACGTTCTATTTCATATAAATGCATTTCATAACAACAAAAATAAAAACGTAATTTTTTAAAACATTTATAAGAATTTAGAATTTATTTAACATTGTTGCAACTGAAAAAAAAAAAAAAAAAAATCTATCCCTGGAAAGAAAAATAAGCCAATGCAGAGAACTGAAGGCTTGATTCCTGATTTAACTTACATTGCTTAGACTTTCTATTCTGTGACAAACAATAAACAGGTATGAAATACAAGTGTGGCCTAAATAAGCAATAATAAATTAATGGCTTTAAAAAAAAAGAAAAAAAGAAAAAGAAAAAAAAAAAAGGTGTAATAGATGCAATATTGCAAATATTTCTCTATTGGAGATCTAATGAATAATAAATCCATAAAGTTCATAGGCTATGAAAGTACACAAAAATATTATTAAAAAAAAATAGAAATGAAAAACAGGAATATTTCAGAATCCCATTTACAGAATTTATCTATCTCTGTCATAATTGATGCATATATTTATAAGGCAGCAAAATAGCTTCCATTAGTTATCTTGGTGAGCTCTTCCTCTGGCCATGAAAAACAGGCAGAACTGATTTATCACAACAGATTTGTGGGATGTATATCACTTGCACCAAAGGAATAACACATGACATGAGGTGTTGGAATCTAGAGCAGTGCTGTGCAGCATTACGAAGAATGAGCTATATAGATCAGTGGGTGCCCCCTGGCACTTGGTGTATGCAGAGATCGGTAAAATTGAGTATATAGCCTTCAATTTCTTTTGAGAATCAAACTACCTTAGATTACATTTT
Organism: Heteronetta atricapilla; assembly: GCA_011075105.1. Taxonomy (NCBI): domain Eukaryota; kingdom Metazoa; phylum Chordata; class Aves; order Anseriformes; family Anatidae; genus Heteronetta; species Heteronetta atricapilla. The sequence goes on along the minus strand of CM021763.1, from coordinate 57,115,437 downwards.
TTTTTTTTAAAAAAAAAAAAAAAATACATCCAACACTATTTCTGAATCAAGACTTTCAAGATAAATACCTGAGAATATAAAAGGATTAATCTATATCCCCTAGTGGATCTTTTATTTCCAACTGTGAAGAAGATACTAGATTTTTAAAAGGTGATATGAACTAGAAAGAATAATGATTGGGACTTCTCTGATGCAACTAAAAAGAATTATCATAGAATCACAGAATATCCCAGGTTCAAAGGGACCCACAGGAAACATCAAGTCCAACTTCATTTGAATCATCAAGTCCAAAGAGAGGGCTGGAGCACCTCTCCTACGGAGACAGGCTGAGTGGTCTAGGGTTGCTCAGCATGGAGACCTTATAGCTGCCTTCCATACATAATGGGGGCCTACAGGAAAGCTGGGGAGGGACTCTGTCAGGAGGTATGGTGATAGGACAAAGGAGAATGTCTTGAAACTAAAAGAGGGTAAGTTTTGATTAGATATAAGGAAGAAATTCTTTACTCTGAGGGTGAAGAGGCACTGGAATTGAGGGGGGTGCTCCAACCCTCAGCTCATCGTCATCGCCCTTCTCTGGACTCATTCTAATAGGTCCTTGTTCTTCTCGTGCTGGGGCCCCAAAGCTAAGAGCAGTATTCCAGGTGGGGGTTTCACAAGAGCAAAGGGGGAAGGACGATCAGCTCCCCCTGACCTGCTGTCCATGCTGCTTTTGATGCAGCCCAGGAAATGGTTGGGTTTCTGGGCTGCGAGTGTACTTTGCCAGTTCATGTTCAGTTTCTCAACAACCAACTTCCTTCTCAACAACCAGGTCCTTCTCCTAAGACCTGCTCTCAACTCATTTCCCCCCCAGCCTGTATTTGTGCTTGGGATTAACCCAGCCCAGGTGCAGGACCTTGTAATTGGTCTTGTTGAACCTCATGACATTCACACGGGAGGTTCCTTTAAGAGGAAGAGAAAGAACTGCTATTTTATCCAATCTGTGCTTTAGTAGGATATTGGGGATTGTGTAATGTGTAGGGAACTGGGACTTAAGATGCTACATTTTTTCAGTTCCTATGTCAGGACAAATAGGACAAAAAATGCATTAATATAATACATAATTAAAAGATCCAACAATAGACAAACTTGTTTCATTTGTGTCTTCCTGTGCAAATGGTTACAAACATAAGCAATTTTAAAATTTTGTTTGCCATAGGGGCAGAAAAGTTTGTGAATTTGCACAGTACCAGACATTGTTTTACCGTGAAGTTTCCCCAAAATGCAATAGATTTGCTCATTTTTGTTGCATTTTGTCTTGGATTCTTGGATTCCAAGATTCTATTCTTGGAAACTGCCAAGAAACTACATGTAAAATGAACATTGACCTTTGCTTAATTTCTATGTGTCCTTCTGAAGTCTGAGATGTGTTGTGCTTTCTGACAAAGTACCTTATGAATTTCCAGCCTCCTTTGCATTCAAACTTTACTAAATGATAAACCCTTAAACTGAAGTGCTGAAAACAGCCCTTTTAGCACCGTCAATTTTCTCAGAGAATATCACCACCCATCCTACTTTTTGAAAGGTAAATCTTGCTCTGAAGCCAGTTTCTTGAAAAATGGTCTGAACATATGGACATTTTTAATGAGTGCTTTTTAATGTGTAATGACATTTGTAATAAATATATATATATATATATTTATTTATTTTTTTCTTATTACCCTCTTGATTACCCTTGTTTCCTTCAATTGTTCAAGTATCAAAGAAGTTTATGTGAAAGATTTATGAAAAAGAATGATAACATGCATATAATTACTTTGGTTATAAAAATAATGGGTGCTATAAAAACATGGGAGGCTTTAAATGAAACAATTATGTATGGATATGTTAGTGAAGAGCATTTATGCAAATACAGAACATAGCTATTATATTGAGCAGAATAAATACTTCTCTGAATAGTTACATAGTTCTCTAGCAGACGCTTGAATTTTATTTACCAGTTTGCAGACAGATGGAAAAACAGCTGCCTAATATATACGCACAGACAGAAAGGGAAGCATTGCTCAATAGCTTATAAAATAATCGTAGAACCTTGAAAACCACCTGGCTGTATACACACTGTAAAGCTGTATATGCACTGAAGTTCCATTTTTCATCTAAATGGGGCCTAATCCTTCAGTTTGTGTGTAACCAAAGCTCTCATTGTCAAATAGTGAGTGTGACTATAAACTACTCCTCAGGTGACAAATGTAGAATGTGGAACATCAGCTCTGCTGATAGAAATCAAGGTGCCTGTAACATCAAATAAGGATCTGGTCCTATCTAGCCAGAATAAAGTACTAGATATTTTATGCTAACCAGTGTGGCGGTACTTGGGTGAGTGGGCAAGCTCCACCACAACTGCTCTCTCACTCCCCCTCCTCAAAGAGGAACAGGGAGAAAATACAGTGAAAGGGGCTCAAGGGTTGAGATAAGGATGAGGAGATCGCACAATAATTATCATGATGGGCAAAACAGACTCAGCATAGGGAGATAGTAAGATTTATTGCCTATTACTAACAAGCTAGAGAAGTGAGAAACAAAGGAAAGAAACCAAAAGCACCCCCCCATCCACCCTCTTTCACCTCCTTCTCCTCCCAAGTGGTGCAGTGGGAACAGGGGAATGGGGGTTATGGTCAGTCTATAGCACTTCTCTGCCTCTCATTCGCGGTCACTCTCGTCCCCTGTGCTGTGGAGTACCTCCCACATGATGCAGTCCTTGCTGAACTTATCCAGCATGGGCTTCCCACAGGCAGCAGCTCTTCAAGAACTGCTCCAAATATGGGTCTGTACCACGGGGTCCATCCCTCAGGAGCAAACTGCTCCAACCTGGGTCCCCCATGGGCAGCAGCTCCTGCCAGCTCACCTGCTCCTGCATGGGCTCCTTTCCACAGGCTGCATTTGCATTCAGAATCTGCTCCGGCAGGGGTCTTCCACAGGCCGCAGCCTCTGTCAGTGTAGGACCTCCTGCTCCACCGTGGTTTCCTCCACGGGCTGCAGCATGGAACCCTGCTCCACCGTGGTACTCCATGGGCTGCAGGAGGACAGCCTTCTTCACCATGGTCCTCACCACAGGCCGCAGGGGACTTCTGCTCCGGTGCCTGGAGCACCTCTCCCCCTCCTTTTCACTGAACTTGTCACCTGCAAGGCTGTTCCTCACTTCTCTCACTCTCCCAGCTGCTGTGTGGCACAGCATTTTTTTAAATTATTATTATTATTATTATTTTTAATTTTAATCCCTGTCTTAAATAAGATCTCACAGAGGCGCAAAATAACATCACTTACTGGCTCAGCTCTGGTCAGCAGTGGGGCGCTTACCAAACATGGGACAGCTTCTAGATCCTTCGCACAGAAGCCACCCCTATGGCCCCCTGCTACCAAAACCTTGCCACCTACACCCACTACAACCAGCTAGCTGAAGTGCCAGTTGAAATCACAAATTTACATTTATTTTTCATTTCCATGCTTTGTTTTTCTTCTTCTTACACTGAAATGACAGATTGTAAAAGTGGCATGGGAAAATAACTTGAAATATTTAATTCACCAACAAATTTTCATACAGAAGCTTCCAACCCTGTTTCAGAAAAACTAAACAAAACAACAACAAAAAGCACAGGACACTGGCACAAATGGCTAAAATTTTCTTTTGTCCCTCCTAGATCCACAACAGTTATGTTCACCTGAAAAATCACCTCCTGCCCTCCTGCTCAGAGACATAATAGATTCCTTAGTTGTTTTTGTTTGTTTGATTATTTTTTCTTTTTGGCACTACTATTTATTTTTTATTTCTAATTCTATTTTTGGGAGGATTTGTTCAAATGTGTGTATAATGCGTAGGACTGCTTTGTGGAGATGGAGAATTGATTTTTATGGAGTAAATAATTGTCTAACTACATGGTCACTTGATTGAATCTAGGTTTCATGATGTTAGTCCTGTGTTCCTATAAATATCTGTTAGAGGTCAGGAAGTATTAAGAATATTAATTCAGAAGTAAATGGAGGATATTGCATTTTTACTTTGTGGCAGTAATAGAAATAATAAAAATGAAGTATTGTGAGAAAGGCTGGTATACACAAAAGTAGTAAATTTTGTACATAAAAAAAAAAATAGTGATTAGTAATGCAACATGGTTGAACTAAATCACTTTATAGTTTGCGATACATGTACCTTTACTCTGAAATTTGGTAACCCTTGACAACCTTAAAGTATAATTAAAGAATATAAAATTAACCAAATTAGATAAACAAATATGTCAAATTTCAAAAGAAAGATAGCTACATTTTGCCAAATCAAAATAAAATATTGATTATTGTGATTAAATATAAAATATATATTTTTTAAGCTGTTGATTGACTTACTTACAGGAATGGGTACAACAAGAACACACACATCCTAATAATGCAGTGGCAACGGCATCATTTTATAAGATACATTTATCTGTTAATTAGATATAATCCATCACCAGCTGAAGCATAATTAAATGTAATCATTTAAAAGCTACTTGCATTATAAATAAGTGACTAAAATGTGTAACCGAGAGAATATTTACATAATTAATAATTATATTTGATGTTCACTTAACAAAAGTAATTTACACTTTTTAACAAAGAATAAAACTGCATGTTATTAGAAGGTTTTCTTTTGAGGTGGATCATTTCTGTTGTTTTGTTTTGTTTTGTTTTTCCTCAAAGATTTGAAGTTTCCAAAGTGATCTATTAAATTAATGTTTAGAATAAATTGATTCTTGTATAATAACTACTTTCAGTATTAAACCTTTCCATTCCTCAATTTTTTTCATTTCTTTTATTCTTTGTGATAACATTCTAATAATAATAATTTAAAATAACTGTTGGAAAATACAGAGAAACCTATATGTAACAGATATATACAGACACTCCAAGTTTAACACTTAAATGAGAATAAGCTTTTCAATGACACTTCAATGAAAGCTTTTCTTTAAAGGTTTCCAAAATTATACGTCATGAATATTACTCTTCCCAGTTACTTGTATCTACATCTATGCCCAAACTCACACAGAGCCAATATATTGTTTATCCCCTGCTTACACTTTTATCAAATATCTGCATTTGCTTCCTAGTTTGTATATTTTATGATTTTAAAAGTCATCATGATCAAATTCAGTCTGAAAATCTATAAATTCAGTGTGAAAGGAAGTAGTTTATCTGAAGTCTGATAATTATTTACAATATAAAATTATACCCTGTACTTAAGCATGTGCTTATTTTAAGCATGAGAAGCCCCACAAGATTCAGAGCTATTACTTGCATTTTTAATCTAAATATATGGTTTATTGTTTTATGACTGAGCTAAAATATAGTTTGTATTACTGCAAGTTATTAGTATGCTAGCTGACTACACAGAAACACCAATGTTAGCTGTGTGATAAGAAGATCTCCACATACTCAGAGAGCCCAGAGTCATGAGGCAAACTGGAGAAACTCAATAACCTGCCTGAGCATCAGCCCTGCAGGCTGGAGTCATCTGGCACCCCAATGACACTGGACAGCTCCCAGAGCACCTCAAGGATGGAATGGTTTAACTGCCCAGGGAATATGGAGGATCATCATGATTGGATGTCAGATAGTACTGCACAAACCTTTGGACTGGGGGAAAGAAAAAGTTTGGAAAAATAGAGTGTTAAGGGATAAAAGAGGACGGTTGTGTGTAAACATGGGCTAGTCAGTATACCTGTCTGGTATATATTGATCAGTGCAGGCTGTTCTGTCTTCTCATTATTCTCCATTTCTTTTTTCCTGAATGAAGGACTCTGACATATATGCATTGGGGATCTCATCAATGTGTATAAATACCTGAGGTGTAGGAGACAGAGGGATTTGGCCAACCTCTTTTCAGTGGTTTGTGGGAACAGGACAAGGGGTAATGCCCACAAGATGGAGCACAGTTCTGCACCAACATGTGAAATCACTTCTTCACAGTGAGAGTGACGGAACACTGGAACAGGCTGCCCTTCTCTGGAGATATTTAAGGCCCATCTGGGCAACCTGCTCTAGGGAACCTGCTTTGGCTGGGGAGTTGGACCCGATGATCTTTTGAGGTCCCTTCCAACACCTACACTTCTGTGATTCTGTGATTCTGTGACTGGGGTCTGAGTGCCAGCAACCACCAAAAAGTCTTGTTCATCCATAACACTAGCAGCTGGAGTGAGGATGGGTGCTTGTATCAGTGTATAACAGCAAATAAATGTCAAGCCAGATTAGTTTGAAAGAAATCATGTTTCTCAGAACAAACAGAAAAATAAAAGCTGTTAAGATACCTGACTGAACTCAGTAGTGTGTATTCGATACCATTCAGCATTGAAAGAAGATAAAAGAGTGAGGCAGATTTATTACTGACATCCTCATTCAATGAACCACAAGTCCAGTGACTCTGGAGAACAGGAAAAGTGCCTGAAGACTGGAGGATAGCCAATGTCACTCTGTTCTTCAGGAAGGGCAAGAAGGAGGATTCAGGAAACTACAGACCAATCAGTCTCACCTCTGTCCCTGGAAAGGTGTTGGAACAGCTTTTTCTGGATGCCATCTCCAAGCAATTGAAAGACAAGAAGGATATGAAGAGCAGTCAGCATGGATTCACCAAAGGGAAATCATGCTCAACCAACCTCATTGCCTACAATGATGGCATCACCATCTGGGTAGACAAGGAAAGATCAGTGGATGTCATCTACCTTGACTTTAGCAAGGCTTGCGATACTGTCTCCCATGGCATCCTGCTAGCAAAGCTGAGAAAGTGTGGGATAGATGAGTGGACAGCAAGGTGGGTTGAGAACTGGCTGACTGGCCAAGCTCAGAGGGTGGTGATCAGTGGTACAGAGTCTGGCAGGAGACCTGTGACTAGTGGTGCTAGGTCCCGTCTTGTTCAGTATCTTCATTGACGACTTTGATGAGGGAATAGTATCCACCCTCTGCAAGTATGCCGATGATACAAAGCTGGGAGGAGTGGCTGACATGCCAGAAGGCTGTGCTGACATTCAGCGAGACCTGGACTGGCTGGAGAGCTGGGCTGGAAGAAATTAAATGAGGTTTAACAAGAGCAAGTGTAGAGTCCTGCATCTGGGAAGGAACAACTGCATATATCAGCACAAGCTGGGGGGTGACCTGCTGAAGAGGAGGTCTGCAGAGAAGGACCTGGAGGTCCCGGTGGACAACAGGTTGACCATGAGCCAGCAGTGTGCCCTGGTGGCCAAGATCGTCAATGGGATCCTGGCGTGCATTAAAAGGAGCGTGGCCAGCACATCAAGGGAGGTGATTCTGCCCCTTTACTCTGCCCTGGTCAGGCCTCACCTGGAGTACGGTGTCCAATGCTGGGCTCCCCGGTGCAGTAGAGAAAGGAGTCTCCTGGAAAGAGTCCAGCGGAGAGCAACAAAGATGATACGGGACCTGGAGTATCTTCCCTGTGAGGAAAGGTTGAGAGACTGGGACTGCGAGGGGATCTTATCAATGTTTACAAATATCTTAAGTGTGGGAGACAGAGGGATTTGGCCAACCTCTTTTCAGTGGTTTGTGGGGACAGGACAAGGGGCAATGGCCACAAGATGGAGCACAGGAAGTTCTGCACCAACATTCAAAAGAACTTCTTCACAGTGAGGGTGACGGAGCACTGGAAGCTGCCCAGGGAGGTTGTGATGTCTCTTCTCTGGAGATATTTAAGCCCCGTCTGGAGGTGTACCTGGGCAGCCTGCTCTAGGGACCCTGCTTTGGCAGTGGGGATGTACCCGATGATCTTTTGAGGTCCCTTTCAACTCCTACAATTCTGTGATTCTGTGAAACACACATAAATTATAATCATTATGAATTTAAACCTGAAGTGCAGACTAGCAGGTTTGCTTATACTAACGACCTCTCTTCCTTCTTCTTCTTTTACCCTCTTCAAATAGGCCCCTAAATATGTCTAGGAATTGCTATACCAGAATTTGTGAAAGATAGTTCAACTTAATGTTATTTTTCCCTTGGCTGTTTTTATCCTATCATCTAAACATTTTTGTCCTAGTTCTTCACAAACCACAGAACACGAGGAACTAATGGTAGGATATTACTTTTTTAAAACACCTTGAAGGATCTAAGAAGTAGTGCTTTATTATTATTGTTATTATTTTAATTTTGTTAATCAGAAGTAAAACTAAACACTCTGATTTTCACTATAAACAGTTAGTGTTAACTATGAAACCAATTTTAACTGTAACTATTAAATCAACTTTAGATATTTGACAGTTGTAAATTTCTTGTCCTCAGAAAAACTTTTGAGCAGGTAACTAGAAGGTAATCAATCTCGTAGTCAATTTGGTCTGTGCTGCTGACAGATGTCATACCTGAAATTATAGCAAAACAAAGTCTTTTCATCTGGGCCATGAAAAAACAAACAAACAAACAAACAAACAAAAAAAACCCACAAACATTTCTTGAATGAAAAGTCAGGTATTGACAATCATGTTCATTCTTAAACACAGTTTTATTAAAAATGAGGTACCCAGCATTTGACGTACAAGCCTAGTAGAGGGGATACATGCCATTGAACCTGAATCAGTAAGGACTTCCTGTATGGCACATGCAGGCTTACAGATTATTTGATTTTTTTTTCAAACAAGACTTATCTATGAATAGTCTGGTTCCACAATTTACAAGTCAAGTTAATCTCTGCTCAGAAATTTTTACTTAAGTATAATTTAGAGCTGAAATGTTTCTCTAGTTTAACATACTCCCTTATTCCAAACAAAAAATATCCCACTTTTTTAGTTGTTTATTCATCCAACATTTTAATGGCATGTCAATTATTTTATT
>CM021763.1:57078054-57106505 GCA_011075105.1 Heteronetta atricapilla | reverse complement strand
TTATTTTATTTTATTTTATTTTATTTTATTTTATTTTATTTTATTTTATTATTTTATTTTATTTTATTTATTTTATTTTATTTCATTTTATTTCATTTCATTTCATTTCATTTTATTTTAGCATTTCCTGCTTTTAATTTCTCCCACTGAAAGCATACATCATTCAGGAAGACCAAGTCACTGAGGTATATTTTTCAATTTTGTTCACCACTATTTTTGTCTTCTTAATCCAGCTACTCTGGACAATGCTGCCTAAAATTGTTATTCAGACAATTTGTTCCTTCTCTAATTAAACGCCTGTAATAGTAGCAAGCACAACCTGTTATGTTAAACTGCAATCTGATCCATAAAATGTCTCTCTCAAAATGCCTCTCACTCTCTGGGGAGCGTTTTAAGCAATAGCCCTGTGCCACTTATTCAGTGTATTTGCTGTGTATGAGCTCCAGGGTAAATCCATGCTGTATATATCAATTCTAGTATGTTGGCTTTGTTTGTTATATAAAATGAAGGCAAAATTTTAAATAAGTGTTTCATTCTCTTTGTAAAGCAGAGTAACAGGAAACATGTAGTGGTCTGCCTAAAGGTTTTACTGACAAACCTGGATAATGTTTTCAATTTGAATTAGTGGCTCTAATACGCTGGCAAAAACAACACTACAATAGTTCCAGGGAGTTTAATAACAGTGATAACATCTGTATATATATATATATATATATATTTATATATAAGATATATAATATATATATATTTCTTGCTTGTTTCCATAACTGCTCGATGAAGGCTTGGTTAAGAGCACAAACACAACCACACTGTGCTCAGCTAGCCTGATTACTAATTTTGTTCACTGGCCAGTGGTGAGTGTCTAGGAGAGAAGTAAACTCCTCTGTATCACCATTCTTCTTCCATTATGCAGAGGCTCAGGAACTTAAAGCTTGAGAAGACATTTTAGCACTACAGGATCCCTGATAAACTTTATTATCTGGACTTTCCCTACAGCTCCTGCAAGTTTGACCATGGCTTTACCAGTGATGGGTTTATCAAACAGTGATGGTTGATAGTCGGCTGAATATGAGCCAGCAGTGTGCTCAGGTGGCCAAGAAGGCCAACAGCATCCTGGCCTGTATGTGACCAGCAGGGCTAGGGAGGTGATTGTCCCCCTGTACTTGGCTCTGGTGAGGCCGCACCTCGAGTACTGTGTTCAGTTTTGGGCCCTTCGCTACAAGAAGGACATCGAGGTGCTTGAGTGAGTCCAGAGAAGGGCTACGAAGCTGGTGAGGGGCCTGGAGAACAAGTCCTATGAGGAGTGGCTGAGGGAGCTGGGCTTGTTCTGCCTGGAGAAAAGGAGGCTCAGGGGTGACCTTATCGCCCTCTACAGGTACCTCAAAGGAGGCTGTAGCGAGGTGAGGGTTGGTCTGTTCTCCCACGTGCCTGGTGACAGGACGAGGGGGAATGGGCTTAAGTTGCGCCAGAGGAGTTTTAGGTTGGGTGTTAGGAAGAACTTCTTTACCGAAAGGGTTGTTAGAAAATTGGAACGGGCTGCCCAGGGAAGTGGTGGAGTCACCATCCCTGGAGGTCTTTAAAAGACGTTTAGATGTAGAGCTTAGCGATATGTTTTAGTGGGGACTGTTAGTGTTAGGTTAGAGGTTGGACTCGATGATCTTGAGGTCTCTTCCAACCTAGAAATTCTGTGATTCTGTGATTCTGTGATTTAGCACCCACAGAGTTGTCTGCCAATACTCCTTGCAAGGTAATTCTGCAGAAAGTGTCCAGTCATCTCTGGTTTGAACTCACCTCCTTCAGATGGATTTGTCTGATATTTCTATACCTTGAGATAAATATAAACTATTCTTAGATGAGGTTTGCTGTACAACCATGATGTTACAGTCCTCTCATATTCTCCATCGGTCTTCTCCTTTCCCATCTGAACATCTGTGTTCATGTTAAAGGTTTCTGATACAGAAGACACCCTAGAGTTTTTAGTTGTCCTTTTCTTGTTCTCTATATTTTTTTCTGACTCTGATATATTTTTCAGTAACCAGAACTACAGGTAGCATTAAAGAAATCTGCCTAGTTGTCCATTTTGTCTCACCCATTATTCATTTCTCTGGGCCTGACAGCATTCCCTTTGTTCCCTTTCCCTGCAGAATTCCACTTCAACCACAGCTATCTTGTGACAGCAGTTTCCCAGTGGTTAGTTTCTTACCAACTACTCTCTTGTGATGGCTATGAAAGAATAATTTTCCATAAGTTGTTTTTCTTCATTGTCATTGCAAAGTATTGCTTCTCTGTTATTTCTGTGGATCTTTCAGGTTAAAGACTAGTGTTTCACCAGTTTTGTTTAATGGGAGCAGACTTAAGGAAAAGAGGCAGAGGCTTTGAGGGTGAAGGTCAGTTAATCATGAAGAAAATTACCAAGATGTCATATAGGTTATGTAAATGTCAGGGATGCGCAGAAGGCCCAAAGTCTAGGAATGTTCCATTTTTCTGTGGAGAGGAAATTAAGGAGCAATGAAAAAATCAAGGTCATGCAAGAACCAGTTGCAAATATGTCCCATCTTCTAGTCAGATGCCAAGAAGAGGTGACTGCTCTATTTAGATCTCTTTAATTAACAACCAGAAGCTAAGCATGAGACCATAATGCAACTTGTATATCCAGTTGTCAAAGACTTGCCTTGCAAAGAACCATTCATGTCTCACTTCAGTGCCTGAAGGGATTATTCAGGGAGTGACTGAAAAATGTTTGAAAGTCAATGCAGCCATTGGTCACAGAAAACATGGGTTCACAAGGGGAAAGCCTTATTTAATTTAGTTTCTTTTTGTAACAAGGTTACCCATCTAGTTGAACAAGGGAAGCATGTTGTTGTATTCTTTTTGTATTTTAGCAAGCTTTCAATACTTTTCTCACAGTATCCTAATGGATAAAATGTATTGGATACAGCTAAACAGGTGCATAATACAATGGGTGAACAACCTGCTGGTAGAGATCAAGCTCAAGGAGTAACATCACAGGGTTACAAGCTCAAAGATTTAGATGGGTTTACATCAGGTTGGCAGCCAGTCACTACTGTGATTCTCCAGGGCTCCATTGAAGGGTCAGCTCTCTTCAATGTTTTTATAAATGATTTGGATTCAGGACTTGAGGTTGTAGTAAATAAATTTGCAGATGATAATAAATTAGGAGGAGCTGTCGCCTCCTTTAACGGTGGAGATGTCTTGCAGAGAGAGCTTGACAAATTAGAGGGCTGTACAATCATCGTGTGAAATTTAACAAAAGCAAGTGCCAGATTCTGCCCCCAGGATGGGGTAACCTTGGGTATATATAACCCTGGGTACAGGCTGTGGGATGAGAGACTGTGGTGGTTTTACTCAGGTGGGTGACTGAGCTCCACCACAGCCACTCTCTCACTCCCCATCATCAAAGAGGAATGGGGAGAAAATATGATGAAAAGGGCTCAAGGGTTGAAATAAGGATGGGGAGATCGCAAAGTAAGTATTGTGATGGGCAAAACAGACTCAGCATAGGGAGATAGTAAGATTTATTGCCTATTACTAACAAGTTAGAGAAGTGAGAAACAAAGGAAAGAAACCAAAAGCACCTTCCCCCCATCTGCCCTCTTCTACCTCCTCCCCCCAAACAGTGCAGGGGAAGGGGGGAACAGGGGTTATGGTCAGTCTATAGTGCTTCTTTGCCGCCGCTCCTTCTCAGTCACTCTCGTCCCCTGTGCTGTGGGATCCTGTGCTGGGTCTGTCTGGGATCGAGTTAACTTTACCTGCAGCAGCCCACAGAGTGCTGTGCTCTGCACTCATAGCTGGAACAGCACTGGTGTCACTCCAGTGTTTTGTCTATTGCTGCATAGTACTGGCACAGCATCAGGACTCCCTCCAAGGTCCCAGGAGCCAGTGGGCTGGGGGTGGGTAAGTGATGGGGAGGGGACATCACCAGGGCAGTTGGCCTAAACCAACAAAAGGGATATTCCATAACATGTGATGTCACAGTCAGCAATAAAAGGGGGGCTCTTGTGGGAGAGGGGACTGTCCTCCCAAATAACCACTACATGTTTTGAGGCCGTGCTTCCCAGGACATGGACAAACATTGCTTGTTGATGGGAATTAGAGAATAACTTTTTTTTTTTTTTTTTTTTTTTTTTTTTCCATTTTCCCTTCAATTATATCATTCTGATCTCAAACCTCTAGCTCTTTGTGTCATATTTGTGAAAGAGTGAAAGAGCAGCCATGGTGGAACTTGGCTGCCTACCTGAGTAAAACCACCACAGAGGCTGAGGAGTAGCCCCAGAGAAATGGATCTGGTTAATGGCAAGTTGAATATAAATCAACAGTGTGCCCTGGCAGCCAAAGGAGCCAGTCATCTCCTGGGGTGCATCAAGCACAGCATTGCTAGATGGTCACAGGGAGTGGCTGTCCTGCTTTATTCTGCACTGCTCTAACCTCAGTTTGTGTAGTGTGTGCAGTTTGAGGCACCACAATATAAGAAGGACACAAAACTATTGTTTTATCATCTTAATTATTGTTTTATATTGTTTTATCTAAAAAAAAGTGTCTAGAATGCAAGACATATGAAAAATAGGTGAGGTCACTGTGTTTGTTCAGCCCAGAGAAGAGGAGACTGAGGGGAGGCTTCATGGCAGCCTGCAGCTTCCTCACGAGGGGAGCAGAGGGGCAGGCACTGGAGTCCTCTCTAGTAATCACCAATGTGACTCACAGTAATGGCATGAACCTTCATCAAGAGAAGTTCAAGATGAATGTTAGGAAAAGTTTCTTCACCAAGAGGGTTGTCAGGCCTTAGAGCAGGCTCCCACAGCAAGTGATCACAGCACCAATCCTTCTAGAGTTCAAGAACCATTTGGACAATGTTCTTAGAAATATGGTTTTATATAAGAGTTGTTCTCAGTGATTTTTGTGTGTACTTTCCAGCTTGTGATATTCTATAATTTGGTGTCTAATATTAGACCCAGGTGAGAGGTCTGGCAATATTATCACATCACACATTGCTATTATTTTCCCAAATATATTAAAAATATGGAATTAGCTTGTTGTTATTGATTTTGTTTTTGTTTTAGTGGACATTATATATACTCAAATTTAAATGACTCTAATATTTTTTCATATTCAGAATGTTGTTTTCTGACCATAAAGCAAAGCCTATTTCTTCATCTTGTTTTAAGTTTTCTTATTAATACAATACTATTCTTCTGCATAACGTAGAACAGAAATTGCTGTAGCTAGTGGTCTATTCAACTGCACTGTCAAATTGCACTGCTAGTTCTTATATGGTATCAAAGAAAAGACAATAAAAATCAGCTCAATTTTTTTAAAGAGAATGACTATAACACATGTCTACATCTGCAAAAACTCACATATCCATGACAAAGGAAAATCCCCAGGTTGGATTTCACGACTCTAAGGTTTTTTGATCTTCTGTATTTTATTACTTCCTTGCATTTGTACAACTACTAAATTAGAGTGGATACAAATGCACCTAGGGCTGGAATTATCCAGCTCAGATTTTATAGAATTAATCTTGGAAATTCTGATTGTTTTTCCTTAGGCTTATGGACACTGCAACACACACAATATTACAATATCATAAACTGGATATGTGCTTATAAATGGAAATACATTTGCACATATACATTCATATTAATTTAACAATAATATAGCAGAACTGAAAAAAAAAAAAAAAAAAAAAAAAGTCAAAGCCAGTGTCACATAATTCACTATATCTCATATAGAATCATTTCCAGTACTAGGTCCACTGACAACAATTGACCTACTCAGGCAAGAAGGAGCATAAGAAGCCTTGTCACTGAAATAAATGAAAATCCTTTCACTGGACTTAATGGGTCTTTAGTCAGGTTTAAATGCTTCATCAGTATGACAGGCCAACTCAAAACCTGTCTTATCTATATATGAGTTAAGTTTGTGGGACTTTATATAGAATGCTTGAAGTAGGAGGCATAACTTACAAGATCAACATTAGAATAATCAGATAAAAACTGTCAGACAAAAGAAAAATAATACTGTGAATCTGTCCCTAAAAAGAGAATAAAATAATTGGAGCAAATATATTGCTTTTGACAAACAAACACTATACCCTGGTATGATCTACACACCAGCATCATATTAGTTGTAGTTTCCTAAGGAGGTAAAGTTGCCCAGACTCAGTATTTATTCAATTAATTATTAGGCATACTATATTTATTAAACTTTTCTTTCTTCTGGTCAAACAAACTAATCAGAAATTTTGGTCAATACCATTACACCCTTTCAGATTTTATTTTTAAAACCAAATTCTTAAAATTAGTGAAACCTTATTGGTCCAATTTTAGGGAATCATTCAAAAGAGCAAATACAATGTCACTGAAGACCCGATCTCATTATGTATTTCACTTCTCCAGCTAACAGCTATCACAAAATTGCCCAAGTATATTGTGTTGCACGATGCAATGTGCTATGGTCCCTCAATATTTCCTTCTTAAAACTACAATATACTCTATAAATTAATATTATATAAAATATTACTATATAAATTAATATCACTGGCAGTGTTATAGATTTCTCAGGAAAAAGAAAATTGAAATAACATTAAGCATCCATGATGACTGAACTGATGACAAAATTTCTAGATAAAAGACTCCTGCTCCAATACTTCTGTGCTTTGTGTTTCTTTTGATTTTAAGACCAACATGTAAAAACTCAACACAAATTCTTCTTCATCAGATCTTGCTTTTCAGAATAAATAAATAAATGCATAATAAATACATAAATAAATAAATCTGTTCTTGTCATAACCAAAAGGTTCTCTGTGACTCTGCAAAAATGTGGATGATAAGGTAGACTGCACCCTTGTTAAACTCACAGATAACACACAACAGGAGGGTGTGGCTGACTCACCAGTGGGCCACACACACATCCAGAGGGATCTTAACAAGCTGGAGAGGTGGGCTTACAAAGATCTCATTAAGTTCAACAAGAAGAAGTGCAAACTCCTGCACCTGGGAAGAAACAACTCTAGACACCAGGACTTGCTGGAAAGCAACTTGACAGAAAAAGTCCTAAGGGTCCTGACAGACACCAAGTTGAACACAAATCAACAATGTGTCATTGCTTCTAAGAAGACTAACAGTATTGTGGGCTGCATTAGGTGAAGTATCACCAGTAGGACAAGAGAGATGATCCTTCCCCTTTACTTAGCACTGGTGAGGCCACACCTTGTGTGCAGAGTCCAATTCTAATTTCCCCAGTACCAGAGAGACTAGACATAATGAGAAGAGTCAATCAGAGAGCCACAGAGGAATGGAGAACCTCTCTTACAGGGAAAATCTGAGATAGCTGGGACTGTTAAGACTAGAGAAGAGGACACTGAGCGATCCTCATCAATATGCATAAATATCTGAAAGGAGGTTGCAAAGAGAATGGAGTCAGGTTCTTTTCAGTTGTGCCCAGTGATGGGGCAAGGGGCAATGAGCACAAATTGAAACACAGGAGGTTCTCTGAACATCAGGAAATACTGTGAAGGTTCTTGAGTACTGGCAGAGGTTGCCCAAGCAGGTTGTGGAGTCTTCCTCCTTGGAGTTCCAAAGTCATGTCATCCAGGGCAACCTTCTAGGTGTCTGCTTGAAACCCAGAGGAAGGTCCCATCTAACCTTAACCATTCTGTGATTCTGTGACTCTCCAAAGAACTAAATCCATTTGTATTTAGAAACCAAAACTGAAAATTTCAGGGAGCTTAGTGACATTCGATTAAATATTGCTATTATCCCCACAGCCTTATTAAACAGTGTATCTTGCTCAATTAGATTTTCTTCATGAGTTCATTTGCATTTAAATTTCTCAAATCAGCCATAAAGAAAATATCGCAGCATCTAGTGCAACAGAACAGGCAGGTGGAACCATAAAGTAGGTCCCTGCTGAGCGGGGTTTTTCTCTCCCTTATTTTAGCAATGAGACCAATGTCCTTTATATTATTTGATACTGCTGCCCTGGAGGGCATGGCTATAAACTCTCTAAAATTGTATCCTAGCTTTGGTAGTGATATAAATGTCCATTTACTTCAGCTGAAACTGACTTTTGAGTTCAATGGCAAGGATTGTGGTGAGGGAAAAAGGCAAGACTTGCCAGCTGTCACAAAGCCAGTGGTCAGAGTAGAAATGTCAAATGAATTGAATAAAACTATTCAAGTAATTTGAATAATTTCCATTACAATTAGGAGCACTTGGGTTGTGAAGGAAATTATACAGTCCCTCATAAGAGGGAAACAATAATGTATTTATTGATATAATGTAATCGTCTAACAAAGCTTAATCATAAATAAGACATAAATAAATAAGACTTAACATTTAAGATGAAAAGGTACATTTAATTATTTACTGCATAGAGTACAGGATAAATCAGACATGTCAGGAAGACCTTCCCATTGAGTAATGAGGTTCAGAGTGGACTCCCTTTTGTTCTAAATGCTTTTAACCAAAGAGATAATGAGCATAGGTGTGGCTGAAACTACTCCTAGACACAGACTTGGTCAATGGCTTATGTCTAAAGGTTATATGTGCACAACCAACATACGATATAATCTCAGTGAAGCTCATTATAAAGAATCTCCTGAGAGGAATAAGGGATCTCTGCAGCAGGTGTGACCTTGAGAAGTGTCCGTGCTCAATGAGATCTGTAGCCAGCTGCCATGGAGAAAATCTCAAAGAGCTCATAGCTCACTGTTTATTGAGTAAGATGGTAGACTAATAGTTGTATTGTTTTTTGGCACATGTTACATTTACCCTCAGCTGCTGAGCAAGATGTCTGAATGTCAGTTTCTCCAGAACTCAGTTTGAGCCAACACTGTGGTTACTATATACATGAGTGTTGTTTAACCTGTCAGGCAGCTAAGCATCACATAGGTGTTCACTCATTCCCTCACTCTCCCAGTGGGTTGAGTGAGAGAATATTGAAAAAAAAAAAAAAAAAGTAAAAAACTCATGGTTTGAGATAAAAACAGTTTAATTGGACAAAAAATAAAGGGGAAAATTATTATTATAACATATAATTATAATACATATCATATTATGATACATTATTACATATTATGTGTATAGAGTATATATAATATGCTCTATATTATAATTATATACTACTATATGATGATATTATATTATTATATAATAATAATTAATAATAATACTATAATGTTAATAATAAATGACATTGAATGAATTTGAGTGGTTTCAAAGCAAGTGATGCACAATGCAATTGCTTATCTCCTGCTAACAAATGCCTAGCCAGTCCCTGAGCAGCAGAAGCCACCCCTGGCCACCTCCCTGAGTTTCATGGTTCAGCATAACATCATATGGTATGGGACATTCCTTTGGACACTTAGGGTCAGCTGTCCTGGTTCTGTCATCTCCCAGCTTCTTGTGCACCCACAGCCTCCTTAATGACAAGGCAGCACAAGAAGCTGAAAAGCACTGCCCTGCAACAACTAAAACATTATTTAGAATGTATTTATTTAGAAGTGTAATCAGTATTATTCCCATCCTAAATCCAAAACGCAGCTATGTCAGCTAAAAGGAAGAAAACTAACTAGCCCAGCCAAGACCAGGACAATATCCATGTATTATTCTATACCATTCATATCATGATCAGGTCCCATACTTTCTGTTACATCCCAATGAATCACCACTTTTCCTGTCTTTAGTTATATATCAGATACATAGATATCATTCCTTTGGTCTATGGGCCCCCCTTCTAAAATGCCTGTTGAATTCATATAGTTCATGACTTCAAGCTCTGTCCATAACAGTCCTTCAGGGCAGGAGAGATGGAAAGTGATGTTGTTTTGTTGCATGCTGAGGGAAAGTGGAGAGCTGGTCTCTTATCTCTGTTAACCAATGATAGGACACATAGAAACATTACCATTTTACACCAGTGAAAGTTCAGACTGCACATCAGGAAAAATTTGTTTGACCAAACACTGGAACAGGCTTCCTAGAGTGTTCCTTGCCTGTCAGTGTTCAAAAGGCATTTGGATAATGCCCTGAGTAATATGCCTTAATTTCTGGTTAGTCTTGAAGTGGTCAGGCAGGTAGGCAGGTAGGACTAAATTATCTCTTTAGGTCCTTTCCATATTCTATTATTCTATTCTATTCTATTCTATTCTATTCTATTCTATTCTATTCTATTCTATTCTATTCTATTCTATTCTATTCCGCTCTGCTCCACTCTGCTCCACTCTGCTCCACTCTGCTCTGCTCCGCTGCACTCCGCTCTGCTCTGCTCTGCTCTATTCGTGAAATGTAGAAGCCTGCTTTGAAAAAGGGCACTAATTCAGCTATACAACCTTTTATTTTCCATTGCTGTGGACAGCATTTAAATATTTAATATCAGCTACCTATAACCACATGAGGAAAAAAAAAAAAAAAAAAAAAAACATAAATATAAATATAAATATAAAAATGAGCTTCAAATATGTCACTGATAAACAATACTGTCATTTTTCAATGTTTTTTCCTTTGGTGAGTACTAAGTCTTTTTGAAGGAGGAAGGGAGTGAGGGAGAGCGAGAAAGAGAGAGAGAGAGAGAGAGAGAGAGAGAGGAAGAGAGATCCTTTCTGTGACATTTTTCATCCCTTTAAAGTAGTTAAATATACATTAAAAAAAAAATATTTTATTCGTCTCTCTCTTTTTGTTGTGGTGGTGGTGGTGGTAGTAGTAGTAGTAGTAGTTGACGTGTAGTACAGCAGGGTGGTAGGTGGGTAGTTGGCAGTTGTTTTGAAGACAAGCTGAGTGGTCTGAGGTTGTTCAGGATCCAGGGAATACTCTTAGTGGTCTTCCAGTACCTGAAGGGGGCATACAGAAAAGCTGGGGAGAGACTTTTTGTCAGAGGGGGTGGGGATAGGACAAGGGACAATGATTTTAAACTCAAAGAAGGTATCATAGAATCATAGAATCATAGAATATCCTGAGTTGAAAGGGACCCTTAAGGATCATCAAGTCCAACTCTTGACACCACACAGCTCTACCCAGAAGTTCAGACCATGTGACTAAGTGCACAGTCCAATCTCTTCTTAAACTCAGTCAGGCTCGGTGCAGTGACCACTTCCCTGGGGAGCCTGTTCCAGTGTGCAACCACTCTCTCAGTGAAGAACCCCCTCCTGATGTCAAGCCTAAACTTCCCCTGCCTCAGCTTAACCCTGTTCCCGCAGGTCCTGTCGCTGGTGTTAATGGAGAAAAGGTCTCCTGCCTCTCGACACCCCCTTACGAGGAAGTTGTAGACTGCGATGAGGTCTCCCCTCAGCCTCCTCTTCTCCAGGCTGAACAGGCCCAGTGCCCTCAGCCGTTCCTCGTACGTCTTCCCCTCCAGGCCTTTCACCATCTTCGTAGCCCTCCTCTGGACACTCTCCAACAGTTTCATGTCCTTTTTATACTGTGGTGCCCAGAACTGCACACAGTACTCGAGGTGAGGCCGCACCAGCGCAGAGTAGAGCGGGACAATCACCTCCCTCGACCTACTAGCGATGCCATGCTTGATGCACCCCAGGACACAGTTGGCCCTCCTGGCTGCCAGGGCACACTGCTGGCTCATATTCAACTTGCTGTCTACCAGGACCCCCAGATCCCTCTCTTCTAGGCTGCTCTCCAGCATCTCATCACCCAGTCTGTACGTGCAGCCAGGGTTTCCTCGTCCCAGGTGCAGGACCCGGCACTTGCTCTTATTGAACTTCATGCGGTTAGTGATCGCCCAGCTCTCCAACCTATCCAGATCCCTCTGCAAGGCCTTTCCACCCTCATCCGAGTCCACAACTCCTCCAAGTTTGGTGTCATCAGCACACTTGCTCAAAATACCTTCTATTCCTACATCCAGATCGTTTATAAAAATATTGAAAAGTACCGGCCCTAAAATGGAGCCTTGAGGGACCCCACTGGTGACCGCCCGCCAGCCTGACGCAGCCCCATTCACCATAACCCTTTGGGCCCTGCCCGTTAGCCAATTGCTCACCCATCGGATGATGTTTTTATTTAGCTGTATGGTGGACATTTTGTCCAGTAGGATCCTATGCGAAACCGTGTCAAAAGCCTTGCTGAAGTCCAAAAAAATCACATCAGCTGGTTTCCCTTGGTCCACCATACGGGTGATCTTATCATAAAAGGAAATCAGGTTAGTTAGGCAGGACCTACCCTTCACAAACCCATGCTGGCTGGGACCAATGACTGCTTTGTCCCCCAGGTGCGCCTCAATAAGTTCGAGAACCATCTTCTCCATGATTTTACCAGGCACTGACGTGAGACTGACAGGCCTGTAATTGCTTGGGTCTTCTTTCTGACCCTTCTTGAAAATCGGCACAACATTTGCCAGCTTCCAGTCCACCGGGACCTCTCCAGACTCCCAGGATAGTTGAAAAATAATTGAGAGAGGTTCTGCGATGACGTCCGCCAGCTCTTTTAGCACCCGGCGATGAATCCCATCCGGACCCATGGACTTGTAGGGATCCAGGTGGAGTAGCAAATCCCGCACACGTTCAGGGTCAGTTGGGAGTTTGTCATCCCCACCGTCCCGGTCCTCCAGCTCAGGGCACCCTGGGTCCCGAAGCCCATCAACGGCATTGAAGACAGAGGCAAAGAAGGCGTTAAGCGTCTCTGCTTTGCCTATGTCATTGTCTGTGAGGAGACCTTCCCTATCAAGGAGCGGCCCAATGTATTCTTTAGTTCTCCTTTTTTCCATTCACATATCTAAAAAAACCCTTTTTATTATCTCTCACAGACACAGCCAGCTTCAACTCTAGGTGTGCTTTAGCCACACGAATTTTCTTCCTACAAACACGAACAGCATCCCTGTATTCTTTCCATGTCACCTGGCCCTCCTTCCAGTAGCGAAACACTCTCTGTTTCCGCCCAATCTCCATTAGAATGTCCCTGGTCAGCCATGCCGGCCTCCTGCCCCGCTTGCCTGATTTGCGATATTTAGGAATTGCCTGATCTTGTGCTTCTAGGAGGCATCGCTTAAAGAATGACCAGCACTGGTGTACATCGAGGCCTTCAAGAGCAGCTTCCCAAGGGACCTTGCTGACTATTTCCCTGAGCAGCCTGAAGTCCGCCTTCCCCATATCTAGGGATGAGGTTTTGGTGGCACTTTTCCTTCTGTCACCGTAAATTTTGAACTCAACCACTTCATGGTCGCTATGACCGAGGCGGCCACCAATCACCACATCTCCCACCAGACCTTCTCTGTTTTCTAGCAACAGGTCTAGGAGGGCACCTTTCCTAGTTGGCTCCGTTAGCACCTGGTAAGTTTATATGAGATATAAAGAAGAAATTAAAGGTAAGTTTATATGAGATATAAAGAAGAAATTCTTTACTCTGAGGGTGGTGAGACACTGGAACAGGTTGCCCAGTGAAGATGTGCATGCCTCATTCCCAGAAGTGTTCAAGGCCAGGCTGGATGGGGCTTGGAGCAACCTGGTCTAGTGGAAGGTGTCCTTAACTGTGGCATGGGGGGTGGAATTACATGACCTTTAAGGTCCTTTCCAACCCAAATAATTCTATGACTGTAATTTCTGATAATCAATGGCTATGCTGCAGATACACAGGACCACATGCCTAATGAGTTATAAAATTCAGGAGTACAACAATTAGAAGACTCTCATCTCATCCATCTGAAGATGTATCTATAAAGGAAGAGGCTTGCTAACAGATCCCCATCATGTTCTAACTAGAAATTGACCACTCTAATCAAAAAGTTTGATCAGAACCATGCACAAACACTACCCTGTGGGAAAAAAAAAAAAAAAAAAAAAAAAAAAAAAATCCCAATGAAATATATTTCAACAAGCAATGTCTATGTGCAACAGACAGAAGATGTCAAGTCAGTCTTCAATATTTGATGGTACAATTAGCACTTCGGATTCTGTCCAAGTACCAGAAGAAAGTCATTACAAAGATATTTGGTATGTCATCAAAATGTTTTCATGAGATACTAGTGCTTATGAGGTCAGAGTACTATGAAACCTTTCAGTAGACACTGGAGAGTTTTTAGACCCTAGTTAGGATTCGATGTACATGCACAAGAATGTTAGAAATTCTCCCAAGTTCTGGCACCTGCAGCCTTACAGACTAACTTAGCTTCTGTCTGTCTTGTATAATGATTTACATCAATAGAAGCTGAGCACCAAGTAAATATAATGGCTACTAAATGAGAATGATACAAATGAGTTTACTGAGTTTACTGATTACATAGAGTAAAGGAAGATCCAATGTCTGACAAATATAAGTGACAAAATAGTTCTATGGAAATAATATTACATTTTATGTAGTCATATTTTGCTGCAACTCTTCTCTCTAGAAGGTGATAAACAAGATCGCCTCCTCTGTTTTAAAAGGATTATTTGTGTGTCAAAGTGAAAGCAATCAGGAAAAAAAAATCATCACAGAATATCATCTCATTCTTATTCCAGGTATAGGAAGCATTCCTGGCATACCTGTATGCCACTCTGTGCAGCAGAACACTTATGCAAATTTTGAATGATCCACAAGAAACTGAAATATATTCACAGGATTTACAGGAATCCTATTTTTCAGTGCTAGCCACAAGTAACCCACTTTGAGTAGCCCCCCCCCCCGGGCAGGTTACCAAAGACTAACAAAATTAGCAGTAGTAGGAATATATTATGGAAGATGTCAATCAAAAGTTTTGTCTAGGTTTTGTGTTTTGTATCATGCTGGGAGTGTGCATCCTGCCAAAGCTTTTCCTCTATCTCATCTCTCCCTTAACGTATTGAGCATCTTCAGCTCCTCACTTCACTTCAGCTCCTCAAGAATGCTGCACTGATGTTTGGGTAAAAGAAAGGACAGCAAATGTTTTCTCTTCCTTGTGACAGGTTTGTTTAAAAAAAAAAAAAAAAAAAAAAACAGCTACTGCTAGAATCTAAGACTTTATGTAAACCAGTTGTTGTTAAGGAAAATATTTTATTTTATTTTGTTTCATCTTTCATCTCATCTTATCTTATATTATCTTATTTGTGCTTAACTTATATTTAATCAATTAAGTTTGTTGCTATTTAAGCTTTTCAGACAAATTTATATTTTGCAGTTATCTGACATATCCTAGAGAGCTATTTTTTCCTACTAATCGGTTTAGGGTATCTTTTCTCTGCAATCTTATTACTCATAGTTCATGCTCCTTTCTTGTAAAAATATTTTATTTTTTATTTTATTTTTTCCCCTGAGGATTAGCACAGCTTATGCTTTTCTTCCAAAAACATAAATAAAAAAGGTAGCATGTAGAATGAGAAACTAATATGACACATTCTTATTATCATACTATATCATTTATTTTCCTTCATCTGCATTTCCTCTTTGATCATAAAAGACATCTGAAATATCTTAAAGGGAAAAATAATATTTCCATTGTGAACAAAGATTTAAGAACTTTGATAAATTGAAATCTTAGATTTTAGGGGTTTGTTACAGTGGTTTCATACCCATTACAATGATGATGGCCTTTTTTTTACATTAGTTTTAGTATCCTTGTTAAAAATGACTCCCTTGTATGGACATGAGGCCTTACTTATGTGAAAATGTTAGTGTTCAGCACCTTTTAAAAAAAATTAAAATAAAAAAAAAACCCTGCCTCAGTTTCAGTATTCAGAAATAGTCCTACCTAACATATTTTACTGTAGATAATCCTGAGAACACATTCAGTAAAAATATTTAGTTCATTATCACAGAAGAACAGAAATTAATTCAAGTTGGGCTAGGGAATCAGTGAATAATAGCATATTTGACTAAGAATTATCCCCAGGCTGTTTTGAGACCTTTGGTACTCTTGACAAGCAAAGTTCCTTTGAAATGAAAATTAGAGCTGCTGGGTACAATACAAAGTGTAGGTGATAAGCTCTTAAAGCCCTCAGTATTCCAGCAACTAAGACTAGTCTGAAAACAAGAATTCAGTTTTGGCTTTTTTTTTTTTTTTTTTTTTTTAGGTTTAGGAAAGAACTTTCTGAAAAGTTTAGGACAGCTACAGTGTGCCAAATTACGTAACAGCCTAGTGTTCCATGCTCAGTCAGGGAATTTTTCTAGGAATTCAGGTGCTGTGAGCAGTCTAAATCAGCCTGAAATTGAAACTCCAGAAAGCATTCTGACCTACAGACCATTGACAAATGCATTCTACCTCTGCTCTGCAGAACTTTCCTATCAAAATATTGCAGTGGAAAACAGCAACAATGAAAAACCTTCAAAACCCCTTGGTTCAGCCCCTTCCCCCCCAGTATAATCACGGGGATAAGTAACATGAGAAACTATTCTAATTTCAGCATTTCAGTTTTGGGTTGTTTTCAATTTGCTTACTTGATAAGTAACAATTAAACAATTAAGTCATGAAACACATGGAAATAAAGCATAGACTTGAACAACTTTTAGTTAGTTGTTGATAGCTAGGAATATGTTCACAGGATCTCATTTGGCTGGCCTTTTACTGCTCATACACATGGTTCATCAAATAAATAGCAGAACAATTAGTTTATCCTTGACGTATTCCACAGAAATACAGAATTGTCAAGACTGTAAGGAATCTCTGGAGGTCATCTCTTTCAATCCCTGATCAAGCAGGGACTCCTAAAGAAGGTTGCCCAAGACAGGTTTTTGAGATGACTTTGTAAGATCTTGAAGGAGGAGACTTCACCACTTCTCTGGGCAACCAGTTCCAGTGTTCAGTCACCCACACATTAAAGAAGTGCTTCCTGATGTTTGTTGCCTGTTGTCCTGCCATTGGGCACCACTGAAAAGAATATGACTCTATTCTCTTTGCACCCTCCATGGAGGTCTCACTGATGAGATTCCCCCAAGCCTTCTCTTCCTCAGGCTGAACAGTCCCAGCTATGTCATCCTTTCCCAGATGAGAGATGCTCCAGTCCTTTCATCATCTTGGTGGCCCTTAGTTGAACTCTCTCAGGTACATCTATGCCCTGTACTGTGAGGCCCAGAACTGGTTTCATGTCCTTCACATAAAATAAAATAAAATAAAATAAAATAAAATAAAATAAAATAAAATAAAATAAAATAAAATAAAATAAAATAAAATAGTTTATAAGCAGGAAAGAACTTTTAGTCTACTGTCATGCAGTAGTAAGTGTTCTTCACAAACAAGAGATTCCAGCATGAAAATGTAAACTAAAGATCATCTATTCACTTTAACAGTAGTTAAAATACTTAGTTAATAGTTAAAATAGTTCAAATAGTTCAAATAGTTAAAGCCAGTTTTCACAACTGGCTTTTAGGAAGGAGAATCAGGAGAATTTTTCCATTGGAACAAAATGTTTACTTCCTTTGGTATTAACACATTTTATTGTATCAATACATGAATTAAACAGAAAGATATTTTATGAATAAGTTTGTCAACATCTTTTAATTAGATATAAAATTTATTTAATCTGTGTGGTAGCCCCTAAGGTCACTTAGTGGAAGACAGTACCTTAGCTTTCACCTCTCACACTTAGTCTTACTGATTTTTTGTTTGTTTGTTTGTTTGTTTTAGGGAGTGAGGATCATAAAATTATCTTTAAAATATTGTTTTAGAAATAGATTACTTCTGCAACACAGCTGCTAGTGCAAATTGAGCATTAACTGTTCCACAGTTTGATTGAAATTGAATTCTGATTTTCTGTTAGCAAACAATGTAACCATTAGATTTAATAACACCGAGTTACTGGTCTTGTAAGGGTATTGATTTTAGATTGAAAACTAAAAAAATAAATAAAAAACTGAAAACTCTTGTTAACATTTTTAAACAAACTACTGACATGGCAGTGTTACACAAATGGGTGCAAGTGTCTCAATGTAAATAGCACTCCTGGTAGCTTTAGCAAATAAAGATGGGAGCAAGAACAGCTTAAAACTAAGTGCCAGTATTTAAGCAGAGAAGGGCTAGAGAAGGAAATAGTTACTAATTTTCATTTGTTTGTTTGTTTTTAGGGTAGCTATTAATTAATTGCTGTGAATAAAAATATTTTGCTGTTTTACCATGATAAAATGATGTTTTTATCATGGCAATATTTTGCCATGATAAAATCAAAAATGATTTATTTTTTTTTTCTACATGATTCCCTCCCCACACACCGTCCATATATGTTTCTGTTTTGACAGAGTAAAGAGGGACTCAGCAACTCAGCAATTTAGTCTCTTGTGTACAACAAGCAGTAACTCATTCTTTTTATCATTTTAATTTAAATCAAACACACACTTTCCACTTTGAGTGACTCTGAACGATGGCTTTCCATCCTGTCAAGCTCAGTACTCTGAAGCTAATTGCATCTGAGGAAGAAACAGTGTTTTTAAAAATAAAAATCAAGGAGACTCTCAGCTGAAGATTCTCATAGTTCAGTACATAGGTAGCAGAAAAGGTTGTCAATTTTCATGCCTGTGAAGCCCAAGTTACATACAGCACTGGCAACAGAAATTATTCTGTAAAAGAACTTTTATTTTAGGCAGATAAATAACCCATTTTCCTATCCAATGCATACCAGTAGGTATGTCCGTGTCATGTGTTGTGTTCTCCCCCCTCCTCCCCCCCTTCAGGGATTAAGTTCTATAAAGAGGTAATCTTTATAAAATAGTAGTCAAAGAATTCACAAATTTTGCCCTTCTGACATATTTTATCAATGCTCATTTCACATACTAAAACTAAATCAGAACATTAGCAGAGTGCCAGAAAAAAATACTACTAAAACCTAAGTGTTTGCAGAGGTATTTTGCTCTCTGGTTCTATGAAGTAAGAAGTACTATGAAGTACTTTTTACACTATTGCTTTTTGTTGAACTGACTAAAACAAAAGTCTTAAGCCTTGCCTTTCTCATCCAAAGAGATCCATGTGAGGAGAATTTGAGAGTTTTCACTTCTTTCTGTATGGTGTTTCTCTACCTCAAACTTTTTCTCAGAGTAAATCTTAATATGGAATATGGGCAATACCTATGGCAACTATAAATATCTTTGAGATTAGGGGATGTTTAGATTTTTGCAGCTGCTGAAAAAATCACATATTGTTCTGTGATAAAAAGAAAGAAAGCTGCTAATATTCTAATGAAGGAAAAAAAAAAAGTATGTATATATAAAAGTATGTATATATATATACATATATATATAATCCAGCATAAATATTCAAGAATTGACAGAAGTACTTAAATTTTCATATAGTAATCTCCCCCATTCATTCTTTCCAATACTTGATATTATAGAACAGAACTAATTTTGTTAAAATTTCCTTTTGAAAAGTTTTGCTTTTGATATTCCTCTCCTAGTGCATTTTTATGTATCATATGCTTTTCCATTACAAAGCCTTTAAAAGTGTTCCTATTTATGCATAATTACCTTTCCATTTTAAAATCTCAGATCTCTATCATTTCATCTAATTAAATGGCATCAACTAATGTAATTAGACTGAAAGACTGTGACACAATTAAATACAATTTTACCTTTTTTCTTTCAGCTGTTCTCTTTTACTAGCTTTTCTTTTGTGATTCTTCCTGCTTTAATAATATCTCAAGAGATACTACTTATTACCACTTTAATTAATCACTGGATTAGAAGACAGAGTTGAGTAGAGGAAGTAATGATGTAATTACATTCATTATGTAAATGGCAGTGTCATATGGTTAAAAAACAAGGCAAAACCTTAGAGACACATATAGAGACACATATATGCATATTCAAAACTGGGGATTCAGTAAAGCTGTTTTATAACATCAAAGATGAAATCATAATGTAAATCAGCTGTGTAAAGATTCTTAAAGATTCTTTAAAAAGGATATATGGGATGAACAGAAAAGTTCATAGTAGAGAAAGAAGACGTTGAGACATATTGAGCTAAAATGTCATTGTAGTTCAGTGACGGACAGTGATTTTAGAAATGAAAAAGAAGAATAACAAGAACAAGAACAAGAATGACTGAAGTTAATTTGAAACCTGTGGTTGAAAATCATAGAAAAACAAATAGAAAACTAAAAGATCATGAGAAATTAATCTACGTGACATTAAGAAAAGTAATAAGGGAGAGTTTATTAATATTTTTTTTTTTTTTTTTTTTTTTTCAAAAATAAAAAGGGACCTAAGTCTCATCTCTTCTAAATCCCACAAAAATCAAACACTTTAATACGTTGGAGTTCTAAACCAAGAAGACTCCCTAGAGTGTGAAAGGTTTATTGGCTTCAAACAAACTAAACTGTTCAGAAACCTGAAACAAAAGGCAAGTCCAACAGTTTATTCCTTTGACCATTAGGAAGCAAAATGATATGCTTAGAACGTGAATTCTGTGAAATATTTAAGAGCCATGAGGAAATGAAGAAGATGGTGGCTAAAAGAGATTATACATTAATGCAGTTATATCAGGAGGTCCAGTAACTACCCACCAATAATCTATTAAGCACTAATTAAACATATAAGTGTCAAAATAAAAAATCCTTGAGTGTCAAGAATATATGAGGAGGCACTTTACTGTGAAGGTGACAGAGCACTGGAACAGTTTGCCTGGAGATGGATGTGATGGAGTGTCTTTCTTTGGACATATTCAAAACCTTCCTGGATGCCCTCCTGCACAACGTACTCAAAGTGATCCTGGGAAGGGGATTGGACTGGATGATCTTCAGAGGTCCCTTCCAACCCTGTCCATTCTGTGATTCTGTGATAACTCAGAAAAACTGCAGATATTGTATTTATATTGAAAGTCACCAGAAACTATGGGCTTGTTAATGAGAAAACAGTCAGTCATTCACTAAATAATACAAACATTATGAAAAACTGATGAATGAACAAAAAATTGAAGAGCACTTCCTACAATACAACCTTTTGTCAGTTAAGCTTGATTCATATTTTGCTGGGATTAATTAATGCAATGACAGTTAATTCTGAAGATATCTGTATAAAAAATAATATTCTTAGAAATTTTCTGTGATACCTGATTTAGCAAGGTATGGTATACTAACAAATGTTACATAACACTAATTTTGTTGATGAAGTTCTAAGAGAATTGACTGAAAATTTATAGAAAGACTGACTTCTTAAAATTTAAAATGTTTTCTCAGTTATTTAGAAGTTCATCAATATGAGTTCCATTCAATGACAGACACACTAGGAAGATTTATATTAAGATGTTAATACTTTTTTCCTCCAAATAGTTGAATACTGACCCATAGTACTTAACTTTTTGTATATGTCCTTGTGATTACCACATGTTTAGTGAGAAGGAGTAAATCCTATTTTTAGAGTAATTTCAAAAGATCCTAGAAAAAAAAAAAAAAAATACAGGGAGAGAGACAAGAAGAGAAATAATGTGTGCACATATTAGGAAAATAAATATTATTAGTAGTTAATCAAGTACAAAAATAGGAGGGTCTAGTCTACCCGTGAGAGTCATATTCTATTGCAACATGCTCTCTTCACAAGCCACAGACCTAACTAATTTATTGTTTTATTAAATTAAAATAATTTAAAAAGTATTCATTAACATAAATTACAAACTGAAATTATTTCTGCAGTAGAGAAAAGAATCCTAAAATATTAATATAATCAAGGATGGAATTATTTTGTTTTGTTTTGTTTTGTTTTGTTTTTATTATTATGTAATACCTTTCAGAGTCTCATTCATTATAATGCTACTATATACTTAGTGTTCACTCCTAGCACTGTTAATATAATTACATTTTTAATAAGTAAATATGACTATGCAATACTAAAATTATAAATATATGTGATGTTTCTATTAAATATTCTACAATAATATTTTTCTACAGAGTAGTATACCTTGTTCAGAGTTATGCAATCATGTAGGTTAGTAATTAGTACATATTCTGTAGTGAGCACCGATACAATATTATGCAACATAAGTATATGAAAATATAGATTAACTGAAGGATTTGGCACTGAACATCTGTAATCTCTTGGTTATTAAAGCCACATTCATGATCCTTGTTTCAATGAATTTTTGATTCATAATAGGAAATTGATTGCAACTTATATTAAATGGCTCTAGAGGGACAATAGAAAAATTATCATGGAAGGTTGAGGTGGGAAGAAGAGAGAGATTTTCTCTAAATTGTTAGTGTAAAAATAAACACCATAATAGACACAGCAGCAGCAATGATAAACTGAAAACAGAGGCTTGATAAAAAGTTGGAAAACAAAACAAGAAGTTCTGTGGCTTTTACACAAGAAAATATAACTTCAAATTTCTGTATCAGGAAGAAATTATGACTTCCAGTCAAACAGTGAGGCAACAAATGGGAATAGTCTTTTGGACAGCTCTTAACATGTGCTTGTGTTCATATAGGCTCACTGTGTTTCTTTCTGGATAGTTTTCCTTACAGTTAGGTAGCCATTAACAAGAATTATCATTAACTTCATAATAATTGTCACTTACTCAGATTGCTAACTCTGTATTCATTAGTCTGTAGTGCTTAAAATGAGTACTAAAGCTGAATTATAACATTTTTTACAAAGTATTACAGAATCTGTACTTTATGAATTATCAAACTATCCCATTTACTGACACACTTTAACTCTTTTCTAAACAGATTCTTAACATCACAGACTATTTTGCAGTGCATTGGTCTTTCCTCACAGTATTATTGTATCTGCCTATCTCAATATCTTCAGCTCTTTGATAAAGCTACATCATCATGTGTTGAGTGAATTTGCTAATATTTGTGTGAAGAAATTATTGTATGTGAAGGAGAAATTATCTTGTGTGAAGAAATTACCCAAGGATACCTACATACAGGGAGTATGAGATGGTCAGTATTTATTTCTTCTTCTGGCTTTTAACATAGATAGATAGGTAGATAGATAGATAGATAGATAGATAGATAGATAGATAGATAGAGGAAAGCCCAGAATGGAACACAACATTCCAGGTATGGCCTCAACAGTGTTCAGTGGAGAGGAAGGATCACCTCCCTTGACCTGCTGGTGTTGCTGTTTCTCATGCAGTTTAGGATAGTTTAGGATGCAGTTTAGCCTTCTTTCTGGGAATGGCATGTTTCTGACTCATGTTCACCTTGGGGGTCAACACAAAGTGGTGAACTTTGCACTTCCCTTTGATGAACTTCATGAGATTCCTATCAGCCCATTTTTCCAGCCTGCTGGGGTACCTTTGTAAGGCAGCATGACCTGCTGGCATATTAGCCACTCCTTAAAGTTTTGCATCATCTGCAAACTTGCTGGTGTTACACTCTGTCCCATCACTGAGATAACAAATGTAGACATTAAACAGGCCTTGATGTAGTATTGACCTCTGAGGTACATGGTTATTTTCTAGTCCCAGGCTGTGACCAGAAAATAACTGGTCACCACTTTCTTGTCCTCACTGTTCAGCCAGCTTTCAATCCACTCACTGCCTGCTCATTCAGCCCATATTTCACCAGTTTTTCAGTGATGAACCTCTGGGGCATAGAGGTTCATAAACCTCATAGAGGTTCATGAAGAGGTTCATGGGGCATGAAAGGTGTTATCAAAGTCAAAGTAGACAATATCCTCTGCTCTCATCTCTTCCACCAGTCTGGTCATTTCATCAAAGAAGCTTATGAATTTGTTAAAACATGGTTTCCCCTTATTGAATCCATGCTGACTGCTCCTGATGATTTTTCTATGTCATATGTCTGAAGAAATCATAAACATTGTTTCTGACTGAACCTTGAATACAATTATTGTTGGTTGAATTATGAATTTCATTTTTATCTTACCTACTTCTAATCACATTAATGTTGGATAATATTTAAACAGCTTCTCTAGTAATTGGACATTTGGAAAAGTCTAGTTCTGTTTCTAATTAAGCCAAAAACTCTTTAGGCCAATAGGAGCAAAATTTGCTTACAAGGGTGAAAATTTGCTTACAAGGGTGAAAATTTGCTTACAAGGGTGAAAATAACATCTTAAATTTAAGGAACTGGTGAAAAGATGTTTTATGCTTTACCTGCACTGCGATGAATGTCATAGTTATTCCATTTCATCTATTAATTCATCATCTGTGGAATAGATTTCATAAGGAAAGGACAAAATTACGTCAAACAATAATCCATAATCTTTGTAACTGTAAACCATATACATTACATGTATAGGTGTTGAGTTTCTTCCCATAGTTTTTCTAATTCCCGTAGTGCCAAATCAGGTCAGACTATTGTAATTGTTGAAAACAGCATCTTATGGTTCTAAATGCAGAAATTTCATCCATTTAAAAAGACTAATCATAAAAGCCAGCTTGCATCATTTTCTTCTATAAAGCTAGCTATGAAACATTTATTTCTTCTGTTTAGTTTGAAAACTTACTTCAGAAAAAATAAGAGCTAAATAGCATGTGAGTGAGAGGGTTTTGTTTGTTTATTTACTCTTTTGCATCAGCAAATTGCTGTGATTTCAACTGTAGTTTTCCTCTTTTCCTGTAGGCAAAGTGCATATTCTTTGTCTCATCATATTGTTTATTCATGTGTCATTGACAATGGTGTTAAGGATGATTTCATCTGTCAATCTCACATACTCTGGACCTCACATGGAGGACCAGCATACATGTGAACAGGTTTTAAAATTATACACAGCACAGTCTTCCCACCTTAAATGGAAGACTTTTTCGTATTAATCATCTTTCCACAGAACAGAATTATTTTAAAAGAGATATTTGAGTCTCGCTGATTGAAAAATTATTCCAAGATCAGCTTTGCTGCAGTCCTAGTTTAAAGAGGGACAACTTCTCACTTCTGTTTCCTTAAGGTTTCCTTAAAGATTGACTGATTTACAAAGCACGGCTAACTCTACTAAATTCAATTCTACAGCGAGCTAAATACAAGTTACATCAAAGTATTGATAGTCTTAAAACTAGTTTCAGTAATTTCAGAAGCTATACTGTGTCAATAATCTAGCACAGATGTAAGTGACAATTCTTTATCTGAATTTCTATAATGACTTGTATAAAAAAATACATGCAGTTGCATACTGCCCAGTTAGTAGGTTGGGTGACTGAAGCTGGAATAGTATTCTGTATAGCATAGAATTAGCCTGATGTCATAATTTTTTAAATTAAATAAAGGAAGTAAAAAAAAAAAAATACACATGACCCCAAGAAAAAAAAAAAAAAAAAAAAAAAAAAAAAGTTATCACCGTGGTGAATTGAGGAAGAAAAACTAACTTCAGAAAGACAACATGAATTTATTTGGAATCTAAACATCACTGATTTTCAATTGTGTTTATGGACAAGTCATTAACTGACTTTGAAAAAAATTGCTCTTAACAAGTTCCTCAGCTGGATCTGGAAACAAGTCTGCTCATACAAGTCTTCCAAATCTGGCTCCAGTTTCTTCTTTTTTTTCACAAGATCCAAACGTATGCTTATTATGCTAGCACATGGTTGCAGTTGTACAAGTATTTGAGCAATATTTATTTATTTATTTATTTTGATTTTACAGGTGTTCAGATGTTGTATTATTAAAACTACATGTAGTGTAATCTAACAAGGTGCATGTATACACAAAAGGAGATTTCTCCCAACTGTAATTTTTGTGCTGAAACTCATGTGATTTTTACTGTAACATGGCAGAGACAGGCTACAATTTTAGAAGCCTATACCACATACTATTACTAAAATTGTTCTAATTACATATAGACACACACATTTTTTCTTTTTGTTTCCTTTACTTTTTTTAATATTTCTTAATCAAAATATTAACATCAGAGTTAGCACAACTAAATATGTTACCATTTACTTGAAAAACTGTAATAATTGGTTATATGTTTAGTTCAGGCATAAAAGTTAGTTCCAGTCACTAGTGGAGTCCCCCAGGGCTTGGTACTGGGGCCAGCCAGTCCTCTTTAACTTCTTTATCAACGATCTTGATGAGGGGATCGAGTGCACACTCAGTAAGTTTGCAGACAACACCAAGTTAGGTGCGTGTGTCGATCTGCTCAAGGGTAGGAAGGCTCTGCAGGAAGATCTGGATAGGCTGGACCAATGGGCCGAGGCCAACTGTATGAAGTTCAACAAGGCCAAGTGCCAGGTCCTGCACCTGGGACACAACAACCCCAAGCAGTGCTACAGACTGGGTTAGAAAGCTGCCTGGCAGAGAAGGTCCTGGGAGTATTGATTGATAGGAGGCTGAATATGAGGCAGCAGTATACTCAGGTGGCCAAGAAGGCCAACAGCTTCCTGGCTTGTAGAAGAAACAGTGTGGCCAGCAGGTCCAGGGAAGTGATTGTCCCCCTGTACTCAGCTCTGGTGAGGCTGCACCTTGAGTACAGTGTTCCGTCTGGGGCCTCTCACTACAAGAAGGACATGGAGGTGCTTGAGTGAGTCCAGAGAAGGGCTACGAAGCTAGTGAAGGGTCTGGAGAACAAGTCTTACAAGGAGCAGCTGAGGGAACTGGGGTTGTTCAGTCTGGAGAAGAGGAGGCTCAGGGGCGACCTTATCGCACTCTACAGGTACCTTAAAGAAGGCTGTAGCAAGGTGGCGGTTGGTCTATTCTCCTACGTGCCTGGTGACAGGACAAGAGGGAATTGGCTAAAGTTGTGCCAGGAGAGGTTTAGGTTGGATATTAGGAAAAAACTTCTTTATGGAAAGGGTTGTTAGTCACTGGAATAGGCTACCCGGGGAATTGGTTGAGTCACCATCCCTGGAGGTCTTTAAAAGACGTTTAGATGTAGAGCTTAGTGATATGGTTTAGTGGAGGACTTGTGGAGCATTAGGTCAGAGGTTGGACTTGATGATCTTGGAGGTCTCTTCCAACCTAGACTATTCTGTGATTCTGTAAAATTGCAAAGTAAAACATGCTTAGCTAAGCTGGTACGAACATGACTTCATTTCCAATTGTATGTCTATACTTTTCATTTTAAAAGTCCTAGCATATGACAACTATGTAACAAGCCAAAGGAGCAATATCCAGTTCCCCTCTGTATCTGAACTGGAATGGTGCTTGATGCTCCTGGCTTCCAGTCTTCCATAAGCTAAGTGCCTCCCTTTTGTATTGTCTGCTCTGGTCAGGGTTATACAACAGACAACACTTTATGGAACGTACTACAAGTCTTCCTTGGTATATGAATGGACACATTGTATATATGCAGCAAAGTGCCTGAACCAACAAATTCCACTACTCCTGAGAGGACCCAAGGAAACATCCTCTGGGTATTGATTGCAATCATTCACATAGCTCCTATATTTTCAGACCTCTACTTTTGGTAAGGACAGAAAATTGTACATTTTTCAGCAGAAGCAGACTGCACAGAATACACTTTTTATTTATTTATTTATTTATTTATTTATTTATTTATTTATTTATTTCTTCAAACACAACAGGAAAGTGTAACTATCAACTACTAAGAGAAGGGCAAGATAGATTAAGATACATTGGTTGCATATTTGAAAAATTACCCCCGATGGCCATAAGTTAGGCACCCTAAGGTATACCCTGAAGTATATTTATCTAAAGTTTAGATAAAACAGTCCATTAAGCCTACTATCTCAGGACAGTTTACATATACAAGACAATGTGGATATGAGTTATCCAGACTATATTTTCCCTAAGGCACATGACTTTGTTAATGAAATAACAGCTGAATACATCAGGTATTGAAATACCATTTTTTTTTTTTTGTGAATATTACTTAGAAAAAGAAAAAATGCAGAATCTTCTCTTCAGCTGCAATTTTGTATGCCTACATACGTCTATGTGATATCACGGTTGTACCATAACCATACTCTTCAGAATTTAAAAAGAGGTGATGTTTCCCCCAGCACACCCTTATTCAAAATTTGCAATGTATTTGTTTTCATGTAGATTATTTATAGATAAACTATAGGCTGAGAGTATGTGAATACAAGCCATTTATTTTATGCATTCCGAGCTCATGGAAGTTAGGGAAAAATGTGCCAGGAAAAACGTATCTGAAGTAGACTTTACTATCTTGCAGAAAGAATGAGGTGGAAAATTAATGGTGATTTATTCTACAAATTCAATCTGTTTTCTTATTTACAGAATATTCATGACCAGATGCATTTTTTCAAGTTTGCAATTGAAAGTTATTCAGTGATTTCTGGTCTCTAGGGCTTAAGCTGAAATATTGAGTATATGATATTTTAATTGTGTGGCTTAGCTGTGATTGATACCTCAGAAAATCTGTGTTATTTCTTTTACACCATAATTTCTGAAACAAGTATAACATGAATTTGCTCAAGCACACCTAAAACCTATTACTAATGAATATTGAATATAGATTGGAAATTTTCTTTTCCTACTACTTTTCATACTTGTAAATCTCAATCATTTTCCAAGAAGGGGAATAAACAAAGAATAAATGCTTCACTTGGTCTCATTCTCAAGAAAAGCTATGTCTGAGTGGTGAAAAAAAAATAAAGAAAAAATATATACAAATATATATATATACAAAGTACTATGACAAATTTTCTCCTCTCCTCTCCTCTCCTCT
>CM021763.1:57056669-57067579 GCA_011075105.1 Heteronetta atricapilla | reverse complement strand
CTTCCTTCCTTCCTTCCTTCCTTCCTTCCTTCCTTCCTTCCTTCCTTTCCTTTTTCCTTTCTTTCTTTTTGCCTTGCCTTGCCTTGCCTTGCCTTGCCTGTTCTTGCCTTGCCTTCCCTCCCCTTTTTCTTTCCTTTTCCTTTTTCTTTCATTTTCTGGTAAACGTTGTGATTTACAAGGTTTATAGTATCTGCATTATTTTACAGGCCATTCAATCTACCTTCAAACCCATGGTAGTTACAAGCAGTTTAAATATCACATTCCTGTTCCTTATTTCTGATTTTGTCAGGAAATAATACAATTTTATTCTTGTCACCTTTGTGAAACATGAAAATGCTGATGTAGAACCTGATAACAGAAGATAAGGGTATATATTTGGGTGGATGAGGGAAGAGAAATTGAAGTCATCTACGTGGACTCATGCAAAGCTGTTGACACAGTCCCACATGATTCTCCTTGCCTCTCAATTGGAGAGACATGGATTTGATTGATTGTCCACTCAGTGGGTAAGAAAATGGCTGGATGGTCACACTCAAAAAATTGTGGTAAACAGTTCAATGTCCAAGCAGCAAGTGGTGTTACTCTGAGGTTAGTATTGGTACCAGTGACATTTAACATGTCTGTTGGTGACATGGACTGTGGGACTAAGTGCACCTTCAGCAAGTTTGCTGATGCAACTAAGCTGCAGGGTGCAGTCAACACACTGGAGAGAAGGGATGGCATCCAGAGGGACCTGGACACATTTGGGAGGTGGACCTGTTTGAACCTCATGAGATTCAACAAGGCCAAGTGCAAAGTCCTTCAGGAGGACTAGGGCAATCCAAAGCACAAATACAGGCTGAGTGAAGAATGAACTGAGAGAGGCCCTGGGGAGAAGGACCTTGGTGGTGTTGGTTGATTACAAGATCAATAGGAGCCACATGGCTACATAAAAAAAAAAAAAAAAGGCATAGCCAGTGGGTCAAGGGAGGTGTTTGTGCCCCTCTACTCTCTTGTGAGACCTCCACCTGGAGTTCTGTATTCAGCTCTGTGGTCCCCACTATAAACACACACCTAATAGAGGAAGTCAACAAGGATGACTGAAGGGCTGGAGCACTTCTCCTGTGAAGACAGCTGGGGTTGTTCAGCCTGGAGAAGAGAATACAGTGAGAGACCTTATATACCTTATATACGGGAGCCTTTCATACCTAATGTGGGCTACAGGAAATATGGGGAGGGACTTTTTGTCAGGAGATGTAATGATAGGACAAGAGATAATGTATTTAAACTAAAAGAGGGTAGGTTTAGATTAGATATAAATAAGAAATTCTTTACTCTGAGGGGTGAGGAACAGGTTGCCCAGAGAAGATGTGGATGCCCCATACCCAGAAGTGTTCAAGGCCAGGTTGGATGGGGATTTGAGCAACCTAGTCTAGTGGAAGGTGTCCCTGCCCATGGCAAGGGGGTTGGTATTAGAGATCTGGAAGATTCCTTCCAGCCCAGGCCATTCTTTGATTGTATGACTCTCAAAGGCAGAGTGGTGAACAAATCTTTCTATATAAACATTAAAAGTAGCACTGACCTACTGAAGTCCAATATCTTTCAAAATTTCAAATATTTCTTATAGTATTGCATAAGAAGTTATTTTTCTTTCTTGGAAAGGCTCGAAGAGCAAAATATAAACAAAGACTGAAAAATAATATTATGCAGATTTTAATAACATTTACCAATCTTGTTTTTTATTCCCACTGGAATTTGAGAGACCAGATGGCTAGTATAAACAGACAGCATATCAAATATTAATGTACAAACATTTAGCCACTCTTTTAATCTGACTGCCACTTGTAGGCAAGCATTATGAATTCAATTAAGACAATCCTTTTTGGAAAACACCATTATTTTCTTTCACACAGCCATTTATAGAGAGACTTCTGTCTCCCTGAATGGAAAGGAAGAGTGTTAAAAAAGAAGCATTTAAGAAGCTGTCATTCTGGAACATGAATGGCAGCAAAATATTGTCAGTATGTATATAAAAATTATTGGAAGCAGTTTTGCTTGTGTTACAGGAATTGAATTGGTGTTACGTAAGTGAGAAGGTTGTTCAACTCATCTTCTTCAACTGTCCACCTTTTTAATTTTGGGGGGGATAAAATTTGAGGTTGTCAAAACACATTTTATACAGATGGCATCTTAGAAATATACCTTTCACTAACCTCTCCTAGTCTGAAATTCAAATTACATAACTTGCATTTTAAACAAATTCTAACTTCTTTTGGATGACTTTATTTTTCTCTTGAAATTGATATTGAGATAGGTTTTTTCTTATACATATATATATATATATATATTTAATCCAGACATGACTCTTCAATGAAGGCATTTTTGGTCAGTAATGAGTGTATTATTTCACAGCTTTTAAATCTCTAGGTAAAATACATATCTCATGCCACTACAGCAGCCAAAAATCATAAAACCTAAGATTTATTTTATTTTTTTAAACCACATATAATAAGTATGTCCACTGAAATAATAAAAACAAACAAACAAACAAAAGAATCATTTTCCATCCCACTCCCTTATTTTTCTTATCTTGTCAAAAAGTTATTTATTAAAGCTAAAAATAATAATAATAAATTCCCAATCTGGGTAAAATGGTGTTTATTGAGACTTAGGTGAAACAAAACAAAACAAAATTTCTCTTGAAACGTTTTTCCCAGACAAACCTAGAATAGCAGAATAGCATAGAAGCAACCAGAATGAAGGTCATTTAAAGATGGCTCAGAGATGCACTTAGGCAAACACCTAACAGAGCTAAAGTTTTATCAGAGATAAAACTTGAGGTGGGGGCTGGGAAGTCAAGTTTCAGAGAGTAGAAAATCATGCAACTATCATTTCTGATTTTCCATTGTACTTTCAAGAATTTTTCCCCAGTGCTTTCATATTAACCCCTTACTTTACCTCACAGTTTTAGTCTCTTCTTACATCCTTCCTACTTTCTTTTTTCTTGACTCCTGTCACACTTATAAATATTTATTTTCCCTCTTCCTAACTGAAACTCATTTTCTATCTTAGGCAGGGAGTAGAAGGGCTGTGAAAGAAAGTCATTGTCATATTAATAGTCCTGGTTTCAGTTAGGACAGAGTTAATTTTTCTCCTAGTAGTTGGTAGGGTGCTATGTTTTGGATTAGGATGAGAAGAGTGCTGATAACATGCTGGTGTTTTAGTTGTTGCATAACAGTGCTTAAACCAAGCCAAGGACTTTTCAGCTCCTCACTCTGTCCTTCTGTCCTGCCAGTAGGCAGGCTAGGGGTGCAGCAAGAGATGGGGAGGGAGAGACCCAGGACAGCTGACCCAAACCGGCCAAAGGAGTATTCCATACCATCTGACATCATGCTAAAGAATATATAGGGCTCGCTAGCTGGGCGGTGTTGGGGGGGGGGCCCCCCCAGGCTGGGTAATAGTCTGGGCATAATTATTATTATTCTTGGTGGTGGTGGTGTTATTTCCTTGTCTTAATAAACTGTCTTTATCTCAGCTCACAGGCTTCACTTTCCCATTTCTCTCCCTCATCCCAGAGAGAGAGGGGGGAGGGTCAGCAAACAACTGCGTGGTGTTTAGCTGCCAACAGGGTTAAACTACAACATAACACAACATTTGAAGCTACAGAAATATATTTTGTATATATACGTTTCCTATACATGCTCTATCTTCCCTGATAACCTGTAAGACATTTAAGACATTATTATGATTAAAGCTGTCCAACACCAGATTTCAGAACAAGTAGTATTACAAAATTTTACAGCTATTTTCCTCTTAAGAAACAAAACAATGTTTTATCAACTTGTATAGATTTTTTAACTGTTTCTGGGGAAAGAGGCACAGATCTGTTATTTAGAAAAGAAATTATTGTAATATTCTATCAGAGCATTTTACATACTCTTTTGGAGCTCATAAATTTCTTTGTGAGATGTGAAGTTTGGATAATTTTTATTTAAAGACCAGCTTTTACCATATAAGCGTAATCTCAACGTTCTTTCAGGCAGTTGTTTGTCTTTGTCAATAATCAGATGAAAGCAATTAAAATTTCTGATGATTTTGCATACTCTGGGAATGCTACACATCTCTTAGCTTCTAAAGATGATCAGATTAATCACATAACAGCTCTACAAAGTACTCACAGAATCACAGAATGGGCAGCGTTGGAAGGTACCTGTGAAGATCATTTAGTCCAACCCCCTGACAAGCAGGATCACCTGGAGCACATTGCACAGGATAGCAACCAGGCAGATATAAAAAAGTATCACCATAGAAGACTCCACAGCCTCTGTGAGCAACCTGTCCCAGTGCTTCATCACTCTCACAGTAAACAAGTGCCCCCTCATATTCAGTTGGAACTTCCTCTGCTTCAGTTTGTGCCCATTGCCTCTTGTCCTCTCAATGGGCTCTATCCTCCTGACACCCTCCCCTCAGATATTTATACACATTAACAAGGTCTCCCCTCAGTCTTTTCCATTCAGCAGTGGGATGACATTTTCACCAGTCTTCCTTTTCCTACTGATGTATTTGAAGAAGCCTTCTTGTTGTTCTTGACAGCCCTTGACAGATTTAATTCCAAATGGGCCTTGGCCTTCCTTGTCACATCCCTGCATTCTCTGACAGTGTCCCTATATTCCTCCCAAATGGCCTGTCCTTTTTTCCCCATGCTGTAAACTTCTTTCTTCTTTTTGAGCTATACTAGGAGCTCCCTGTTCATCCATGTAGGATTGCTGCCACCTTTGCTTGCCTTCTTACTCACAGGGATTCAGTGATCTTAAGCATGGTGGAAGTGATACTTGAATACTGACCAACTGTCTCAGACCCCCCTTCCTTCCAGACCCTCACCCATGGAATTCTTCCAGGTAGATCCTTGAAGAAGACAATTTTGCTCTCCTGAAGTCTAGGGTTGCATTTTTGCCCTGCTTTCTCCTCACAAGATCCTTAACTCCATCATGCCATGGTCACTGCAGACAAGGCTGCCCCCAACCCTCACATCTCCAGCTAGTCCTTCCTCATTTGTTAATGCAAGGTCCAGTAGCACACCTCTCCTTGTTGGCTTCTCCACCACTTGAGTCAAAGAGTCATCATCAATGTACTGCAGGAACCTCCTGTCTGTGCCTATTTGTGTGGTCTTCCCAACAGATATCAGGGTGGCTGAAGTCCCCCATGAGAACCAGAGCTTGTGACTGAGAGGCAACTGCAAGCTGTCTGAAGCAGGCTTCATCTACCTTCTCTTCCTGATTAGGTGGCTTGTAGCAAACACCCACAACTGTGTCAGCCATGGTAGCCTGTCCTTTAATCCTTACCCATAAGCTCTTATCTCTCATGTCATTTACCTCTGGGCAGAGTTCCATGCATTCCAGTTGCTTGCTCACATAAAGAGCAACTCTACCATCTCACCTTTCTAGCAGGTCTTTTCTATAAAGTACATGGTCTTCCATGAAACATTCCAGTCATGAGAAGAATCCCACCATGTCTCTGTGATTGCAATGAGATCATAGTCTTGTGACTGAACACAGAATTAATTAATTCTGATCTATTGAAGCCAAGCAGAAGTTTTCATGTAGTGTTGGTTCCATGTTGGCCTGAAATAAATTCAGTCCCACACTGGAAATGGTGCACAAAAGCCGTCTCCCAGCATGCTGCTGCTTGATGTTCCTATCTGCTTAATATGCTGAGGAGTCAGGCAACACAGTAGGGAATGAAAAGTTTGTAGAAGGTATGTTTTAAAATATGAAGAAGGAATAGGAACACAGTTACAGAAGGATAAGAGGATTGAAACTATCTGGGCTAAAAGGCTGGCTTATGTCATTTTTGTGCAACTGAACATGAGAGCATCAAACATAAATGACATTTTCTAGAATACAGAATGAGGATGAGGTGTCAAAAGGAAGCACAGGACTCAAATATTTAGAAAAGTAAACTGAAACAAGTGTCTAAAGTAATAAAAGGAGTGAGCAGGGTAATAAATCACAATAGAACTGAGGAGCCTAGAATTAAGAAGAGTGCAGCCTGGAGAAGAGAAGGCTCCAGGTAAACCTTCTATTGGTGTTCCAGTACTTAAATGGGGCCTACAGGAAAGCTGGGGAAGAACTCTTTTTCAGGGGTGTAGTGATATGACAAGGAGTAATGTATTTAAACTTAACAAGAGTAGATTTAGATTAGATATTTTGAAGAAATTCTTTGTTATGAGTGTGGTGAAGCACTGCAATAGGTTGCCCAGAGAAGCAGTGGATGCTTCATCCTTGGAAGTGTTAAAGTTGAGATTGGATGAGGCTTTGAGCAACCTGGTGTAGTGGAAGGTGACCCTGCCCATGGCAAGAGGGTTGGAACTAAGTGATCTTTAAGATTCCTTCCAACCCAGACCATTTTATGATTCTGTGATTCTAAAACAAGAAGACAGCAGTATTTGTAGTACTATGTGCTGGAATCTAGGACTCAGAAAAGCAGACAAAAGAAGGAATACTGGCACTTCTTTATAAAACAGAAAAGAAATTGGACAAGAAACAATGCATAATTAAGAGAAGATTGGGAAAAATACAAGTTGGATATAAGAAAAGTCGGGAGACTAGAGTAAAATAAATGGAAAACATTGTACCTGCCAACTCATCAGACTTGAATAGGAAGAATCTGGATTTCCACACATTATTGAGATTACTCTCTAGTAAGACTGCAAGTCTTTCTCTTATGTAATATGGAAGCACCATGAATTTCTGGTATATTTGTTAGTGAGGTAAAGTTTTTATATGGCTCCTTCTGGGAATGTAGATGATGAGACGAGGATTAAATACCATAATTGACCTGTGCTGTTTTCTGTCATTCCCATAGTTAATTACTGGTTTAGGGAAAATACTAGGTGCCATTTTATTGACAGTGATCTGCAGAGCTAAATTCTTTGATCATGCTTACTACTATTAACTGTATACTGACAGTATAATGTTAACAGTTTTCACAGTAAGAAGAATATTGCACTTCATTGAGGTCCACATGGTTCTTTGAGATAGAATGAAAAATTGCATTATCTTAGCTTTAAACTAAGGGAATATATTTGCAGAAAGGCTAACATCAAAATTTGCAAATACCTAATGTTTGGGGAAAATAATACTATGTTACTAAAATGTGTGATATTTAGTATTTAATCTTAAACTGTTAATTAAACATTTGCATTAATTATTTGCATAATTAAATTAATAAAGAATAAGTTGGAACATCTTTTTAAGGAAGAAAGTTGCTCAAAAATGTGCTATACCTTAAAGGCAAAGCACACAGAAGTTCTCAGCCATTCCTACTGCATACCTAAACAGAAGAATTCAATCTATAAATCAGAAAAAAAAAAAAAAAAAAAAAATGGATATCAAATGGTACAAACAAATGGTACAAACACATTTTTTACTAAAATATTTATTTTACTTTTTAAGTATTTATATTAGTATTTTTTACTAAAGTATTTATTTTTGTACTTTTCTGTTTCCTTAGCAGCTGGATGTTAATTTCTGATCTATGTGATATGACACCTTACACAGTTATACATGGAATTAGATTCCTTTTTTCAGAATGTGAATTTCTACTGAGAGAATACATTGCTATTTTTCTTTGCTAGGCATACTGTGGCCTTTCAAG
This sequence comes from Heteronetta atricapilla, assembly GCA_011075105.1. Lineage (NCBI taxonomy): Eukaryota > Metazoa > Chordata > Aves > Anseriformes > Anatidae > Heteronetta > Heteronetta atricapilla. The sequence goes on along the minus strand of CM021763.1, from coordinate 57,059,944 downwards.
AAACCTGCAGCAACGTGCTAATGATGTACAGAACTGTGTATGAATCTTTTCCTTGTACCTTGTCCCAGAATATATGGCACAAATGATTACTATGCTGTTTCAAGTAATCATTAACTCTATGACAGCTTAAAAATCTTGTCAAGACAAGAAGCATATCAAACAAAACCCTTTTCTTTTGTATTTTTTTCCAACCAACCCTTCTCTTTTAAAAGTAAGAGAGAAATGCGGGGGAACAGGGAGGGGAGAAGATTAAGCTCAGAATTTGGCTGTTATTAAGGTCTCCTCAGACAAAAGTAAAAGATCTCCAACAGCATTGCAGTATTTATCTCTTTATTTACATCTCCTTATTTAAAATGTATGAAACTATTTAAAAAGTAAGAAACTAGAAAACAAACACTTTTTTTCTGGACTTTCCACGTAATATCTAGCCATATGTAGGATTATATATGTTTAATACAAAATTAATATCTTACTGAAGCAGCTACTGTTACGAATGTACCTTTCAACTGTTCAGCTAACATTTAAAAATTACATATATCTTGGAGAAAACTTGGAGAAAAAGAAGTATCATCATTTGAACTATGAGCTTTATCTTTTACCTCAGGAAGATTTTACTAGATGAATAAGAAGCAGTCAATCCTTATGTGATTCATTAATGTTTTGTGCTTTGGTGATCACACATTATAAGATATCAGAGAATTATTTTTTAGTGTGTGTGACCCGCACTCAGATAACATTTTGTAAAACATTCTCAATTAAATTCCTACTCAAAACATACTGTTTGTTGTTAAAAAGTACAGGACCCAATCCTGTGTCTGTTAGTGGTCGTAGAGATCCAGCTAATTCTTTAATTAAGAATTCTTTAATTCTTTCTAGTTTTGGTATTATTATTATTTTTTTTTGGTATTATGTTTATGTTTTGATAGGTCAAATGTACCTGTTGTCCTCCCTTTGCAGAGCACCTGTTTCTGTTCCTTTCTACATATTGTGCCCATCTTCTGTTCAATTGTATTCAGTGGCTCAAGACAGAATTGTTAGGTCTTGCATTTTGAGTTGAAGACTTGCACAGCTGCTTCATACAAGATGAACAGCATTATTTGTTTTGTGATGTTATCATCCTGTACAGGACAAATACATCTCACAGAAATAAATCTGTTTCTACTTGCAGAATCTTGTGAGAAAATAGTAAAATTATCCTAATCTAGAAATTCAGGATTTGACAGATTAAATTATAAATACAATTTCTTATCCGATACTAGGTATTTATTCTATTACCTCTTTGTTACCCTCCACTTGCAGTCCCTTCTTCTTTAGACACTTTGAAATGAGCAGAAACTGTCTCAGAGACATAAAATGAATACAAAATAGAAAGGATGTATGGCAAATTAAGAAGACTTGAATCCACTGTAAGCTCCTTACAAACACCTGCAGAGGCAAAAGTCTTTTGTGATAATTCAGACATATCCATAGCTATCAAACCTGCCCATTAGATGGGATGGAAGTACTGATAAATGCAGATGGTTCTTGTTTTGTAACGTGTGAACTGCATTAAGTGATTTGTACTTTGCTTTGTTGTAATTCATATACATGTGAGGAAAACCTACTATAGTATTCAGTTCTCTGGAGTCTCCTATTTACTTCACCTCGATCGTTGGTCTGTTTTTCATCTGTCAACACATATCTGATGGAAAATCCATTCAGTTTGTTCAGTAGAGAAAATCACATTTACATTTACAAATAATTGCATTTGAACAGGAGAGGAGCATGGGGAATGTATATGAATCTAATTATTGTCCATTCAATCCATCAAACTAGTGAAAGGAACACTGCTTAAAAATAATTCTCAGAAATTCCATCAACAGTAGCTGTTGCAAAAATACTTCATTTTTGCGATCACCTTTCATAAATATTGGCTTGCTAAAGGAAGGAAATATATTTAAAAAAAGCTGAAGTAAAATAAATTATAAAATAAAGAAATTTATTTCTGAATGAAATATCAAATGCTTGAAAAGGAATATCTTTGGCCAGTCTCTGGATCTTTTCTCTAAATCAATTATAAAGTTTTGTTTGTCTTTGTTTCTAAACCACAGGTTAAAATTGTTTTTTCTTTCCACTTACAGTTATTCCTCCTAGTATAGGAATACTATGTATTCTTATATGTCAGCTTCTCAGCAAGCAGGGTAACAAATGTATGTGGCCATTCACAGTTGATCTGTTAAGTATTTATATTGGTATGATAAAAAGTGACAAATCAAACTCTGTATCATTTACAAGATATATACTTAAGGGTTTTAGATCCTTACTGCAGTGGAAAGTGAAATGAAATTTGCCCCCATGCTTTAATTTAAAGACGAATTGCCACTTTCATTTCTTACTAATGTTTCTAGAATCACATTTTATGATAATTCACTGTCAGAAGAGCAGTATATCTTGATTTTATAAATACTGTATTCTTGTTGTGTAAAACAAAAAAATAGAGATTTATTTTTTCCTCATTTGTTGCTTAGCAAATAAAGCATGAAGCCATTGGCATTTTGGAAAATCCAGCTATTACAGAACTCTAAAACTCAGGGGTAAGAGCTACTGTAAGTCCATTGTAAGTAATTTTTTCTACAGGTACAAATTATTGCAGTTCAAGGTTTGAGTCCTTATTTCTGAATGCCCTGGTTCTAATATATATAAATTAATGAATAAATAATCTCCTAAAACTTTAGAATGAATATTATCAGCTCTGTCTCAAACACACTGAACATTCCTATATGACAATAAGATCTGTGCAAGATCCTCTCTAACCTCCACAAGTCAGAAAAACACAGATTCATCTCCTAGAGAAGAAAAAGCATTATGAAAGACCCCACCCTAAGCAAAGGAAATTCATTTGACTTCCTTCTAGATTCTGTAAGTTTATAGCTGTAAGCAAGAACCTAAACCAAAACAAAATAAGTCTGCTATTTTTCAGGGTAGTGATGAGGAAACAAAAAGTCATACGGATGAGAAATGCTGACTTGCATACCACAGCAATGAAGGTAGTATGATAATAATTTCTTTAATTTCTTTTTTCTTTCCTTTTTTTTTTTTTTTTTAATATGGAACTTTTATTATGAAGATATTTCTCCATTCAGTTACACATAGGCTATGATTTCCATAATCTAATACACAATGTATTTATATGTGTCTCAGCAGTATAATTCTCATATGTTACTTTCATAGTACAATGTAAGAATGCAATTGAATGGCTGCACTTCTGGATTAGTCAATGAAAAAGGGTAATATAT
>CM021763.1:57041012-57051669 GCA_011075105.1 Heteronetta atricapilla | reverse complement strand
AATAGGTTTCTACTCCAATTAGAGTCTGGGTTCTTCCATGCCTGGAAATTTCACCCTCCCATGCGTGGAGTGCGAATTCTGAGTTTTGACCGGCTCTAACAAGGGGAGTGGGATAAGTCGGTATTATTCCTGAGCTTTCTTCTACATGTTCTCAAACCATGATAGTACTCTTTGGGAAAGGAACCTGATAGTGAAAAAGGTTGAGTTAAACAGTCCTACTACGCAAACAAAGGGAGGGGCAAGGCAGGGACATGGAATTCTTATTCCTAATTTGCAGAGATAAAAACTAGATATGATAAACACAGACTGACTTTCTGGGATAGAGGAAAAGGTGTAACTTCTTACAGGCCCCTAGAAATACAGAAACATTGTCTACAATTTACTTCAATTTCAGGAAAATTATTTATTTTAATTAAACTTAAAGTTTACAGTACACTGTTTCTTTTTTTTTTTTTTTTTCCTTTGGACAAGCAAACAAAATAAAATACTTACGTTAAATCCTATTCCAGCTAGTCAATAACAGTCTGCAAACCCTATTGCTGTTTTGTTCACATACAGATACCAATTCATTAGCACTTAAACCTACCTGCAAATCATTAGCCATATCCTCATTCTTTCAGTACTAAAGTGATGAATCAAAGCAATGGAAGGAGTTTTCAAAAGCTAGAAATCATTCATGTTTAAGAGCTACATCATATGTTATGATAAACTCAGATGGTAACCCAAGTGGCACCAGACTTTTTCATCTTAAATGAAAGTAAACAAACAAACAAACAAAATCCCACAGACGTATTCTATTTATAGCTGCAAAACCTGTATAAACATATGCAGGCCCTCATTTTATATTTAGGTATAAAATACCAGGGTCATCACCTTCACAATCAGCTCTAGAATCCTTCAGATGCTGCTTACAGTCTCTAGCTTTTCCAGTATATTTTCCATCACTTTGCAAGAGCAAACTCATCAGTATCCAGCTGGATTTGAAAATGTCTGTACCTTTTTGGTATCCCATAGATGCCAAACATGTCTTAGAGAGTCACCACAGAGACTGTTCATTTTGTTCTTACTGTGATTCTACATGTGATTACAAGTGATAAATGATAAGTAAGTTTGTGCAACAACATTCCTAAAAAGGGGATCAAGCTCGTAAAAAGAGACTATCCAAAGAATGTGTTGGGACTGTTCAGACATCAGAATGTAAACATTTGCTTTCTTTGATAAAACTTCTCATATTATTTTATGGAAAATATGATTTCTTTAATAACATCAGAAATCTACTTCTACATGTGCAATGAATAAAAAAAATAATTATTATTTCACAGAAATATAATGTTGCTATTATAGATCTTCGATTTATCACTCTGATTTGTAAGAAAAGAACATTAAGCTTTGAAATATAGAATTTATGATGAACACAAATTCTTATTGCTACTCATTATTTCCTTATTGTCTTTATCAACACTGAACTTAGTGTCTCACTTTGACATTAAATGTAACAAAGTGATTAGCTGGCCTACCAGAAGAAATGTTTAACTTTACAGCCAGACAGCAAGAAGGACCAGAAATCTGATCTGTTAGGCTTTGTTCCTTTGAGGAAGTGGTAGGAAGATGCATTTAGGCAAATAATCAGGTAAAGATGACTTTAGGCTTTTGCACGCCCTGAGGGAGTCCCAGGAAGGAAAGAAGCTTAGGAAGCTTAGGAAGAATTGATTAGAATGTTTCACAGAAGTTGATATTTAAAGAGTGCACAAATATTGAATGGAAAACCTTGAAAACATTCATCCTACCTCTGGTAAAACAGTGTGTTACCTAAGTTGTAAGGTATTATGACAGTCAATATGTGAGCACAGGAAAAATAACATTTCATACAAATATAATAAGCAGAAAATATAAAATAATTTTGAATACAGAATTTGAGTAGGACTCAGCTCAAAGCTGAAAGAGACACACCCCATGAAAAATACTGCATCTTATTGTTTAAAGCTTTTTGGATGTCATTTATGTAATAATATTGAATGAAATGAAACTTATGTTTCATGTAGCAGGGAAAGCTTGAGGACAGGCCTAAAAGTGATCAGATTCACTGCTTTCATAGTATAGACTCACTTCTGGAATTGTTTGTTTTGCTCTGTAAAAGATCACTTCATATAAAGATCACTTGAAATTCAGTAAATTAACTGTATTTGTAACAGGCTTCTTCAGCAATACAGTTGGATGACTCTAGGCTTCAATCCTCTCTCATCCTTCAGTAGCATTCTCCATTCCTCCCAAAATTTCCTTCAGTCTCATGGTCATTTATTTACCTTCTATTTTAAAATTATGCTAATTTCTTTACTCCTTGGTCCAAAGAGGAAGAACTTCCCTCAGCCGATTCTTGCTTCTGAGGGAGAAGTAGAAGTCTTACCAGAAAGTAAAAGATCCTCCATCAACAGAACACCTCCCTGCCAAAAAATTTTCTCAGGGGCTACACTGGACGGATGGCTGGATGTCTCCCATACGCAGCTAAACAAACTAGCCAGCGCTTCGCTGATGGAGTCCTCCACAAAAATCACTCCCCAGAGATGACGCCACCCACACCTGATATTACAGTACACCTGATATTACAGTATGCAAGCTGTTTCCAACAATAAATCATAGTCAAAGAATCTCTGGGCTTGATTCTGTTCCTTTGTAATTGCATTCTCTAAGGAGAATGGCTTTTATAGAAATTTTATATGCTTTGTTTTCTTATCAAAAGGAATAGTTCAAATGTTTAAATTAGGTGGAATGTACTATTGCAAGATAAAGTAAGAGGTTAGTAAGTTGCAATTCAGTAATTTCTACATAGGTGAAAATGGGATGCAGCTTAAAACACAGTATTTTCAGCAAATTCATCATAGGAATTAACAAAAAAAAAAATTACTTTCAAGATCACCGATTGTCAACATTTTATTAAAAAATAAATAAAATTAAAGTGATATGAATAAAAATAATAAAAAATAATAAAATAAAATAAAATAAAATAAAATAAAACAGTAAGATAAAATAAAATAGTAAGATAAAATAAAATAAAATAAAATAAAATAAAATAAAATAGCAGTACTACAAGTTCATTATTAAACTAAGAACACATAATGAGGAAACGTAATCTTAATTTCTGTCCTTCTGTGTATGAATATAAAGCTGTTTAAAACTACAGAACCACTTTCTATTTTTCTTCAGTATTCCCTTCAAATACAAATAGAGAAAAAGATATAAACCTAGGAATGGTGCCCAGAAGGAAAAATATCTAAATGTAAATGTAATAGGGGCACGTGTCAGAGATGTTAGGAAGGCTCTGCCACAGCTCATTAAACCGGAGGACTACAATCCTCTTGTAGTCATTCAAGTTGGATCCCGGGAAGCTGCTATCAGAAAAATGAGGAATGTTAAAAAGGACTTTGCATCCCTGGGGAGGTTGTTGAAGGGGTCGGGGGGGCAGTTAGTGTTCTCCTCTGTCCTCCCGCTGGGTGACTGGGATGCAGATAGAAGGAGTAGAATGGGACAGGTAAATGACTGGCTGAGGGGGTGGTGTCTGGATCAGGGATTTGGGTATTTTGATCTTGGGCCGTCCTTTGAGAGGTCAGGTATGTGGGCTGTGGACAGACACCAACTGAGCAAGTGGGGTGCAACTGTGTTGGGGAGCAAGCTCTCTGGGCTGATTACCAGGGCTTTAAACTAGGTTTGATGGGGGAAGGGAAGGGAACTAAAAGTGACAGAGAAGCGCTGGGGGAAGTAGTCACTACTGTCACTGTTGAAGACAGGGAAAAACCCCTGAGCTCTCCCATAGGATTGTCTGAGGGCTCCTCAGAGAAGGTAGCATTCCTGATGCCCCATCCGGTATCTTCTTCTTGCATCACCCCAGGGGTAACTGCACCTGCTGCTTCCCTAATGTGCCTGTACACCAATGCGTGGAGCATGGGAAATAAACAGGATGAGCTCGAGATCTGTGTTCAGTCACAGAGTCATGATCTCATTGTGATCACTGAGATGTGGTGGGACAGCTCGCATGACTGGAATGCTGTCATGGAGGGCTATGTCCTCTTTAGGAAAGACAGGCTGGGGAAGAGAGGGAGTGAGGTTGCCCTTTATGTGAGGGAGCAATTAGAGTGTACCCAGCTCCACCTGGGGGAGGGTGAAGGACAAGTGGAGAGCTTGTGTGTGAGAATTAAGGGGTGGGCTGGTATGGGAGACACAGTGGTGGGGGTCTACTACAGGTCACCAGGTCAGGAGGAGGAGGTCGATGAGGCCTTCTATGAGCAGCTGTTAGTAGCCTCACGATCACGAGTGCTGGTCCTCATGGGGGACTTAAATTACCCAGACATCTGCTGGGTAAGCAACTTGGCCAGGCATGCACAGTCCAAACCATTCCTACGATGAGTTGAAGACAATTTTCTGACGCAGGTGGTGTAGAAGCCGACAAGGCAGGGGGTGCTTCTGGACCTTGTTCTTACCAACTGGGATGGCCTTGTTAGGGATGTGAAGGTTGGGGGCATCTTGGGATGCAGCAGCCATGAGATGGTGGAGTTCTACATGGAACTAGGCAGAGGAAGTAAGGCTAAAAGCAGGATTGCTACCCTGGACTTTCGAAGAGCCAACTTTGACTTCTTCCAGGACCTGCTTGGGAGTATCTCATGGGCTAGGTTGCCTGAGGGCAAGGGTGCTTGTGGGAGCTGGGCTACATTTAAGCAGGACTTCTTCCATGCTCAGGATCAGTGCATCCTGAAGAACAGGAAATCAGGGAAGGGGAGCAGGAAACCTGCGTGGATGAGCAAGGAGCTCAACGATAAGATCAAAAGGAAGAGGAAGGTCTATGAAATGTGGAAAAAGGACCTGTCCTCTTGAGAGGAGTATAGACTTGTTGTCAGGGCCTGCAGGGATGCAACAAGGAAGGCTAAAGCCCACCTAGAGATGAGGCTTGCTAAAGAGATAAAGGATAATAAGAAGTTTTTTTTTCAAGTATGTAAACAGCAAAAGGAAGACTAGGGATAATGTGAGTCCCTTGCTGAACGGCAAGGCGGGGGGGGGGGGGAAGGTCCTGGTCATGGAAGATGCCGAGAAGGAGGAGATACTGTATGCTTTCTTTGCTTCAGTCTTTTCTTCAAGGATACTCCCCAGGGACTCCTCACACCATCAGAAGGACAAAGGGTCTGGAAAATGGAGGGCTCCTCCCGGTAGATGTGAGACTGGTTCGGGAGCATCTGAGTGGGCTCAACACACACAAATACATGGGTCTTGATGGGATGTATCCGCGTGTGCTAAGGGAGCTGGCAGATGTGTTCACTGAGCCACTTTCTATAATCTTTGAAAGGTCCTGGAGAATGGGTGAGGTGCCTGAAGACTGGAGGATAGCCAATGTCACTCCGGTCTACAAGAAGGGCAGGAAGGAGGATTTGGGAAACTACAGACCAGTCAGTCTCACCTCTGTCTCTGGAAAGGTGTTGAAACAGCTTGTTCTGGATGCCATCTCCAAGTAATTGGAAGAGAATATTATGAGGAGTAGTCAGCATGGGTGTACCAAGGGGAAGTCATGCTCGACCAACCTTGTTGCCTTCTATGATGGTATCATCAGCTGGGTAGATGGGGTGAGAGCGGTGGATGTCATCTACATTGATTTTAGCAAGGCTTTCAATGATGTCTCCCATGACATCCTGCTAGCAAAGCTGAGAAAGTATGGGACAGATGAGTGGGCAGCGAGGTGGGCTGAGAACTGGCTGACTGGCCGACCTCAGACGGTGGTGATCAGCAGAGCAGAGTCTGGCTGGAGACCTGTGACTATCGGTGTTCCCCAGGGGTCGGTGCTGGGTCCAGTCTTGTTCAACATTTTCATTGACGATCTTGATGAGGGAATAGTGTCTGCCCTCAGCAAGTACGCAGATGACACAAAGTGGCTGACACGCTAGAAGGCTGTGCTGCCATTCAGCGAGACCTGGACAGGCTGGAGAGATGGGCAGGAAGAAACCAGATGTGGTTTAATAAGAGCAAGTGTAGAGTCCTGCACCTGGGAAGGAACAACCAGAAGTATCAGTAGAGGCTGGGGGATGACCTGCTGGAGAGAAGCTCTGTGGAGAAGGACCTGGGGGTCCTGGTGGATGACAGGTTGACCATGAGTCGGCAGTGTGCCCTGGTGGCCAAGAGGGCTAATGGGATCATGGCGTGCATTAAAAGGAGAGTGGCCAGCATGTCAAGGGAGGTGATCCTCCCCCTCTACTCTGCCCTGGTCAGGCCTCACCTGGACTACTGTGCCCAATTCTGGGCTTCCCAGTACAAAGAAAGACAGGGATCTCCCAGAAAGAGTCCAGCCACAAAGATGATACAGGGCCTGGAGCATCTTTCCTATGAGGATAGGCTGAGAGAACTGGGTCTGTTCAGCCTGGAGAAGAGGAGACTGAAGGGGGATCTTATCAATGTCTATAAATATCTGAGTGGTGGGAGACAGAAGGATGTAGCTAACCTCTTCTCAGTGGCTTGTGGGGATAGGACAAGGGGCAATGGCTGCAAGATAGAACACAGGAAGTTCTGCACCGACATGCGAAAGAATTTCTTCATGGTGAGGGTGACGGAGCACTGGAACAGCCTGCCTAGAGAGGTTGTGGAGTCTCCTTCTCTGGAGATATTCAAGGCCTGTTTTGTACACCTACATGGGCAGCCTGCTCTGAGGAACCTGCTTTGCAGGGTTGTTGGACCCGATGATCTTTCGAGTTCCCTTCCAACCCCTACAGTTCTGTGATTCTGTGATTCTGTAATGAGAGCAGTGGATATAGAATATACTGCATTGTTTGTACAAGGTTCTTGTTTAGTAAATTTGCTATACATATTCTTTTTCTGATATAAAGAACGTTAGTCTTCTATTTCTTTATTCTCTTGCTATACAAAGGAAGGTAATTTTTAGATTCTCTCATCTGTACAAGGATGAAATTGAAAGATAGATTGAGTTATGAACTTTAAAAAATTGCCAAAAATCCAGTGTTCAGAGAAGAAAGAAAATAAATGCTCAAGCAAACAAAAGAATATTTAGCTGACTTAGTGAGACCAAACTCATACATTGTTAGAGTTATGGTAAATCCAGGTATGTTGAGCCTTTCAAAACCCATTGTCAGCCTAGACTAAGCATTTCCATGAAAAACTTCTTTTTTTTTTTCTTTTTTTCTTTTTTTCTTTCTTTTTTTTTTTTTTTTGTATAAACACAGAGGCCTCATAATTTCCTTTAAGCACAGGAATAACCTGCAAAGCAATAACATCAGTTCTATCATTCAGTGAATGCACCCTCATTTTAAGTGAAGTATGAACATCCCAGATGTTAATTGAGGATCTTAATTTCTTGTAGTTCTCTGAAGACAAGAATTTCAAAAAGGGCCTCTGGTTCTAGCTAACATTTCCAATGACAATTTATTTCTATCCTTTGGAGAACTACTTGTGCACTTTTAGTACTTAATTACCCTCATAAACCACAGCAGTTCTCTAGGAAACTAAGGAATGAGGATACAGCATCACTGGCCCTCTCACTGGCCCTTTTTATATTTTCTTCTTTAGCCATACACATTTCCAGCATTTTCAGAAAATATACAGGACTTTTTCACTATTTTCTCCAACATTTCCCTCACCAGTAGTTATTAAGGCCTAGCTGAGATGGTTGTCAAATTGAGTTATTTATTCATATTGAAGATAACTTGCTTGAACTGACACAATATGCATTGTCTGTAAATTTTCTGGGGAAAAAAAAAAAAAATGGAAGGCTCTAATGATAAGGCCAAGACTGAAAGTTGCCAAGGATGAAAATGGAAACAGCTATTCTGTAGGCTATTTTACAAAACAATTTCTATTTAAGAAGAATATGTCTAAGTTGCAGCAGTAACTTGAATGATCAGCACAAGATCTGAGAATTCAAAATACCAAGGTCCATACCCATTTTGTGAAACATGGTCATTTAAAGGGACATTCTCTGAAGTGCTTGTGTATTACAGTAATGTATCATTCTGTGGCTCTTTCCTAATCAGACATAGAAAAGCTTGTCCTGCACAAAAATTTGTCCTGAGCCTTCTGGACAAGCAATGAGGTTCACAATAGGCAATAGAATAACGTAAAGCACTCACCTTTACTAGAAGTCCTGCACAATTACCAGAAAGCTTCAAACAGAGGGAGGCAGTGCTAAACTGCTCAGTCCTCAAGGCAAAGATGTTGGTCCCAAGCCTCAGTTTACAGAAGTCACAGATGCTGGAACAGAACAGATAGTTTAGCATGTCTTAGGCGATTAGCCATTAAAAAACAAACAAACAAACAAAAAACTTCACATAAATAATTAAGAAAAAAAGATATAAAAGCCTAAGTTCTCTTAAAATAGTGTATCTGAAAAATGAGTTATTATTTTTGAATTTTCTTTTACAAGATAGAAAACTGAATCAATGTTTTTCTCCATTGGCACAAGACAAGAAGACACACGTTTTGCTATGTATTTTGAAAATTCATTTCAAGTGAGTAACATTTCAGTTCAAGTGAGTAACATTTCAAATTCATTATCAGCATTGTTATTGCCTTGACAGTTTAGTTGTAATATTTTTATGCATAATAAAAAGACAATATTAATTATTTAATAATTAGAGTAAAATAAATAATTATATTAATAAATTTAATTTTCTAAGCTAGAGACAAAACTAGTTCTTTGTGTACCTTATAATATATGTGAAGATAAATAATAAATAGATCATCATATCCAAATTCTTCACATTAAAGTTTCCCAGTTGAGACAATACACCAAATATTCCAAATATATTTATTATTTCAAAAACTAATAGAAGAAATCGGTATGCAATACAAATTAGCCCTATTAACATAAAACCGTGAATGCACAAGTATCAAAATAAATAAAAAATAAAAAATAAAAATAAATCTCCCTTAGTAATCTTTAACATGCACCCAGAACAAATAGTATTGTTTTTAGCCATATAAATTATAATGGAAAGCTATAGGCAGTTCTATTATTGCTGACTAGGCTAATAATAATATAGTTACATTTTCATGTAAATTATGATCCTCTACAGTTGGAAATGATAAGAAAAAAATAAATAAATAAATGAGTTTTCCCTCTATTTGTAATGAGTTTTAAATCCATGAATCAAAGACATTACATATTCATTGCTATGTTGTCAGATTTCTTAACAAGTTGCTTCAAACATTTCACAGGGAGGAATCTTACCTGCAAGGCTATTCTGACTTTTACATCTGAGCTATTTAATTTTGATACAAATGATAAAAAAGAACACTACATTCATGGGTAGGAATAACATGAAAGAAAGTCTCAACCAACTTTACTATTTAGACATTTTAAATTAAACAGTGTTGAATACAAGGTCCAGAATATAGAATATATATATATATACATTCTTACATAGGGATCTCATGGCTGGAATGTTGCAAAGAGGAATGTAACCCATCACATATTTTAAAATAAAGAATTCAGAATTTAGAAATTAAACTACTAAAGGGCCTGGTCTCATGAACCTGTAAAACTGTAGTTCAGAAGTTTGGAAAAAAATATGAAAAAAAAAAAAAAAAAAAAAAAAGTCATAATATTCAGGGCAGGCCTCTGTGAGCAGAGCCCAGAAACTGCCCCATGTTTCATGCCCAGAGCTAGCTCCATCCAGCTCCAAAGGGACCTGCTGCTAGCCAGAGTTGAGCCAGAGAGCCTCTGGGAGAGCAGATTTTAGAAAGTGGAAAAACTGTTGTGCAACAGCAGCTGGGAGAGAGGGGTGAGAAATGTGAGAAAAGGAGCTCTGTAGCCCCCCAGGAGAGTGCAGCAGGAAGGCAGGAGGTGGTCCAGGCACACAGCAGCAGTCCCCCTGCAGGGAGAGGCCCCTGGTAGAGCAGGCTGTCCCCCTGCAGCCCATGGGTCCCACATGGAGCAGATCTCCACGCTGCAGCCAGTGGAGGAGCCCCCGGTGGAGCAGGTGGATGTGGCCTGGAGGAGGCTGCAGCCAATGGAGAGCCCCCGCAGGAGCAGGCACTGGGCCGGAGCTTCAGCCCGTGGAGAGGAGCCCCCGCAGGAGCAGGGGTCTGGGGGGAGCTGCCGCCCACCCGTGGAGGACCCGTTCTGGAGCGGTTTGCTCCCATGGGATGGAGCCATGTGGGAGCAGTGCTTGAAGAGCTGCTGCCTGTGGGCAGCCCCCGCAAGCTCAGTTCGGGAAGGACGGCATCCTATGGGAGGGAACCCACATGGGGCAGGGGCAGAGAGTGGCCAAGAAAGAGCAGTGGAGATGAAGCATCAGGGACTCACCACAGCCCCCATTCCCCTGCATTGCTCAGTGGGAGGAGGTAAAAAAGGGTGGATGGGATGGAAAGTGTTTTTAGTTTGCTTTTAGTTTCTCACTGCTCTATTCTGCTAGCAATAGGCAATAAATTATATTAATGTCCCTATAATGAGTCTTTTTTGCCAGTGACAATAATTGTTGTCTCCCTGTCCATATATCACGCATTTCAGCATACTTTATCCCATTTGCTTTGAGGAGGGGGAGTGCAAGAGCACTTGTGGAGTTCAGCTGCCCAGAAGGCTAAACAGCATATGAATCTTCTGGAACAGATACAACACCCAAATCTGAAGGTGCATTTTCCAGGGGCACCACCAACACTTCAGGCTATTTACCCA
>CM021763.1:57003716-57031541 GCA_011075105.1 Heteronetta atricapilla | reverse complement strand
AGAAAGAGAAAGAGAAAGAGAAAGAGAAAGAGAAAGAGAAAGAGAAAGAGAAAGAGAAAGAGAAAGAGAAAGAGAAAGAGAAAGAGAAAGAGAAAGAGAAAGAGAAAGAGAAAGAGAAAGAGAAAGAGAAAGAGAAAGAGAAAGAAAGGGCAAGGGCAAGGATAAGGACAAGGACAAGGACAAGGACAAGAAAGAGAATGGGAAAAGAGAAAGATGGAAAACATAAATCAAAAGAAGAGAAAATCTGAAAAAAGGAAAAGGGCAATTTCACAAAATGGGAAAATGGGACAAACATCCTTGCATGGACTTCAAAGTAAGAAAAGAATAACCCCAACACTGATCCAGGTTAAGAGTCTGTGGGTACTTGTTAAGACTTGTTAAGATAAATGTCTCTTTTTGGTGGAACGTTTTTTTTGTTTGTTTGTTTGTTTTTTAATACCATATATTGGTATTTCTAGATAGTTCCTGGGATAGAAAATTTGATATATATGATATATATGTATGATATTACCATATATATATTATGTAAGACCACAAAAATTCTACCAGATGTTGTTTTTGGAGAGTGTCAATTCTTTTCCGTACTAAAGTGAAGGTAAGAAGATGAATATTTTCTTTTCATTAGAAGAGCAGTAAGTCACTAAGTTTTATAGAAGTTATCTAAATAGCTGAATATCACATATTCTCTTTTGATTTCTAAGAATTAGAGACTCAGTTATCTTTGGAAAATGTCATTTTCTCTACTATATCACTTCTGTAGTCCCAAAGACATTACAATAACTACAAAATTTATCAAGACCGCATACATAACTTATGAATGCTTTGTTTTCTGATTATGCTAAGGCACAAAATTCAGCCTGCAGTGAGTAAACTGTCTAATTTAATACTGACAAAGTACTCTCAATCTCTAACTTTATGTTTTCTTTATTTTGGCAATGCAGAAATTCATTACCAAATAAAACAAGTTTAAAAATTGTATCCTGCATTAAAAGCATTCTACTAAATAGCTTTTGAATAAATAAATAGCTTTTGAATCTCACTTATTAAACTACAGTATTTAGAATAATTTATCATCAAAATCTTCTCTCTGGAAGCATTTCACAAGTAACTACCAATGTATTCATTGTTATATATATATATATGTTATAATCTTATCTTGATGCTAAAAAATTATATGAGAAGTTTTTGTATTCTACTTTTCTCTTCACTCTTTCCATAGTTTGGTAATCGAATATATTCAGTCTGAATTTATATATTTCAGAGAGAGCATTTGGAGGCTACTCAAACCTTTTAAAGATTTGGACTATTCATTGACATAGATCAATAAGTAAAGGAGTCATGGTAATGTAAAGGTTTTACTGTCATTATAAATTATAAATACAATGGAGTATATAATACAATAACGTGTAGGGGTTTATTCACAGATTTCTGACATTTTTTACCTGGCCTCTTTCAATCGTTTTTTTTTTTTACTTTTTTTTTTTTTATTTTTTTTTTTTTTTTTTACCTTGCATTACAATGTTCACATCTAGACTGTCTTTAGAAAATACACAGGTAGGCAACAATATTGTAAATTACTTCACAGCAGTTGTTTAGCAATGTCAAACTTTGCTCATGAAAGAAGTACTTCTTTCATATACCTGTTTAGTAACAGGGTGCTGACAGGACTTAGTGCAGTAAACCCCCTTCTTCCAGGAGCTAAAGTGAAGAGATGTACTTGATTTTCTTTGGTTAAGGTGCTTAGATGTTATGGTGTTTCTTTTGCCTAAGGTGATGTCAGTGCTTTTTGTTTCTTATTTATCTGTGCTTCTATATCAGTGACTCTTTGAAAAACCTAACGTAGAAATCTAGCTTAATTAGATGGCAAACACTTCAATGCCAAGATCTAAATCTTAAGCCCATTTGTCGTGTAAATATGCTTTAATGATTTAGGCATTCATTCAGTGGTTTTGCTTTTTGCATACTTTCCATTCTGCTTAGAAAAAGACTGGCTCTCAATGTATATATGTTTTTTCACCTTATCACATGGGCACATTTCTCCCTCCGCTACCCTTCCCCCCATTTTTCTGATAGTCATCTTCCAAACACCACGTTTAGAAAAATAAAGTGGGAGCTTGCTTCCACAGCACCTCGCTGAAGTAGGTGGTTGGTCCATATTTCTCAGCTCCAACTCCAGCAGCGTTTGACTATAACTTGCTGAAAATGTGATTCTTTAAAGATTTTGTTGGGTCAGAGATTCTGGAAAAAGTGAAGACTATGTCTCATCAGGCAAAGATTGTCTGCCCCCCTCAGCCTTAAAGGGACAATCTTTTCTTCACAAAACAAAAGCAAAAAAGCTTTTTCATTCCACATAAACCCATGTGCCTTTTGAATTCAAAGCTTTCATAGGAGATGATGCATGCTAGAGGTTAAAGTTATCTTCTTTTTTTTAAAAAAAAATGCATCACTATAATATATGTTTTTCTTTTTTAAAAAGACAAAATTTCTCAAAATAACACAACAAAATCCTCCAAGTTTGTGCTCACAAAACTGGATGATTTAAAATCATTTTTCTTTTTATCTTTCATTCACTCCTTCTTTCTAATTCTCCTTTCTTTCACTCTCTTTATCTCTCTTTATCTCTCTCCTTTCTCCTATTTTGTTCTTTATTCTTTTCTTCCTTTGTTCTTTCATTTGTTCATTCTTTCCTCCCTTCCTTATTCTTTTCCTGTGTTCCTCCTTTTTTTTTCTTTTTTTCTTCTCCTTCTTCCTTCTCTCCTTCCATTTCTCTCTAATTTCTGCTTTCCTTCTTTACTTTCACAGCTTCATTTTCAATTTCTTAATTTTGTCTCACTGAGAACAAACATCTTTGCTTCAATATGATGCCATGCTTTCTGATATGAAATTTCCAGCAATATTGCCTCTAAAGTAAGTATGATTTGTCTCTGAAAGGTATCTTTTTGTAATATATTTATTATTTTGCATTTATTATTATATTTAAAACATGTGTTAAATACTTTCTCTGTAAGACACCTGACATCACAAACTGACATTTCCATGAACTAATAAGGCAATCAAGATGACTACATTTGAACTTCCTGGATTTCTGTCTAAGTTTTTTAATAAGTGCTCTTCCTCAGTGTTCAGCTAGAACAGTCAATGTTAGCATGACGGAAAAGAGCAGTCAACTCATTTAAAACTATAAAACTATATAAACCATTTATGCCCTTTATGTGTCCTCAACTGTTTAGTTCTGGGAGAGCAGGTATGACAAAATTAAACAGAAACATTCTTTTGAAATGATGTACCTTGTTTTTTTTTTTTTTAAATCCAATATTTAACCAAATATTCTATCTTGTTTCAGTCCTTTTTGTCCTTGGTATCTCCTAGAATATTTTTTTCATTGTTGACTGGAAGACAACCAGTCAACAAACTAATGAATGATGAAGAGTTCTGATTTTTTAGAAACCTAACTATATCAGAGAATACAACAGAATGTGGAATGTCTCAGTGCCTAACTGCAAATTTTCTTGAATGACATTCTTTCTTGTTCTCTGACTGAATAAATTTACTCAGTGGAAATGAAATTGAAGTTAGAAGCTATCTCTAATTTAATAACGAATATTCCTTTTTTTTTTTTTTTTTTTTTTCTGTGTATATGCTTTCATTTTAATTTAGTTTATTGTAAATTTGTTATCATTTCTACCATTAGTTTAAGTGAGGATTGTATGTCTGTATGAAGATGCTCAAAATCCAAGCCTGTTAACTCTGTCAATTTTAAATTTGCCAATTCATTAGATCTGGGTGTAAAGGACAAGAGGTTCCCCCCGCTTTTTTTTTTTTTTTGGGGAGGGGGGAGTATTTTTCTTTAATGATTTCCTTCTTTTCCATTAACACATTGGAAAAGAATAAAGTCAACTAAATATATGTAGAAAATACTGAAACAGCCATAACGTATAAGCCAAGAAATTCAAGAAACATCTCTGAAAGAAACTGCAGAAGCTGTTTCCTTTTAGCTTTAATCATCTGAAGATCAATATTTACCTTTCAGTGTAAATTTTATTTGATAGCTTCTGGATACCTAATATTTTGGTGAAAAGGTCTGAGTTATTTTCTAGTAGATACATTTATCACTAAATAAATGGATTCACTTATGTGTCAAAGTACTTTCTTAAATTATGTTTGGCTGTTTTCTCTGTAAGATTGATTTTAGATTATTGTGGTTCTTTTTATCATTACTCAACCCAAGTCTTTTTTATGTGTCCCTTCATATTTTATATGTCTGGTCTTATGAAAGTATTTCATACAACTTTTATTAACTATGTATGATAATTGAAACATTCATTTCAGACAGGTATCTTTCACACCTTATTATTATGGAATGAATGTTAGCAGAACTGGGAAAAATACAGAAAACTGGCAGTGACATTTTGATAATATTCTCTACATCATTAATACAAAACTATTTCTTTAGTTTTAGAGAACAATATTTCCTTTAAAGATTGCATGATAACTGCAGCTATTTTAAAGTATGGTTAATGCAGACACAAAATAAGCTTCAATTGTTCTTCTTGACATGATTTTTAATTTAGACAAAAAAAAAAAATTAACAACGTGTTAAAGTCGATGTTCTTTAACACAGATTGATAGGTGTTATAATAGAAAGAAAGCTTTTATCCTATCCAGTGCTAATTTCATTGTTATTTTGAGAAGATAAAGCTGTGTTTGATTTCCAACTTGTCTTTGCTCTCCATTCTGGCCATTTATCTTCCCCTCGCCAGGCAGCACCAGTCTTGTGCTGTATTGTGTATTGTGTATTGGTATACTCTGTATACCAACACCCTGTATTGTGTATTGGTATACTCAGCAGGGATCCAAACAACTGACAAGCCACAGTGATCGTCTGGGCCACGACTCTGCAGAATAAAGTTTTACAGGGTCATGTATAATTGGCAGGATTTGGGCAGAAAGTCCTGTAGAGGTAGCACTGGCCCCAGCACGTGTCACTGCCCTTCCCCTCACTGAAGGAAATGGTGTGGTGTGTGATGAGGGCACTAGAAGTCAGGAAGTAGAGCAAAAGGTGTCTAGTGGGAAGTCAAGGTATCTTCCCCAAATGTTTATGTATTTGTTTTTATATTTACCAGAATCAGTATTTTGAAGTTTAATAATTGTCAATAAAGTAAATCATTTAAAAGTCTGTGATTCAAAATTGTTTCCTTACCTGACAAAAAAAAGTGTATCCTTTCTGGCTATTCTGTAAAATACATAAATATATTCTGAGATCATGATGTATTTATATGTTTGGGGTGGCCCTGTAGTAATGAAAGGGTGAATAATATTAAAAACAGTAAACTTCTTACTTCAACTTATATATTATTTATATTATATATTATAATATATTTATATATTATTTTCTCTTTAATGTTTTTGGAATTGTCACAATATGCTCTAATAAAGATTTTATTTACATTATATTAAATATAAGGAGGATCAACTTTAATATTAATTTTGACTTGACAGGAAGGGTCACAAAAATGTTAACTGCCAGTGAATGTGCAACAAAGTTCCAGGTTGTCCCTGTAAACTTAGGGTAGCCTTTGTAATGCTTATAAAGGAAATGGCTCTGCAATATTAATTGTCTGGAAAGAGATCTTCAAGTCTATAGTGATGGTGCACTGCAAAGGTATTTGTTCTTTTGGGAAGGAATAAAGAAGAAAAATACGAAGTTCAGAATTATTAGAAAAGTAACTGCACAGAAAACGGCACTTTTTGGTGGTTATTAGTGTTATACTTGCATGTATTTTGTCAGCACATTTCATAAAATACAATGCTAGAAATAAGAAGGAGAATTAGGATAATAATGTTGATAACCTTCCTTTCAAAAAGATCAGAGATTGCAGTAGGACTTTTCAGCTCGGAAAAGAAATAGCTGAGTCAAGAAAAAGGAAGTAGTCTATTATGAAAAAAAAAAATGGAGAAGTGACTAAAGAAACATTATCTGGTGCTCCTCACAATGCCAGCAGAGGGATCTTCCACTGATTTTATAAACAGGTTTAAAAAGAGTCAAAAGAGAGCTTTCACTATTCTACATGTGACACAAATTCCATTAATCACTGACAAAGAAGTGTCACTGGATTCAAGAAATATCTAGTCAAACTCTTGTGGAATAGGGTCATGAATCTACAGGAAGATAAACTTATAATTAAACAGGATAACCTAGATGTGTCTGGCATTTGAGGTTGTTCATCAACAGTAGTTTTATGGAAGCTCAGAATACATACTTGGTGAAAGATCATTATGTTTACTCTATATCATACAGACTGGGTCATGTGACACTGAATAGCAGCCCCACAGAGCGGATATGGGGGTTGTGGTTGACAGCAAGTTGAATATGAGCCAGCAGTGTGCCCTAGCAGCCAGGAGGGCCAACCATATCCTGGGGTGCATCAAGCACTTGTTGGTCAAGCTCTACTCTACACTGGTGCGGCCTCACCTCGTGTGCAGTTCTGGGCACCAAAAGGATGTAAAACTGTTGGAGAGTGTCCAGAGGAGGGTGACGAAGATGGTGAAGGGCCTAGAGGGGAAGACCAATGAGGAGCAGCTGAAATCACTTGGCCTGTTCAGCCTGGAGAACAGGAGTATGAAGGGAGACCTCATCACAGTCTACAGATTCCTTGCGAGGGGGAGTGGAGGGACTGGCACTGATCTCTTCTCTTTAATCACCAGTGATAGGACCTGTGGGAATGGTGTCAAGCTGAGGCAGGGGAGGTTTAGGCTAGACATCAGGAAGAGGTTCTTTACTGAGAGGGTGGTCGCACGCTGGAACAGGCTCCCCAGGGAAGTAGTCACTTCACCAAGCCTGTTGCAGTTTAAGCCTGTCACACTTAGTCAAATGGTTTTAAGACTCTAATTTAACCCAGTATTTCTGTAAAAGACATAATTTACTGAGTGCTTTATTTTTACCCAGGAAATATGAATATCTACAGTTTGATCTAAACACATGCATTTTTAATTATTTTTAATTTTTTGAGTCAGATCACAGTTCTGCAGCTTATTCATTATTTGGAGTCTCTCTGTTTGTATGAAATGCAATTGTAATTGATCCAATTCTTGGCTGTGCAGTTGAACAAATACTTTGAGAAGGAATGTAGCTAATAGAACATGATGATTATCCTATCCTGTAGCCTTGGTTAAAAAAAAAAAGAAAAGAAAAAAAAAAAAAAAAGAAAAAAAGAAAGATTTCTTCTTCCAGAAGGCCTTGAGATTTCTGTTTTTATTTCATAAAGGAACCTTGAAAAGGTTCCATTAGAAATAATTGTTAGTGTGCTCTCATAAACCACTACCCTTATATCTCAGATATTTTGTTCTGGAATCAGCACAAAATGAAGAACAAAAGTAAAAAGGAAAAGATCCCACCTCCCGTAGTGTATGCTTTTGGAACAGTATGTGTCCAGCATCTGTTTCCTTATGTTGTTAACAACTCTGTATATAATTTAATAAAGGTAAATTGTTTGCTACAATTTAATTCAGAATTTTCCAGCAAGACTGTCATTAATATTCCTGATAACACTTAACTAAGTTTTAATTATATTGCAAACTCAAGAACTGCTCTCATACTATGCTATATATAGCAACCCAGTGAAATAAATTTATTATTAGAATTTGACAATGAATTCCCTTTTTTTTTTTTTTTTATTGTCTAAGACCTGCAGTGTCTTTCAAAGCATTTGATATTAAGCTTTTCTTCTACATTATTTGAAATGTGACCAGCAATAGGCTGATATAAATGTTGAAAGCTCTAAGAATATTTGTGTTTCAAATTATTTTACACTAGATGTGCTACTGCTATTTGCATTGCTCTTCCACAAAGAACAAAAATCTCATTTCATTAACATGTGCCTTTGAAAAGACAGATTTAGGCTTTCTTGGATGGAGGACTGTTGAAAGATTTTTTTTTTTTTTTTTAATTGATTTTTTTAATATAATTTTTTCTAAATGTTACTTAAAGTTTTGAACTGTTTTGATATGGTGTTTTTAGGAGCCTTATATCTCCTCTTAACCCTGGTTATTTTTTTACACAGTAACAACAACAGCAGAGAAATCAGCTAGCACACTGCATCCCCAATTTAAACAACCCATGTTTGATCAGAGGATATTCCTCTAAAAGTTTGTAACACTCAGGCATTATCATGTTGTTCTCACTTTTAAGACGGTGGGGGGAAAAAAAAAAAAAGTCTGAACTGCACTTACTCTTTTATGCTCTGCCAATAGGTAATTAAATTATCAGAATCCTCAATTTATCTGTTAAACATGGGAATATTTATGAAATTTTAGTATCCATCAACACTTGGATGGCTAAGTTTCTTAGGAAAGAATGAAGAATTCATGCTGCTGTACTGAGTCTGCAGAAGATACATGCTGAGTATGTATTGATGATAACATTATAAGCTCATGTTCACAAAGGGACTTCAAACAGCCTCTATATTTTTAGTATGAATAAGCTACCATCTGAAATATAGCAGAATATAGCAATGGGAGAGTTGTAATGCACCCTAAGGTACTAAATCCTGTTTAATGATTACATGGAATGTCCCTAACAATTGTTCTTAAGATTTAGAGGCATTCTACCACCTAAACCAATTCTATTCATTCTAACAATGGCATATCTCTTCTGAACCGTTTCATCATGTTGTTTGTTGATTTGTTAATGAACTAAAAACCTCAGACTTGCAAGGTTGACACATCTTAAAAACCAGCATGTTAGTGATCAGAGTTCATGATTTATATTTGCAAGAAAATTTGCATGTTACTTCTTAGCTAACATGTCCAGGGGCTCTCAGAGTGACAGAAGTAACCAGGCAGTCAAGACTGTGTTTGTTACCCAAATTGGAATGAGGATTGTAGGAACTTCCTGATTTTGCTGATGTTAGAAATATATATATATATATATATATAAATTATGGTTAGTATGATTAATAATTATGACTACCTGGGTGCACCAGATTCTTCAATTAAACAGTTTTTTCAGCTCTAAAAAAGTCCATTGGTCTGTTAATTTCCAAGAAAAGCAGTGAATAATATGACCCAAGTGCTTGAGCTGGTGTTACCTTGGAATAAATAACAAACACTGCAAAGTGTGGTAAAGGCACAATTTCTTTGTGTTAAAGGTAAAGATCTACACAGATCTGCTTGGAGTTTCTTTCCCAGTATTTCTATATCAGAAACACTTAGGTAATAATATAAATGTTAACCAAAATGAGGAAACCTGCCTTCAACATCACAGAATGGCCTGGGTTGGAAAGGATCTTAAATATCACCTAATTCCAACCCTCCTGCCAATGGGCAGAGATGCCTTCACCTAGATCAGGTTGTCCGGGGCAATCTGGTCTTGGACACCTACAGGGATGGGGCATCCACAACCTCTCTGGGCAACCAGTTCCAGTGCCTCACCACCTTATGAGTGAAGAATTTCATCCTAAACCCTAATTTAAATCTCCCCTCTTTCTGTTTAAATCCATTCTCCCTTGTCCTGTTATTGTCTGCCCAAGTTTCTGATTTCTAAGCCCCCTTTAAGTATTGAAAAGCTGCAATGATGTCACCCTGGAACCTTCTCTTCTTCAGACTGAAAATCCCCATCTTTCTAGGTCCTTTTTTGTAGAAGAGCTCCAGACAGCTTGGTTGCATCAGCAAACTTGCTGACAGTGCACTTGATCACATTGTCTATGTCTATGTCATTGATAAAGATATTAAACAGCACTGGCCCCAGGACAGACCCCTGAGGGACACGTCAGCCTCCACCTGGATATTATAGCCATTGACAACAACTTGCTGGGTGTGACCTTCAAGCCAATTCCTTATTCACTGAATGGT
This sequence comes from Heteronetta atricapilla, assembly GCA_011075105.1. Taxonomy (NCBI): domain Eukaryota; kingdom Metazoa; phylum Chordata; class Aves; order Anseriformes; family Anatidae; genus Heteronetta; species Heteronetta atricapilla. The sequence goes on along the minus strand of CM021763.1, from coordinate 57,021,692 downwards.
CTACCTTTCAAATCCATCTCTCTCCCATTTGGAGATCAGGATGTCATGTGGGACCATTTCAAAGGCCTTATAGAAGATGACATTAGTCATTTTTCCCTTGCCAGCTGATGCAGTCACTTCATCACAGAAGGCCACCAGATTGGTCAGACACGATTTGCCCATGTTGAAGCCATGCTTGCTGTCTCAGATCACCTCTTTGTCTTGAATGATCATTGGTGTTGTTTCCAGGAAGATACATTCCATGATCATCCCAGGCACAGAAGTGAGGCTCACAAGTCTGTACTTTCCTGGATTCTCCTTTCTACTCTTTTAATAAATGAAAGTGATGAAGTGATGTTTCCTTTTTTTCCTCTCACCAGAGACTTCACCTGACTGACAGGACTTTTCAAATATGATTGAGAGTGTCTTGACCACTCCATCAACCAGTTCCCCTAGCACCCTGGGCATCAGGCCACATAGATTTATATTTGTTCAATTTTATCAGGTGGTCTCAAAACTGCTTTTCATTTACTGAAGGATGGACTTTGCTCCCACATCCCTCATCTTCATGTTCAGAGAAATGAGAGACATAGGAAGCCTGACTGGCAGTGAAGGCAGAGGCAAAGAAGTTGTTGAGTACCTCAGCTTTCTTTATGTCCATTGTTATCTGTTTACTCATCTATCAGGAGTACCCTGTCCTTGGCCTCTTTTTTTTTTTTTTTTTTTTTTTTTAAGTGATGTACCTATATAATCCCTTCTTTTTATTTTTTATTTTTATTTTTTTGCATCCCTTGAAAAGCTCAGCTTCATCTGTGCCTTGTCTTTCCTTATCCCATTCTTGCACATCCAAACTACATCTCTGTACTCTTCCCAGGCCATATGTTCCTGCTTCTCTGTGGAGAAGGACCTGGGGGTCCTGGTGAATGACAGGTTGACCATGAGCCAGCAGTGTGCCCTGGTGGCCAAGAGGGCTAATGGGATCCTGGTGTATATTAAAAGGAGAGTGGCCAGCATGTCAAGGGAGGTGATCCTTCCCCTCTACTCTGCCCTGGTCAGGCCTCACCTGGACTACTGTGTCCAGTTCTGGGCTTCCCAGTACGAAAAAGACAGGGATCTCCTGGAAAGAGTCCAGCGGAGGGCCACAAAGATGATACGGGGCCTGGAGCATCTTTCCTACGAGGATAGGCTGAGAGAACTGGGTCTGTTCAGCCTGGAGAAGAGGAGACTGAAGGGGGATCTTATCAATGTCTATAAATATCTGAGTGGTGGGAGACAGAAGGATGTAGCTAACCTCTTCTCAGTGGCTTGTGGGGATAGGACAAGGGGCAATGGCCGCAACACAGAACACAGGAAGTTCCACACCGACCTGTGAAAGAACTTCTTCATGGTGAGGGTGACGGAGCACTGGAACAGCCTGCCTAGAGAGGTTGTGGAGTCTCCTTCTCTGGAGATATTCAAGGCCTGTTTTGTACACCTACGTGGGCAGCCTGCTCTGAGGAACCTGCTTTGCAGGGTTGTTGGACCCGATGATCTTTCGAGTTCCCTTCCAACCCCTACAGTTCTGTGATTCTGTGATTCTCTGATTCCACTGCCTGTGACTTTTCTTTTGCCTCAGTCTGACCAGCAGGTCCTAGCTCAGACTTCCTGGTTGTCTGCCCTCCCTGCTTGCTTTTTTACACAGGAGGATGGAGAGTTCTTGTGATCTAAGAAAGCATCCTTAAAGAACTGCCAGCTCTGTTCATCTCCTTTGGCCCTGAGGACCGTGTTCCAGGGGATCTAATCCACTAGATCCACCAAGTCTTTAAATAGCTTGATGTTTGTTCTTTGGAAGTTCAGGGTCCTGACTTTGTTTTTAGCCTGGCCCATATTCCTCGAGATCAGAAACTCAGCCATTGCATGGTCACTGCACCCTAGACAGCTTCCAGTCTTAACCTCTTTAATGAGTTCATCTGCGTTGGTGAGCAGTAGGTCCAGTAACTCTGTTCTTGGTGGTTTGTCATTAGACAAACCTCAATGCACTCCAGGAGTCAACTGGATTGATTACAACCTAGTGTGTAGCTTTCCCAGCAGACATCCATGTGATTGAAGTCCCCAGTCAGGATGAGAGCATGCAAGCATGATGATTCTTGTAATTGAAGCCAGAAAGCCTCATCCACAGGTTCCCCTTGATCAGGTGGCCTGTAGTGGACCCTAACCACAAGGTATGTTTTATTGGTCTGATCCTTACCTTTTACTCATAAGTTCTCAACCTGTCCATGGCTGTTTCTCAGAGGCAGTTCTTTGCAATCAATCTCTTCCCTAACATAGAAGGCAAAAACTCTTCCCCTCCTTCCCTGCCCAATCCTTCTGAAGAGCTTCTAACCCTCTATTCCAGTGTTCCAGTCATGTGATCCATCCCACCAAATATTTGTGATAGCAATTAGGTCATATTTATCTAAGTGCACTATGGTTTCTGATTCCTGCTTGTTTCCCATGCTGCGTGCTTTGGTGTGGAGACTCTTCAGCTAGGCTATCAGTCACTTTTCCAGAAGAACCCTCTTTGGGTTTGCTTTGGGATAATTCACAAATATTTCCCTGTAGTCCCTTAGAGTGACAACATTCTCAGGTTTGCTTCCATAACTCAGAGGTATATCCCCTTCCCTCACTGAATCTAGTTGAAAACCCTCCTGACATACCCAGCAAGGCTGCTGTCCAGAACACTCTTGCCCCATCTAGTCAGTTTTGCCCCATACAGTGTCAAAATATTCAGTCCCTCAAAAGTGCATCCAAGATCATAAAACCCAAAACCCTGAACATGGCACCAGCCTCTCAGCCAATCGTGCATTTGGTCTGTCTCCTTCTTGGGTCCCAGCCATCACCTGGGAAGACAGAGGAGAACACTACTTTATATGTTACATATATGTGATATGTTTTATCATATCATTATATGATTATGTTTTATGTTATGATTGTTTTATCATACCATTATATGATAAATAAACAATTCAATAAAATATTTTAAGATTTTAAAATGACTTTGTAGAACATAAACCTCACACTGAATAACATCTGAAATACAACTTCAAAAAGATGGCTGTATTCTCTGTTAACACCATATTACAGCTCTGTATCATAGAGAGCAACTATAAAGAGATTCTTGCACTCCAAGAATCATACCATTCAAAATGTGTTATGAAAGTTACAACTCTTAATGAAATAATATATATTTGTAAAGATCTGAAATGTCTTCTGTTCTTTAAGATCAGATCTGAGTTTATCCCCTATATAATAAATAGATAACATGAACTTGAACAATCAAAATATTTAAAGCTGAACTGAACAAGCTTATATATATGTATACTTATATATATATTCATGCAACTTTGTTCCTATTCCTTATTTTCTGCTTTTAGGTTATTTTTTTCAGTTGCTAATATACTGGCAAATTCTCAAGATGAAATGGATTTTGAAGAAAATGTCTAGTTACAATAGATACCAGCTTTCTGAGCAAGTTCATTCTTGCATGAACATCCCTCCAATACAAGGTAGTTGAACATAAAATATTGAAAAATATCTCAGAATTATTCCAGATTCTACATCTTTATATACATTTGTGAAATTTCACTAATGTTTCCAGTAAGTTTCTTGTTTTATTGCATTGAAAAAGCCACAACATCTACATCCTTTATATTTTGTTTTCTTCTTCTATTTTTGTGGTTCACAACTTACAGCATGTCTATCTGTTGCCATGTGATTTCTATTATATACAAGGACACTGTTTCTTCTAACTTAGTAGGCCCGTCTTTCTCTTTCTGTTGAAATATACACAGTTCTTTCACCTTTGATTCCTTGTGTCTTGATTAATCTGATACTTTGACAGAGTTCTGGTAAAGGTTATGTCAGTACTTCCATTATGATCTGTTAAAAGGATTATAATTCAACCATATAAATTTGTTTTTCTGTCTGTTCTTGACTTTGATATGCGACCTCTAGTAAGGGTGAATAGATCTTAGGTTGTTTAGGGAATTTTGTTTCAATAGTTTTCTCAGTGTCTTTCTTCTACTCACCATTTTAAAACCTAAACAGCTCTGTCACATTATTCACAGTGTCACACAGAATCACAGAATCGTTGAGGTTGGCAAGGACATCGTGAGACCATCTAGTTCAATGTTAGTATTGTCAGCTAGAGCTGACTGCTCAGAACTGTGTAATGTCAGGCTTTGGGTATCTGTGGAGTCTCTAGAGCCTCTTGGGACAGTCAGTTTGACCAGCCTCTCAATGAAAAAGTGTTTTCATTTGTTCATATGGAATTTAACATGTTCCTATTTGTGCCCATCGCCTCTCATTCTGTCACTGGGCACTACTGAAATGAGTCTAATTCCATATTCTTTACTGCCTCTCATGAGGTATTTGTAGTCTAATTCCATATTCTTTGCTGCCTCTCATCAGGTATTTGTAGATATGGGTTGAATATGTCCCCCCTCTCTTCTCTTAGACTGTGTCAGCTCTCACAACCTCTTCTCTTACGAATGACAACAGTCCTGTCCTTTAATCATCTTTATGGCCTTTCACTGGACTTCATTCATTTCCTTCCCCGTATTCTTCTTGGGTTCAGCACTCTAGATGTCGCCTTTTTACCACTGATCAAAACCCTCCGGAATCATTTCTTCACACAATTTTCAATCCACCTCACTGTCCACTTTCATAAAATTGTCTATGAGGATGTTATGTGAGACAATGTCAAAAGTCATGCTGAAGTAAAGATAAACAACAGACACTACTCTCTCTTCATCCACCAAGTTAGTTAATATATTCTGAAAGTCTGTTAGGTTGGTTATCATGATTCCTAGTTTGTAAATCCATACGGACTACTTCCAATCATCCTCTTGTCCTTGTTCTGTAATTTTTCCTAGGAGGATTTTCTCAATAACCTTCTGAATCATTGTGACCTTTCAAAGAAAACCAAGTCATATTACAATGATGCCAGTAAGCTGTGCAAATCGCTAAGCTGCCATTTAAGGTGCAAATTGATAGGCCCCATGAACATATATCCAGTTTTCTGAGTGCTCTTCCTTGCTTAAGGTTTTACCTCTTGTCTCAGGGACCTGGGATCCTTGAAAGCTGGCCTAACTTTTTTTTTTTTTTTTTTTTTTTTAAAAAAAAAAAAAAAAAGCAAAGAAGGCATGGAGTATCTTGGCCTTTTCTGCAACATATCTTCCCAGGTCTCCTGCCCCATCCAGGTTTGTCTGTAATGTACTTAACATTTCTTCAAACATCTTCTGCCCCCACTACATATATGATTTTTATAATCTTTTAAGACTTGTTTAATGAATCTAATTTCCCTCTTAACCAGTTAACTGCTGGTAACAATCCACAGCTGACAGCAAAACATATGACTGATGGCAACATAAATACATGTATATATATATATATATACATATATATATATATATACACATATATATATATATACATATATATATATATGTAAAAATTCTGTAGTGTAGATTCAGACAACATTTAAAATTTACAATCAATATGGTGAGAAAGAAAGTGAATAATTCCAAAGGATCATCATAGTATATTTTAGTAACGTGAGGACATGTATGTCAAACCAGGTTATGATATAACACATGAATAACAGATGAATGGAGAACAAGAGACAAGAAGAAAATATTTTCAGGAAGTTAAAAATTAGGCTCTATTAGGCTCTATTTTAATACAAAGATTAAGTAAAGTAGAGGAAGTTTATGAATCCAGGTAGAAATAACTGACACTAAAAAAATTACTGTCTGTTCAATGTTTTATGTCCACATTTTTTCCCCCAAACCTCTCTATCAGTCAAGTAATAAAATGTTGGCATTTAGTTATGGTATATCAAGCAACTGTTGAGTCATCTTTAATGGTATTATATAGATGTATCTATGTTAGTGCTCTGTTTGATATAGTTAGGTGTTGAACAAAACCTCTCTATTATTTATTGGGCTCAGGTTTTTATTGCAGTGTAGGTCCATAAGTTCTGAAGCTGGCTTCTGTGGGAGCAAACTAAACCACAAGATACACATCTATAATATACATATATACAGTGCACCCAATGCTAGCAAGTGTTCATTCCTTGGGACCAGATGAAGAAATTTCACAAATATTTACAGAGTAGAGAGTGGGTCCTTGGTGTTACCTGTTTCATTGCTTTTCTGCTGCTCTTGCTTAACATCACCTGCTAATTTTAATATGGTCAGTCCTTCACTGTTTTCTACTCTGCACATCATCACTGAAAAGTTGAAAGTAGCTTCAAAGAACAATACAGAGAAAACACAGAAAAGTATCTGTTATAAGCTTCTCCTTTGTATGCACTAAAGAAACATACCAAGAGTGTATTTAAATAATCTGGCAACTCCTCCTACAGATGTAGATGTGTGGAAATAGCAATTTTTATTGTCAGGTTAAGATGTATTATGATGAATCATGTGAAAATCACTTCATTTGAAAAGAGAGAAATTTTGTCTTTGGATCAGAGAAAGAAAACCATTACAGTGCAAAATAAATTAGCCTGAACTTGATTACTTGATTAAAAAACTCTCCAGAGCAAGAGAGGTTGTAGATTCATAGGTTAAAAAAAAATAATAATAATAAAAAATAAAAAAAAATAAAGTCCACATCTTGCTTCTTGCTGAGGAAAACACAAAATGATGCATAAATGCACTTGTGGTCTCTTTTCTGTCTTTTGTTTGTTTGTTTGTTTGTTTTAAATCAGAAACCCAAGATAAGTTATTCTGAACATTAGGTCTGAATTGATGAAGACATTTCTGAATTTTTAGACAGTGCAGAGGGGAGCTTCAATAACTACTGCAGCAGTTTATTTTTTCAGATAAAGTAAGACAGGCAAGAAATTGGGCATCTGCCAAAATACAGCTCTACTCCATCACAAGCATAAAGTGAAAGGTTAGAAAAATTTGAGTTCTGAATGATTATTCAGAAGAAATGTGAACTTAATATACAACAGCTTTTTTACGGACATAATCTATTTCATGGCAATCCAAGCACTTATTGTAAACTGCACCTTACTTTTTATAATAGCACAGAATTGTTGTGCCCTGCAGTTTACTTGTACTTTCAGTCACCTCAGACAAATTCTCCACACTTCATTAATGTAAATAAAAGAGAGGTAAAACAAAGTTTTTTTGAGATGTAGTGGTGATTTTGGGGATCTCTAGATCACTTTTTACTTTTTTACACGTACACTTTTTACTTTTTTAATGTACAAAGCACATTAGTTTTCCTGCCTGATCATACAGACAATTCAAACCAGCTGCAAACAAGGGTGATATTTGAGTGGTAATGAATTCTCTGCTCATGTTATTAAAACTTGATGCTTTTTTTTTTTTTTTTTTTTTTTTAATAGAGTAAGTTTTCACATTATATACAATAATTTCACCATTAAAAGAAATTGAATTTTTAACTAAAATAAGAAGAGATGTTGAGTTTAGATCTGAAATAGTTGCTTTAAGTACCATTAAAATAAGATGATTCCTTCTTTTTGAAATCACTAAATAGGTTAGCTTGTATCACTTAAACACATTTCCAGGACAGAAGTGGTATGAACCTAAAAGAGGACATGAGATGTTTTTGTTTGATTGTTTATTTGAAGATCTTTTCTACATTATGTGTTTCCAACAGGGATAGAAAGTACAAAAACTTGTGCAGTTTGATTGTTTACCTGATACCTTACATTTATTACATTAATTTACATTATGGATTTATAATTCACACACTCATAATTCTGTACTATTATAAATGTGGGACATTTCAATTATGAATACTATATTTATGACCCTCACTAGCTTATATAAATGTTGTGAATTACAGATAAATTGGAATGTAGACTTATCTTTGCAGAATGTACCTTCAGTCCTATATTTGCTCTAAAACTTATCTCAGTGTAGCACATAGATTTGTGTGACACAGGATGATACTTCCATAAATTGCAAGACATCACAGCATTTGCAGTGTAGATGTATTCAGTCTAGATACAAAGAAACAATGAAAATAAATACTGATTCTTCAGATTTCCCCAATTAAATACTTTTTTATATATTTTTAATATGTGTTTTCTTCCTCTAAAGGCTAAAAAAAGAAAAGTTGGTATCACACCATCAACTCCTCAAGATATTAAACATTTAAGATTTCTTTGATCTTTAAACTGTTTGGTTATGGTTTGTTTTGTTGTGTGCAAATTTAATATTTTTAAAAGTTTGGCTTCCTAGATAACAAAGGAACCACACTCTACACTCTTGTGAAAAATTTCCAGTATGTTATCCCTGATCAGATATTTTAGAAATGAATCCCATCTGCCAGACTTAAATAGAGATTGAAAATCGTATGGGAATTACATGTGCTTGACACCTTCCAGAATGCAAGCAGACTGTTACTGAAAAATATTGGAAGACTTTTCAATTTCTTTTGGCTGTACAACATGTCTACTTTAAGTATAAATATATAGAGATATGTATATATTTCTTCCATTAAAAAAAAAAAAAAAAGGAAAATCATGTTCAGCGTCCAAGATCCAACCAGATAATTAAAGAGATATCAATTTCATCAGACCAAAGTAAATTACTCTCTAATCACACTTTCTATTTAAAAATAAAGCTTAACAGAATCATCATATTTTAATTACACTACCTTTAATTTGCATATCTTGAAATGGTGGTTTACTTCTATGGATTGTTCTCCTAACAAGTACTAAATATGAGTGAGATTAGAATAAAGTTAATATATTGGTAAAATAATTTTGTATTAATATACATCATATTATTTAGATATGCTAATATTAGCTATTCATAGACAATTAAATTATAAGACTCATGTCATTTGGAAGACAATATCCTTCTTTCTAATTTTATGTAATTCACAGATGTTCTCTCAACATATTTTTATAGTCTACTGTCCCTAGTATTTCCTGTACGTTAGGGAATCCAGTCTAATTGACTTTAATTATTTCATTTCAGCAAAAGTGTAGTTAATCTAAAGTTACTAGTAGCAGGGAAAGGAAAGGGCTGTGGTGGTTTCACACTGAAGGCTAGCAAAACTCCACTTCACTATACCTCCTCAAAGGAACTGAAGGAGAAAATACAATGAAAATATCTCAAGGACTGGAATATCACTCACCAATTACCATCATGGGCAAAACAGACTCAGTGTAGGGTGAAATTTATTGCTTATTATTAACAAACTAGAGCAGAGAGAACTAAAAGGAAACTAAAAACACATTCACCCCCATCCACCTCCCTCATCCAAGTGGTGCAGGGGAATAAGAGAAGGGGGTTGTTTTTCATTTATTCATAAAACAACAATCTGCATTTACTGGACAAATTTGTTATGTAATTGCCAATTACTGTAATGTTTCTGTCATTCATTATTTCAGTATGTGGTGTAGTTCATGTAGCTGAAATAATTTAGAACTTGTTTAAACAGAGAAAGAGCAGAGTTAAATGCTTTATATATATATATATATGTTCAATTCTGTTGAAGAATAGTGCTCATTTATAGGAATATATGAGCACAGAGAATGTGACTTTTCCTTTCAGGTCTTAAAAGTGTGCTTTTAGAAGAAGATTTAACAGTCCTGGCAGCTACAATGCAACTTACACAGATCTCAACATGATGCTGTTTCTATCACTGATGTATGTGAAATTATATTGGAAAACCAGCTATAATGGATTTATGATGTTACTACAGAGAAATTATGAGAATTTCAAGAAAATCATAGGTAATTTTCAATTGTGTTCTCTCCTGTAGTATACATCATATCATATGCTTTGCATACGATAATTAATTAATGCATAAAAAATACCAATTTTCCTCAGATATAAAATATTATTTTGTTGTTGTTGTTGTTGTTGTTTTTGTGGTTTTTTGATGTTGTTGTTTTTATTCTTTGCTTGATTCTATTCTCACTACTAATCTGTAAAGCACATAGACAAAGAAAGCTAGGTAAAATGTTTGGACCATACCATTGAGTTGGATGCAGGTCTAACATCATAAAGCTCTACCCATCTCAGTATCATTCTTCCACATTTTTGTGGAAATGAAGAACAAAGCATGAAATGGGCTCCTCAGGGAAGTGGTGGAGTTCCATCCCTGGAAGTATTTAAAAGATGTGTGGATGTGACACTTAGAGCTATGTTTTTGTAGCTGATTTGGTAGAGTTAGGCTGATGGTCAGACTTGATGACCTTAAGTTTATTTCCAGTCTAAATGGTTCTATGATTCTATGCATGAATCACATCCAAAAATATCTTTTTTTTTTTTTTTTTTTTTTTCTAAAGCGTTTTTCAACAATGACTCAACACAACTGTAACTTAATAATTAGTTTGGAAAAATGTGTATCAAGATATAATTAACAGTTTTGTGATCTGGCCCTAGAATAATGATACCTTTGAATTTTGTTCTGCAGGATGTAACAGGATGCTCTCCTGTGAGTAACACCTCTGGTAAGAACAGAAAAAATCTTCATTCCTTCAGTATTTTTCTTAGTGAAAGCTCTTGTTAGTTTTTCATCCAAAGTCATAAACCATCATCAAGCATCATAGCAGCAGTGGTTTGTTCACTATTTGAACATTTTCAGGTCCTGAATTCTGTCACAGTTTTAAGATTAAGACTTACCACATGCAGATTTAAGACTAAGATCACACACAAACTGTCCAAATATATGTCCAGAACGTCACTAGTAATTTTTAACATATATTGACAAAGAATCTTGAATTTCTAATGATGAATGAAAAGGTACTACAGACATTTTAGTTGGTATTCTAGGCAGGCAGTATTCTCTAGGTTTGAAAAGGCAGCAAGTAACAGAAGGTTAAGAATCTGTGTAAATATATTATCTTCTATTATCAACATGGGGGATGATAAGATTTTGTATTTTCATGTTTTTGTTTTACAATTTCTGAAAGAAGTTTCTAAAAATTCATTTGTCATGGATCAAACTGTTGTAAGATGTGATAAATTTTGCTATATGAAAGTGAAATATTATGAGGTCACAGGTTATATCTATTAATCTTCGCATATAGTACTTTGAAGAATATAATCCAAAACTGAAATTTATTTTTCTAAGATGGAACTTTGCAAATAAATCTTAGTGAGAACACATGACAAGAAAAAGATATGATTACGCGTGCTGATTGGACTGCAGGTTTTTGACATTTTTTAACTTATATCTGGTCTTTGAAGAAGACTTATCCAGGCTTTCATTATAGTCTTTGTTCAATTGGTGTATTGTAAGATTCCAGATACTTTTCCTTCCATTTCCCCATTATTCTTTCTTACATGGGATTTTTCTATGATTTAATAATAGTGTTCCATAGGTTAACAATAATGGACTGTAATTTACCAGAAACTCAGATTCATATAATCTGGAGAAGAGAAGGAATTTATCAAGAAATTTGGCCATTGAAAAGTGTGTCTTTTTTAAGACTCTCCTTATGCCCTCCCTGCAGAGAAAAATGCAAAACCTAGTAGAAATTCAGAAAATAATTGATTAATTGAATGAATGAATAAATAAATTAATGAAATTAGTCAGTCCTAGCAAGTGATGAATTTTCCATTTCTGTTAGTGCCAGATGCTGTTTTCAATTTTTAGAGAAAATTTTAAGGGAACCAGTAGTCCTGTTTTATAAAATTTCAGTCTGTTTTTTAAAATTTCAGTCTATGGTTTTAGGCAGCTAAAGCAGTTGTATAGTAACATTTTTAAAACTAAATTTAAGGCTCTATTATACCTATGAGAGACAAATTTTAACCATTTCCAATAGCTGGAATAAACTCCTTGTTGTGCTGAAATATTACTTAATTTTTGCTTTGTATTGTTTGTTAAAAAACTGTTCATATTTGTCTTGAAAAACCTTGTCACTGTATGAAATTGCAATCATTCATTTTCATTTGACACTATTTTAGATTGAATGTCCTGCATTATATTGCTTTATTTTACTGAAATATGTTTCAGTAATGCTGTCCATTTTTTTTTTTTTTTTTCCCTTAGGACATTCATGAAAATGAGATTTGTAGCACATAAAGCCAGACAGATAGGAAAAAATAAAACAAATATAGTAACCCCTTCTGTACTTTCTCAAAATAATTGAAGTTGTATGCATGCTTTTTTAACTGTTTTCTGGGAAAGAAAAAATAAATAAAATCTGTATATATAAAATAATTTGCACTTAACAACAAAAACAATAATAATAAATATTTAAAATATCAAACATTACAATATTAATCCCTAAGGATTCCTCGGAATGGGACCAATAAAGTTCTCTTGTGTATCATTATGATTATAGTGGTGTTTACAATATCTTTTTTTTTCCCTGAAACTTTTTAAATAAGTGACAGAAATCAATTGGTCAATAAAGTTACAAAATAACCAATAACTTTAAGTCCATAAGCTTTTTGATTCATTAAACTAATAATAATGTCTCCTTAGAATTGGAGTGGTATTAATCTTCAAAGTGCAAGTATGCATTTTGAATTGGAAGACATCCTTGAATCATAGTTCAGATTAAATACAAACAATACACGATCAACATTTAATGAAAATCATGATTTCACTAATACAGCACACATTGGAATCTTCCTCCTCCACAAGCTATCAGATATTGTCAGCTTTTTACTTCCATTTTGTATTTTACATTACAAAGACAACATATTCAGTACTGATTAAATATCTCAAAATATTAAAAATGCCTTTTTTTTTTTTTTTTTGTAAAATAAGGAAAATAAGAGTATTAGATTTTTTTTTATCAAGGTTTAGAGCCTCAAATTTCAAATCATAATGTTTTCAATACTTTTCTTCTATATTTTTTAGTGATATTACAGTCATGAATCTATATTTCAGCTAAAAACAGGTTTTGATAAGCTATTGCTTTGATACATAATTACACTGAAAATTTCATATTCAATTCATGTATTTAAAGTTAGCTTTGTGATTGTCTTTTGTTACTGAATCAACACCTGAATTAAGTACCAAAAAGCGAAGAAAAGATATGATAGTCTATAATCTCTGTCTGAGATTGACTTTCACTGAATGAATCACAAAGTGTATCAATGCAAAAAGGATGTAAATTTTGTTATGCAGAAAAGCTACATATTTTACACACAATACATTATTATTTTTCTCTATAATCACAATAATCCCTTCCTTCTTCTTGTCCCTTTCCCCTGTTTGCTATGTTATCTTCTATAGGGCTTTTATCTTCTATAGTACTTTTATCTAAATTTTCTATCACAGTTCACAAACTGAAGATGTAGAAATAGTTTTCCTTGAAGACTCCTTGCTCTCATGATAATAATTTTCAGAACACATCTGAAATAACTGAACAAAACCAACAAAAATAAACAGGCAATGCTACCCTGAATTATAAGAATGACATAGTGCTATCATTAAAGGCTGTGTTTTAAGAAAGAAAGAGTCTTAAAGCATCTCCTAAGTATTGTATGGAGGTAAAATTTACACAGTAATTTCATTTAGAAGCAGATAAGGTTTCTTTTCATGTTGAAATACCTTCCTTGTACCACTTTTCAATACTGTAATTATAACAAAAAACATTATGGAGTTGCAAACTGCACAGGAGCTCAGCCATGAAGCCAGACTATTCTTTCTGTGTATGTATAAGTTTGTCCATAAAACCAAACTCCAGTGTATAATCACAGAGAATTTGGGTTCTCTTATTTTCAAACATACATTACAGAATTATTTATGACTTAAATCTGAGAAAAATACAGAGTTTGAAAACGTGTGTTTTGGGTACACTGTTGTAGCAAGTTTTCAGGATACCTTCAATTTAGCAATCTTTTCTTTCCACATTAATTCACTCAGAATTTGATCATGCCATTTCTTCCAGTCATGAAGATTCACTGGAAACTGTTAAGGCCTACATCATAAGTGGCCCTGATGACTGACACTTAGCATGAAAGTGTCTTCTTTCATAGTGGGAAGGTGATATGCTTGAGAAATTGCTGAACATTTCCTACCTACCACATTATCAGATTCTTTGATACTCCGTGGCTTCCTCTCGTTTTGACACCACACATATTTGTCTGTACTGGATTAAAAAAAAAAAAAAAAATCTCTTTCAGTGCATTCCCTTTCCAATGAGTACGATGGACTGTTCTGTGGGGTCAGCCATCAATCACAAACTCATCTTTCATACCCAAATAATCATAACTGGATTCCTGGAGACTGCTTTGTTCATATTTTACAGATTCTGCTTTCCATTTATATTCATTTTTTGCTCATCACTCCACATATAAATGAAAAGAATCTGATTACTCTTGGCTCTTATAAAGGTTTCCCTTGTTCATGAAGAGGAGCAAGATTATTACATAATCTTGAATAACTGAATGAATAATTGCATGAATAATTGTGTTATTGCTAATTTAAGAATCTGTAACTGTATTATAAGGTTACTGAAGTTCTTTTGAAGTTGTTCCTAATATGTTAATTAGTTAATTAATGATAACAGCTGATAACAGCTTTGGGGTATGAAAATCATAATCTCATTTATCCAATTTCAGATCCTTAGGATAAAAACAGTTTTGAATGACTGCTTCAATAGATAGTATATGGAATTGAAATAATCATATCTATTTGGTTTCTAAAATACTAGGGGAAATTTAAACTCACATCTTCTAAAGACAATAGTGTAGGTTTCAGAATAACTTCAAATTTCTTGTCAGCTAGAAACTAGAAACTGGGGGAGAAAAAATAATATATATATATATATTATCTCAGTATAAAATATAAATAAAATTAATCAACATGTTTCCTGAGGTAAAATTAAAATTATATGCCCATAACTGTTTATTTATTTATTATAAATTCTTTAAATTTTACTAATTCTACTATTTTTTGTTTATTATATTTTTTTATTATTTATTTAAAGATGTCATACAGTTACTAACACCTTATGGCAGAAATAAAGGTAAAATCCAGTTCACCCATGAGTTCTTGCAATTACTTAAATCATTTGATCACAAAAGTGTTTCTCTCCTTCTTACTTTCCAGATAATCTTTCAATATAAAAACAAGTGAGGGAGGATCCCATAGACAGTGTTTTCTTTTCTTAGACAATTCTGCTTAACCCTCTGAATACAACCAAACAGTACCCTGAACAAAGAATAAACTTTATGGGAAATTTGTTCAGTGATACTATGAGATAATTTTATTCATTCAAAATAGGAATATTCATTCCTATTCCTATTCATTCCTAAAAGGGATGAAAGTAAAATTAGTCCTCGCAGTGTCTTTCTCACTCTCAATGTTGCCAGTCTTCTTAGGGACAACATAACTCAAATAGTTTCACTTTTCATACTAATGGAACATCATCAGGAAGATACTAGTGGCTGCCAAATTGTTGATGGATTCTTACATGGTCATGGTTCTAGGTACCTGGGTATCTAAAATGTATATAAATGTATCTGATTCTGTCCATTGAATCCTTAGTTTGGCAGTGCCTTAGACTTATTCTGCCTTTTGTAATGATTCGTCCAAGGCCCAGGCCAAGAACATGCCTATCTGATAATTTTATGGGATGGATGATGTCACATTCTCTCCCTGTATTCCCTCCTCAACAAACCCCAGCAAACATCCAGCTCCTCGGTGTTCAGCTGCCTGAGTCCCACAAAACCAATGCCCAGCTCTAATATTGATTATCTGTGTAACTTCAAATTGCTTGACTCAGACCACTGAGCAGAGCTGTAAGACAGCCTTTAAAATGAGATGATACAGGTAATAACTGCAGGCAGAAATAGGGTGATTAAGATTTTTAGTTGCTCACAAATTCAAAACAAAAAACACTAACACAGAAAGTAACCAAAATCAGGAACAGCCATGTCATTCAGTTTTCAATATCATTATTGCTAGATAGAACAGTGCTATTCAGAAACATTGAAGGTCCCTTCCAAGGAACTGTAGAGGCCTATTCTTCAACTCCTGACTAGTACTTACCTAGCCGGAAAAGAGTCCTTGAGACCTAGACAGATGAAACCCAAACCAGTCAAACCAGAAAAGACAATGTATTTAAGTTATCAACATAGATAATAAGATTTTTCTGACTCTGTGGATATGATACCATCCTCATGGCAGTGGTCTGCTTCAACGGTATATGTTAACTTCTCCACTAGGAGAATAAAATTGAAGGCATTGAATTACATGGTGATTATCGCTTGAAGACTTCAGCTTCAGTTTCTAAAAGTATGCAGTGATTGTCTCCAAATGAAAAGTAAGCGGTCTGTTATATGGACAGATGGACAGTTTCATGGCCTAATGAAGATAAAATGTATTGATTTTAATTACAAACAAGGAGACACAAATTGCAAGGCTAAATAAAATCAAAAATTGTATTAAGTCATCTTCCTGACATCTTCCCTCCCTTCTCAGTCCCGTCCCCCCCCGAAAAAAGGACATCAAAATAAACATATTAAGTTAAATTCAAACATGTTAAATGTTTGAGTCTTGGAGACAAAATAAATCACTTCTTCAATTAGTAAGTTTTTTCATATTCAAAATAGATTACCATGTTGGAAATATGAGCAATTATTATATCTTGCTAAGTATTAAGATGTTACTGTGCATCTATCACAATCCCAAAGGGAAGGGGAGCTACCTGTCCCACAGGTATGTAGAAATCATAACACTGATTATGATTGGGATTCTATGACACACAAAGACAGGGAGGCTTTGTTCACTAAAGATTTTTATTTATTACAAATCAACACAAATCACCATTACCAAGAATACTATGACTCGTGAGGTCCCACCTGGAGTACTGTATCTAGGTTTGGAGCCCCCATCAAAAGAAAGATGTGGACCTGTGAGAGCGAGTCCCGAAGAGGGTTACTAAGATGATCAGAGGGCTGTGGCACCTCTCCTATGAATAAAGGCTCAGAGAGCTGGGGATGTTCAGCCTGAAGAGAAGTTGTACTGGGTCTGGCTGGGATGGAGTGACCTTTCCCAGCAGCAGCCCATACAGTGTTGTGTTCTGCACTTGTAAGTAGAACAGCACTGGTATTGCACAAGTGTTGTGTCTACTGTACAGCAATATTGACACAGCACCAGGGCTCCCTCCAGCCCCCCAGAGCCAGCTGGCTGAGGGTGGGCAAGAGGTGAGGAAGGAACATCACCAGGGCAGCTGACTTAACCAAGCCAAAGGGATATTCCATACCATATGATGTCACACTCAGCAATAAAAGGTGGAAAAAGGAAGAAGAGGGGAGGGGTGTGCTCTCATTATGAAAACGTCTCTCCTCCTAAACAACAGCTACACATGTTGAGGCCCTGCTTCAAAGGTATAGTCTAACATTGCTTGTTGTTGGTGGGAAGTAGAGAAAAATTTCTTTCCTCTGCACTTCCATAAGGTGTTTGCTTATTGTTTCTTTGTTTTCCCTATTTCTCTTTCTTCTTTCCCTTTAGTTAAATTATTTAATTAATAATAATTTTCCCTTCATAATTATTTTTTTGTTTCAATTAATATTTCCTTATTTCAACCCATGCGTTGCTTCTTTCTATTTCTTCTTCCCCTCCTCTTTTGAGGAGGGGGAGTAAGAGAGTTGTTGTGGTGGAGTTCAGCTGCCTAGCAAGGTAAGACCACCACAGAAAGCTCCAAGGAGACCTCATTGTGACCTTTAAATACTTAAGAGGGACTTATAAAAAAGATGAAAGAAGACATTTTTCTCAGGCTGATAATGATATGTGTCCGGGATTTGGCTAGAAGAGAGTTAATTTTCCTCCTAGTAGCTGGTGGGATGTGTTTTTTGGGGGAGATTTAGGATGAGAAGAGTGTTGATGACACACTGATGTTTTAATTGCTGCAGGGCAATGTTTACACTAAGCCAAGGACTTTTTCAGCTTCTCTCTCTGTCCTGCCAACAGGCAGGCTGGGGGTGCAGCAGGAGATGGGAGGGCACAGACCCAGGACAGCTGACCCAAACTGGAGAAAGGGGCATTCCATACCATCTGAAATCATGCTGA
>CM021763.1:56983374-56998716 GCA_011075105.1 Heteronetta atricapilla | reverse complement strand
TTTCTTTGACAGAATATCATTACACTGAATGATTTTTTAGCATCAAAATTTCTGTGGAGTGTTTGTTTAATTTTGTTCTATTTTGTTTTGCTTTATTTTAAATACACTGTATTGGGTGTAGGTAGCAAGATTTTTGAAGTGTGGGGGCTGCAGGTACAATCTATTTGGTCACAGGTTCCCAGAAACCCACCACAGAACACAGCTGAAGCCGTCATCAAAGTTTTAGTGCTTCTGTAGAAACATACTCAAGACAGAGCAGAAAACACAAGACAGAGGAGAAAAAAATAACAACAGAAAGAACACCAAGATCAGAGAAGAAGGTTCTCCAGATACTTGAGCAGAGGGCCTCCTTTCAGAGGACCCATGCCTGACAGGAGCTACAACCTGTGTAGGAACACCTGACAGGGCAGAAGAAGTAGGAGAAGGAAGGAGCATCAGAGAGGAGGAATCTGTATGTGCTGACCATAACTTCCTACCATGCTGTTTATTGCACGGATGAAGGGACTTAGAGAGACCTACAGCAGTTATAAGTGAGGAGGAGAAGAGTATGGAGTGAAGGAGTGAGGTTGAGCTTGGGAAACCAGGTAGGAAAGGTGTTTTGCCTGTGTTCTATTTTTATTTTACTTTATTATTATTATTTTTGCTTCTGCATACCTAAGGCAGTAATTTCATACTTATATACATACACATACATACCTTTATGTATTTATATATTTATATCTAATATTTATATATTACCTTTCCTCAAATCTAGTCTATTTTGCTCATGATGGTGGTTAAGTGATCTCCCCATTTTTATCTCAGTCCATGTGCTTTCTTGTTCCTGTTCCTTCTGTTCTCTTGCTCTGTCATGCTAGGGTTGGGAATTAGGAAGAAGAAGGGTGAGTGAGCAGCTGGATTGGAGTTTAGCTGTTAGCTGGGGCCAACCAAAGACATAGAAGTATTGTGTAAAACTCACTCAGTTTTACTTTTGAAAATAAATTACTTGGAGAAAAGATGTGCCATGCATTAACAGATTTTATAGCCAGAAAAAACAGCATAACCATCTATCTCAGACACATGCTAAATGCAAGCCACAGAACTGCCCTTCTTCAATTCCTGTTTGAAGAAAGCAAAAAGTTCTAGTGTTAAAAGAACTCCAATTGTGCAAAATCCACCACAAATTTTCTTACATTTTTCAGAGATTAATTAGCATCAAAGGTAAGGTTTACTCTAAATCATAAAATTATCATTTTGTATCTCTTCCTGGTATCTTACTCTTTCTGGTATGTTATTTCTAATTTCAGCATACAACTTTTCTTTTTGAGTACTTTTTTTAGTCACTTATTTACATTTTTGGATCTTCTACTAGATGTTCTGTCACATTCTTGTCTAAGTCTTCACCCTATAGTGCTTTCTATCTGTTCTAGTTATATGCAGTCTGGATTTCATGAGCATGGACCCTGGAGTGCAATGACATAATACACTCTAAGTATGTGTTCATGTCATGGCATCTTTCAGGGTTATGAAAAAAAATAAAGTAGTGTGTAGCTGTTTTTCTCTCCCTTGTGGAGAAGTACTACACTGAGGAGAAGTTATTAGCAATCCTTATGATTACAGCTGACACTCTGTGAACACAAACAAATCACCATATATTCTTAGAGCACAAAGATTTGTAATTATTTTTAGCTGACAGCTTCACATTCTTAATAAATATTGAGTTTCATGTGTTTTGTATTTCTCAGTGTGATGGAGATTTTAACTAAAATTATTTAAAACAGACTAAAAGTTTAAAAGCCATAAGCATGGAAAGGAAATTTTATGAACATCCAAAAGAAAATGATTTCATACTTAGTGATTGAGCAATGCAATTAAACATAATTATAACTTTTATTATTTTATTTAGTGATAAATTATCTATGGGATAAAAGTAAACATAGATAGTTTTAGACATAATATTATTTTTCTGGAACATTGTAAATGACTGAGAATAAGCGGTTATAATGTTAATGCTCCCTGAACTGTAACCACAGCACTGCCATGCTGATGATTTTATAACAAAGATCTCAAAGGGAAACCCCCTGTAAGTTGAAATGGGTTCAGAAGATAGTGTTTAATCAAATGTTTCCTTTATTTCCTTTGTTTCCTTATTCCTTTATTTCCAGACTAATTTCTGTCATAATGAAAGGACTCAGCATCTTCAGCATCACAACTGACTTATGCGTGACTTTTTAGAGTTTACCTGTTCATTTTCTGAAAAGGGTCAGAAACTGTGTCCTCAAAAGTGAGAAAGTCTTGCATGTAGGCTTTTGTGGCTTTTCTAACTTATCAGAACCTGAAGAGAGAGAAAGCTACTGTCTCCCTTTTTGTATTTATCTGGTTTTCAGCATACTACATTTAATTTCAACATTTATCATTCTCACTATAATTAGGTATCCATACTAAGTCAGTATTTTCACAAGAAACTTGCTATCTTTGAATTTCCCAAAATAACATTTTGAACACAGTGGAGTGACTACTTCCTTCCATGTTGAAGAACAGTCCCTGAAATCTTCAGGGCCATTAGTCAGAGCCATATTAAACAACACTTGTGTACTGACTTTTTATTTATGAAAATACTCAATAGGCATAATGGGAATGTTCACGTGTACAAAATCTCTCATGTGGGTAACCCTTGTATCTTTGTGTCTTGAGGCCAAAACCAGGAAATAATCACAATGGAATTGCAGTCAATGAGATACAATAATTGCTTCCCAAATTAGATTATAAAAGAATTATTTGACAGCAGTAGAAATAAATATATTTATTGGCTAAATACATTAGATATTTCTCATACAACAATACCTATACTTTCTGAAATCGAGAAAGAATGATATTTTTCTTCTACTGACTATCTAATATCTCTATTGCATTTTCAATGAAGGGGTATTGCATTCATTTAAGACATCCAATTTTTTTCAATGTTAAGCTATTCTAGTTGAACGAAATCTAATTAATATTTACTTACATGAGTATTTACACTTCTGTATGTGAATCAGCTGCATACGTAGAAGATGTTTATTGAATGTGTTAGAGATTAAACCCCTTGTGAGTTTGAAATATCTATCAATACATTACCCATTATTTACATATATTAAAAAAAACAGTATATATGGCAATTAAATTATAACTTGAAAAAGGTAGGAAAAATATTACAATACTGTCTATAACATGCTTAACAATCATTAATTTATTATTTTTTTTAAAAAAAAAAAAAAGTAAATTCCTTAGACATTAATATGTCAAGTGAGAATACTTGTAAATATTTTGACACAAATTAATGAGTCCTGACATAGCAACCAACAATGTCTGGGATAGTTCTCCTTTGGGCAGGTTACCAACTGTTATGTTGGTAATCTACATCTATCTCTACAAATCTATAGTTTGGGATATGCATAACACTCAAGAAGAACCTGCAATGTTGTCTTTTTTAGAAGGTTCACTGCTACAATGCTCAGCTAACTCATTATGAAATATATGAAACATGCTCCTTCTCGAACTTTTCAGAGGTATATCTTTGTTCTTCAGACCTTCTGCTCTGTATGATCTCTAGCATAGATCATGTCTATCACTTTAGGCAAAAGCTTAAAAAAAATACCACGGAGATTTGTTATAAATTGACAAATAAATTTTATAATTAAACAGTTAAGGAAATCTGCAAAGCTAACAACAACTAACACATTCCTTAATACCCTTCATTAAATTAAAAGCCAATTTATTCCCTGAGATGGGCAGCTCATTCCTCTGTCTATTTCCTGCAGCATTTTCATTCTGAAAGAACTCACAGTTACAGAAAAAGAAGGTACAGCTGGGTAGATACAGCCCTTCAGCAAGGTATCCCTCCTTTCTGCCATAATTTAACACTGGATTTAGAAACAAAGTTGGGTGTGCAGATGCGAGCACTTCTGCTGAATAAAAAGAACCAGCTCCCTTTACCACTTTTACATCTTTTCCTTCACCCACTTACAGTAATCTACTGATCTCAAAGGGAAAAATCATTTAAAGTTTATGGCTACTTGATTCATAATGAGTCACTAGAATCACATAAGAGACATAGATATATCATCAAAAATGTCAGAGTATCAAATAAACTCACAACTGTAACAGTGATTTCTCACAAACACCAAGTAATAAGACAAAGGGAAATGGCCTCAAGTTGTGCCAGCAGAGGTTTAGGTTGGATATTAGGAGAACTTTCTTTACTGATATGGTTGTGCAGCATTGGAATTGGCTGCCCAGGAAAGTGGCTTGCAGGCCCTGAAGGCCTGCAAGCAATGTGTAGCTGTAGACCTTAGCAGCATAGCTTAATGGTGGACTTGTTAAGGTTAAGGTTTGACTAGATCTTAGAGGTTTTTTCCAACCTGAATGATTCTATGATTATATGATTTAAAGCATCTGAAAGTACAAATGTATTTAGATAATGAGTAATGGATGGTTTGCTAACATATATCCAGTATATTTCCAAGGTTAATAAAAATGAGATAACAATTATTACTCTAGAGGAAAGAAGCAGCAAGGGACTAATATTGTTAGTTTATAAGAAACAGGTTAAGAAAATAAGAGATAATAAAAGATACATTACCCTGATTATAAATAACATAAGAAACCAATAATTAAAACAAAATAATACAAGGTATAATATTTACTAGGGGAATTGACAGTGTGATGTTTTCTATGACAGTTCTCAGAGTGGATAGAGTACAGTTGTGATCACATGGAAAAAAAACTTTACATTGACTGAATAACCACACAAGTGACAGAGAATGTAAAACCATAACAAAAGTATGAAGAGTTTTTATTCAGAATACCTTCTTCTGTGTCCCAGGCAAAACCTATGGTAGTGGATGTGGAATACAAACTGTAGATGTGCCTGTCTTCAGCTATGTTTCTGCAAATGCTCATGTAGGGGACTTTTATATTTGCACATCTTAATGAACGAATATATTTACAAACTTAGGGATGGAAAATCCATTCTTACCTGGAAGACATGAAGAATAAACATACTTTTCTGACATTTGCTCAGGTCTGATATGTGAGATGGCAATTATCCTATTTATTTTATTGCCCGGTTAAGAACTCAGGTTGCCTAGAGAAGCTGGGAATGTCCCATCCCTGAAAATGTTCAAGGATGTTCATGGATGGGGGTTTTGCCAATCTGATCTAAAAGAAGGTGTCCCTGCCCATGGGGGGTGTGTCAGATGGGGAAGCAGGGGGGTGGAAGGAACCTTATAGATAATCTATAAGGTCCCTTCCAACTCAAACCATTCTATGATTCTATAACAGAAAAATTATAACTGTATTATTATACAGCAACTAACAGTTTCTACCGAACTGAATATGCTCTGTTCCCTATCTCCTTGAGACATGCTAAACTGTACAAGTCTTTACACTGTTGTCAATAACCTGCATAGTCTCTGCAGAGAGCTAACTTAATCTCTATCTACTAATACTTAGTAGAATAATACCTTGATTTCAGAGTTTAAAATAAATTATTTTCATAATATGTGTTTGACAGTCCTTTCCCAAACCACATTTTTCTTTTCACAGTGTCACTATACTTCTTTCTCACTCTATGTCAGATAAAGCCATTTACAGAACAAGATGAAGTATTTTGGCAGGTAATTTTCACTTAGCAGAAAATCAAATTTTCATTGACAATGATTGTCATTATTTTATTCTATTTCTGCCAAACTGTTCGTGTAAAAAGTTACAAACATTGAATATTTTTAATGTTCCTTTAGATCATTCCCTTCTTTCCAGAAATTTTCATGTTCTCAAAAATTGTTGATTATCAACACATAAAATGTTTTTAATAAACAATTTCAAGCTATTCACACCCAAGCTGTTTAACCTATATAAATTTATTTGGTTTGTTTGGAAAAATAATTATTCTAGGTTCTAAATAATTTCCTAATATTTTTAAATTACCCAAAATGGATACTATGAAATTGCAGATATTTTTAAGAGACACAGGTAAATAAATGAAAGAAAACATATGTTAAATCTACCTACATTACAATGTAGCCTCATAAATAACTTAATTTCCCCTGGATTCGTGTTCCCCTTATTCAGCTTCAGGTGTAGGCTTCAGGTGTAATCCATGTCCTTTTTCTTACTGGGGGAATATGATAATTATAGCTCCCTACAGATACCTCAAAGGAGGCTGTAGCGAGGTGGATGTTGGTCTTTTCTCCCACGTGCCTGGTGACAGGACAAGGGGGAATAGGCTTAAGCTGCGCCAGGGGAGTTTTAGGTTAGACGTTAGGAAGAACTTCTTTACTGAAAGGGTTGTTAGGCACTGGAACAGGATGCCCAGGGAGGTGGTGGAGTCACCATCCCTGGAAGTCTTTAAAAGACGTTTAGATGTAGAGCTTAGGGATATGGTTTAGTGGGGACTGTTAGGGTTAGGTTAGAGGTTGGACTCGATGATCTTGAGGTCTCTTCCAACCTAGAAATTCTGTGATTCTGTGATTCTGTGATAATTCATAATAGTTGATTTCCATAAAAGTTATTTGTCCATAAAAGCACAGTACATCCCTATGGAGAAAAAAAAAAAAAAAAAAAAAAAAAAAAGATTTAATAAATCCTGCATATATATGTGCTGACAAAAAACTAGTTTGCATATGACCATAGGGAGTTAATATAACTATCTGTTAATGTACCTGTATAGCCTGTCCTTATCTTTAAAAGACATATTATTTTGAAGTAGACCTTGTGGTCCTAAACATCTTTTCTCTTTATAGCATTGGAATGTCAAGGATACCTATACCTTGATAAATCTGCCATTGGACAAAAAATGGCAGTAAGAAGCCATTTTATATCTTGTTGGAGAGGGAATATACTACCTCTAAAGAGACCTCAGGTTGGTGAATGAGCTCTGAATTTAAAGGTGACAATGAAGAAAACAAGGTGATTCCTACTTATGTAGAGGTTTCACTTCATGTTGTTGCATTCTCTCTTTCAAAGATATATAATCTGCTGTTCTTAATTCATTAGATCTGTGATCTAATTGTGCTTAAATTTGCAATGAGGTTCAGGAAAATCCTCTACTTCATAGACAGAAAAATATATACCAGGAATGAACAACCAACCATTTGATGATGCCCAGGTGTACTGGGTCTAGCTGGGATGTTAACTTTCCCTGCAGCAGCCCATACAGTGCTATGCTCTGTACTTGTAACTAAAACAGCAGTGGTATCACACTGGTGTTGTGTCTGCTGCTGATAAGTGCACAGCACTTTCTCTAGCCCTCCTAGGGGGTGGGCAAAAAAGTGAGAAACATCACCAGGGCAGCTGACCCAAACCAACCAAAGGGATATTCCATACCATATGATGTCACACTCAGCAATAAAAGGTGGAAAAAGGAGGAAGAGGGGAGGGGTGGGCTCTCGTTGTGAAATCGGCTGTCCTCCTCTCCGAACTCCGGCTACGTGCGTTGAGGCCCTGCTTCAAGGACGTGGTCAAGCATCACTTATTTGTGGGAAGTAGAGAGTAATTTTTTTTTTCCCTCTGCATTTCCACATAGCCTTTATTTGTTTTGTTATTCCCTTTCCCTCTTTCTCTTCCCCTTTTCCCTTTTTTCCCTTTAGTTGAATTGTTTAATTAATAATAATATTGTTAATAATAATAATATTGTTAACAATTGTTTAATTAATAATAATATTTCCTTGATAAAATATTTTTCTCTTTATTAAAATTATCCTTATCTTAACCCATGAGTTGTTTTTTTCCCTTTACTTCTTCCCCTCTTCATCTGAGGAGGGGGACTGAGAGAGCGGTTGTGGTGTTCAGTTGCCTAACACGGTCAAACCACCACACCAGGGTTTAGATTAACCTGTCTACAGGCTGTATGGATGACGAGGATATAGGTCCCTTTCTTTTGCTCCCTACTGAAGCATTTATGCTATGCCATCAGAATATCTTAAGAGTTTTCTTACATTAGTGATTTCCACTCAATTACTCATCTTCTGACTGGATATTCTTGTCTATGGATCCTGAAGAGAACCTAGAAACACTTTTTCTTCCCTGTAAGATTTACTGTAAAATTCAGGCTGTCATCAAGGTACTAGGGGATTTCATACTGCACTCACAGCTGCCTAAATACACTTTAGTGCAGCAAGAAGCCCAGAATCACTTTTAATAGAAGATTTAATTCCACTTTTAAGGTGAAAAAAACAGGAAAATCAGAGGGGGAATTAAAGAAGCCAGAAATGACTGTAGTGATTACAACAAAACTGGTCATGACAAAATTGATTGCTATAGAATAAGTGACCTCCCTTATCAATGTTAACAACAATTTAATATGAACCTGCAATAAATAATTTTTTTTTTTTTTTTCAGTGCAAAGAAATCCAGGAAAAGCTCTTTTCATACCTTTTTGCACCAGTAAGGTGCTCTCTTACCAAGTGTACTGTTGATTTCCACTGATAATCCATAAAAACTATTTCCATGATAAAGTGTTAATCCCTTTATTTTTGGTACATCAGGCAAGACTCTCTAAGACTCCAGTTCATAACTAATCAATGGTATCACAATGCAGAGAAATAGCAGAATTTACAGTGAAAAAAAATCACTGTGAAATTCTTATGAAACATAAAATGAAGTAATCTGTAACTATGCAGTAGAATATTGTAACTAACTATGCTGGAAGAAAGAGGTTGCAGGAAGTGGAAGAAGAAGAATAGTTAGGAGAAACTGGACATGTAAAAATGTTATACTATGAAAATATGACTATTAATTTTTCAGACCTAATTCAGATTTCTCCCTTACTTGCTTCAAGTAATACTGGAAGAAAGAGGACAAAAATTGTGTTACATAAAATGGACTAAGAGTGGGAACAGCAATAACATTTTCTAACAGCAATAATTATCCTACAAACATCCTGATATATCATCAGATTCTGCCAGAGTATACTGATCACATTTGTTTTCTTAGCATCCCGACTGTTAAAGTCAACACCATGAAAAGTTTTGACAATTTCTTCCAAAATATTCTCTCTTGTTCCTTCAGTAGCCTTTATGATAACTGGAATGTTATGATGGTACACCTCCTGGTATAATTGAGGAACACTGATTGTGTACCTACAACATTCAACAAAAACTGTCTGTGTTTTTAACCAGAATAGAAGTAGAGGAAGGGAACAGAAAGGGCAGGACTGGTATCCTTGAGTCTTCTCCAGGGATTCTTTCAGCTCTGTTGTCATAGAAGAACTGTATCTAAGCAAATATTTTTCCCATCCTATTACATTTCACAGGAGAACAGAATTAAAGCTGAAGTCTCAAAGCCTGGAAGCTCTACATTCATCATATGATAAGTATGTTTTCTCATCTCTTGCCCGTCATCCAGAAAACATGATTGATTCGGTCTATTTACACTTTTATCCCTCTGACAGATTATTGTTCTAAAATGTAAGAACAAAATCCTCTTTTATGAAAGCTTTTAGAAGCTATTAAAATACAGAACAGGAAAAGTATGAATCAATTCCTCCAGTTTTCCAGTTGCTTGAAAATGTCAGGATGGTTTCATGTTTGTGGCTTGCATTGATACACTGAAAGTTACCATATGGCTGTGGCAACTCTGCTGATGGCTTTTCTGAGTTGGAGCAACAGCAATTTTTCAGTGAGTCAGGCTTTCTCTCTTAATCATAATACTAACAAGCAAGGCAAACTAATTTGATAGAAACTTGCTTGTCAGAGTATAAATCTCTCTTGGTTTGTTTACTGCTGTTCTATTAGACAGCACACCCTTTTCCTCACAATGTGAAAAGATGTACAGATGGTAGAAGTTTGGAAAAATTCCCAGAACAATATTGAGACTGTAGATAAAGAGAAGAAAAGCATAACTTCTATGTCTAATGAGCAATAGCTTAAAGTGTACTTATTTACAGTGTGGCAACACTGCTCAATCTGGAAAATACTGGCAGATACACTTTGGTTCACCCCTGCATATTTGACATGAGACCACAAAAAGAGGAGGACGAGTCCTGCTCTTAGATAAGCCAAAATAACTTTAAATATGATTCTGTTTGTGAAAATATTAAAGTAAACACACACTTCTCTTTAAATTATTCTTTTGCATAACTTGTTACACTTCTGTCTATGATCTTATGAGGTGTATCAGAAGCTATCCATCTCAAACTACTCTTCCACTTCTGGAAGTCAGTTACAAAAAGACTAAAAGACTTCAGAAAGCAGAAGCACCAGAACTGAATTTGTCATTGAAATGATCTCTGGATATCTCCACTTTCCTGGATGGATATTCAAAATGGCATTAGCTTCACATACTAGCTAGCTAGTTTATATGCATTTGATAATTTGATAATTTGATAATTTGATTAAAAGTGGAAGGTAAGTATTGAGAAGAATCATTGGAAATGATTCTAATGTAAAACTAGTCTGGCAATGACAAACTTTACTTTTTGATTTTTGATTTTTTATATTACCTTAAATATTTGTATTTTTTATATATTTGTATATACATATGTACATATATACATATGGGACAGTGTGTGTATATATATATGTATATATATACACATATATATATATAGGGACAGTGTATTTTCTAAATGAGAAGGGAGTTCTTCAGTCTGAGCAGGTAGAAAACTACCTATACTTACCGATAATTGACAGTAGGTTACAGGTCACTGATTCTATTGAAGGGATACACTTGAATAAAACATTTCTTCCTTCTCCTCTGTTATCCATGTTTCCACATAGAGGGAATGTGGAGGTTTGTTACTCTGCAGCAAACAACTTCAATTCAGATTGAAGGTTTCATTCTGACTGTCCCACATTCCCTTCTTTCACACTTTCACTAAACATATTTGAAAATTTAACAGAAAATAAAAGATTAATCTCTGCAAAATGTCTTTCATTAAAAAATATTTTTTGTCTAAAATGTTTTTACTTTATCTAGTTGAAAGATGCATGTAAATACATTCATGCCAGGCATGAAATGTGAAAAGTAGAAAAGATTCTATAATATAAAGCCTTACTTTGATTAATTGTGTCTGTGAGACATGATGTGTACCAAAATTTATAGTTAAAAAAGAATAAAAGATGAAAATGCTCAGATGACCTTAAAATCAATTTTACATCAATACTTATTTCTCAGGCAAAACTTGGTAATTTTTTAGATTATGCATTATATTCTCTCTTCACTTGACAGCATTTTCTCTCAGTACTTGTCTCACTTGACCATTACAGAGTATTGTTCCTGCTGATTTTTAGAATTATTCAAGAGAAGATTGAAAAGATCTGGAATATGCCAGGAATGCAAAACATGCTGACTTGAATACTCAGCAATTATTACGAAAAGCTTAATTCTTCTCCCATATCTCTTATGCTAAGCAATATATGTTCACTAAAGATAGAAAAAAAATCTGTCCAAACTAGATATACTATTGTTTGGTCTTTTTCTTGCTCAAGAGTATCAGCACTTTATAATTTGTAATGTTTAGATTTGTGCACATTAATGACGCTCACTATTTAAAATAAAAAGGTAAAGGAAAAAATAAAGAATGGAAGAACCACTTTGACAGTTGTTTCTCCCTGTTTTATATTTACCCAATCAGTCTAAATCAAAACACATCTGGCTTCATTTGCAGAGTCAGGCTTAATGAAATTTCATTTAATTTTTATTCATAATCACAAATTACTTAGTTATGGTTCTGGCAGAGTTTATTTGTTTAAAGCCAAATTCCATTTTTAAAGTGTAAAATTAAACTTTGAATTTCTGTGACAAAATTTTCTGTCACTGGTACCAACTGTCCAAATTGTATTGGCAAATTTATTGTAGCATCATATTTGCACATGAATCGTCTGTCTAGACTTAGTTGATTTCCCAGCTAGCGTGGTTCTTAGATTTTCTTAGATTTTTCTACTATTCCAGAGTAAACAATAAAAAGATAAGGAGATATGAAAAATCAAAAGAGAAATGGGTTGGGTTGGTCACAAGTGGAATAAAAGCATTCTCCATTATGTGTCCAAGCATTCACAGAAAAAAAAAAAAAAAAAAAAAAAAAAAGAATGTCAATGGTAAGAATCCTTTGAAATCTCTTAAGAATACTTAAGAGATTTCACTCTGGTGTTGAGAAAATGCAGATTAAAAACTGCAGACTGGAATATTTTCCCTGCTGACCTTTCATTCACATTTACTCAATGTGCTTTGTAGAATTTTAGAATTTGAGACTTTTGAGACTAAGTGAATAACCAATGTTATACGTTCCAAGAGTAAGTATTTAACCCATCTGTTTAGTCTGAATTGTGTTTGAACAATATAAAAATAATATTTTAATTCAGTTCCTTGACTCAGTGAACATGACATTCCTTGAAAATATTTTTTAAAAAATATTCAAAATCCATACATTTTTAGCAGTTAATGGACAACATTTCAATTTCCATACATGTAGTTTGTTTCATACTCACAAAGGCAGTTTTTACAAAGTCACAATCATTATAAGTAACAATTGATGAACTTATCACACTGTTCATTATAAGAGCTAAATAGAATCATCAATGAGCTTCCAGCAAGCAGAAAATGTTTTAAGGTGACTGTCCTTTTGTCCTTTTTTTTGTTCTTTTCCTTTATTAAAGTATAGCAAACAAGTAAACAAGCAAACAAACAACAACAAATTCATTTTCTTTTTTTTTATTATTTTTAAATTTCCTCCTGTTCTTATTATTAAAAATTCAGACTTCCTCCCTTGGAAGGTTCTGTGAACAAATAGAATCATAGAATAATTCAAGTTGGAAAAGACCTCTAAGATCATCTAGTCAAACCTTTAACCTAGTACTGACAAGTTCACCACTAAACCATGCTACCAAGTTCTACATCTACACATTTCTTGAAGACCTCCAGGGATGGTGACTCAACCAATTCTCTTGGAAGCCTACTACAATGATGCATAACTCTCCTAATATCCAACCTAAACCTCCCCTGGTGTAACTTGAGGCCTTTTCTCCACATCTTATCACTTGGTGCTTGGGAAAAGAGCACCAAGTTGTGGCCATTTCCCCACCTCACTATAGCCTCCTTTAAGGTAATTGTACAGTGCAGTAATATCTCCCCTGAATCTACTTTCTCCAGGCTAAACAACCACAGTTCCCTCATCCATTCCTTGCACCACAGTTCCCTCAGTCATTCATTGTAAGACCAGTTTTCTAGACCCCTCACCAGCTTCATTGCACTTCTTTGGACATGCTTCAGCACCACAGCATCCTTCTTGTAATGACAGTCCCCAAACTGACCACAGTAAAGGTGCGTCCTCACCAGATCTGAGTACAGGGGGACAATCACTTCCCTAGACCTGTTGGGCCAATAGTATGTTGGCCATACTATTTCTGATCCAAGCCAGCATGCTGTTGTCCCTCTTGGCCACATAAGCACACTGCTGTCTCATATTTAGCCTACTATTGACCAATACTCCCAGATCCCTTTCTGCCAGACAGCTTTCTAGACACTTTTCCCCCAGTGTAGCCTTGCATGGGGTTGTTGGCCCCAAGTGCAGGACTCAGTGCTTTGCCTTGCTGAACTTCATACAGTTGATTTAGGCCATCAGTCTAAACAATCCAGACCCCTCTGTAGAACCCTTCTACCTTCAAGCATATCAACACTCACACCTAAAGGTGCACTCAATCCTATCATCCAGTTCATGAATAAAGATACTAAAGAGAAGTGGCCCCAATGCTGAGTCCTAGGGGGCACCACTATTGACCAGCCTCCAGCTGAATTTAACTGGGCATTGGTCAACGGCTGATTAGCAATTGCACTGTGCATCATTTGTTTCACATACATTATTATTAGTAGTACTATTATTATTAGTAGTAGTACTATTATTATTATTATTATCTTGTCTTAATAAACCGTCTTTATCTCAACCTACAGGCTTCATTTTCCTGTTGGTCTCCCCCATCCCAGAGAGGGAGGGAGGAGGGTGAGCAAAGATCTGTGTGGTGCTTACCTGCCAGCCGTGTTAAACCACAACAGTAGACCACATCCACAGCCATTTCCTCATCCACTGAGTATGTCACCTTGTCATAGAAGATTAGGTTCGTCAAGCAAGACCTGCCTTTGATAAACCCATGATGATGGGCCTGATCACCTGGTGTCCTGTAACTGCTGCATGATGGCATTCTATATAACCTGCTCCATGAATCTACCCAGCACCAAGACTGACAGGCTTGTACTTCCCCACGTACTCCTTCTGAACCTTCTTGTAGGTAGGTGTTACATTTGCTATCCACCAGTTGACTGGATCCTCCCCTGACAGCCAGGACTACTGATAAATGATGGAAAGTGACTTGGTGAGCATTTCCTCCAGCTCCCTCATTACCTTTGGGTGGATCCCATCTAGCTCCATAGACCTGAGTACATCTAAGTGGAGTAACAGGTCACTAGTCATTTCCTCATGGATTATGAGGGCCACATTCTGCTCCCTGCCCCTCTCTACCAGCTAGGGGGACCAAGTACCTGGAGAATAGCTGGTCTTGTGCAAAATATTGAGGTAAAGATGGCATTAAGTACCTCAGCCTTTTCCTCATATCACTATGTTTCCCTCCACATCCAATAAAGGATGGAGGTTTTCCTTAATCCTCCTTTTCTTGTTTATGTACTTACAAAAACATTTTACTATCTTTAACAGCAACAGCCAGATTGAACTCAAACTGGGCTTTGGACTTTCTAAATTTGTCCCTTCACAGACTCACACCATCTTTGTAATCCTCCTGAGTGACCCACCCCTTCTTCTATTTTTTGTCCATACTGCATGACTTGGTTTAGATGCACTTCATTTGGGCTAGCAATCCTGCCACCTTGGGGGGGTGGGAGAATGGGGGGGGGGGGGGGGGTGATGCAGAAGCCCTAATTCATGCATGAAAATTCTGCAGGTACTTTGGTGATTTGTCAATGTCCCTTGTGCATTTGGTGCCACACGGCCCTCCATCCCATACCTCAACAGGGGTGGCAGACCAATGAACCTTGCTAGCACTCCTTCTCTTAACCATTGTCATACCACCCCCAAGCTTATGTCTTCCAAGCCTGGTTTTATCCCCTTCCCCCTTCAAATCTAGTTTAAAGCCCTATCAATGAGCCCTGCTAACTCCTGAGCAACGATCCTTCCCCCCGTAGAGGTAGATGAACCCTGTCCATTGCAAGCAGGACTGGTGTCTTGGAAAATTATACATGATCAAAAAAAAAAAAAAAAAAAAAAAAAAAAAAAAGTGTTCTGCTGGTGACACCATGCTCAGAGCCAGATACTGATTTGGTGGATCTTCAATCTTGCCTTGTCAATCCCTGCAGATGAAGTGTTAGAGGGAAAAAAAA
>CM021763.1:56932092-56979030 GCA_011075105.1 Heteronetta atricapilla | reverse complement strand
TTCTTTTTCTTTTTCTTTTTCTTTTTCTTTTTCTTTTTCCCTCCATTGTATTTTCTCCCCCCTCTCTCCCTTTGAGGAGCAGGGGTGAGACAGTAATGTGATAGTCTATTTGGCTGTTGGTGTGACCACCAAAATTGTATTGGAAGAGATGGAGAACATAGTTCTTGCACTTTTTGTCTAGTGACTGAGAAACAGTTTGTCAATTGACACAGTTTATCAAATGCTCTATATAAAGCTATTGGAATTATCTATCGGAAAACTCAGTAGTAATTTATTTCATATATGCTTCAAATTTGAAATAAGTGTCTCTAATTGCAACATATTATGGAGACCTGATTTCAGCTTTTTTATCTGATGTCTAGGCAGCATAACACAGCCTTTTTGTTAGTTTTTTGGCAAGTTTATTAAATTGTATCTTTCATTTGTCTTAGCTCTAGCTGACCCAGGTGCCATTCCGAAGTTCCAGATTTCCATCATTAAAACTCTGATCATTAGCAACAGTCATTTGAAGCAATTCAGATTCTCATATTGAGGAAAACAAGTCTAGTTTTCTTCAACTGCTCCAAATAGAACCATGTGATAATTTGGTTCTCATCAACAGCGTTATCTAGACTTACTTCAAATTATCAACCATTCCTAATGAAATTAACAGAATTTTTTATTTTTTTTCTTGAACAGGAGCAAGATGTTCTGTTTTGACCACTATATAAACTTTTTTCTTAATGCTTTATTCATTATAAAGGGAGAAGAGTTCAAGTATTTTTATCACTGTTGCAAGGTCATTGACCTTCATGAGAGTAAATTTTCATGCTAACATCACCAGACAACCCAAGGAAGGAGTTGCAGAAAAGTGTGGTTTACAGGAAAAAAAGAGAGCATGATTTCTCCAGAGGCTAAATAGTTCTATACAACCCTGCATAAAATTTCTGTGACTGACAAGTAGCCTATGTCTACTGTGAAGGATTTAAGCTTTTGGAAATAATGACAACATCTGAAGAACAGCAGTACTAGCTCCTTCCAGAAAGTCTGCTTAATAACACCTTGTGACCCTGAATTTTTGTATGAGCAAATTTCCCTCTAAGCAACACTAATGGCAAAGTAAAACAGCACCTAGTGATTCACGGAAGGCATATGGATTGAACAGCATCCTCAGACTCCTGTTCATTTCTTGATTTCACTGCCCTATCTTGATTTCATTGACTCATTTACAGTTTTAAAAGAACAGTGATTGCACATTACTGAGCTTCCTACAGCACCGAAGCAGCCATAACAGAAATGTTTACAGTGGGCTTTTCCACAAATCAGGTCTCCTAGGATATAGTCACAATGTGTATTTAATTTGAGCCACTACTGGAAAAAGCTCTGGGGTGCCCTAATTTTATTTTATTTTTTTTTCTCTTCAGTGGAGCAAAAGTCACAAGTCTTTTCAATTTGTTCAAGTCCAAGTGCAAGATGCTATATCTAGGCTGGAGCAATCCCAGACATGACTACAGCGTAAAACACATATTGTGCAGCCCTGCTGAGAAGGATATTGGAGGATTGGTCCAACAGAGGTGTCACCAACAGGTCAAGAGTGCTGATTGTTCCCATCTACTCTGCCCTAATGTAGTGCTGCATACAGATCTGGGCCCCCCATCACAAGATTTGGACCTGCTAGAGCAGGTCTAAAGGAGAGTCACAAAGACGATCAGAGAGTTGCAGCACCTCTGCTATGAAAAAAGGTTGAGGGAGCAGGTGTTATTCAGACTGAAGAAGAGAATGAAAGTGGGAAACCTCATTACAACATTTCAGTCTTTAAAGGAAGCATATAAGAAGCTGGAAGTGATTTTTTACTTGGTCAGATAATGATAGAACAAAGGAAAAGTTTTTTAAACTAAAAGAGGGGAGATATAGATTAGATGTTAGGAAGAAATTCATCACTCAGAGGATAGGAGGCACTGGAACAGGTTGCCCAGAGATATTGTGGACGCCTTATCTCTGGAAGTGTTCAAGGTCAGGTGGACAAGGCTCTGGACAACATGATATAGTGGGTGACTTCTCTACCCATGGCAGAGGGATTCAAACTATATGATCTTAAAGGTCCCTTTTATGCCATTCTATGATATAATTCTATGAAAATCTGCTATGGTTCTCTTGGTTCTCTTTATATTATTAGTATTAGTATTAGTATTAGTATTAGTATTAGTATTAGTATTAGTGTTAGTGTTAGTGTTAGTGCTAGTGTTAGTGTTAGTGTTAGTTTTTTTTTTTTTTTTTTTTTTTTTTTACTGTGAAATTAAAAAGACAAAAAATAACAACCTTCAAGGTTAAAAACATTCAGAAAATATCTGTCATGGCACCAGCTCATAATGCATCTGAGCATTCATATTCATTTTTCAAGACAAAGGAGTAGGAGTTATGTGTTTATATTAACGGAGTGAATGACCTTTCTGCCACCAAAGAAGAATTTTAAGTGAATGGTGACCGTTTTTCAAGGTGAGAACAGACACACAAAAAAAGAATTTATTTATGATGCCATGACAATTCACTGAGATTTAGTGAAATTTTGAGCATTTAAAGGTTCAGTATTATCATTTTTATGATAATGTTATATTGATAATGTTCAATGTTAATAACATTGAAGTTCTTCTCTTCTACATTACCCTGGTTCTCCACAGCATAATACCTGGCTGAAGGAGTTTTCATCCATATGCAGAAAACTGGTGGTTATTTTCTTTGTGGGTAAAATTAATTTTGATAGGTGCATTGTAATGTATCCTCATTGTTTCTCATACTTAATTCATGTTAATATAGCCCAGGGATCTTCACAAAGTAATAGAATGAAGTGTAGTGTGTAGTATGGACATATCTGTTGAGCAAAATTCTACCTCATTTTAATTGGAACTGTAAAGACTTTGTACCACTAATAAAAAAGGGGGAAAGGGGAGTTTTGTCGTTTGTTCTATTTAGTAGGATGGTTTCCTTCATCTGTGCTGAAGTAAAAATGTCACTGGCCTATCTTGTGTTCTAAAACTCCACTGAAGAAAATGGGGCAGAATGGGCTAACATTTAAAATCATGTTTTTCCTCTGATTAGTTAAGGATTTTGAAAGGCAATCCTTTTGCCTATCTTTCATGTATGCCCTTACAAATAGTGAGTTTAGGACAGACAAAGTGATCCCAAAGGATGATTCTTCTAGGCTTCAGTTCCTCTCCTGAATATCCATTATATTGATGGGGCCAAAGTAAAAAACAAGGCCAATACCTAGGTAGGCATTTGGTGAAGCCACTTTCTGAGACACAAAGACAAGGAACACTGAAACAGGAAAAGAAAAATGAGTAAGAAAGTGAATGGAAGGCATATATGAAGGCATATACTTCTAAACTAAAATAAGCTTATTCCTTCAAAATGCATAAGGTAAAGGTTATGAAATTTGGGTAGGGGCCAGTCCCAGTTTTGGTATTCTTGGTGGACTGTTAACTCATTTTTATGATTAACTATCCAAAGAGGTAAAGAGGAAACTCTCATTTAACAAGTTATCTGGAGGTTGAGGGGCCACCACAGATCTTTATATATATTTATGCTTACATTTTTGTTTGTTTGTTTTTCTGGAATGTTCCTGAAGACTGCAGAAATTGAGGTGATTTAATGGGCTTAGGGCAGGGGCATAAAGATATCTGACACCTATGAAAATGAGGCATGTTTACCTTTGGCCTACTAGCCTAAACACTATCATAGATATTGTCAGCAGACTAACATGCAACATAGTAACTCCAACCAACTGAACTGGGTGACAGTTCAAAAGCAATTTTGTCATTTTTTTTCTTGTTTTTCCAAGCATTTGGAGCTATAACTCAGGATGTATTTTATAATTAATATGCCATATGTGTAGTCAAGAGGTTAAGTAATACTGATAGGTATATTTTTACTTAGTTTTCTCCAGTACACTTGGAAAATATAGCTTATTTAAAAGCCACAGTAAACTACAGAAAACAAACAAACAAACAAACAAACAAACAAAAACTTAAAACATCCTTAGTATTGTTGTAGATTCAAATTTAATTTTATATTCCTAATGGTATTATACTTCATAAGAGTGGTCTGACTAGATATTGTTATTATAAAAGGGTAGAATTCATTTTATATTTTTATTGTTGTTGTTTTTGTTCATTTGTTTGTTTTAGTTTTCTTTGTTTTAAGATTGCATAAATTCAAATAGGAAGTATTCTCAGTTAATAATGACAAAATCAGCTCCTCAGTAATACTTTCAAATTTGATGTACATGTTTCTGTCAGGCAACAAAACACAAAAGTAATCCAAGGTTTTCTAAAAATCATCATTTGGCAGTAAGTGGTACAGTAGTTTTTCAAGGCAATCTGCTAATAAATCTGAATAAACCATTAGCAATACCCAAGGATGCAGATGTCTAAGTGGAAGCTTTTAAGTGTCAGCTTAGTCATGTGACTATGTAAACTCCTGAAATTTACCTGAGAACTGTAAAGTTGTTATTGAAAATGGTCAGACTGCTAAAAATTACCAAAGGGAAATGAAAAGTCCTGTAAATCCACAAGAACTTTCCAAGCTGCTGTGACGTCAATCAATAACACTGCCCCACTGTCTCTCTCAAGTTTAACTTTAAGAGGTACTAGTCACAGAAGCAGTGTCACACAGTCCTTTGTAAGGCTGAACTCTTAATTTTCCATAAAGTCCCTCCCTGGAAGCTCACTGAGAATACTGATTTCATAAGGGTTAATAGTAACAGAGCTTGTTAAAGCAGGTAAATCTCTTAGGTCTCACAAATAAAGGAGCATTCTTGTGATAATGTAAAGTTGATTAGTTTGAATCAGAATCAGAACATATTGTAACTTCCAATGCTTGGAACCTCTGTGCTCTCTGCAATGTAGATTCTTCATTTATCTTTCAGTCAAAGATTGATAACATTAGATAGATGCCAGCACTTCCACTCGAGGTCTTCATCTTAAATGTTATAGTCTGAATCTGTTTGCATTAGTATAAAAGTATTTTCAGCAGTATGAGATTTGGTCTTCCATGTGCAAGCAAATCTTATATTGTTAAGCTCCTCTAAGTTCATCACTTGATGGCTAATGTTGTCCCCCTCTGAGATATCATTTATCATTTCACTTACCCAGTACTTTCCATCGTAACTGCTGTGGTGGCATCACGTAGGATCTCATTTTCTTCATGTAGCTGTATCCAAATATAAGCTGAGGTTAAATTCACTTTTCTGCCTTCTCATTTAAAACAACCTTTTTTTTTTTTTTTAGTTTGTATGTAAATAGTTTCCTTCCCATTGTTACATTATGTGCAGAAATAATCCAAATCACTTGATAATTGCTACTTTAAGTAATACATTACTGGGGAAATGTAAAGTTGTAAAGACTGTAGAATACATTATAAGGCTATTGAGTTTAATTGCATCCCTGGGACTGCTGTGCCTGCCTGCAGCTGTTTTTTCCTTGATGATGTTTTGTAAGTGTGTTTTGGTTTAGATTTGGTGTTTTTTTTTTTTTTTTTTTTTTTTTTGGGAAAAAAATAGCCTATGAGATATTCTTTAACAGATACTGAAATCATACAATGATTCTGATTCTAGTTTTCAACCCCTAGATAATTTTATTCTAGAAAATGTTATGATCTGTACTGCCTAATCAAGATTCCACACTGAAATATGAATACTAACTTTAATTTTTTTCACTGTTTTTATTTCCCCCAGGAAGGATATTTCACTGTGTAATAAATAATGTGGGAGCTATGGATCATTGCTTTACAAAATATCATAGAGGAATTTAAAGGTGTCAGATTTATATTATAACAACATCTGGGAACATACACCAGAAAGCTCCTTGACACAAATATTGCTTTAAAAGGGATCAATGCAGTTACAGAATGGTAAGTCCACTTTCCATCCCTGGTAGTGTGGCCAAAACTACAGTAAAAAATAAGATCTCTGAATACAGGGGGGAAAATGGTGTGTGTGTGTATGTTTCTGTAATTAAAAATCCTCCTTCACATAAGTTTGACAAAAGATCACCAACATTATACAAGTGGTTCAGTGAACTGTGGGAGTGTGGCCTAGGGGGGTCGACAAGCCCCATGGTTGGTGATAACATCAGACTCTTAATGATGAGGCCAGAAGAAATGTAAAGTTTAGAAGGAACAAAGAAGGGTGATTCAAGAGATACCTATCTGTCTCTGACTTCTTGTTCTCCAGTCGTTAAGACATGGAAGTTGCTGAGTGTTTGTGGTTGCTGGGCAAAGTTATTTGACCAATGAATAGTTAGTGGAAAAGTACTGCTGTAGAGCAAATGATACAAGGGAGCCTGACATCAATACAGGGAGGGAGGAGCTGGAGTTGAAGTTATGTCATCAATAAAGTAGTGATCCTAAAAGAACTGATCCTAAAAGAACCCTGGTGCCCATGTGGTTGTTATGCCGCAAACAACAGTACATGAAGATTTTCAAAAGTCACATGCAAGGTTCTGCACTAAAACTCACTTTAGAAACTAAATTCCTCCTTGTAATATTAGAGGAAACATCCTTCAATCATCTGAAAGTGCATAAAAGATAATGAAGTAAAGGGCAAGGCCTCTGTCTTTTCAGGACAAAGAGCTAGAATACTCAAAAAAGCCCCATGGGTCAATGTAAAGATTGTTTTTATTCAACATCTTCACTAACAGTCTTGAGACAAAAGTGAACAATGAAACCTGTAAGTTTGCAGCAGATGAAGCTTTTGGGGGGTAGTTAATGACATTAGTGAGGAATTCCAGAAGGATCTCACAAAACTCAGGAGTAGATGAGCCACAGAACTGTAAATTAATCTAGGGGAAAACCTAGATATATAGCAAGGCTATGTATCTAAACCATCCTATGTGAACTGATCAGACCTAGCAACTCTTTAAGGACACTTTTATTAGAACACAAGAGCTTTCCATCCACATGTGTAAGAAGGCAAGCAAGGAAAGCAGGAAACTGGTCTACCTGAGCAAGGACCTTGTGGTCAAATGGACATACAAGAAGGAAATACACAGGCAGAGGAAGCAGGGACATGTGGCCTGGGAAGAGTACAAGGATGCTGTCTGCATGTGAAGGGAAAGCCAAGGCACAGGTGGAACATAATTTGGCAAAGGATGGAAAGAATAATGGAAATGGATTCTATAGGTACATTGAAAAGCACGGCCAAGAGAAGTCATTGATAAAGATATTAAACCGTACTTATCCAAAGATAGACCCTTGAGGGAGACCACTCACCACCAACCTCCACCTGGACATAGAACCATTGACCACAACTCTTTGGGTGCAGCCTTCAAGCCAATTCATTGCTCCCTGAATCGTTTATCCTACAAAACCATCTCTCTCCAATTTGGAGATCAGGATGTCATGTGGGACCATGTCCTTACAGAAGGACAAGTAGATGACATTGGTTGGTCTTCCCTTGTCAACTGATACAGTCACTCACTCCATCATAGAAGGTCACCAGACTGGCCAGGCACAATTTGCCCTTGGTGAAACTGTGCTGGCTGTCTCAGATCACCTCCTTGTCCTTCATGTGTATTGACATTTTTTCTAGAAGGATCTGTTCCGTAATTTTCCCAGGCACAGAGGTGAGGCTCATTGGTCTGTAATTTCCAGGGCAGATAATGATAAGACTAGGGGGAATGGTCTTAAACTATTAAGAGAGGAGATTTAAATTAGAAGTAAGAACTAAGAAAATTTTTACTATGAGAGTGGTGAGGCACTGGAAAAAATTGCCTGGAGAAGCTGTGGATGTCCCAGCCCTGGAGCTGTTCAAAACCAGTTGGGATGGGGCTCTGGGCCACCTAATCTACTAGGTACCAACACATGGCAGGCAGGTTGGAACTAGATGATCTTTAAGGTCCCTTCCATTTCAAGACATTCTATGATTCCATGATAACCTGGACAAGCATTTGTCTAGGATAAAAGTTGACAAGAAGCATTTGTTGTGGTTTAGTCCCTGTGGGCAGCTAAGTAACACACACCACTCCCCAAGTGTGATGGTGGTGAGAATCAGAAAGGTAAATATTGTAAAAACTCATGGATTTTGTCTAGAAATATCATTTTGACAGACATTATTGTCTATGAAAGGGGACAAAATTTTGTGTCATACAAAAATCACAGTGGCCTAGGTACTTCATAATGACCCTCCCTTACAAAATTGAACTAAGCAGAAAGTGAACATTCTTACTTCCTGCTTCTTAGCTGAACTCATCAGATTGATGTAGGTACTGAAATAGCTTTCTCCTCATTTTTCCTGGTCAGGTTAACTCCTGATTAAATTATTATTTTTTCTCTCTTTGGAGAAGAAAAGTAAATGCATTTTAAGAAAATCAATTGCAGCTACTGAGATGGTCTTTCTACTTCAACACTACTTAATGCATGTTACTTCACATATTGTTGAGCAATAAAGAGATTTGTACAGCTAAAAAATTCTCAAATTCTATCAACTCTTCAATTTTCTGCTGAATTTTTCTCATTTAAATAACTGTGTCATATAAGAACAATCCCTTTATACAATAAAAAGTTAAATTTTATTCTGCTTTTCAGCAACATACAAAGTCAAAGAGATGAGTAGCTAACAGACCCAATATAATACCACACCATTGGACACAATTTGTTTAGAATAGCGATCTTTATGGTCATTCATAGAAATGGTACCAAAAAAAAAAAAAAAAAAACTTTTATAAAAATGCACAAAGCCCTTATAATTATTTAGCAGTGGCACTGCTTTCTTTGGGGTATTTCAATATAAGCCATTCATTGCTTCAAACCAGTTGTTGCAGAGATGAGACTCAAATGTTACTTTTGTCCATTCAAATAGTAATGACTTTATCACTATTCTATTCATCAACTGAAATATATTGAAATCTCTTGAAGTATTTATCATAAAAATACACAGCCTAATACGACAATTACAACTTTTGTCCATACATACCATCATGTATCATATGTATCATATGCATATATGTAAAGAAAAACAGGAAAGACAAAACAAAAAAGACTTTTTATAGAAAAATAATTTAATTGAATTTACGCTTACACAAAACTTCACTGAATAATTCCAAATAGGAACTATTACTATAATCCTGTTCTAGACAAATCTGGGAAATCCCCAATAGCTAAATCAATAATGAAAAATACTCATCAATGGCTGTAAAATGGGAATTAACTAGCAATGTTGCAGCTTATATTAAAGAGGAAGGAAATCTAGATGTGTAGGCTATAAGGGTGTGTCAAGGCATGTGGCTGGAATATTTAATCAACATAAAGCCTTTACAAAAGTATGTAAAGCTTTTACATACTTTAGATTCCTCAGAACTACCTCAGACTCTTTTCATTTTGTTAAAAATTCTGAATGTAATATAGCTGCTTTGAAAAGAAATTGCAGCACTAAAATATAACTGTAGGTTAGTGAAGATGTTGAGCAATTATGGATGTTAAAGTATTCTATAATGCAGATTTCATAATGTTTAAACATTTTTCTGGGACCACATCTTTTTCTGTGTTGTTATTGTACATTCAGCAAAATAAATGGTTCTTTATTTTGTTTTCAGTAAAGAAAGATTTTAAATCCAAGGTATGTTTTATTACGATCTACACTAGGAAAATAACAGTAATTTCAGATGCAAAATCTTTCTTTTTTTTTTTTTTTTAAGTTAAACCAAAGATGACCAGAAATTCTCAAATGAAGCACATCTGTAAATCCGATCATTCTTATATATCACAGTCAAACCTGTCTCTGCTTTGCACTGCGAGTTTTATAATGCAAAAATCTCTAGCTCCTGGCAGTCCTTTGAGAGTCTAATTTTGTACCATGCATCTCAAGAAAGCTTAGCATGTTCCAAATACGAGCACATAACAAAACTTAAACATTGGGCAGATGGAAGACCTGAAGCAATTTTCTGGAGTCCCTAATCAGGATGACAGAAGGACCAGAAGTACATGAAAGTATTCTGTGTCTAGGAGGTTCAGAGCCAAAGAGCTTTAGGCCTCCGTTTCTCATGCTGCTAGAACATCATCATATCAGTTATCTTAAATATTTTTCATCTTTTTCATTTTCCAAACATTTATTAGTTAAACACCATATAAAGAACACAAGCTATTGTCAAAAAATTATTTCATATAAGCCTCTGGTTGGTACCAGCACTAGTTTTCCATCTCTATAAATCTAGATATATTACGAGACATAAAACTTACACCTACTCTGTTAAATAATTATAATATATTCATATTTTCATAATTCATAATATTCATATTTATTTTCCTCACTTATCTCTGTTGCTTGTGACTGTCAAAAATGTAAAGACCTCAGCTCAGACTAATGCACAATTGAAGGCTTCTTAGCATTTACTTACAGACACTTAAAACTGAGTTGATAGTGAAATTTATTATATTTCATTATATTGCATTTTTTAATCTACCAAATTGTGTGACCAATACTTAATCTGTAATTTACAGGGCACATGCGCAATAAAACAATTATCATAATTTCTGTTCTCTTTCCTCATCATTTTACTGTTATTTTGATAACATATCTAGTCAGTATATAATTTTCTCAGGAAAATAAATAAATAAATAAAGCTAGCCTGTGAAAAAGTAAACTGTCTCCTTGGGATTAAGGAAAACTTATAGATCACTTTCAGTCAGGTTTTTAAACAAAGTCTTAGGATGCACCAACAACAATGTAATACATATTCTGTATTTATATTATCAGAACCTAAAAATGCACAAGGGCTAGTAATTTATGTGGGTTTCTTCTGTTTGTTTGTTTGTTTGCTTTCATTTTACCCTGATCACAGTAGACTTCTGGGAAGAGTCTTAATTCTCTGGAAGAATTCTTATGATGATTTTTTGAAGGGTTCTGTGAGATATTAATTAGTTCTGCATAATGTGGCAAGGTGGTAGCAACAGCTTATTATGCATGGCAGTCAGTTTTGCAGTGACTTTTTGTGTGTTAACATAGAGAATATAACTAAGTATGGAAAGCAGATGGGAAATCTGCTACAGAGGTTACTAGCACTGCTTTTCTGTGTCTAAAGA
Source organism: Heteronetta atricapilla (assembly GCA_011075105.1). NCBI lineage: Eukaryota > Metazoa > Chordata > Aves > Anseriformes > Anatidae > Heteronetta > Heteronetta atricapilla. The sequence continues at coordinate 56,967,978 of CM021763.1, read as the reverse complement.
CAGTTATATCCCACCTGATATCTTTTGCATCTTATGTGGCAAACTCCCCTTAGTTGAGCTGAACTCATTTTCTTAAGTGTGGTAACAATCATGAGCTTATGAACTGAACATTTTATTTATCGAGTGGGTTTTAAAAGCTGAAAACAGTTTTCTGCTTTGTTGTATGAACATGAATTATACTGCAAGTAGGTGCAATCAAATACATTCCTAGTCCAACAGATCTTAAGATAATAAGACTAGTGTTTTTAACTCAGTCCCCTCCTGTCACAGAGGCAACACTAAGGAGCTATGGCAGCTCCTCTGTTGCGATAATAATTGTAGCACAGTTCCACAGTCACTCCATAGTGTTCTGGAAGACAGAAGATGACTCCTACTTTTAGACCATCTCATTACTAAGATAATAATAATAATAATATAATAATAATAATAACTGATTTCAGTGTTTACTTAATAAAAAATTAGCAGGCACAGAAAAATAGAAACTGGCTTTGTATTTTTAGTTGATAATTTATTTGCAAGGATTGTAATAAGGACTCTATTTGGAGTGAAACAATTCCTGGAAATCAGAATTTCAATTGAGTTCATGCAGCCTAATAAAAAAAGACACTAAATGGGAAAGAAGATTTAACCTCTATCAAACACTGAAATTATTAATTTCTTCCCTCACCTTATAGGGAATATGTTTATGGTAATGAATATATATATATAAATATGTATAAATTATATATATATATATATATATAATATGTATATTTATTATATATATATATAAACATCACTTCATTATTTTTGATTTTGCATAATAAAATACAATTTGTTGATAAGGCTCTTCAGAGAACTAAAGTGACAGTAGAAACAATCAAGTTAAATTATCCATGAAGAATATGTAATTTGGTCATATTTGCTGGAGTTACTGACATTCTCTTAAAGTTTATTTACTTTTCAACTAAAGATGGTATTTTCATATTATTTTGAAATCCTGGAAGACTTAGAAAGACAAAATTATCTACTGAATTAACCTTGTAGAAAAAAAAAAAAAAAAAAAAAAAAAAAAAAAAAAAAAGAAAATAAAAAAGAACAAAATAAAATAAAAGCAATCGTTCATCATGGGCACTGAACACACTAAATGTTGGAGGGCAAGTCACTACATTATAATTTAAATTTGTTTAGCTTCATCTCTATTTCCCAATGGCAGGGAAGGATTGATCTCTTTTTACTTGCATCAGATTACTGACTAGTCATGGTTGCTCATCAAAAAACTGAGATTCCTTCTCAAGGAAGAGTGTTGCTTTTTTTCCTCCTCATTAAGTAATATTTGTGAGTTGAAATCAGCAAGTTTCTTGGACCTGCTTATACTGCAAATGATTTCTATTTTTATTTTTTATGTCTGAGACTGAAAGTTTGTCTAGGGCTAGAGTATTAAGTCAAATGAAGTTTTATAGGATATAAGCATTTTTAGCTTGTAAACTTTCATCCTTGACAACAGCAGTGAAAATTAAAAGAATCATTCAATTAGAAAAGACATTCATGGAAAAACAATGTTGAACTATAAATATGGGGTGAAGGCTGGGGTGGGGTTATACTACTGCCTAAAGTCTGGCTGGACATCAGTCAGCAGGTGGTAAGCAATTGCACGGTGCATCACTTGCTTTGTGTATTCTTTTATCATTACTATTACTATTTTCCTTTCCTACCCTATTAAACTCTTTCTATCTCAACTCACTAGATGTTTTGTTTGCTTGTTTCTTTGTCTTTATCTGTTTCTCTCCCCCATCCCACTGAGATGGCTGTGTGGTGTTTAGCCAGTTGGGTTTTTTTCTTGTTTTATTTTTTATTTATTTATTTAGTTGAAATGAAATGCAACAAATTAAAATGAAAGTATTTGTATTTTGGTGGTTAGAACACACAACCCACATAAGCATTCTTCAACTAGGAGGTTCCTTTTGTTGCTAAAGACTAATTTAGGAACCAAATTCTAATTCTTCAAAATACTTATTTTTAATTTAGAAGTAATCATCTTTCCTAAAAGAATTAAACCACTTACTTGTGTAACTTGTTTATCCACCAAGGCTAATTGCAACAGTGAAATCTACTAGGACCAATTAGCTTAGAAATGTTCTTGGCATTATCTCTAGCTGTCCATAGCCATCTGAAGCTCATCAAGTGCCAAAGAATGCTCCACACAGGAGCATTCTGCCTTGCCACAGCCAGCATATTTCTACATGAAATCTGAATGGCCAAGGTGGGTAGGCTGAGATATAAGTAAATAAAGACACCTAACAGGATTGCTATGCACTTGATTTAGATTCTTATACAGTATTTGTTCCTAACATCATATATGTTTCCAGCTGCAGAATCAAGCTCAACAGATAGATTTAGATTATTTGCAGTGTTTCAGTAGTAAGCACACTCCCAGCCTAAGTGGACACTATAGTTCATTCTCATTGTACACAAACAATAGTTATTTTGTTCTTCACAAAGTAATAACATGAGAGAGAGTTTCCTGTAAAATGTGGGAAAATTTCTGAATAAGCAAGAATGGAAAAGTACCTAGGGTTACTCCTCTTGCTACATAAAAAAATAACTTGACACAGTTTTTCAAAGTATTCCATCTGTAAGCTCCATTGTCTTTCTATAGCTTCCTTATACCTGATAAATGTTCAGTTCTTGTGGACTTCTGAAGTTCTTCAGATCTCTGCAGAACCAACCTTTTATTTGTTCACAGGAAAAAAAAAAAAAAAAATCCTTTGACTTAACATCCAAGGTACCATCTACTTCAACTTAATCCTATTTCAACAAATTCATCTGAAATTTTCCTTTGAATTTAAATTTTGTTCATGTAGAAATTTTAAAAGTTGAGAGGAAAATAACTACTACAGAAATGAGTAGATGAGTCTTCCAAAAAAGGGAGGGGGGAAAGGGGTGGGTGTGAGGGGCGGGGGAATTGGACAAGTTAAAATTTTCAGTGGAAAGATTTTGAAGCATTTTAACTTATGGCTCTAAAAATCAACACAAAAAAAATACATAAATCAAAAAGTATTGATTTCTGTTATCCTAATAATGTATGCTCCACTATCTGTCAAAATATCACTAGCACATTTTTTTGTTGAAATGTAATGCTTTTACCCAGCAGGGTAAAACCACTATAGCTCCTAATCCAAAAGTTCAATCAGCATTTGAACTTTTGGATTAGGAGCTATGGTGATTTTACCCTACTGGGCAGCTGAGCTCTACCACAACCGTTCTCTCACTCCCACTCCTCAAAAAAACAAGAGGGAAAATACAATGGAAAGGTCTTAAGGGTTGACATAAGTACAGGGAAATCACTCAAAAACTATCATCAGGAACAAAACAAACTCAGCACAGGGAGATTAATGTCATTTATTACTGTGGTGCGATCGCGTAAAGTAACTTGGAAAATCAAACTACTATTTATATTCTAAAGAAAAATACAGCATTGAAGAGGTTTTCAGGGCAGGGTGCAGCTGCATGTCCTGAGTGTTCCCTAGATTTCTAATGCTGGATGTTAACACACCAGAGGAATGTGGTGTGCTAACTCTAAGGAACAATATGGAGCACAGAGTGATGTGGACACACCACAGCTAGGCTCTGTGACAACAGGGGGACTCGATTGTTCTTGTGCACACCAAGACCAATAAGCTGCACTTTGTTACCCTGAGCCAACGATCTGTCATGTTTTTGAAAAAAATGCTGCACTCTAGTGTACTTTTGCTTATTATAATAACATTATAATACCAAAGCACAACTCCATCCCAAAAGCTACCCACCTCCAAGGTGCGAACACCCCTCACTGAGCATGAGTTCTGAATTTCTAGGAGCCTATACCCTTAAACAAAGACGAGAAAACTTTTCACCAATCACAACTAAGATATGCCTGACTGTTTGCAGATGACACCAAGTTAGGTGCGTGTGTCGACCTGCTCGAGGGTAGGAAGGTCTCTGCAGGAGGATCTGGATAGGCTGCACCGATGGGCTGAGGTCAACTACATGAAGTTCAACAAGGCCAAGTGCCGGGTTCTGCACCTGGGGCGCAATAACCCCAAGCAGAGCTACAGGCTGGGAAATGAGTGGTTGGAGAGCTGCCAAGCAGAGAAGGACCTGGGAGTGATGGTGGACAGTCGGCCAGCAGTGTGCCCAGGTGGCCAGGAAGGCCAACAGCATCCTGGCTTGTATCAGAAACAGTGTGACCAGCAGGGCTAGGGAAGTGATTGTCCCCCTGTACTCAGATCTGGTGAGGCCGCACCTCGAGTATTGTGTTCAGTTTTGGGCCCCTCGCTACAAGAAGGACATGGAGGTGCTTGAGCGGGTCCAGAGAAGGGCGACGAAGCTGGTGAGGGGCCTGGAGAACAAGTCCTACAAGGAGCGGCTGAAGGAGCTGGGCTTGTTCAGCCTGGAGAAGAGGAGGCTCAGGGGTGACCTTATAGCTCTCTAGAGATACCTCAAAGGAGGCTGTAGAGAGGTGGGGGTTGGTCTGTTCTCCCACGTGCCTGGTGACAGGACGAGGGGGAATGGGCTTAAGTTGCGCCAGGGGATCTTTAGGTTAGATGTTAGGAAGAACTTCTTTACTGAAAGGGTTGTTAGGCACTGGAACAGGCTGCCCAGGGAGGTGGTGGAGTCACCATCCCTGGAGGTCTTTAAAAGACTTTTAGATGTAGAGCTTAGGGATATGGTTTAGTGGGGACTGTTAGGGTTAGGTTAGAGGTTGGACTCGATGATCTTGAGGTCTCTTCCAACCTAGAAATTCTGTGATAGAGTCAATCAAGCTCCACCTAAAGGGCAGAAAATAAGATAAATTGGCTTAAGAGAGAGGGGGATATTAGGGAAGATATCATCCTGACTTCTGGATCAGTTGATGGGCTGAGCCTGTCTTCCTACCTCTCATTGGGATGCCTTTGGATGAGATTTAAATGCCTGAATAATCTCTAGAGTCTGTGTGTCTTTTTAATGCATTAATAGCCAGACTATTCACCTGAGTATTTCATGCATGCCAGCTTGCTTTTGCAGACAGTAAATTGTTGGCGGCAATCCAAAGAACCTGTGTACCTGTAGCTGTAATAAAGTGCACTTAATTGCATTGATCCTAGCTGTTATAGTTTTCATTTAGTGCGACTGGAGTAAGGGCATGTTAAATTGTTGGAGAATTTGTGATCCTGATAGTTCAGTATCCTGAATCTGGCTGGGCCCACGTCGGTTAATATGTTAGTGGTGAGTCTGTGGCTGTGATAGTTCAGTACCCTGAATCTGACCGGAAACATAATGGTTATCCGGCTACACCCCTTTAATGTGAAAATTGCCGATTACTAACAGACTAAAACAGTGATAAAATAAAAGCAAACTAAAACCACCTTCCCCTCCCCCAATCCACCTTCCTCTGACTCCTTTCCAGAGCAGCACAAGGGAATGGGGGCTCCAGTCAGTCCCTGATGCTTTGTCTCCACTGCTCCTTCACAGTCACTCCCTGTGCCTTCTCCACATGGGTCCCTCCCACGGGATGCCATCTTTCCCAGACTGAGCCTGCAGGGGCTGTCCAAAGGCAGCAGCTCTTCAACAACTGCTCCCATGTGGCTCCATACCATGGGGTCCATCCATACCCCAGAGGCAAACTGCTCCAGCACGGGTCCCCCACGGGTGGGCGGCAGCTCCCCCCAGACCCCTGCTCTTGCGTGGGCTCCTCTCCACGGGCTGCAGCTCCGGCCCGGGGCCTGCTCCTGCGGGGGCTCTCCATGGGCCGCAGCCTCCTCCAGGCCACATCCACCTACTCCACCGGGGGCTCCTCCATGGGCTGCAGCGTGGAGATCTGCTCCATGTGGGACCAATGGGCTGCAGGGAGACAGCCTCTCCACCAGGGGCGTCTTCTTGCAGGGGGACTGCTGCTGTGCGCCTGGAACACCTCCTGCCCTCCTGCTGCACTCACCTTGGGGGCTGCAGGGCTGCTTCTCACTGCTCTCTTTCCCAGCTGCTATGTTTTTTTCACTTTCTTCCATCTGTGGTCCCAGAAGTCCAGCCAGTGTCACTCCCTGGCTCAGCTCTGGCCAGCAGCAGGTCCTTATTGCAGCTGGAGTTGGCTCTGCTCTGACATGGGACAGGTGCTGGGCTCTGCTCACAGAGACCACCCTTCAACCCACCCTGCTACCAAAAACTTGCACATAAACCCAATAGAGGTGCTCACAGAAAACAGAATGAGTAATTTTCTGCTTTTTTTTTTTTTTTCTAAATTATCTTAGAATTTGCTAAAATTTTGAACTTTAGCTTGTTTGATTATTATTTCCATTGGAAAAAAAAAAAAAAAAATGGTTTCCTATACATACCTTCTCCATCTTATTACTGGTATTTAGATAAAAAGGAAAATCTGTGAAATTCTTACTTAGTAATGAAAGCTCTTAATTATATCTAAAGAACATAAATATAATCATGAAATTATTAAAACCCTAAAATAATTAATTTCTTTTAGCATCACTTCCTTGTTTTTCTTTTAAGTAATAGGTCTCTTTCAGTAATATCACTGAAAGAGACCTATTTCATCTTTCTGAACCTCTATACTTACATTTGAAATATGGAAATCTTAAAAATTCTCTTCCAAATACAAGTGGATAAATAATTATTAACGTATTTCTATAAAGATCCAGAACTTCTTTTTTGCAGGGTCTAGACATGGACAATTGAAACAGTCAATTCTTAAAAATTAAGAAAAAAAAAAAAAAAATCCCCAGGATATATGAACAGATTAGATGTATGTTGAACACTGCTAGTTCTGTTTCTAGTAGGCTGCTGATTACAATACTGATGAAATCATCTACAGTAAATCTAGGATAAACTAGCATATCAATAAAAATGTAATTTGTGCTCAGGTCCCAGATTTGGGCTAATATTTGGAAAAATATCTTCAGTATAAATGGTAAGTCTTTAACAGAATAGATCGTCAGAAGAACACCCAGTTACAGAATCACAGAATCACAGAATCATCTAAGCTGGAAGAGGCCTCCAAGACAATCTAGTCCAACCTCTGACCTAACGCAAACAAGCCCTCCACTAAACCATATAATTAAGCTCTACATCTAAACGTCTTTTAAAGACCTCCAGGGATGGTGACTAAACCACTTCCCTGGGCAGCCTATTCTAATGCCTAACAACCCTTTCAGTAAAGAAGTTCCTCCTAATATCCAACCTAAATCTCCCCTGGTGTAACTTTAGCCCATTCCCCCTCGTCCTGTCACCAGGAACGTGGGAGAACAGACCAACCCCCACCTCGCTACAGCCTCCTTTGAGGTACCTGTAGAGAGCGATAAGTTCACCCCTGAGCCTCCTGTTCTCCAGGCTGAACAAGCCCAGCTCCCTCAGCCGCTCCTCGTAGGACTTGTTGTCCAGACCCCTCACCAGCTTCGTTGCCCTTCTCTGGACTCCCTCGAGCACCTCAGAGCTGAGTACAGGGGGACAATCACTTCCCCAGCCCTGCTGGCCACACTGTTTTTTCTACAAGCCAGGATGTTGTTGGCCTTCTTGGCCACCTGAGCACACTGATGGTACAGGCAGTCTGGGTAGTATGTGCATATTTAGTAGCAAAACAGTGCTCAGCGAAGAAAAATAAAAAATAATAATAAAAAAGTAATATATCCTTTAATTCCTTTTATTTAAAATCTTTTGTTTAGATATTATCATATGCAAACTGCTGTGCTCATAAAATAAATTTAAATGGAATTGCAAGGAGCAGTTCCTAATTTTCTTGGCAAAAAGCATAAAAGGTGAACAGATTTTCCACCAAATTTGGTATATACAAGATCAGAGGCACGTCTGGCCTAACAAGAAATAAAAGAAGTTTACATGGCTCAAAAAAAGTAAAAATCACAGAAACTATGCTATAATATACAGAACTCCTCAATTTGAGTTTCAAAAGACCAGACAATTTATAACTCCTAACCAGAATTTCTATGAACCATGGCAGTGGGAACAGAATATAGGTACTTAGTCTTTTTCCTTACAATGGAAATATTTGATTTGACTTAATTCCTTAGAAGGGAGTTAATATTCTCCAAAGGCTAACTTTCCAACATTTGATTATAATGCAAGAAAGTCCAATAGGTAAATGTTTTATTCCATCATTGCTGCATAATATTTCATACAGTGTTGCAGAATATCAGAAGGCATGTCCTGTTTAACATCATTAACAATCTGGGTGATGGGATAGAGAACACCCTCAGTAAATTTGCATATGACACAAAAATAGAAGTGGCTGATTCACCAGGGGGCCATGATGCCAGCCAGAGGGACAGGTTGGAGAGGTGGGCTAACAAGAACCTCATGAAGTTCAATGAGGACAAATGCAGAGTTCTGTAGCTGGGGTGGAATAACCCCAGGCACCAGTACATGCTGCGGTCCACCCAGCTGGAAAGCAGATTTGCAGAAAAGGACATTGGAATCCTGGCTGAATATGAGTCAGCTATGTGCCCTTGCTATGAAGAAGGCTAAAAGTGTTAGTTGGTTACATTAGGCAAAGTAAAGACAGAGGACTGATAAATCCTTCCCCTCTATTCGGCATTGTTTAGGCATGGAGTACTATGTCCAGTTCTGGGTCTCCTGTTAAAAGAGAGACATGGACATTCTGGAAGAGTCCAGCTATGACCACCAAGATGATCAAGGGACTGGAGCACCTCCCCTATAATGAGAGGTTGAGAGAGCTGAAATTGTTCAGCCTGGAGAAGAGGAGATTCAGGAAGGAATTTAACAATGTTAAGGGAGGATGCAGAAGTGGAGCCAGAATTTTCTTGGCAGTGCCCAGTGGCAGGACAGGAGGCAATGGGCACAAACTGGAATACAATAGGTTCTGTCTAAACAGAAACAGTCTGAAGCTGTGCCCTGGAATTTTAGATTGGATATTAGGAGAAATTTCTTCACAGAGGAGATGATCAAACATTAGAATGAGCTGTGCAAAGAAATGCCAGAACCCCTGTCCATGGAGGTATGACACATGTGGACACAGAAGTAAGGGATATGGTTTAGTGATGGGAGTCAGTAAAGTTGATGGTTAGACTTGTTGATTAAGGTTTTTCCAGTCTGGATGACTCTATGCTTTTATGACTCCAAACATCAGGAAGCAATTTTTTACTGTGTGGGTGACCAAGTACTGGAACATGTAGCCCAGAGAGTCTGTAGTCTCACTCCTTAGAGATTTTTAAAAGACATTCAGACACGATCCAAGTTAACATGACCTAAGTAGCCCTGCTTAAGCACGGGTTGGACCACATGATCTCCAGAGGTCCCTTCCAACCTCAGTCATTCTGTGACTCTGTAATTCTGTGGAGTGCTGTACTTTAAGTGAACATACATACCCCAGCCTTCTTGTTTCCTGTAAGAAGAGTTTTAATTTCCAGATGGTAATGTAAACGTGATAGGAAAAAGCTTCACAGAATAACAGAACCACAGAATGGTTGAGGTTGGAAGGGACCTCTGGAGATCATCTAGTCCAGCACCCCTGCCAAGCAGGATCACCTAGAGCATGTTGCACAGGATTGCATCCAGGCAGGTTTTGAATATCTCCAGAGAAGGAGACTCCACTACCTCTGTTGGGCAGCCTGTTCCAGTGCTCTGTCACCTTTACAGTAAAGAAGTGTTTTCTAATATTCAGAGGGAACATTCTGTGTTTCAGTTTGTGCTTCTTGCCTCTTGTCCTGTCGCTGGGCACCACTGAAAAGAGTCTGGCCCCATCCTCTTCACAGACTCCCTACAGATATTTATATACAGTGATAGGGTCCCTTCTCAGTCTTCTCTTCTCCAAGATAAACAGGCCCAGCTCTCTCAGCCTCTCACCATGAGACAGATGCTTCAGTCCCCTAATGATCTTCATAGCCCTCCACTGGACTTGCTCTGGAAGCTCCATGTCCCTTTTGTACTGGGGAGTCCAGAACTGGAGACAGTACAACCGACCAACCTCATTGCCTTCTATGATGGCATCACCAGCTCAGTAGATGGGGGGAGAGTGGTGAATGTCATCTACCTTGACTTTAGCAAGGCTTTCGATAATGTCTCCCATGACATTCTGCTAGCAAAGCTGAGAAAGTGTGGGATAGATGAGTGGACAGCAAGGTGGGCTGAGAACTGGCTGACTGGCCGAGCTCAGAGGGTGGTGATCGGCGGAGCAGAGTCTGGCTGGAGGCCTGTGACTAGCGGTGTTCCCCAGGAGTTGGTGCTGGGTCCATTCTTGTTCAATATCTTCATTGACAATCTTGATGAGGGAATAGAGTCTGCCCTCAGCAAGTACGTTGATGACACAAATCTGGGAGGAGTGGCTGACACGCCAGAAGGCTGTGCTGCCATTCAGCGAGACCTGGACCGGCTGGAGAGATGGGCAGGAAGAAACTATATGTGGTTTAAGAAGAGCAAGTGTAGAGTCCTGCACCTGGGAAGGAACAACCAGAAGTATCAGTACAGGCTGGGGGACGACCTGCTGGAGAGGAGCTCTGTGGAGAATGACCTGGGGGTCCTGGTGGATGACAGGTTGACCATGAGCCAGCAGTGTGCCCTGGTGGCCAATGGGATCCTGGTGTGCATTAAAAGGAGAGTGGCCAGCAGGTCAAGGGAGGTGATCCTCCCCCTCTACTCTGCCCTGGTCAGGCCTCACCTGGACTACTGTGTCCAGTTCTGGGCTCCCCAGTACAAAAAAGACAGGGGTCTCCTGGAAAGAGTTCAGTGGAGAGCCACAAAGATGATACAGGGCCTGGAGCATCTTTCCTATGAGGACAGACTGAGAGACCTGTGTCTGTTCAGCCTGGAGAAGAGGAGACTGAGGGGGGATCTTATCAATATCTATAAATATCTGAGGGGTGGGAGACAGAAGGATGTAGCTAACCTCTTCTCAGTGGCTTGTGGGGATAGGACAAGGGGAAACAGCCACAACATAGAACACAGGAAGTTCCGTGCCGACATGCGAAAGAACTTCTTCATGGTGAGGGTGACGGAGCACTGGAACAGCCTGCATAGAGAGATTGTGGAGTCTCCTTCTCTGGAGATATTCAAGGCCCATCTAGACGCCTACCTGGGCAGCCTGCTCTGAAGAACCTGCTCTGCAGGGGGTTGGATCCGATGATCTTTCGAGGTCCCTTCCAACCCCTACAGTTCTGTGTATCTGTGTATCTGTGTACTGCAGGTGAGGCCACACCAGGGCTGAGTAGAGAGGGAGAGGATCACCTCAATTTGCCTGCTGGCAACAATCTCCCAAATGCAGTCCAGGAGACCACTGCCCTCCTTGGCCACAAGGCCACAGTGCTGATTTATGGTTAACCTCCTGTTCACCAAGACTCCCAGGGACTGCTTTCCAGCAGGTCACCTCCAACCTGATAGGTCTGTTTATTCCTCCCGAGGTGCAGGACCCTGCACTTTCCTCTGTTGAATTTCAGGAGGTTCCTCATCACCCAGTGCTCCAGCATGTCCAGGTCCCTCTGAATGGCAGCACAGCCCTCTGGTGTATTAGCTATTCCTCCCAGTTTTGTGTCATCTGCAAACTTGCTGAGGGTGCACTCTGTTCCATCAACCAGGTCACTGATGAGTAAGTTAAATAAACCTGGATCAAATACAAACCTCTGGGGGACACCATTAGCTAGAGGACTCCATCTAGACTCCAGTGCACTGCTAAGCGCAACCCTCCAAGCTCTGCCATACAGCCAATTCTCAGTCCACCTCACTGTCCATCCCACATTTCCTGAGCTTACCTATGAGGATGTTATGGGAGACCATGTTGAAAGTATTGCTGAAGTCAAGGCAGACAATATTCACTGCCCGTCCCTCATCTATCCATCCACTTATCTCATCATAGAAGGCTATTATATCGGTTAAGCATGATTTACCCTTGGGGAATGCATACTGACTATACTCTATGTGCTTATCTTTCTGATCCTTGCATTTCACTATATATGTATTTGATACTCTGAAGCTTTTAAAACTCCCTTCTAGCACTGAATACTTTTTGAGAAAGAAATAGCAAATGTCTCTGTACTTGCCATTATGCAGTGCAAGTCTGTAGGTAATATCAGGGTGAGCTTAAGGAAAAAAAAAATAATAATTATTATTTCAATCACATAATTTACATTCTTATTATTCAGCATTTTTTTCTATTTAAACACAAAACATGATTGGCTACAGTGTACAATCACAATGTGAGTGATCCACTATGATCTGAATGGTTTGTTATTGAAGTAGGTAAGATAGACAAGAGATAAATGCAAAAACAGTGCAGAAAGAAATTACTTTTTTCAACTGTATTACCGATGGTACATATCAGAGTTCTATGAATATAAATGATATTGATTTTCTTGAACATCTGAAATACATACATAAATATGTCAAGTTATAATACTTAATAAATTACTTTTGCCAAAATTATATCAGTGTATTTATTTCTGTAGTGATACTATTCTTAAAATTAATATTGTGTTTCAGTTTGAACAATTGTACCAAACTGGTCATAAGAAAATCATGCTACTGTACCTGAGGTTTCTGAGGGAAATCCTTTCTTTGCTGAAGTCAATGACAACTTGTATTGAACCTCACTGATGTCAAGTTCACTCTGTTTAAATTAGTGGTTATTATTCACATGTCCATAGCTACTATACAGGTAAATATTAATTGTGTGCTAATTTTTGTAGCGTATTTGTTTTATAGTAAATTTACTTAGTCACTAATAAATACTAATAAATGCTTATCTGAGGGGAGGGAGGGGAGGATTTCATGACCCGAAGGTCAATGAAAATGGGAGGATTTCATGACCCGAAGGTCAATTAAATAATAATAATAATAATAATAATAATAATAAACACAACTCATTGCACTTCTTCTACTACAGATGCTTAATGTCTCTTGTTTTCCCCTGATCTTTTTTCAAAGGGACAGCCATGTTTTTAAACACAGATTTGTAAGCATAAAGAAATGAGCAGCGGAATAGATGGACACCACTACTCACTTGCACTTGCCTCTAACAGGCACCTGATAAACATATAAACATTCATCACATACCCAAAATACAAGGGTGATATTATTTCTACTGCCCTTTATTCTTCATGGAAGAATTCACAGCCACAGTACTCAAACTATATAAACCAATTTTATGGGGTTTTAAACCCAGTCTCTGTTAGTATTTAAGGTTCTTATTACACATGGACTGATGTCTACAGTTTGGTTTGTTGCTAACTAACTAGGTTTGTGTGCAACAGAGGATGTTGATATCACTACAGAGAAGATAAATAGGCCTTATCACTGCCTTATCAGTGTTATTTAGACAGATCGAGGTACGAGACAATAATATTGATAACAAAAACAGGAGACAAAATAGTCACATATGAAAACAGAGCCTGACAAAGGGTCTACCTTGTCCTGTACTCTCTCTCTCTAATAGAACCCAGGATTCTTTTGTCATGCAGGGCAGCTTACAGTAATACTTCAGTAAACTTTTGCCCATTAGTTTTCAGTTTAGGGACTTCACAAACCGTAAAAGAATAACTTGGTATGCAATAGCTTTTAGTATTTATTTTTTTTTCTGATGAATTTGTCCAGATTATTTCTGAACTTACATAAACCTGAACAATAAAATGTATTTTACGTCAAAAAAATCCCAGCCAAATTCAACAAAATGTGAATAAATATTTCTATTTGTTCCAATCGGGCACCATTAAAAATATCCTCACTTATTACTTTATAAGAGGAATTGAACTATGGTTTTCCAATTTGCCATCTCAATTCCACGCATGATTTCATTGAATCAGTTCATGGTACACATTGCAAAGAGGAAAGAGAAAGAAGCAACTACTTTTTGCATGAATGACCACCATTTTTTTTGTTATTAACAAATTCACACAAAAACAATCTGCCAAACAGTACTCAAAATATACTACCTTTTGGTTCTGTAGATCCAAGTAAAGGGTTTTTTTTCCATTCTTCCTAGCCTGAAGTCACTCTCTTTCTTTCTGCAGAATGAAGGCAATTACCTTCATAGTTTTGCCAATTCTATTGTTTATTTGGCTGTGTTCTAATTTGACTGTGTTAAGTAGCTAGGTTTTTTACAGCCTCCAAAACCATGTTTAATTTTCTTTTTATTTTATTTTATTTTATTTTATTTTATTTTATTTTATTTTATTTTATTTTATTTTATTTTATTATTTTTTTATTTTGGTGTATTTTATTTGTATTTGTTTGGTTGGTTTGGTTTTGGTTTTGGTTGTTTTTTATTTTGTTAAATGTGGGTGCTCAAGTCACCAAAATTGCAGAAGGTGAAAGAGCAGCATTGAAAATCAGAAATGGCAGAATCTTTAAGATGGATCTGCAATGAACACAATACTAAGTTAATAATAACATTATTAGTAAATAGATCACTGAAGAAATTTACAGATTTTCCCTAAAGATGCTGCAGTGAAATAGTTGTTTTCATAATTTAAAAAGACAACTTTTTTTTTTCTTTTTTTCTAAGCAGTATGATTGCACTACTGTAAGCCATTAAGCTCAAACTAACTGTAGAAAATAAGAAAGCTTACAATGGTATGTCTAATAATTATTTACACCTCAGTTTATAAAAATGTCTATTCTTTATATACAGCTCAACTTACAAAAATACACTTACCAAATTTCGTAGGCATATACATCAATTTTGAAACCATACAAGCTAAAACACAGCTAAATTGATTTTTAAAAGCTGAGACACAATTAAAGGACATTCTTGGACCAAAAATTAAATTCTTATCTGATAGCACTTACTAGAGAAAACTGCGACACAAAAGAGTTGGTCCTGATTCAATAAAGTACTTAAGCATGAGCTGTAGTCTATTATTGTACAATAAAGTATTAAATTGTTTTTTTTTTTTTTTTTTGAAAAAAAAAAAGACACATTTTTAAATACAGGCTTCTGAGTTGTTTTGGAAATGTTTGGGCTCCCTATTTCCAAATATTTGATTACATCAAGTAATAAGAAGTCTGTGTTAACTTTAGGAAAGAGACTCATCTTTATTATGATTTGCTAAACTAATTGTTCATGTTTAAACTGCACTGTTTAAAAGACATATCCTTTTTTTTATATTTTATTTTTTTTAATTTTACTACCTATTCAAACTCTCAAAGTATTATCATTGTTCATCCAGTTGCTATATTTCTTCTATTTTCATCTATATGGCCTATGTCAGATAATATATACCACATTAAAAACAGTACCCTTGAAAACAAATACTTTGATAGTCTTTCCCTATGTAAACTAAAAAACTGACTTGGGAGGACAAGTAGGAGACAGGGAGAAAGGCCTAGGAAACCAAAGGTAAAATAGGGAGTTGAAAATAGCACAGTAAATTTCCCCTTGTATTATCTCAATGTAATATAAAACCTAAGTGCAGTATTCTGATTGCAGCCCTCAATCCTGCTTAATTACAAGTTAAAGTTTGTTGACAGACAAGTTGTAACAAGCCTCAATCAGGCGCATCTTTTTAGCATCTACCATATAAGGTAGAACTTCATTGACTACATACTGAAATGTTTCATTTGCCAAAATGTAAACCAGCTGAAAATGAATTCACAGAACAATTCTGTATACAAAACAAAACAATAACAACAAAAGTTAATCCTCCAGAAACTTTATTGTCTTCTGTATATATCCTCAGGTGTTTTTCCAAAACTACAGGGATTAAATTCCTTTCCTTTTCAGACATCAACACACAGTTGTAGTTATTCTTTCCTGCAAAATGTAAGGAGAAAAAGGTCACACTCCCAGCCCTTGAGTTCCAAGGGAATGTTCTGGCAAGGTTCAATAATGCTGCCTCTCTATTGCACATAACAAGGCCTCTCAATCACCACAAGACATAAAATCCTGACAATTAAGAGACAGCTCTCTTTTCTAAGTGAGCACTAGTTACAGAAGGATAGCAATATGGAAGTCTTTGAATTACAGTGGAGACTATTTGCATGGGATTTATTTTTGCAACCAAATTTTATTTCATGTGGTAAAAGGCTTTTTTTAAATATTTTTTTTTTAAATTTATTTAAATCTTAGGTCTAATTAACCTTAATGTTGAAAACTATATGATGTCCTGAACTTGTTTCTCAATCTTCATTTCATTTTAGATCTCTCTAACATATGACATTGAAAGAACTGTAGGTTGGAATCTTCTACACTGATCTTGCACAGCTGACTTTTCTTTATTTAAAATGAGAAAGAGTATATTTTTCAACATTTTTGTTAAAGTAAAATAAACCATAGCAGAGCTAAATACGTTTATTTGTCATATTCAGTTCACAATGAGAGAATGTCAATGATCTGGCATATTGATATACTCAGCAGTAAAATGAAATTGAAACATTCTTCAAAGTGACAGGCAGACATTGGTTGAAGACAGTTTTGGCCTGAATATTTCATTCTGAATTTCACACTTCATACAATTATGAGTAAAGTGTTCCATTAGTGTGAGACTTATCTTTTAATCAAATAGCAGTAGCTTTATTAGGAGCTGAGACAAGAAATGTAGGTGACTTAGGGCCATAAGTATGCTGAAGTTGGGTTCTCATTATAACAATATTGTATAGGAGCATTGTAATTGATTGCATTTTTAGAGACTGAATTCAACTACTTCTAAGTGACTGAAAACTATTGAAGTCAGTTCATATGCAAGGAACTCTATCTTTGAGTCCTAGAAACATAGCATAGTCCTAGCAGATAAAGGATTGACTTCAGGACATGATCTTTCATGAACAGCCAAAGATGAATAATTAAACTGTGCATTTAATTTGCACTAGAAATTACTGTTATCTCTAAAAAGGGTAAATTTGCAGACAGGGATGATCTGCTGAATATATAATTTTCTCAGTTCATCTGCATATAGCTAGCTATTTTTATATACCAATAATAACAAGCTTCATGCAGAAATGATCAATGTGATTGTAACATATGCAAACATCACATAAAATCCTTATTCCAAAGAATCTGTTGCAAGAAGCTTTTTGACTATGCTATGCTATACCCATTGTGCAGATTATACCTCATAACACTAAAATATTCAGGCAATTTCCTGTTAATTGAGAAAATGAATACCAATTTCATTTAGCTAATGGGGAGTCCAATCTTGCTGGGAACTTCCTAGACACACTATTTGATTGCTGTAACATTGAACAATCAAACTATGACTTGATCTCATTCCACAAGATTTATTAAAAAGAATGGTAGATTTGTGTGATAGAAAGAAACTATGAAACAAATTGATGCTAACATGAAACAAAACTTAGAAGTCCTGTCAGAATTGTATTTTCACCATTGCATTTTGTGTGGATGAAACATTTAAGTTCACTGATGATATTTTTTCAAAGCATTTTCAAAGTATTTCAGAGGTGGTGAAATGAAGGGCAACCACCTAAGAATTTGTGATTCATACTTTGTGGTTTCCCATCTCTCTTTCCCCCATTGGTGCTCCCATTCAGTGAATTGAAATAAAGTACAATTCTACTGAAAAGAAAATCAAGTAACAGAACATTGTATCTCTATGACACATATCTCAAATTTCAAGTAGGTGAAGTTTCCTAAGTACAGAATCTTTACATCTTCACATGATAGCCACAGAGTATACTAGCCTTTTTCCTCAAACCACACTGCAATGCAGGATTAATATTTCTGTATGCCATAATTTAGCTTATTCTATTTTTTCACTCTCCTTCAGCTTGGTTGATGCTTTCTCAATTGTGGCGGAAAAGTAACAGAACTTTTCACTTGACCTGATATAGTACTCCTTGTAAATTTTCCATATGGAAATTTGCACAGTGCAGTAACTAGCCTCAGTGACATACTGCCAGCTCTGTAATGTATTGCTGTGGATTTATATGGGAGGGAATGTGGGAAGAAGGATCATTATCTCATTCCATAATATTACCAGCTGGCACAGAACACTTTCATGCCTCTCAAGTCAAAGATCAACTGACCTTTTCACTCAGTGCACACATATTAGGGTTGCATTTGCTCTGATGAGAAGATAAGATGAATGCAAAATTTTTCAGACTGCAAAAAAATAGATATTACATCAATATATACTGTATGTTTTTAATCATACATATGCACACAGTTTACTATGTTTCTTAATTAATTGATCCATACTAAAGATAGGATTCTTTCCCATTTCTTTAACTGGGATTTTAAATCACAATACATACATAGATTCTACAACATGATATCTGTGCAAAGTATGGTATCTTTTCATATATTTGCTAACAAAGCTAACATATAGAATCCTCTTGCAAGTAAAAAGACTAAAAAAAAAAAAGAAAAGAAAAAAGTATGACAGATTCTGATTTTCTGAGAGAACTCATGATTCAGATTTCTTGTTCTTCAAATTTCAATCCTTTATTCTGAATAGATAACTCAGTACAAACAAGAAATAGAGAAATTCAGACATTTTGATTGAAATTTTCCTTTTATAAAATAGCAACTTACCATTTCAAAAAAGATATTCCTTAAATGATTCAATTTTCCTTAAGTGATTCAATTTTGACTAATCTGAATGAAAAGTTATGTTTTGCAATCAAAAACTGTCATAAATACAACCCTACCTTCCAGGTGTATTGGAAATGCAGAATCAATAGACTCTTTTCATCTTAACCCACCAGCAGGCTATTGTTTTTTTTTTTGTTTGTTTGTTTGTTTGTTTGTTTGTTTTTCTTATTTGGTTCTTACTGGAATCTGTCAGTTCTGTAGAATATTAGACATTTCAGGACTGATAAAGAAAAAATTGGGACAGATCTTTCATGAGATGAGATGTAAACTCGAGTTCCAGTCTTATCAGTAGTAGTAGATTACAGTTTTCTCATTTTCACTTGAATCCTGACTGAATGTGCTAATCACGGAATTAAGAGTTACAATGTAAGACCAGGCAGGCTCTTCTCAAAGAAAAAATCCATAAGGTCTGAAGTGTCAAGTCTCAAGCCCCTCCATACACAAATCAGAAATTTTTGGAAACTATGAAAATTTACACAAAACTGGGAAAATATTTTTACCCAATTCAAAATGCAAGATAAATTTTTTCAAGAAAAAAAAAAAAAGTAAATAAAATAAATGTATGCAACTGAGGGAGAAACTCTTTATTTTAGAGTAAAAAAAAAAAAAAAAAAAGAGAAATTGTGTACACAAATTCTAAGCAATTACAAACTTGAGAGATATGATGCATGATGCAAAATGAACTTATTTGTCAGACCTATGATTTATACCCAGTAAGTCATATGAATTGGACACTAATAGCACTTCAAATTATATGTTTTGTGAAAATATTATTTGTGAAAAAAAAAAAAAATATTATGTGAAATGTCCTTTAAAGCACTATCTGGAACTTAATGATGTTTTTTCTCTGTTAGGAATAAAAGTAATGATGAATATCTCATAAGTAGCCTGTGTATTCTATAAAAAATATAAAAAAGAAAAAAGAAAAAAAAAAAAAAAAAAACATAAAAAAAGAAACTCATTAACATATTTTGTCTGTGATACACAGTTTTATCAGAACAAGGTTCCTATACTCATGCAAGACTGAAATTCAAATGACAAGAATCTCATTTGAAAAAAATATATATTTTGCATGTATCAAAAATGCATATTTCATGTCTATGAATAATAGAGAACAAAACAAAGGAAATTATTGAGTTATTCTCTCAACTCTAGTTTCATTATGTGTGTATAGGTATTCTAAATATGACATTACACCAGGAGGAGCTGCTGAGTTTGTCAAGGGTAGAGAGGCCTTGAAGAGAGATCTTGACAAATTAGAGGGCTTGGCAAACACCAACAATAAGCTCAGTGTCCAGGAGAAAAGAGTTTATGTCTAGTGTAAGAAGAGACAAGCAACTCAAGGGGAGTACAAGGAAGTTGGCAGCATATGCAGAGAAAAAGTCAAGAAGGCTAAAGCCCAGCACGAGCTCAAAATGGCTAATATGGCCAGGTTAACAAAATACATTTTTACAAATACAGTAACAGTAAGAGGAAGGCCAAGGAGAATCTCCATTGTTTACTGGATGCAGAGGGAAACATGATCAATGAGGATAAAGAACAGGCTGAAGTACTTAATGCCTCCTTTTTATCTGTCTTTACTAGTCAGACTACTTATCCTCAGCCCTCATTCTCCCAATCTAGAAGTCTGGGGTGGGGAGCAGAAGAAAACCCCAGAGCTCAGATGTAAACAGAGACCTTCTGCTCCACCTGGACTGACATAAGTCCACGGGGCCAGATGGGATCCACCTGAGGGTGCTGAGGGAGTTGACAGATGTGATTGCTGGGCCACTTTCCATCATCTATCAGTGCTCATGGTCATCTGGAGAGGTGCTGGATGACTGGAGACTTGCTGAAGTGATGCCCATCTATAAGGAGGGTTGTAAGGAGGACCTAGGGAACTACAGGCCTGTCAGCCTGACCTCGGTGCCAGGAAAGGTGATGGAACAGGTCATCTTGAATGCAATCAGACAGCATATGTGGGACATCTGGGGGATCAGGCCCATTCAGCATGGGTTCATGAAAGGCAAGTCCTGCCTGACCATCTCCTTCTATGAACAGGTGACCTGCCTGGTGGATGAGGAAGAGGTAGATGACGTAGTTTACCTAGACTTCAAGAAAGCCTTCAACACGGTCTCCCAAAGTACTCTCCTGGAGAAGCTGGCAGCCCATGGCTTGGACAGGTACACTCTTTGCTGGGTTAAACACTGGCTGGACGGCCAGGCCCAGAGAGTGGTGGTAGATGGAGTGAAATCCAGCTGGTGACCCATCACCAGTGGTGTTCCCCATGGGCCGGTGTTGGGGCCCATCATCTTTAATATCTTTATTGATGAGTTGGATGAGGGCATTGAGTGCACCCTCAGCAAGTTTGCAGACAGCACCAAATTGGGGGAAGTATCAATCTGCCAGAGAGTAGGAAGGCCTTACAGAGGGACCTGGACAGGTTGAATAAAAGGCAGAGGCCAATGGGATGAGGTGCAACTTGGCTAAGTGCCGGGTCCTGCACTTTGGTCACAACAATCCCATGAAGCGCTACAGGCTTGGGGCAAAGTGGCTGGAAAGCTGTGCAGAGGAAAAGGATCTGAGGGTGTTGGTTGATGCTCACCTGAGCATGATCTGGCATTGTACCTAGGTAGCCAAGAAGGCCAACAGCATCCTGGCTTGTATCAGGAATAGTGTAACCAACAGTGCCCTTGTACTCTGCCCTGGTGAGGCTGCACCTCAAGTCCTGTGTTCAGTTTTCAGCACCTCAGTACAACAAGGACATCAAGGCCCAGGAGTGTGTTCAGAGAAGGTCTATGAAGCTGGTGAGGGGTTTGGGACACAGCCCTTATGAGGAGTGTTTGAGGGAAGTGGTGTTGTTTTGTCTGAAGAGGAGGCTCAGGGGAGACCTTATTACTCTCTACAACTACCTGAAAGAAAGTTTTTGGGAACTGGGAGTCAGCCTCTACTTGTAGATAACTAGCAATGAGACCAGAGGGAATGGCCTCATGTTGTGCCAGGGGAGGTTTAGGTTGGAAATTAGGAGACATTTCTTCTCAGAAAGAATAGTCAGGCATTTGAACATGTTGCCCAGTGAGGTGGTGGAGTCACCATCCCTGGTGGTGCTCAGGGAAAGGTTGGACATGGTGCTTAGGGACATGCTTTAGTGGTTGATATTTGTGGTATGGGGATGGTTGGACCAGATGATCTTCAAGGTCTTTTCCAACTTCAATGATTCTGTGATTATATGATTCTATCAGTGCACCCTGGCAGCCAGAAGGGCCAACCATACCCAAGTACGGCATTGCTAGCTGGTCAAGGGAAGTGACTGTCCTGCTCTCCTCGGCACTTCTGTGGCCTTACCTCAAGTACTCTGTGCAGATTTAGTCACCACAGTATAAAAGGGACATAAAACTATTAGAGAGTGTCCAAAGAAGGGCTATAAACCTGGTGAAGGGTCTAGAGGAGAAGTATGAGGAGTGGCTGAAGTTATTTGGTTAGTTCAGCCTAGAAAATAGGACGCTGAGGGGTGCCTCCTAGGGTAGCCTCCTAGGGAGCAGCCTACAGTTTCCTCTTGACTGGGGCAGAGGGGCAGGTGCTGAGCTCTGCTCTCTGCAGACAGTGACAGTACCTGAGGGAACAGCATGGAGCTGGGACATTGGAAGGTCAGGCTGGGTGTTAGGGAAAGGTTCTTCACTGAGAGGGTGGCCGGAAAATGTAACAAGCTCCTCAGGGCATGGTCACAGCACTGAGCCTGACAGAGTTCAAGAAGCAGACAGTGCTCTCAGACATATGGTCTGATTTTTGGGTGGTCCTGTGTGGAGCTGGGAGTTGGATTTTATGATTTTCGTGTGTCCCTTCTAATTTGGGATATTCTATGATTCTAGGATTCTATTAGTTCACTAACAAAATCATACTTACTATACACACAGAATACCTTGCTTTTAGATGTCTGAACTTTAAAAACATTTTTTGCATCAAGCATTTCAATTTGTGATTAAAGTAGTGTCATTCAACAAATACCCTATATTCCAATAGTACTCACTCTAGGCAAACATTTTCCATCCTACACTAATCCATCTATGTACTGTACTGGTTATCTACCCAACAAAGACCAATAAAAATAATAACAAAATCCTTCATAGCAACCTATTTTCCTAAGTAAAGTCCTTTTTGCAACAACCTTAACAAGAGAGAAAAATCAGTCTTGCAATATGCAGCATCTACTGAACTAAAAGAGAGACAGTCTCAAAAATGCTAAAGGGAAAATGCAGCTGCCTGTCATTCTACATTTTTCTCTTCAGGTGATAGAAAAACTATTCACACTAATATATTAATCTACATTCAACCCTTCAGTGTTCATCTGATGTCAGGATAGAACAAACTCCACAGGTTATTTACAATGCAAATATAAAATGTTAAACTGTTACATCTTCTACTCACATGAAACGAGATTAAATTGGACAACAAATGGTTTCATGAAAATTAGGCAAATATTTTGATGAATGAATTCTAATAAATGCTTACAAATTGTTTGCCACCAATACTCCTCTGCAAATATTTTACTTTCAGAATTTAAGCCATGCCCTTCTTCATCTGTAATATAAGGTTTGTTCATTCTATGATCAGCTGAATTTCACTTGGGTCATTTTGAGTTACCAAAGAAATGGGTAGAGGGAGGGTGAGTGTGTGTATTTATCAACTCTCATTTATCAGCTACAGGTATAAACTAGAGATTAAACTTTATAGGGAGTAAAATTTTAATTAAATTTCACTGTAGCATTTTTGAGTATTTTAACTCACAATTATATTGTTTTGGGTAGGAAAGTACAGTTTGGTATTCATGTCATTTTTTTTTTTTTTTTTTTTTCTGTAGTAAATCTCAGTAAAATTATTAATTCAGAACACTGAATCCATGGAATCTTGGTCAGCCCCAGAACAGTCCCATGATAAAATTTTCACACCCCTGACATATCTCTTTTATTATGAAAGTGTCATGTTGAAGGTTTGGCTCATTTCAATTGTTGTCTGTTCAGTTTAAACAGTGTATAAAATATTCTCTAATGTGATCATTTTGTAAATTAGGAAACTTAAAACCAGTTCTGAAGACTTCATGCTTGGTTTACATATGAGTTATAAATTCATTCAGTGCAATCCCCATATTTCACAAATCTCATCCTCTGCAGTTTGTTACTTAAGCTAAATCTTTCTTTCTTCCTTATTAGAGAACATTAGAGAACAAGTCTTACAAGGAGCAGCTGAGGGACCTGCATAGCTTGTAGTAAAGAAGGATCAGGTGAGACCTTTCTGTATTTGACAATTACCTTAGTTGTAGAGAGAAACTGTAGAGAGTTTGTAGAGAGGAACTCTTCTTCCAAGCACCAAGTGATAAGACACACAGAAAATGTCTGAAGTTGTGCTGGGAATGTTTAAGTTGGACATTAGGTGTAATTTCTTTACTGAAAGGATTGTGTGACATTGGAATAGGCTGCTAAGGGAAGTGGTTGAGTCACCAACCCTGTATATCCTAAAGAAATGTATAAATGTAGAACTTAGTAGTATGGTCTAGTGGTGACTTGTCAGTACTAGGTTAAATGACTGGGCTACATGATCTAGATTTTCCAACCTGAATGATTCTATGATTCTATGATTAGTATAAGTGTTTTCTTGCAATCTGTCTTGTGTTCCTAGGAGAGCTCCTTATATGTGTAGGAAAAGTCAGTTCTTTATGCTTACTGAAATTTCTCATTCACTCTGATGCTTTAAAATAAATAAACAAATGAATAAATAAATAAATGGAATTCAGATTTGGCAGCCCACCAAAGTTCTAAGACTGCTGTTATCTTAAAATATATATATATATATATATATATATATATTTTCTATCTTTCATATCTTTGTGTGCCCTTAATATCCATATCCTTTATTCTTCCATACTGAACTTCAAGTGAGTAATAGTACTACACCACCTAGGACTTCTGCTTACTTGGTCATGCACAGAGTTACACTTCTGTCACTGTATGGTGTTGCATAATAGCAATTGTGATGATAGCAGTAGTATATTTGTGTTACCAAAGAAAGCAATCACATTCCCAGAGAAGTATCTAATCTTTTGTGAATCAAGTCACAACATTATTCCTATTAATGTTATAAATGTTATAAAGTAACTTCATCCTCTGAATGTATTATACTATCCAAGAAGTACAACAGAAGGAACAGATTTTATAAGAATTTGCCCCATTGTTGTCTACAGAGATCTAATACACAGTTCCAAGTCAGGTATGCAGTTAACTATGAAGATGATTTAAAACACATGACTTCTATGTGACAAATATAGGTATAATATTAAAATATTTACTGAACTTCATCATGGGTTTAGCTTCAGATACATGATTAGACCCACTGAAGCTTATTTCGTCCTTAGGCAGGTGTTTTAACTAATTTTTGTTGTATGAATTCCTAGTTCTTTACAAGCACAACAGATCTGTTTCTTTTTAACTAGTATTTATTTTAAACTCCTCAGCTAAGGGGATAATTTAACTCAGAGCTCTCTACATGTGCATGCTTTTTGAAAAATAAACTCAGCACAGTTTTTTGATACTTACATAACTCATTTTGCTTTATTATCAGTGCAAATGTTTCAGAATCAGCTCTGCTTTCTGTTTATTTTGTTTGTCTATTTACTATTGTAGAAATCTTCATAAGCCCTGTGTATTGTTGACAATAGTTTGATTGGTTTATTGTAACAAATAATACTCATCTTTTAGCTCTGAATTTACTCATTCATGAATGAGATTGCTGAGAGGGAAAACAGAAACAATAACTTCTCTTTCTGAAATACATTTGTTGAGTGAAGAGAAGAAAGTGTGTGCACCCATACAAGCTGGGGGCAAACCAATAGCTTTGCAGATAGCAACACAGAGATCCTGGTGGACAAGGTTAACATAAACCAGAAATGCATTATTGCAGAAAAGAACACCGACGGTATTCTGGGCTGCATGGGAAAGAAGGTTTAGGAAGGTGATCCTTTACCTCTGCTTGGCATTGCTGAGATACATCTTCAGTGCTGTATCCCTTTCTGGGCTTCTCCAGTACAGGAGAGACACAGACATAATGGAGGTGAGTCCAGCAAAGGGACACAAAAATAATGAAGGGACTAAAGCATCTCTCATACAAGGAAAGGCTGAAGCTCAGGAATGACGTTTATGAATGTTTATTAATAACTGAAAGGAGGCATAAACATATGTCTCTTGAACTACTCTGATATTCATGTAAGATCAGAGTCTTACTAGACTACTATGCCTCTTCACAGCAGTCCTGCAGAATATCGATTTAGGTGATCAGTTAACCCAGTTTAGTAATGCAACAATGATAATTGCATGTATCCAGAGAGACCTGGAAATAAGAGAAACATGACTGAATGTTTATATCACGTTTTCGATTCTAATACATTGCCTAATATGTTTTGTTTTGGTTTGGTTTTTTACTTTTGAATATACAAAGTAAAGAACATAAGAAAATGTATGTTGTTGCATACCTCTGTACTGGGTCTAGCTGGGATGGTAACTTTCCCTGCAGCAGCCCATACAGTGCTATGCTCTGCACTTGTAGCTAAAACAGCAGTGGTATCACACTGGTGTTGTGTCTGCTGCTGAGCAGTGCTGGCACAGCATCAGGACTTTCTCTAGCCCTCCTAGGGGGTGGGCAAAAAAAAGTGAGAAACATCACCAGGGCAGCTGACCCAAACCAACCAAAGGGATATTCCATACCATATGATGTCACACTCAGCAATAAAAGGTGGGAAAAGGAGGAAGAGGGGTGGGGTGGGCTCTCGTTGCGAAAACGTCTGTCCTCCTCTCCGAACACCGGCTACGTGCATTGAGGCCCTGCTTCAAGGACGTGGTCAAGCATCGCTTATTTGTGGGAAGTAGAGAGTATTTTTTTTTTTTTCCCCTCTGCATTTCCACATAGCCTTTACTTGTTTTGTTATTCCCTTTCCCCCTTCCTCTTCCCCTTTTCCCTTTCCTCCCTTTAGTTGAATTGTTTAATTAATAATAATATTGTTAATAATAATAATATTGTTAATAATTGTTTAATTAATATAATATTTCCTTGATAATATATTTCTCTCTTTATTAAAATTATCCTTATCTCAACCCGTGAGTTGTTTTTTTCCCTTTACTTCTTCCCCTCCTCATCTGAGGAGGGGGAGTGAGAGAGCGGTTGTGGTGTTCAGTTGCCTAATACTGTCAAACCACCACAACCTCCCATCAGATCATCTGAATCAGTTATCCTGATAACAATCATAAGACTTGATTTTTTTCCTGAATATTTAGCAGGAATAAAACAATACTCCAGATTCTAGTATTTTGTTTGTTTGTTTGTTTTTGTTTGTTTGTTTTTGATGGCATTGTAAAGCAAAAGTAACAATTGCAAACATAATTTTTTAGTTTTATCTTTAGTCTGCTAACATTACACTAGAAAAGGTACAGGGTTAAATTCAAATCAACATCATTGTTACAAATGAATTTTAATACTAACTTTGTTGTGAATGAATTTGAATTTGTTCTGGATGGAAAAGTACATAACCATATAGAAGAGCCATTAATCTGTCCAGTGAATAAACTATAACAACAACAACAACAACAAAAACCTACCAGGAAGTAAAATAAGGTTGCCTGAAATAAATAAATAAATAGAAAAAAAAATCAGAGAAAAGAACAAGGAAATTATTCAAACAGTGAAAAAGTACTATGTAGTAGCAAGGAAACAGCAGAACCAGAGGGCAGATTAGAAGAATGAGGAAAACCAGCTCCTGTACATTAAAACAGGTTGATTATGCTAAATGAAACACAGTGTAAATGACTGTTTCAATGGGGAATGCAAGCTCTGAAACTTCTATTGGCAAGGAATAATGGGATTTTCAGTAACAGAACTGTGATCAAATATTATGAAGCCTGAGGGACGTTTCATAACAGTTTCATGAAACCCAGCAACTGAGCTGTTCCTCTAGCTGACCATTCCTTTTCTTCCCAGTAGCTATCCCACCCCCAATCCCAACACCAAGTGTGCTATATGAAGCAGAAAAAAATAAAAAGGAGCAGTGGTGGCCACTGTGAGAAGGGGTTGCCTCTGTAAGAAGAATCCAGAAGCTGCACCATGGCAGGTAAGGGCCAGTTTCAGCTGCCTACAAAGGGACCTGCTGCTATCCAGAGCCAGTAAGTGATGTTATTTGTGCCTCTGTGAGAGCAGATTTAAGAGGAAAAATACATATATATAATACAAAAAAATAAAAAAAAAATAAAAAAAAAATAAATAAAAAAAAATCAGCTGGGAGACTGAGGAGTTAGAAACAGCCTTCCAGACTCCCAGGTCAATGCAGCAGGAGGGCACGAAGTGCTCCAGGCACACAGCAGCAGTCCCCCTGCAGGGAGAGGCCCCTGGTGGAGCAGGCTGTCCCCCTGGAGCAGGCTGACCCCCTCCATGGGTCCCACATGGAGCAGATCTCCACGCTGCAGCCCATGGACGAGCCCCCGGTGGAGCAGATGAATGTGGCCTGGAGGAGGCTGCGCCTGTGGAGAGCCCCACAGGAGCAGTCCCTGGGCCAGGGTGCAGCCCGTGGAGAGGATCCCATGCAGGAGCATGGAATCCATGAAGTAGTGGAGGAGATGAAATTTCAAGGACTGACCACAGTCCCCATTCCCCATTGCCCTGTGCCACTTGGAGGGAAGAGTTAGAAGAGGGGGGGAAGGTCTTTTTAATTTGCTCTTTGTTATTCACTGCTCTACTTTGTTAGTAATAGGTAATAAATTTTATTAATTTCCCTATGTTTTTCCAATGAAAAATGTTGAGTGATTTCCATGTCCCTTGAGCCCTTTTCATCGTATTTTTTCCCCCTTTCCCTTTGAGGAGAGGGAGTGAGAGAGCGTTTGAGGTGGAAGTCAGCTGCCCAGCTGACTTCCACCTCAAAGGGTGGAACCCTTTGGAACCGCAAAGGGTGAAAGAATGTCTGTATATATTTAGTATATTTTAATGCTTTTATCTTAAAAGTATTCTTGGAATTACATTATTGGATGTGTTTCAAGTGGCATTTATTGTGCCTTTGTTGTAAATACTAGCAATCATTTTCTAAACTGAAAATCATTTTGTGTATCAAGAGAATGCTGCCATCAATGCTGTATTAACAGAATGCTGGTTTGGGGTAAGAATTACAGGTTAAGCTATATTCCCAGCCCAATTACAGTGCACAGCAATCTTTGCAACATTATTCCAACTTATCAAAAGAACAATCTTGCTAGATCTTGACATTCCAATCAAATAATTTATGATTAATGGAATAAATCAACAAGAGAATTGAACTGTAAAAAATGCTCTGTCTGCCAATTCTGTAACAAATGTGTTTGTGAGTAATGTTTTATAACACTGCTAGTGGGGACTGCTAATCTGTATAACTGAACTAAATTAACAAGAGCTTTGTCTAAAAGAGTGAGGAGTTATATAAATGCCATTGTGTAACACAACAATGTGGGAGTTTCTTTACACTGAGTTTCTCAGGATCTCCATGTGAGATGGGGTTAATAGACTTACAGACTTCTTCAGACATACCCATCTTCAACTCTTCAACTAAAGGCAAATAAAAAAAAATCTTTAAAAAAAAAAAAAACTTCTTACATTTATATTCACTGTTAAATTTATATTCTCTTGAAAGCAACTAGAATGCAACATTCTGTATGCACTTCTTACATATATAAAATGTATCTGTGTGTGTGTGTGTGTGTTTTTTAAGAAAAAATAAAATAGAAACACTATTTGGCTTGACTTCCATGAACCCACAAATAAACACATATTCAAAGTCTCCTTGCTTTCAGCTTCCAAAAATATATTGGTTTTGATGTGAGCCTGAAACTCTCCTTCACAGTGTCACAGAATAACAGAACCACAGAATGGTTGAGGTTGGAAGGGACCTCTGGAGATCATCTAGTCCAGCACCCCTGCCAAGCAGGATCAGCTAGAGCATGTTGCACAGGATTGCATCCAGGTAGGTTTTGAATATCTCCAGAGAAGGAGACTCCACTACCTCTGTTGGGCAGCCTGTTCCAGTGCTCTGTCACCTTTACAGTAAAGAAGTGTTTTCTAATATTCAGAGGGAACATTCTGTGTTTCAGTCTGTGCTTCTTGCCTCTTGTCCTGTCGCTGGGCACCACTGAAAAGAGTCTGGCCCCATCCTCTTCACAGACTCCCTACAGATATTTATATACAGTGATAGGGTCCCTTCTCAGTCTTCTCTTCTCCAAGATAAACAGGCCCAGCTCTCTCAGCCTCTCACCATGAGACAGATGCTTCAGTCCCCTAATGATCTTCATAGCCCTCCACTGGACTTGCTCTGGAAGCTCCATGTCCCTTTTGTACTGGGGAGTCCAGAACTGGAGACAGTACCGCAGGTGAGGCCACATCAGCGCTAAGTAGAGACGGAGAGGATCACCTCAATTTGCCTGCTGGCAACAATCTCCCAAATGCAGTCCAGGAGACCACTGCCCTCCTTGGCCACAAGACCACAGTGCTGATTTATGGTTAACCTCCTGTTCACCAAGACTCCCAGGGACTGCTTTCCAGCAGGTCACCTCCAACCTGATAGGTCTGTTTATTCCTCCCGAGGTGCAGGACCCTGCACTTTCCTCTGTTGAATTTCAGGAGGTTCCTCATCACCCAGTGCTCCAGCATGTCCAGGTCCCTCTGAATGGCAGCACAGCCCTCTGGTGCTATTCCTCCCAGTTTTGTGTCATCTGCAAACTTGCTGAGGGTGCACTCTGTTCCATCAACCAGGTCACTGATGAGTAAGTTAAATAAACCTGGATCAAATACAAACCTCTGGGGGACACCATTAGCTAGAGGTCTCCATCTAGACTCCAGTGTACTGCTAAGCACAACCCTCCAAGCTCTGCCATACAGCCAATTCTCAGTCCACCTCACTGTCCATCCCATATTTCCTGAGCTTACCTATGAGGATGTTATGGGAGACAATGCTGAAAGCATTGCTGAAGTCAAGGCAGACAATATTCACTGCCCGTCCCTCATCTACCCATCCAGTTATTTCATCATAGAAGGCTATTAGATTGGTTAAGCATGATTTAACCTTGGTGAAGGCATAATGACTACTCCTGATCACCTTCTTTTTCTCCATTGCTTGGAGATGATCGCCAGGATAAGGTGTTTGTCCCCTTTCCAGGGATATAGATGAGGCTGGCTGGACTGTAGCTTCCTCGGTCCTCAGTCTCACCCTTCTTGAAGACTGGAGGGACACTGGCTTTCTTCTACTCCTCAGGCACCTTTCCAGTTCTCCATGAGCTTTCAAAGATGAGGGAGCATAGCAATAACATTCACTAGCTCCTTCAGCACTCATGGGTGCATCCTATTGTGGCCCATGGACTTGTGCACATCAAGTTTGCCTAAATGATTGCTAACATGATCTTCCTCAACAACGGTAAAGTCCTCCTCTCTCCAGACTTGACTTTGGGTCTGAGGCCTGGTCTTAGCAGTCAAGACTGAAGCAAAGATAGTATTTTTTACCTGTGTCTTATCTGTATTCTTTGTCACCAGGGCACCCACCCCATTCAGCAGCATGCCCTCATTTTCCTAGCCTTTCTTTCGCTACTGATATATTTGAAGAGGCCCTTCTTGCTGTCCTTGGCATCCCTTGCCAGATTTAATTCCAAATGAGCCTCGACCTTCCTCATTGCCCTTGGCCTTCCTCATTGCATCATTGCATATACTGACAATGTCCCTGTATTCCTCCCAAGTGACCTGTCCCTTTTTCCATATCTTTTATACTTCCTTCTTCTGTTTGAATTTTGCCAGAAACTCCTGCATGAATGCCTCCTGCCCCCTTTGATTGCCTTCTTACTTATATGGATAAAATTATCTTGAGCCTGGAGAAAGCAATGCTTGAATATTTCCTTAATTCTGGAATTGAGGATCCTGGTACTGTCTTCACTTCCTTAATATAATCTTCCAATAATATTGAAACAACCACTATCCAATAAAGGCATCTAAAGTCACAAATTAGCCACTAAATGTCCAAAACAAGTAAAATCTTTTTCAGTTTTTTTCAGTTTAAACAGACAAAAAGTTTAACAGTTAGGAGCATTCACCTTAATGAGAAAGAATAAAGAGTCCTTATTGGATAAATGCTCTGATTCAAAATTAAACTGTTGATATCTTTGCTTAAATGACACACACACTGCCAACTTAAGGCAAATTCAGCTGCACAAATACATACGATCATCCCTGTAAAGCAGTAATCAAAGGGATGTATATAGATCTATAATGGTATACAGCTATATAATCTGAGACTGGTTTCATGATTTTTTTTTCTTTTTGACATGATTTATTTATGTGACATCTTTCATAGGACATACCAGATACTCAGAGGATTTAGAAAAGGTCAGGAGAAAAGGTTGCTATAGATTCTTTCTAAATTATTGGCAAGCTATGTATCAGATTGAAATGCTGTGTACTAGAACAGGCCAATGGATATAACCACCTCTCTTGTAAGAAAGTCAGGAATAAATGTCAGAAAAGCACTGGGGAAGGAAAGTAGTGCAGAAAGCATTCTGTACTGATGCACTTTTGTGCCCTTCATAAAACTTGCTCCCACCGCTTGTTCTTAACAATAATTCCCCTTCTGGTAAACTAAAGTGATAACATTGTTTTCATAAACAAAAGGAAGCTATATGCTGTTCAGCTGGTTTAAACAGGAATGGTCTAGTGTTTGTGTCTCTGTCATCTCAGCCATTTTTTGTTTCCGCTAAATCTTTTTTTTTTTTTTTCCTCTCTCCAAAATTCTCTGGCCAGCACCAAAAATGTAGCATAGCAAATACATTTACACATATCATAGAATCATAGAATGGCTTTAGTTGGGAAGATCCTTAAAGAACATCTAGTTCCAGCTCCCCTTCTATGGGCAGGGATTACCCACAATCAAGTTGCCCAGGGCCTCATCTGGCCCAGTCTTGAACATGGGTCATCCAGGATTTCTCTGGGTAACCTGTTCCAGTTCCCTGCTACCCTCTGAGTGAAGAATTTCCTCATAACATCTAATTGAAATCTCCCCTCTTTTAGTTTAAAACCATTTTCCCTTGCCTGGTCATTATCTGGCCAAGTGAAAAGTCACTCTTCATCTTTTTTATAAGCCCCCTTTAAGTATTAAAAGCCTGCAATGAGGTTTCCCTGGAGCATTCAGGGAACTTCAGGCTGAACATCCCCAGCTTCAGGCTGAACATCCCCACCTCACTCAGCCTTTTTTTTTCACAGGAGAGATACTGCAGCCCTCTGATCATCTTTTGTGGCCCTCCTATAGACCCACTCTAACAGATCAACATCCTTCTTGTGCTGCGGGCCCCAAATCTGGATGCACTACTCCAAGTTGGGCCTCATGAGGGCAGAGCAGAGGGTGACAATCATCTCCCTTGACCTGCTGGTCACACCTCTTTTGTTGCAGTCCAGATGCAGTTGGCCTTTTGGGCTGCAAGTGCACTGCTGGCTCATGTTGATCTTTTCATCCACTAGAATCCCCAAGTTCTTTGCATAAGGATTGTTCTCAGTGTTCTTCTCCTGGTCTATCCTCATGTCAGGAATTGTCCTGAACCACATAAAGCACCTTGTACTTGGAATTACTGAACTTCATTAGGTCCTAGCCAATTTTCTAGCTTGTCCATGTCCCTCTGTATGCCATCCTTTCCTTCTGTTGCATAGACTGTACCACTCAGCTTGATGTCATCTGCAGTCTTATAGAGGGTGCACTCAATAACATTGTCTATGTTGTTGTATTAAATAGTACTGGTCCTGAGACAGATCCATGAGGATCACCCCTCATCACTGGCCACCATATAGACATAGAACCATTGAGCACCACTCTCTGGGTACAACCTTTCTCCTGAAAGTTTGCCCGTCAAAAGTCTCTTTTTCAAGGTCCCTCATGATTTATCTTATCCTTGCTTACAGCTGGAAGAATTTTTTTTTTTTTTCTTGCCACATTTTCCAACCACCTTGCATTAGTTTTTCAGACTGCCAGATTGCACTGCTGTTCCTGGACAATCTCTGACCTCTTAAAATCCTTTCTTTTTTCCTTCTGGCCAGATTGAAGTCTTGCTGCTCTCTAATCCTTGAGAAGTCCTGTGATCTCTTTCTTCTCAAAATTAACACATCAGATGTGTAGAAAGAGCTCTCAAGTGTTTATGCTGTGTTTGTCTGTTGTGCATCTGGTTGGGTTTTGTTTTTGTTTTGTTTTGTTTTGTTTTTCCTTTCATGTGTGCTTCTTGTTTAGCCACCTTTCACTGGATACTTTTATAACCCATCATAAACATATGTGTGAAACCTGTATGGATTCTTTAAAACAGCAGAGAGCTCAGTATGATTTCCACATGGCTCATCATGAGTTTCAAGCATGCTCTTTGTAAATTAACATGTAAGAAGAGGCAGGAGAGTTATGCTTACAAGCCAAATCATAATTCTGAGATATTTTTGTAATGTACATATATAATATGACTAAAAGTAATGTATTACACAAAATAGTAAATACCTTATAGGATAAGAAAATGTTTATACAAAATACTTTGTCAGGGAACAGTGTACTAAATCTCCTATGAATACATTTGTAAGTTTAAACCTGTGCAAATATTCTAGTGCTGCAAATGTTTAGCTGTAACGTGAACAGCTTTGTTTTTT
Source organism: Heteronetta atricapilla (assembly GCA_011075105.1). NCBI lineage: Eukaryota > Metazoa > Chordata > Aves > Anseriformes > Anatidae > Heteronetta > Heteronetta atricapilla. The sequence goes on along the minus strand of CM021763.1, from coordinate 56,933,783 downwards.
TCTACTTGCAAAACTCTTGTTGAAATATATATAAAACATGAGTAACTACATACTGCTGAAGAAATAATAAAGCAGTAATTGTTTTATTTTACTCTCTTTTCTAAGTGTAAAAAACCAGATCATTTTACACAGTCATTACATCAATTTGTTTCAAGTTCTTTCTTACCCTATAGACATTGAATATGTTTTTCCACATTTTTATTATATTTAAGATCTCAAAGATTGCAGTAAATTGCCATAGCAAAAATGAACAACACAATCTAAACTGTTTGACCAGTGGCAAAACAGCTTTATTTATTTATTTATATTGTTGTTTTGTTGTTGTTTTTTTGTTGTTTAATGTCTCCTTCAGGCTTCCACTCTGTTATCCTTCTTTTTTTTTCCTCACATTTATTTTTCCAATAGTTAAGCAACTCACATCACCTGTTCAGCCATGTGCACAGCATTGACACCTTTGGAATTCAAAATGCAGAAATCCTGTATCATTCAAAGGCAAGCAAACAGAACTGACAAGCAAAATGGACTAATACGTCCATAAATGTAAATGGAGTAGCAATCTTGAATATTTTAGAACTTCTTGTAGCATGCATGAGTGATAACAGATTTTTTCCACCTTCCTACAATAATTAAAATCCTTGATGAGTTTTGCCTCTGTTGTGATATAGTTCAAATGACAAATTGATAACAAATTTTGCTGACAGCACAGAGACACTCAAAAACATCACGTGTAAGGTTCTTTCAATTACCCTTCTATGTACTCATTCTAACTGATTAGATGGCTTCAGGAATTAATGGTAGGACTCAAAGTCTTTGAATTCTGAATTACTGTTCTAAATGCAACACAAAATTTAAAATGAGTAAAGATCATCTGCTTGCTTCTTGGCCAATGCAGAAAAAAAATATTCTGATATTCATGTAGTTCCTAGTAGACATTTCTACACATACCAAAAATTGACAATAATTGATGGTATTTTAAAATCTCACTGTAGAATCTGGATTCATTTCTGAATTTTCCTGGATTTTTTATGAATCTGAATCCATATTTGACTGAATTTCCTACAGTTACTTGTGGAGTAACACCAGAGTCTCTGAGATAGTAAGACACATCTCAGTGGAAAGAAGCAGTACAGGAGAGTCTTTATATGACATTGTTCAACTTTCCCTCTCTTCTTTGGTATTTTGAAGATAATTGCAAACATTTATCCTACCACTATTACAGATTCAGACCTGTTCTTCTGCAATTGCAAGTAGAAAGGGACAGGATATTTTATCACAGCTTTTGCAGCATGTTGGATTTCCTCCTACATACAAAGTATAGAGATTAATATCGCACAGTGAATATTGAATTGAAAACCAAGCTTTATCAAAATTAGTGGAAATCTGGGTATATATTGAGGAGTCGGTTTTAACGTAATACTTTTTATTACTCTCTCGTAGTATGCTCACTGGAGAAAAAAAAAAAGAAAGAAAGAAAAAAAAAGAAAAAAAAGAAGAAAGAAAGGGAAGAGGAGGGGAGGGGAGGGAAAAAGTAAGGAGGGGAGGGGCAGGGCAGGGCAGGGATGGGGAGGGCAGAGAAGGGCAGGGCAGGGCAGGGCAGGGCAGGGCAGGGCAAGGAAGTGAAGGGAAGGGAAGGGAAGGGAAGGGAAGGGAAGGGAAGGGGAGGGGAGGGGACGGGACGGGAAGGGAAGGGA
>CM021763.1:56916282-56931992 GCA_011075105.1 Heteronetta atricapilla | reverse complement strand
GGGCTGAAGAGTCCCAGCTTTCTCAGCCTTTCCTCAGAGGAGAGATGCTCCAGGCCCTTCAACATCTTGGTGGCCCTTCACTGGACCCTCTCCATGTGCCTACCTCTGTCTTGTACTGGGGATCCCAGAACAGGACACAGTTATCCAGGTGTGACCTCACCAGTGCTGAGGAGAGTGAAAGGATCACCTTTCTTGATTTCTGGCAATACCTTGCCTAGTGCAGCTCAGGATACCATTAACCTTCTTCATGGTAAGGCCACATTGCTGACTCATAGACAACCTGGTTTCCACCAGGACCCCCACATCCTTTTCTGCTAAGTTAATTTCCAGCTGGGTGGAGCTCAGCAGGTACTGGTGTCTGGGTTGTTCCTCACCAGGTGTAGGACTTCTCGTTGTCGAACTGACAAGGTTTCTGTCAGACCATTTCTTCAGACTCTCTAGGTCCCTCTGGATGGCAGAACAACCCTCTGACATAGCAGCCAATCCTCCCAGTTTTATGTCATCTGCAGACTTGCTGAGGGTGCACTTTATTTCTTTGTCCAGTACATTCACTAAGATAGTAAATAGGATTGGACCCAGTATTGACCCCTGGGGTACACCACTAGTTACTGACCTCTAACTAGACATCATACCACTGGTCACCACCCTGCAGACTCAACCATTCAGCCAGTTTTCAGTCCACCTCACTATCTGCCCATTCAGGTCATACATCACCAGCTTGTCTGTAGGGATCTTATGGGAGACAAAGTCAAAGATATTACTGAAGTCCAGGTATAAAATATCCACCATTGTTACCTCATCCATCAGGCTGCTCATTTCATTGCAGAAGCTTATCCAGTTGCTCAGGCATAATGTACCCTTGGAGAATCCATGCTGATTTTCTTGTCCTTCATGTACCTGATAATGTTTTCCAGGATTAAATGACCCATCACTTTCCTAGGCATCAAGGAAATGCTGGCCAACATGTAGTTGCATAATTCTTCCTTCCTGTCCTTCTTGAAGATAGGAATATTTGATTCCCCCATGCACTTCTACAGAGAGTGGACTCACAGTGACATCAGTCAACTCCCTCCACTGAGTGCAATTTTTATGGTTTAACCCCGTCTGAGCACCACACAGCCACTCACTAACTCTCACCAGGTGGGAAGGGGGAGAAAATCAGAAAGGCAAAAGTGTGAGAACTCATGGGAGATAAAGAGTTTATACTAGGTAAAGTAAAAGCCACAAGTACAAGCACAGAAAAACAAGGAATTAATTCACTGCTTCACATTGGCAGGCAGGTGTTCAGCTAACTGCCAGCAGAGCAGGGCTTGTTATGCAGAAAGATTTATTGGTAAGACAATTGCCATCACTCTGAACATCCCTCGCTTTCTCCTTCTTTACCCAACTGTTACTGCTGACCATGACTCCACATGGTATGGGGCATCCCTATGGCCAGTTTAGTTCATCTGTCCTGCCTGTGACCCCTTCTAGCTTATGGTGCACCCTGAGCCTCCTTGCTTGCAAGGCAGCACCAGAAGATGAAAAGTCCTTGGCTCTGTGTGAGCAGTGCTCTGCAACAAGTAAAAACATTGGTGTGTTATCACAACTAATTTCATCAAAAATCCAAAACACAACATCATACAAACCTCTATGAAGAACCTCTATCACAAACAAAACCATTATAGCAGCCCATCAGGTTCTATGCCTTTTAAGTATGTCTGGTTTATGTAAGTATTTCCTGATCTGATCCTGGGACTCCTTGTCTCTGGGACTTGGGATTCCTGAAGGCTGATCTTGCTGGTAAAGGCTGAGTCAAAGAAAGCTGCCTAACTCAGCCACTTCCATGTGTTGTGTTACCAAGTCTCCTTCACCACCAGGCCCATATTTTCTCTAATCTTTCTTTTGTTGCCAATGTACTGAAACCTTTCTTGTTGACTTTGACATCCTTCTCTGAATTCAATTCAACTTGGGCATTAGCCTTCCTAGTCAGGAACTCCTTGTTCAACCACACAGGCCTCCTGGTCTTTTTACCTAACATCCTATGTGTTGGGATGCACATCTCTCGGGCTTGGATGAGGTGATCCTTGAACATTAACCAGCTTTTTTTGACCTCTCTTCTTTCCAGAGACTTATCTCTGAATCATTATTGGGCAGAAAGTCTATGTTAGTATTTGAGAGACCAGTGAATATCAGTTGGCATATGAGGTGAAACAGGAAGGGTTTGTGTTTATATTTCACTAGGGAACTTCAGTCCTGACCAACAGGGGACAAAAAGCATGTTCAAACTGTCATGTTTATGTATGTTTGGGTTTTGTTAATGTTCATATGTGTGTATCTAAGGATGTTACTCTCTGTGTTATCTGTATGTCCTGCTATTTGCATTTTTTGTGTCTGTATATGTGCATCCTTGTAATTCACAATTACATTCCTTACTGTCTGAACCTGCAATTAGGAGCAGCAAGAGATTCTATCCAACAAACTAGGAAGGAGAAATCCTGTGGCTCCTTTAGTCTACCACATTTGACTACACCCTAAACAAAATGAAGTTCTGTTTTAAGTGCAGTTACTAGAAGTTGCTAATGGCTTTGGGTTCCTTCTTATCCCCCTCCTTCTTCCTCCCACATATATTCAAAATAAATAAATAAATAATCAACATTAGCTGAAATTTCATTAGCTGAAATAAAATTAATGTTAGTACCCCGTCGTGGAATTTTATTCCAATATAAAAAAACATCACACCTTTTTTAACAGATAAGAGAATCCTTTAAGTTAGTCTGTTAATTAAGTCTGTTCAGAAGATCATAAATCCTAGACTTCATCTCTTCGACGATCAGTCCATGAGTCAACTACCTGCAGAAGTCATTTAACTACAGAATCAGTAAGAAGCAGGAGGATCCTTTCGGGACAGTCTTTGAAATATATAGGCAGAAATGACTTTGAGTTGTCTTGTTTATACAAAGAGGTATGTAGACACAGTAAGGCAGGTAATAAACCAAAGCATTATTTCAATGAAATATTTGTAAAAATTCTCTTTACAGTCAAGCTATCTGGCATATTCCACTTGCATCAGCTTTGCTGAAATTGTGGTACAATAAAAGATAACTAATATCTCACTGAAAAAAAAAAATAATAATAATAATAATTAAAAAAAAAATCAGTGCCTAGAGTACAGTATTATCTGTTGCTTTTCCAGGAGAAAAGGGAGGTATTAGAATGATTATGGCATGGCCAGAGGAATTTGCAGAGTAAATTCTCTTCTGTGTTAGCAGTTTGATAGATCTATGGCAGTTCTGCATGACTGCACATTAAAAGAACCATGTTAAATTTTTGTTGGGAATGATGAAGATTTAAATCAAAATGGCATACAACAAAGGTGCAACATAAACTCTCCTAAGTGATCTAAGTCTGGACTCCAGGTTGTAACCTGCTGAATGGAATGAATTGAGATGGCCTTGTCTCTTCCAAATAGCATTATAAGTGTAGTTATCCATTTCCCAGTGGTGAAATTAGATTCCTGTAATAAAAACATTGTGGATCCAGCTACCAATCTGCATATATATACTACTAAGTTCCTGCAAAGAACTGCAGTTTATTACATTGTGTTTGTGGTACTTTGAATAATTGCATCTTGTAACAAACTGCTGACTGAGTTTAGAAGAAAACAAGTTTTCCATCCAAAAATGCAAGAGTGTGTGCTTTAAATGGCGACAATACAGAAAATCCTGAAAACCTGCTTTCACCAGAAGGAAAGAAAACACGTCTGTAAACTGCAATGCCTTAGGAAAACCAGAGTTTCTAATCAGTTCACCAGTGCCCTTTTAACTGCTGCTTAATTTCTATTCAGAGCCACCAACTTTCCTTAGAAATTGCTAATACATTATTTTTTACTGTCTTTTGTGTAGCTAGGCAAACTTATACTAACACTCTTTTTTTATCTGCCTAATAAATATGTGATGCATTATTTAAAGTTTATCGAGACTTATTTCTTTTATCCTTTCAAATAGTAATCTGACAATGGGTGAAGAGGGAGATGATGGCCTCTAAAATGGAAACATACCTGTTGTCCAAAGAGAATTAAGTAAAGCAGGAGGAAAATGATTAGAAAAGCACATCATCTCCTAATGTTTGACTTTTTGTTGTAGTTGTTGTTGTTGTTTAGTTCTTACTGGACTAATTATATTGCTCTCATATCCTTTAGTCATTGCTTCTTTTGGTTGTTTAAATTCAGTGCTCCGCCTCATGTATGTCATACTTTATAATGTTATTTACCTTTAAAAGAGGTATTAACTATTTTTTAGATCTTGTCTACCACAAATATCAATTGATAAATCTATCAATTAAGATTTATCTTCTAGACAGTTATGTCAGTAATAGCATATTGAAAGGAACATATGTCATCCTAATTCTAATTAGCCTGTTTCTATTCATAATACATGTATATGAGATAATTATATTTTTATTCAAATAGTCATCAATTGCAATAACAGTTCAGTTTGTGCTTTAATATTGTCTAGGTTTTCAGACTAAACTTCTCCATAACATATACCAAACTGATAACTTTCCTGTTCTTTGAGTTGCTTGTTCAGCATGTTTTCCATGTTCCATTTTCATTTAAGTTCATTTAATCATCTTGGTGTGACGTGATCTGTCTTTTAACTGATATTTCTATATTAATGTTACCATATTTTTCTTCAATAATCTCTCTCCACATTATCCAGAGTCTTACTGGGTAATCAACGGCTTTTGGGAAATCTGCTTAAATCACTGGAACTCATGGATGTGAATATCACATGTTTATTGTCTCCAGAACTGAAGCCAATTGCCTTAGTCTCTGGAAAAAACTATAAATACTCTGAATCCTAACTTGACAGTGACTGAAGGGTAAAGCATACCATACTTGACAACGGTACACAGATGCAACAGTGGTCACTTTTATCAACAAATAAAGAAAAAACTCCACCTCAGAATAAAATCAATTGAGATGAATATTTCTGTAAAAGGGAAAAAGAAAGATTCCTGAAATATATCTGCTCGAATTCACTGAGGTACTTTCTTTGTGTTTGAGACCTTGATAGATCATGTCAAGTTATAGGAAGCATTGATTCAACAAAATTATTAACATTCTGGGTAACTGCAGATTTTGTCAAAATAGTTGGCATCAAATTATGAAAGCTGGTTAATATATGTGTGTGTGTATATATATATATATGGACACAGAAAATATTTTGTTTATTTCCAAATAACACATATCAGAAACTTCATTTTGTGATTTCAAAAATGGGAATAACCATAGGATTTCCTAAAGGCTGGAAGTATACACTAATTCTAGTTCTATTCCTTGTGGTAATTCACAGTTCAATTTACTTATAGAGTAAAATATGCATGCAAAATACATATTAAAAAATATGTATTGAAAAAAGCTTGCTGAATACTTTGGGATGAATCAAAGTGACACACTTACCCACAGTATCATGGGCTTCTGTTCAGAAATGAATACAGCTCACTAGTTGTGAAGAAATGTCTCTCAGCATTGTTCTTTTCAGTTGGCATGACTGGAAGAGATGACATTGCAGATCTCTGAGAAGTAGCCTAGGAACACAGGGAGACTGCTTTGGCCTCAAGCTGATTGTATCTAAGCAGAGTTTTGAAGAATGACTGAAAGAGTGATAGGCTATCATCTCCTACAAAGCTACAAAGGAACTCTGTTTACAGTCTTTGGCCTTTCTCCCATTGCAGCAGTACTTCCAGGAGGACTAATTAAATGCTTATATAATGGCTGGAATTTTATCTGTCTTTGCAATTGAAGTAAACTCCGTTTCTTACCCCTGTGTTGATTTTCATAATTAATCAAATACTGCTATTTTTATCATTATTCTTGTCTGCATTTTTATTCTTCAAGCAAGGCAATTATTCTTTTGAAATCCTTGTTACTACTCAGTAAGCTCAACTCAAGCCAGCAAAAACACATTTGAAGAACATAAAAATACATGACACTAAGCCTTGAAAGCAGGGAAACTGATAAACAAGGGAGATTCTAGGGAAAGAATTATATAATTCTTGGTGTAAAATGCATTAAATTTCACCTTCTGTTGAGTTGACCTTTGCTGTCTGCCAACCCCTCAATTAGCCACTCCCCCTCCTCAATAGGACAAAAGGAGAAAATAAGATGGAGAAGATAATCTATGGAGATAAAAACAGGGAGACCACTTACTGATAACCATTGTGGGCAAAACTGTCTCAACTTGATGAAGATTAATTTAATATACAGGTAATTTAAAATAGACTATAATGGCAAGAAATAACAACAACAATAATAATAAAACTTAAAAAAATCCCTCCTACTTCCTTTTTCCCGGGCTCAACTTCACTTCTTCCTTTAGGACTCCTGCTGCAATTTACCAGCTTCATTCTTAAATTTAAATTACTATCCGGCCTTAAATTTTTTGAACGACCACCATCTTTTTATAGGAACAACACTCACATTAGTCTCTTTGACTAGTACTACACTCAGAAATCACACTTGCCTGATAACACCTCCAATCCCCAGTGTTTTATAAAGCCTTTGCTTCTCATTTTAGACTATCGTTTCCTTGTAAAAAAGACTCACTATACAGAAGTGTGTGTTCTTCACTTGAACACTGCTCACCTATCTAGATTATTCTGGAGCAGTAAGTTGTGTTCTTTGCTACATATTACCGGTGAACATTTATGTTGCTTCCAGATCACTGATAGAAATATAAAAATATAATAGAATATTTCTATAGGCTCTATAGAAATAACTAATAGATCTCAAGTTCAAGCATAAAATCATCCGAGACTCTGCTAGAACCATTTTTTGATTCCTCCATTAGTTACCGCTTGAGTCTTAACAGCCAATTTGTCATCAGTGTAGTAAGAGTCATGCTGAGCTGGCACTGGTTCCACTTCCGAAACAAATGGTAAATGAGTACGTTTCAGAAGTCTCAGTACACCCAAGTGCTTTCATATGATTACATTCATCAACCAAAGTCTTACACACATGCAATGTTAATACAAGTAATCTGTTTTCCAAAAATATTTATTGAAAAATAACCTCAGGTTCACAAAAATTAGAAGTTATTTTTATCACCTGGCCTTGCTTTTTAATAATCAAAACATGCAGAGCAGTTCTAATTACATTGTATGGTGTCAGGCAGAAAGGCTAAAATCACCTATGCTCTTCCATTTATCACTTTTAAATATTAGCATACTAGCATTCCTGTCAGTCTTCTAAAACATCTAATGTGGTGCAATATTTATTAAAAATTAGTATTAATGCTCCAGAGTGCCTCTCATGCAGAGCTTTTAATACTGTTGAGTGCATGTTATGTGAACTTGGTAGTAAAAAAATATCTAACTTTGATGGAGGCCATTAAATATTCTCCAGAGCTGGTACTGAATGAAAGAGTTTCATCATCATGCTGGAACTGTATCATTTGCCTTTCTAAACCCTCCAGACCTATTACATATGCATTGCTGACAAAGCGACATTCAATATTTGTCTTTGAGATAACATAAAAGGACTTATTTTATATTCAGAGAAATATTCTTTTTCTCATCAGTATAAGCATTGCTCACTTAGGGACTGACCCTGCCACTCTCATTCATACTAAACCATTTGTTGAAATTGAAATCCATAATCTACTCACAAAGTAATGAGTAAAAGGAATAATCTTGGCCTTGCTGTATTTAAAGCTTTAACAATTGTACCCTGCCCCATAGTGATTTTTAAGGGATTTTTTACAGCTATTATTAAACAGCTGATAGAATTTCGCTAAGCTTGCCATGTTCATTTTTTAACACTAAAATGGTACCTTGGATATTTTGAAGGCATTTCTATTTTCTTGGACATTTCAAATTTTTTTCACTAATAGCAGCTTCCAGGCTATTATCTCTGAATTTGACTCCAGAGAGTCCTTTTTGTGTAGCTATTATTAGACTCATTATAAGATTTTAGTGTGTGTCTTTTGTATCTGGGTTGCAGCAGATATATCTATTATAAATATCATTTTTGATGAAATAATTCAAAGGTATAACACTATAGTAAGTAGGACATTCTGTATAAAGTCTCTGGAAGAGTTTATAATAAAATGCTTTTTTTTTTTTTTTGTTAGACCTTATGCCATAGTATCTCTGTGTACTTCAAAGAAAAGTTATACTGATCCATCCTAGTATTCCTTCAAAGTGAACAGTCTATAGTAGCTGCAAACATTTTTTGTTAACGTAACATATTTTCTGAGGAAGATTTCTAGCCACATGCCGCAAAGGTTTTTATATTTTTTCCTTTTTGGCCTGAAGATTTTACTTGACATCTTTTACCATCATTTATCAACAGTCCTGGCTGGGGAGATCCCAGTTGACTGGCGGCTAGCAAACATGACGCCCATCTACAAGAAGGGCCGGAGGACTGACCCGGGAAACTACAGGCCTGTCAGTTTGACCTCAGTGCCAGGGAAGCTCATGGAGCAGACTATCTTGAGAGTCATCACGCAGCACTTGCAGGGCAAGCAGGTGATCAGGCCCAGTCAGCACGGGTTTATGAAAGGCAGGTCCTGCTTGACGAACCTGATCTCGTTCTATGACAAAGTGACGCGCTGGGTGGATGATGGAAAGGCTGTGGATGTGGTCTACCTTGACTTCAGCAAGGCTTTTGGCACCATTTCCCACAGCATTCTCCTTGAGAAACTGGCTGCTCTTGGCTTGGACTGGCGCAGGCTTCATTGGGTTAGAAACCCAACGGCTGGATAGCCGGGCCCAAAGAGTCATGGTAAATGGAGTCAAATCCAGTTGGAGGCCGGTCACTAGTGGCGTCCCCCAGGGCTCAGTGCTGGGGCCGGTCCTCTTCAATATCTTCATCGATGGTCTGGATGAGGGCATTGAGTGCACCCTCAGTAAGTTTGCAGATGACACCAAGTTAGGTGCGTGTGTCGATCTGCTCAAGGGTAGGAAGGCTCTGCAGGAGGATCTGGATAGGCTGCACCGATGGGCTGAGGTCAACTGCATGAAGTTCAACAAGGCCAAGTGTCGGGTCCTGCACCTGGGGTGCAATAACCCCAAGCAAACCTACAGGCTGGGAAATGAGTGGTTGGAGAGCTGCCAAGCAGAGAAGGACCTGGGAGTGATGGTGGACAGTTGGCTGAATATGAGCCAGCAGTGTGCTCAGGTGGCCAAGAAGGCCAACAGCATCCTGGCCTGTATAAGAAACAGTGTGACCAGCAGGGCTAGGGAGGTGATTGTCCCCCTGTACTCGGCTCTGTTGAGGCCTCACCTCGAATACTGTGTTCAGTTTTGGGCCCCTCGCTACAAGAAGGACATGGAGGTGCTTGAGCGAGTCCAGAAAAGGGCGATGAAGCTGGTGAGGGGCCTGGAGAACAAGTCCTACGAGGAGTGGCTGAGGGAGCTGGGTTTGTTCAGCCTGGAGAAGAGGAGGCTCAGGGGTGACCTTATCGCTCTCTACAGGTACCTCAAAGGAGGCTGTAGAGAGGTGGGGGTTGGTCTGTTCTCCCACGTGCCTGGTGACAGGACGAGGGGGAATGGGCTTAAGTTGCGTCAGGGGAGTTTTAGCTTAGATGTTAGGAAGAACTTCTTTACCGAAAGGGTTATTATACATTGGAATGGGCTGCCCATGGAAGTGGTTTAGTCACCATCCCTGGAGGTCTTCAAAAGACTTTTAGATGTAGAGTTTAGGGATATGGTTTAGTGGGGACTGTTAGGGTTAGGTTAGAGGTTGGACTTGATGATCTTGAGGTCTCTTCCAACCTAGAAATTCTGTGATTCTGTGATCTTTCAGCAATGCTTTATTCCCTGTCTAAAGGTTTAAATTCAGATCTTTAATTAATTTGAGATTGTCACAAATTAATGTGTTATGTTGTTTCTTTCTTTATTTCTTTCTCTTTCATGAGATAATTGATTACTTAGAGAATTGTAAAGATGTTATTTATTTGAGCATTAGTAGTGGATATGATAATGCATGGGAAATTATTTTTTAAACCAGAAAGAACAGAGATTATTTTTAGGTAGTGGAAAATATATAGAGAAAACGACTCAGAGACAATTTGAGTGTGGTATTTGACTGCTTACCACTTAATGACCAACTGCTAGTATATTTCTGTTTGAAAGAAAACAAGAATAGTAACCTTGAGCTAATAAAAACAAAGGAGATGAAAGCAAGAATGGAGCAGCTGAAGGAAGACTCCAGACTGACCCAGAGTAAACTTTGCTTATTAAGGGCTGTGGTGGTTTAACCCGGCCGGTAGCTAAACACCACACAGCCATTCGCTCACCCTCCCCCCTCCCTCTCCGGGATGGGGGAGAGAAACAGGAAAATGAAGCCTGTGGGTTGAGATAAAGACAGTTTATTAAGATAGATAATAATAATAATAATAATAATAATATATGTACAAAGAAGTGATGCACAATGCAATTGCTCACCACCCGCTGACCGATGCCCAGCCCAACCCCAAGCAGCCGGCCCCTCCCACCCTGACTAGCCACCCCTATATATTGTTCAGCATGCCGTCAGATGGTATGGAATACCCCTTTGGCCAGTTTGGGTCAGCTGTCCTGGGTCTGTCCTCTCCCAGCTCTTGCTGGAGAGGAGACAGCGGGCAGGCTGTCCCCCAGCCTGCCCGCTGGTAGGACAGAGTGAGGAACTGAAAAGTCCTTGGCTTAGTGTAAGCATTGCTCTGCAGCAATTAAAACATCAGCATGTTATCAACACTCTTCTCATCCTAATCCAAAACATAGCACCCTACCAGCTACTAGGAGGAAAAATAACTCTGTCCTAATGAAACCAGGACAAGGGTCATTACCATACTAAAAATTACACCTATCAAAATGGAAATGTCTGGCAATGAAGAAATTGGTGTGTCATTTTTTTTCCCCTCGCCCACTTTCCCACTAGTCTTCTGTTACATGCATGCTCAATTGGAGATAATCTAGGCAAGCTGGGCAACCAATCAGAAGAAGTGAAGGAAGTAGTTTCACAAGTTGGTTGTGTGTAAATAACTGTATTTCAAGTCAGAGATGTGCTGCTTTGCAAAAGATTGTCAAGCACCTGATTCTGCAGAATTAATTAATTGACTAATTAAAAGACTTTTGCATGGATTCTGACTATATGTGTTTATTGACTAGGTATACCAGGCACAAACCTAAGGATAACAGAAGTGGAATTCCTCAGAAACTGCTATCAGGACTGCTTGTTTTAAATAATGTTATTTATATGGTTAATGGAAAAAAAAAAAAAAAAAAAAAAAAAAGAGTATGCTAAACAATATTAAAGATATTAGAACTAGTAGCAGTCTACCATCAAGAGACAAGCAAGAGTAGGCAAAGTAAAAATTATTTTTGGTTTCCTATTTCTTTATTGGTAAAAGGATCTACCTGTTTATAAAGAAAATTTATGAGGAGACAAGTTGGGAATAAATAAATAGATAAATAGCCTACAAATCCTAAATGAAATAAAAACAAAATTAATGATTCATTATTTGATCATGACAAAATAATTATTGATGTTGAAGAAATTTACTTTGCCTGTTAAGCATGTGGGATTAAAACTGCACGCAGCTCTTCTGCATTTATATCCTATTGTGTAGGATACCCATTGCTTTTTATAGAAGGATTTCATGGCTCATTGTCTCCTTAACAACAACTGTTTATCAAGATTTATAGCTTTTTCTCTAATTATCTTCTTTTATGTGAACAGGCTCCTTTCTTCTTTCTCCAACACTACTTCCCTGTAGCAATGCATGGGGTTGTTGTGGCCAAAGTGCAGGACCCAACACTTAGCCATGTTGAATCGCATCCCATTGGCCTCTGTCCATTGACCCATCCTGTCCAGGTCCCTCTGCAGGGCCTTCCTACCTTGCAACAGATTGACACTTCCCCCCAACTTGGTGTCATCTGCAAACTTACTGAGGGTGCACTCTATTCCCTCTTCCAAGTTATCAATAAAGATATTAAAGAGAATGGGCCCCTCATCAACCCCTGGGAAACACCACTGGTGAACAGTCTTCAGCTGGATTTCTCTCCATTCACCACCACCCTCTGGGCACAGCCATCTAATCAGCTTTTAACCCAGCAAAGAGTGTACCTGTCTGTGGTATAAAGACCACACGGACACCAGGGTATCTTTAGGGATCAATAATTTCAACAACCTTATTGAGGACCGGCTCCCCTTTTATGCTGTTAACTCTACAAGCAGTATTTTCCCACTAGCTATTTATTGGTTAACAACTTTGTCCAGCACCAGCAAACATTTAGCAACTTCCATATCTTAACAGATTGAAAACGAGTTTGAGACAGCAAGGTGTTTTGTGAGTGACACAACTTCTTTATTCTTTCTAACTTGTTTACTTTCCTCACGGCTTCATAGTCAGGAGTCCGATGTTATCACTAGCCATGGGGCTTGTCTGCCCTCATGGTGATATTTCCACAACCTTCCAAGCCATGGTCTGCCAGCTTCTCCAGCAGAATACTGTGGGAGACTGTGTTAAAGGTCTTGCTGAAATCTAAGTAGATTACATCAACAGACTTTCCATCATCCACCAGGTGGGTCACCCGGTCATAGAAGAAGATGAGGTTGGTCAGGGAGGACTTGCCTTTCATGAACCCATGCTGAATGGGCCTGATCCCCGGTGGTCCCGCATACATTGCATGATTGCATTCAAGATGACTTGTTCCATCACCTTTCCTGGCACCGAGGTCAGGCTGACAGGCCTGTAGTTCCCTGGGTCATCCTTATTACCCTTCTTATAGATGGGCATCACATTAACAAGTCTCCAATCATTTGAGACATCTCTGAATGACAATGGCCACTGACAGATGATGGAAAGCGTCCCAGAAATCACATCCGACAACTCCCTCAGCACCCTCAGGTGGATCCCATCTGGCCTTGTGACAGTCCAGGTGGAGCAGCAGGTCTCTGATTACTCCTGAACAGTGTGTGTGGAGAGGGTTCTTCTACTCTTCATTCTAGACTTCAAGGTTCAGGAGGATGAGTGCCCCAAGCATAAGTGGTCTGGCTTGTAAAGATGGATGCAAAGAAGCTGTTAAGAACCTCTGCCTTTTCCTTATCCTTTGTAGTCATGTTCCCCACTGAGTTCAGTAAAGAACAGAGATTCTCTTTGGCCCTCATCTTGCCATTAATATATTTATTAAAATATTTTTTGTTATCCTTGACCATATTAACCCACTTGAGCTCATGCTGGGCTTTGGCCTTCCTGTAAAGAGTCATTAGTATTGACCTCTCTTATACATACATCCCCTTCCATGCTTGCAGCTGGCCAAGCAACTTCATGTAGTAGTATTGTTACTGTTTCTTTTCTTTTTGTGAGTAGGTTCAGGGGATATTTTAAAAGAATAACAGAGAAAAGGTTTCCGCTATCTATTCATAAATACTGGGAATGTCTTTCATGCAAAGAAGACAACACATTGTTGTGGTTTATCTCCAGCAGGCAGCTAAGTGCCACACAGCCACTCATTCACTCTCCCCAGCTGGGATGGGGGAGAGAATCAAAAAGGTAAAAGGGTAAGAACTCATGGGTTGAGATGAAGACAAATTACTGGATAGATGCAAAAGCCTCATACAAGCAAAGCAAAACAATGAATTCATTCACTACTTCCCATCAACAGTCAGGCATGTGTTCACCACATCCAAGAAAGCAGAGCTCATTCTGTGTAACAGTTTCTTGGGATGACAAATGCCATCACTCCCTTCCTCCTTCTTTACCCCAGGCTTTATTACTGACCATGACACCCTATGACATAGGACATGCCCTCTGGCCAGTCTGTGTCAGCTGTCCTGGCCGTGTCCCCTCCCAGCTCCTGGTGCATCTGCAGCCTCCTTTCTGGCAGGGCAGCATGGGAAGCTGAAAAGTCCTTGGCTCTATGCAAACACTACTCTGCAATATCTGAAAACATAGGTTTGTTATCACCTCCACTTTCATCAAAAATCCAAACCACAACATTTTGTGAGCTTCTATGATGAAAATTAACTCTCTCCTAGGCAAACAAAGACACATGTCAATGACTTATTTATTGTAAAATACCATTATCTTCAACTGCAACAATGTGCAATACGACTTTAAACATAAATGTATTGTTTAAAAATATGGTTTGAAATGTATTTTTTCTTAACAGCATGAATTTTCATGTATATGCTTATGCATTTTGAGCATGGATTTCTGTAGATTTCTTCTATTTGAGAAGGTGAGATTTGGTTAAAAAGTTGAACAGTTTACTACATGGCTGACCTTTACCTATCAGCTCTAAAGTCTAATTAGTTCAGGTTAGAGGAAAAGCTGACATTGAAATTAATATACATGCCAAAGCATGGGTCTTTATCTTTTGTATGCTCTCCCGATATTGGGAGGCAGTATCATAGAACTTTTAAGCATTAGAGATACATGTTTTATTACACACATTATGAGTCATAAAGTTGTAAACTGCTGGTCAGACAAAATGTTACCAAAACATTCTCTAGTATTTCAGAAAAATGGAACACTGAAACCAACTTGCTATTTTAGGATTAAACAAATTTCAAGAAAAACTGATAAAAAATAAGACCAACATCTGTGCAACATTATTTGCTTAATCAAGCAGTCAAATATAGACTCTATTACAGAAATTTGCGGAGCATAATATTAATCAGTTAAATACTTCCATTCAAAACAGAACCTGAGAATCCAAATCTGGATGTAGCATGATCAGCTGTATTACATTCTAAAGCCACATTTCTGCCTGATAGAGTATTTGTGATACAGTATTTTCCCCATACGCTCCTTAGTCTGTGAAAATCCAGAGAACGTATCAGAAATCCCACTAGTCTCTGAAAAAATATGCTCCAAGCAGATATCTCAGCTACAATTTAACCTGACATATAAGCAGTAACAATGTTCTCCATTATCTTGATTTTGTTCCAATATACTATGCTTCCTTCCTACTCACACATACAGGATTTCATTTCCACAGGTTTCATGACATATTAAAGTTAGAGGAGAGGAGGGAAATGTACACCTAGATTATTTTCTGGCAAACACTCAGGTATGTCCAGAACACACATCTGAACAAGAAGTTGAGAAGTAATCTCAAGTCCCAGACCATAAAGAGTGATTTATACTAATCACTGTTACAATTTAGGCACTCCAGTGCCAATATTCTAATTTTTTTTTAGTAGGATTTAATGTAAACAAAGCAGTCCTTGATCTGACCTGACCAGGTAACAGGTCACAGCCACTATTCAATGTTTCATATATCTCTCCAACCTCAACACTGACAAGTGACCCTTATTTTTACTTTTATTTTCAGACTTTCCTATCCTACTCACCCAATCATACAATTATTCATCACTACCAAATGAATTTGAATGAACATATTAAGTCATAGATAAATGGATTATTTTCCACAAACAATATATAATATATTGGGCAAATAATGAAAAGATCTATTTTCATCAACAAGAAAACTGTTATTTTTAAATTGCACATATAAATTATTTAGTAACGTCAGAATCCTTTCCATTTCCTACTGTGTCATAAAAACTGAAAATATTCATCCAGTACATAGCTGACATGAAGAAGTCACAAGATCTTCCTCTATTTCTCACATTTAAGGGGAAAGGTCTTAAAAATTCAATTTTCTGGATGAATTACCAGTCAACATCAGTGTGAAAAGTATTAATATGATTCGTGTTGTGTATGAAACAATGCTAG
>CM021763.1:56859668-56876282 GCA_011075105.1 Heteronetta atricapilla | reverse complement strand
GGGAGGGGAGGGGAGGGTCCTAAGCCATGACACTCGTACTCACAGGTCAAAAGGTGGAAGAGTGCACCTACTAGAGTAGTGAGAAATGCCCCTCAACCCTCCAAAAAGGTTCTGTTGAAAAGGTTAGAGACCTGAAAACCAAATTAAATATCTCTACATTGCACACACCAAGGGTAACAAATAAGTGGAGCTGGTAACTGCTGTCCATCTGAAAAGCTATGGGGTTGCTGTCACTGAAACTTGGTGGGATGAATCATGATTGGAGCACTACAGTCTGTTGCCATACACTGTTCAGAAGGGTCAGGCAAAGAAGAAAAGGTGGGGAGGCTGTTCTCTATGAAAAATAAATAAATAAATAAATAGATTGTACAAAGCTTTCCCTGTCTTTCTCTGAAAAACAGCACTTCTCAGGTCCAGATTTTATTGGTAAAAATTATGGGTAAAAATTAAAGACCAAGAGAACAAAGGAAGCTTTATGACTACAGGCCGCATTATAAAGGGGAAGAGGTTGATGAAGAGTTCTTTCTTCATCTACAGGAAATGTCATTCTAGTAGTCAAATCCATTTTATCTCTGCAAGCTAAGGTAATCTAGTCTGTGTGAAAGTAGCATAGAAACCAAGAGATATGCCAGGAACTGTAGGACACAATAGCACTGTCAATCTTGTTTGGCAAAGAGTAAGAAGTAGAAAGATGATCAGAAAATGGAAAAAAAAAAAAAAAAAAGGTAAAAAAATGTAACTCAAAAGCTAAAACGCTGTATTTTTTTACCTTCATCCCTAGTCCCTTCTTCCAGTTATCACAGTTACTGATGGAACAGCACCAGCAGCTGTTTTAACAGACATGCACCAAAAAGCATCATGGCAAGCTGCAGGACCTGTTTAGTGCCGTCCATATGGAGTGTTTCATGTGATTCTGCAGAAGTTCCCAGAGCATGCAAAGCCCCTTTAACATCACTCCTTGCAGTGCAAATTAAAGGAGGAGTCTGACAATGAATTGTAGCCACTGGGTTAGGATTTACAAGACAGACTCTGCACCATGATGGGACAGGGTTGTGCATGAGAATTTATGAGAATCTTGTGTGTGCCTACCATGGTGTATATCAAAGGCATTTTAAACAAATATGTAATAGAGTTGAATGAAGGTAAATTAACATTATAAAGAAAAAAGAGCATGGACAGAGAAGGGAAAAGAGCAGGCAAATAGTCCTACTTAGCGGATTTTCACCTGTTTAATTAATAGGAAATGGTAACATTGCAGACACTGAATGCTGACACATAAATTTTATTCTTTATTTTTATCATTAAAAATAAAAGTCACCTTTGCATAATATTTGCTGATACACATGTCTCCAAAAGAGACATTTTTAGGTACTCTGCATAATAAAATATGACTCTTTATCTGTACATTTTTTGGTGCAAATAATTGTACAAATCTTTGTAACTTTCTCTGCAATATCAGCTTCTACAAAACAGCACAGAAAAGATTTTGGTACAAGAGGGCTGCAGAACTCTGTAAGAAGAGTCCAGAAAGTGCCCCATGTTAGACAAGGGTTAGTTGCCAGTGCCAGCCAACTCCAAAAGGCACCTACTGCTGGCCAGAGCCATGCCATTTAGCAATTCTGTCTACACCTCTGTAATGCACCTTTAAGAAAGGGGAAAAAAAATGCTGCACAACTGTAGCTGGGAAGTGAGAGAAATGAGAACCAGCCTTGTAGACCCTCAGATCAGTGCAGCAGGAGGGCAGGAGGTGCTCCAGGCAGGCAGCAGCAGTCCCCCTGCAGGGAGAGGCCCCTGGTGGAGCAGGCTGTCCCCCTGCAGCCCATGGGTCCCACATGGAGCAGATCTCCATGCTGCAGCCCGTGGAGGAGCCCCCGGTGGAGCAGGTGGATGTGGCCTGGAGGAGGCTGCGGCCCATGGAGAGCCCCCGCAGGAGCAGGCCCCGGGCCAGAGCTGCAGCCCGTGGAGAGGAGCCCACGCAGGAGCAGGGGTCTGGGGGGAGCTGCCGCCAACCAGGGGGGACCCATGCTGTAGCAGTTTGCACCTTCAGGAAGGATGAATCCTGTGCTACAGAGCCGTGTGGGAGCAGTTCCTGGAGAGCTGCTGCCTGTGGGCAGCCCGCGTAGGCTCAGTTCAGGAAGGATGTCATCCTGTGGGAAAGACCCCACGGGGAGCAGGGGCAGGGATTGACCATGAAAGAACGAAAGAAATGAAGTGTTAGGGACAGACCTCAGCCCCTATTCCCCTGTTCCGCTGCACTGCTCAGGGGGAGGAGGTGGAAGAGGGTGGATGGGGGGAAGGTGGTTTTAGTTTGCTTTTTGTTTCTCACTTCTCTACCTTGTTAATAATAGGTAATCAATTTTATTAATCTCCCTATGCTGACTTGGTTTTGCACATGATTATAATTTTTGAGTGATCTCCCAACCTTTATATCCGCTTCTGAGTCCTTTTCATCATATTTTCTCGGCCTTTTCCTTTTCGGAGGGAGAGTGGGAGAGGGGTTGTGTAGGATTTCAGCTGCGCGGAAAGGTAAAACCAGCACACACAGACCACATACTTTGCTGTGCATCTTATGTACTTTATTGTAGATAAGTAGCCTCTTCAGGATTTCTGCAAATGCTTTTATTCCAGATGCAGCATAAAATCTTTAAGGCTTTGCTTTCCATTTTTAGAGTCAGTGAAGCTGAACTGATTTCAGAAATATTGACACTGAGCTAGTCCACTCTATCTAAAATGCACTAGAACTGTCAACTTTTAAGAATTGTGACATATTTGCATATTATATAAATTATTTTTATTATAAGTAATATTTTCTTCAATTTGTCGCTTTTTGTTTTTAGCCTTTTTTTTTTTTTCTTTTCTTTCAGTAGATGACTCATTTTATCATAAGCATTAAATCCAACTGAACTTTAAAAAATTATTTGTCAAGTTCATTATATGAAATATCTTATTTATCTCAATGACGTGTTATAGTACTGCAACTTCCTGCATTGTAGAGTTTCAGAAATAATTAAAAAAAAAAAAAAAAAAAAAAAAAAAAAAAAACTTTCAACTGTTGTTTTATTGCCACTAAACTTTTCTTTTGGAAAAAATAATAATAACACAAAATAAAAAACTTTTAAGACTACTCTAGAATTATGCATTTTTGTCATTAATAATTGACTGACTGATTGACTGATTCTCTTAGAGAGATGAATGAATATAATACACATATTCTTCGCTTAGCTGAAAATACTAATATCTTTTGGTGACTACAGCTTTAGTACAGCCCTCCCTTGGATTTAAACATCAGACAGTAGGATATCAAACTGCAACTCAGACAATGCTTTTAGTTAATTTTCTACTTAGTAACATGGGAATCAATAATACATTAATTAATACAAAATTACAAAGTGTAATGATTATGTATTGTTTACTATGTTATACATATATAGGCATACATGCATATATACATATAATTATTTTAACTCTTTCCTTTATCTGCTTGACTTTAGAAGATTTTGAACACACATCCATGGAAGAGTAATTATTATATTGAGTTTATTGTTTCTGAAACAAACTTTTAGACCACAAAACCTATGCTACCTTTAATATGAAAGTTCATTAAAGCAATATGGCTTTTAAGTGGACTAGCCACGGAGTAGAAAGTAGAGATACAGAAATAAAAGTATACTGCAATTAAATGACTCATGCTCTGTATGGTTAGAAACCATAAACAGCAAAATCAATGTAAAATTAGTGCATGTTTTTCAAAAAACTTATATAGCTAGGAATACCCATTGTATATTAGCCTCTCTGAATGTGCATGTGATTAATTGCAGAACATCTATATTCTCCCAAAACAGCAATTCATTAAAATAAATTATATCAGTGGAAGAAAATATTTCCTGCAGCAAAATTTACAGGTAAATATTCTTAAAATTAACATTAGATTTACCACAGATGGTAGTGAGAATAAGATTTTTTTTTTTCTATATCGATTATGAAGATAGAGATAAGACAATTCTCAGTCTTTCATCTTCAAATTGAATCATCTACCTTTTAAAACATATGATGAGGTTCAAAAAGAACAAAGCTAGTCTTAAACACTTCAATCAGTTCTTCTCCAAGCTGGCAATAAATGATTCTCTAATATCATATTCAAACATCATTCCAACATTCCATCATTCTTCACATTATCCTCCTATTTGGTCTACCTGACAAGAAGATCCAGTTCAGGCTCTGTTTTATGATAGTGAAATCACTGAGGTGTTAAAGAATATTTATGAAAAACAGTGCTCGACATGATTTTTAGTCCAATGAAATGTGTAACTGTAAATCTAACATAAGCCAGTCAACAGTGAGAATAACAAGAAACTGTTTTTTCTTATTTTTTATTCTGTTTGTGAGCACTACCTGAGTCTCTATCTGTTTTTGCTGTCAGAAAACAAACAAACAAAAAAAATGGAATTACAGTAATAAAAAATGCTACTAATTCATTTCATAGAGCAAAATAATAATAATAATAATTTTAAAAAATAAAACACTACACTATGTCACTGATCAGAAACAATGAAGGATTTGGATTTTTAATATCTTCTTCCCAAGATGATCCAGAACCTTAATATTTTATACACTGTGTGAAACACTGGGTGCCTCAGGACATATCTCGACTAAATTTGAAAAAAAATGGACCAAAAGGCATTCAAATTTACCTTGCACCTGACTACAGCAATCCCACGGGGAGAGGGGGAGAAAATACGATACAAAGCGTTCAAGGGTTGTGATAAGGATGGGGAGATCGCTCAACAATTATTATGATGGGCCAAACAGACTCAGAGCTCAAGTTGGTGGTATTTTGTAGGCGTATATTTCAAACAGTGTGCAATTCTGTATATTTTTTTGGAAAAAAAAAAAAAAAAATGTTAGTGTACTATTCTAATTTCTTAGATACATGGTTTTCACATTAATATTTTCCAATGATTAAGCACTCTTAGATTTTATTGCAGCAAGGTATTATGAAACAGGTTGACAATGGTCCACAAAAGTTAACATGTTATCTTAAGAAACAAATGAACAAACAAAGCTTCTCCTTTACAATAGGACATGATACCTCCTTCCTTTAACAAGAGCATCCACCACACACCATCTGAACACTAGTTTCAATAAAACACAGCAATGACTGTCTAATCTAGTTAAATAAAAATCTTTCAAATATTTATAAATACAAGGGGTGAACAACTGACTGATGGGCTCAAAGGTTTCTGGTGAATGAGGTTACATCAGACTGGCAGACAGTCACTAGCGGGGCTCCCTAAGGCTCCATTGTGGAACAAGTTCTCTTTAATGTTTTTGCATTCATCTTGGTTGCAGGGCTTGAAGATATACTCAGTAAGTTTAGAGATGGCACTAAATTAGGAAGAGCTGTTGACTTAGTCAAGGGTAGAGAGGTCTTGCAGAGAGATCTTGACAAATTAGAGGGACGTGCAACAGTATCAGATTTAATATGTAAGTTCCAGATTCTGCACTTGAGATAGGGCAACCCTGGATGTATGTATAGACTGGGGAACAAGAGGTTGGGGAGTATCCCAGCAGAAAGGGATCTGGGGGTTCTGGTTAACAGCAGCTTGACTGAGTCAACAGTCTGCCCTAGCAGCTAAAAGGGCCAACTGTGTCCTGGGGTGCATCAAGTACAGCATTGCTAGACAGTCAAGGGAAATGAATGTCCCACTCTACTCTGCACTGATGTGACCTCACCATAAGTAGTGTGTGCAGTCCGGAGCACCACAATATAAGAAAGACAGAAACCTATTAGAGAGTGTCCAAACGAGTGCAGCAAAGATGGTGAAAGGTCTTGAGGGCAAGAGACAGCAAGAAGGGCTGAAGCCAATTTCAGCCTAGAGAAGAGGAGACATGGGAAGTCTACAGCTTCCTCACAAGGGAGCAGAGGGGCAGGCAACAGGATCTAAGGGAACAGCGTGGAGCTGTGACAGGGGAGTTTCAGGCTGGGTGTTAGGAAAAGATTCCTCACTTTGAGGAATGAGGTTGACTTTGAGTTTGTACAACTTTGAGGTTGAACAGGCACTTGGACAGGCTCACCAGGGCACTGGTCATGGTATCAAGCCTGCCAGAGTTCAAGAAGTATTTGAATGATGCTCTCAGGCATATGGTCTGATTGTTGGGTATTCTTTTGTGGACCAGGAGTTGGACTCAATGGACCTGGTGGTTCCCTTCTAACTAGATTCTAGTTTACAAGCCTTGAATTTCCATCGCATTCCAAGAATGCATTAAAGTATCACTAATATATATCAGCAGATACTTTCATAGTCTTCTGTAAGTTTCATTCTGTTGGAATGTTTCAAATCTCTAAGCTCATCAAAAAGAAAAACAATCACAAAACTACTGATGACAACATAATATATTTCCAGAAGAGAAAAATCAAAGTAGGTATCAATACCATGATTCTACATTGCTGCTTGTCCATTTTCCTCAGTCATTCAAAAATGCAGTAGGAAAGCCAGAAGAGAGTGGATAAATTGAGTGGACACATACCAATAATTAATGATTCATTTCATTGACATGAACTGTTGTGCATTTTTAACCAAAATTTCTGTGATGTTGAACTATTTCTCATTTGCAACTGCCTGTCTATTGCATTTATACATCGTATTTCATAATTAACTCCTTCAGTTATGTTAATAAATAACATTTCATCTTGGTTGGACAAGAGCTGTCATTTAACATGATGCTGAATAGATGCTCCTTTCTTTCCCTTCCCTCTTTTTTTTTTTTTTTTTTTTTTTTTAATTATTTTCTTTACTACGTGGCATGATATCCAGTTTTTGGATTCCTACTATTTAAAAAGAGCCACAAATGGCAATTTTTTATTTATTTTTTTTAAAACTATGACAACTAAGTAAGAGCCTTTCACTTATTTTCATAATGCATTGACTTTTTAGTTATTGTGTGATAGCATTTATTCTGTAAGTCTCTCATATATACTTTCTGAATTAAAGAGGAAGATATTTGAATAACAGATAAGGCACCCACCAAACAGGAACAGTCCAGATGCTTTCCTGATAGATTCTCCCCACACCATCTGGTTGGCATCTGCCCCATGGTTAACATGCCAACAAACACTCCTGGACAATAAAATACCATAGCAAAGTATCACTTGGAATCCATGAGAAGTGGGCCTCTCAGGCACAGATCACAGGTTATGGAGCTAAACTGATTACAAAACACCCATCATTCTCAGAACCCCTTAACTAGACAAAATAATTCAATATAAAATCCACATAACATCCCTTATTTTTATCTGTTCTGACAAATTATGAAAATGTTGTTGAGAAATACATACTGCTAAAAACAAACAAAACACTACAATAACAACAAATCAAGCATGCAGCTAGTCTTATTTGTTGCATGGATGTTATTCAGATTTTTAAAACTGGAGTTTAGCTTAGAAGATCAGTAGTGGAAGGATGTGTTTAAACATCACAGCCCAATTGTACGCACATGTCAACATATTGATAAGGGATTGTATAAAGTGTGGGCATGGAAAATTCTTAGGGGTGCCAGTTTGTAGGAAACAACTTGGTACTCAGGCTTGTAGAATTCTAAAATAAACAATACCTAGAACTAGTGTATCAATTGGGTTATTATATTTACCTACCTCACAATGACTTTATATGAGAGCAAACACTTATTCAATTGGAATTTGTAACAGTGCTGAACAAGAAGCTTATTTCTTCCACTCCTTTCAAATATCTATGGTATTATCTGCTGGTGAAAAAGAAGATCACTTCTATCCTTTCCACTTAACTTTCATTCCAAGTGACTTCTCTTCATGCTGTATGTTCTTCACAGCCTACAATCTTTCATTCTTAGCTAAACTCTACAGCTAAACATATTAAAGCACATCAAATTGGCTTAGACACACATTGCCCAGAGATCCATTTCAGATGAATTTGCATTGCTTATACTCTTCTTTTTCAGGCTTTGGATCCTCTGAACATTTTATCAGTATTTTAACAGTTCTCTGCAGTCTCTAAAAATTAAGTCATCAGGATGTTAAAGACAATGAGTTTTAAATATGACATCTGCATAGATGTCATATAGATACAAAGGCATCTGCACCTATGAATGTTTAACAATCTTTAAATAATTATATGTTACATATATTTAGAAAAACTACAACGACAACAACAACAAAAAGTATTTTTTGTACTTGTTGACAGACAAGATCTAGATCCCATCAGGTCCTCTCAGCATGCTATGAAGACTCATACAAATAATAAAGAAGGTAAGAAAGGATAAACACATAAAAGGAGAAAGAGCTGCTTCTTTCAGAGTTGTCTCTTAACACTCTTACAAACCCTTAAATAATGAAAATGCATTGCTCTCTAGAGACAGTAGGGGGAAAAAAATGCATGACCTACATCCTACATTTACCTGCATTGCCAACCTAGCTTTGTCTACCAATGTTTTAGATTAAATGGAACTAGTGTTACTAATTAGTACCATTGACAGCAGCATACATCCCTACAGAATATAGCGCTGTTACAATCTTCTGTTATTTAGTCCTCTGCTCTTCTAGGGGGGAAATATATATATATATGTATATATACATATGTATATATACATATATATATAGTAGATTTCATTAAGAATTTCAGTTTTATTAACTGTAAAAAGTACTATTTTACTATTTGATGATGCCCCTTATAACAGAGAAACAGAGATGGGAAACCGAAAATGGTTATACATATATGGTTCCTTTACATGAAGCTAAACAGCAAGAAAGCTAATATCACTATCAATGTTAAATTATGAGAGGAACAAAGCTAGATAAATGAAATACAGAGGGGAAAAACTGCCTCAGTTAGTCACAATGGTGAAAAGAACTGTAAGAAGATACCCAGGCCACAATAAAAGTTACCCTTACCAAATGTAACACAGTGTTACTAATTAACACAATGTATTAAGTCTTACAGATAGAGGAAATCAAGGGTCATGGCTCTAATAGGTTACACCCATTGCACAATATTTGGGCAATTGCATTTCATATATCTTTACCGTGACAATTGTCAAAACAAGGGACATTTCTGGGTCATTGCAAAATGACTTTAAAAGTCTTGACTTTTAAAGATGACTTCAAAACAATTTGTTGAGGCATGAGAAATCTCATAACAGGCGTATTAAATATGTCTTGAGTTACATTTGGTTTTATTTGTATTCTACACAAAAAGTCAGGAATAAAAGCACTTTTTTACATAGTATATGTTTAACTTTTGAATATTGCATCAGAGAGCAAAGGTCATATCTAGGATAATCAAAAATAAGTTTACCGTGACAGGAAATTTGGACTTGTGAAGTAAACTAAAGTATGCATTTGTGTAACTGATTAACATTACAGAATCGCAGTTTCAACAAAACTTAATAGCCTATTCCAATTAGGTCATATAAAAATCTCTTTTTTAAAAGTTCACTGGTTTCAACTCTGTGAAGACCATATTGCTTGCTACGTTGTTCTCCCTTACTGCAGAGAACAGGTACACTACACAACTTTTTCTTACCCTGCTTGACCTGTGAGCCTTTTGAACTGGAACAGGACCCCAGAGACTCTTGCTTCTGTTGTCAAATCACTGTGCTCTCCACAAAGCATACAGCACTAGCTCAAGCTCAGCAATCTGACAAAAGGGTTGTGCCAGTTCCATATCACAATTCGCTTGCTAGCATGGATAGCAGACATGCGAAGTACAGGTCTGCCTACATACCATCAAAGGATCAATACCCATGTTCAAACAACACAAAACTTATTTTCAATGACACTAAAACAGAAGAGACACTACAAATAAGTAAAACAAAACAGAGGCATTAATTGCTATTGTAAATAATCATTAACTGTGGTATCTGGAATAAAGTGGTGTATTTTATTCAATCTTGCTATTCCTGGGCATGTGAGGTGCTAACTACTATTCTAAACCATGCTGCTTTCAGTGCCTTTCAAGTTATATAATATTACAGAGGTTATGAAAACTATTCAGGACCAACAGAAAAAAACAAGTCTCATAGTGTTCCTATCTACCATGTACTACTGCTGATTTAATTTTCATATCTGGATTTTTTTGTATGTTTTTGCTTGTTGTTTTTTCTGATTGTTTGTTTGGGTTTTGGTTTTATTGTTTTTTGGTGGTGGTTCGTTTGGTTGGTGGTTGTTTTTTTTGTGTTGGCTTTTTTTTTTTTTTTTTGGTGAGCTGGGGCAGCTCAAAGAGCAGTAAGAGAAAAAGAATAGCTTTGATAAGCAAATGCCAGAAGACTTTAGCCCAGAGAAGTAAACCATGCATGCTTTCATTAGATGATTAGTGCCTAATAACCAACATAAAGGCTTAACAGTGAGCAATGATTTCAGAAAACCTTCTTGCTCTAATGGTCCAATTCAACACACCAGGAAAAAGAATAAAACTGAAGCACACCATATCTACTATACACATCAAGCAGTTTCAATGAAACCTGAAATGCAGCTTGAGTTGTTGGTCAATATTAAACAATACTCTTTTAAAAATCTCAGTCATGAGCTATTATAAAGTAATAATAACTGTCCAAGTCATGAGCTGAGCTGTCATAGAGTGAACCAAAGGCCACTTCTGGTTAAGGCAGAGTGGAAAAAGGTTCCTGGTTGCAGTTCAAACAACCATATGACAAAGGGTGTAAGCAAAGAAAGAGCAATTGACCCTACCAAGTCCCCCTTTGCACATTTCAAAAAACTATAAATATTTCCATTAGTAGTCTTAGAAATACTGCTATTTGACCAAATACAGTTTACCACTAGAATATAAAAGGCATTCTTTAAGCAGAAAGCAAGGGTTCTCCCTTTGAAGAGAGAGAGTGTGTCAAATGACAAATAAATCTCAAAAAAGTTCTGACAAGAAGAAAAACAGCAGCAACAATAAATCCATTGAGTGACTGAATCTAAGCATTCTGTCACTGCTGTCTTTGGTGAACAAATAGATTAAAGGTATAACACTAAGCATCACTGCCTTTCATGTGACAATGTCAGATTGGTATCTTGATGAATTAGTTAATAGGTTTTGAAGCCCTCCATTTTCTAGCTTAATCACTAAACTGCAGTTCTGGGCAAAGCACTTCACCTCTCTCTGCCTCTGTTTCTTCTCCTAGTCTAGTCCTTCTATATTTTGCAATTAATCTTCACTTCCATGATCTCCATTCAAGAGCAATAATATATTTTTTCCATGTATGATGCAAACTTTGAAGTCTAGTACAGACTGCCTTCCAAAGTTTATTTTATTATTCTTATCCTATCCTAAAAGCATTCATTTTTTTTCTGTGTTTTGATACATTGATGCAGTGTATCAGTCAGGAAAATAATCACCAGTAATATTTAAATCAAGAGATAAATCTTGTCATGCTCTTAGTAAATCCACTTTTTAATCACAAAGTTTCAATAGCAGGCTAGTTTTCATGTCTAGGAATACAAAGCAATAATTATTAGCATATATTCAATAAGATGCAGAATACCTTTTTGTAATACATTTGTGAGTATTATTCTTTAACATTCTTGTCAAAATTCATATTGCATACTTAGAGAAAAGACATTTGGAATAGTTTAAAATGACTGGTAACTTAGATATATCTTTGCAAAGCCATTTTGGTGCACAAACATTTCTCTCATATGGACTAGACCCCTATGATTTTCTTTGACTTTCAGGTTTGAGGAAGCTCAAAATATAAAGCATCTTAGTCAAAAACTTTCACCTATTTTCTAAACAATTGTCTGGGGTATAACAATTAGATTCACCTGAAAATCTTTCAGTGTGCCTGAAATTCTTTCTGATTTTCAGTGAAACCTGAAATCTTTTGACTCAGATTATTTGTAAGTAATTCTAGTACATATCTTCTGCTATTGCCCTTAACAGCCACACTTAACATTGCGTTCAGCTTGAAGGCCTGTAAATGATAGGATTCTAGAAAAGCCTGTTACATGCATTCTAAACCTACTCCAAAAAGAACTATCAGACATAAGAATTTCTGAAAAGTTGAAACTCTACTATATGTGATGTAGGAAGTGATAATGAGACTAAAAAGTCCATTTGTTGAGGACAGGCTGAAAGTCATGTTAACAAATACTCAGTGGTCCATAGAAATATTTGACAAGCTGAACAACAGAAGCAAGTTTCCTCAACGCTGAGAACAGCACCACTGAAACATAGCTTTAGTTGAGATTACAGGAGAGGGAGGTGGGGGGAGAGGGGCATAAGGGAGAGGGAGGGAGGATAGGAGAGAGGGACGGATTTTGCAAAGACTTTAAGTAAAGGATCAAATAAGCATAGAAACATTATCTCAAGGAGAAGGGGTCTTCCCTCACACATACTAAGATGATTGAATTTCCGAGGACACAAGAAGAAAATATCCATTCCTTTTTCCTCCTAAAAACAGCGTGAAGAGAACTGAGTGCTTGGAACATCACACCTTGTGTTTCTAGACATATTAATTCATGTTTCTATCATCTTCCACAACAGAACAAATCCCCTATTGGTGTTGTATTTAGTAGCACTATACAGCCCTTCTCCCAGCCTACAGTGCAACAGCTACTTAGCAAAATGGATGCTCATAATGACTCATTACAAGAATAAATACAGTGATGTGAAAGTGCAGCAAAACAATCAGATACTTTCCCAAATTTTGCAAGAACAAACATAATGACATCCCTTTCCCCATTGTCTGTGTCAGATGAAGCATATATTCAAGAAGATTCAGAGTAACATCACTCTGAGCATTCATCTTTAACTTTCTGGACAAAATAAGCACACTCATTGTCATATGTATGACACTGGAGAACAAGTTCTCGATGTTATGTTTTGCTATAGAATATTCTGTGTGTATGCCACTTATAAAATTAACACTAGGGGAAGAAAAAAAATGAAGGTCTTAAGCAAAGAAGACAAGAGACTCAGACTGTCTTGGAGACTTTATAAATCTCATTGATATATAAGGTTTATACAACCTTTCCTCTAAAGCATGAATATTTCAGTTAAATAACCAATACATGTACATAAAAATCATGAAGAGACTATGGTTTTCATTGGGCGTGGCGTGTTATGATGACCACGAGAAAAATAAATATTTGCTCTACTATTAAAATCCAGTCTTTCAGAATATTAAAAATCTAACTGAAAAAAAAAAAAAAAAAAAAAAAAAAAAAAAATAAGAATAAAACTAGTTACTAAAAAAATCCTTTGGACAAAAAGCATAGAGAAAACTCCATACTTTTAATTTCTTATGTATCTACACTGTTGATACTCTTTAAATATAGAACCTTATGCCTGTTTTAAAGGACAATTGCAAGATAATCACTGCCTTGTGACTTCAGAAGTAGACAGACTTATTCAAATCCCCATAGTAGATATTCCAATGG
This sequence comes from Heteronetta atricapilla, assembly GCA_011075105.1. NCBI lineage: Eukaryota > Metazoa > Chordata > Aves > Anseriformes > Anatidae > Heteronetta > Heteronetta atricapilla. The sequence continues at coordinate 56,862,868 of CM021763.1, read as the reverse complement.
TATGCCAATTATTTAATTATTTTATTAGATCCAATATGATCATGATGATGATGACATAACGCGAGGCAATAGGAGAAAGATTACCTTTCTTCATGTTATAAGGAAATACATATTCTTAAATACACAGATATTTCAAACTATTCCCAATATTAAATGAAAATTAGTCATGAGTCTGAGTACAAGAAAGAAACAGTCTTCTTTTGAAGTCAACAGTAAATAATTTATTTATTTTTTTTTCCAAATGATCTTTTCAGTCCTGAATGAAACTGGTGTAATGCTTTTATTTTCCCCAAAACCTTAACTTTATAAAATTTTATATTTAAAAATATAAATAAATAAATAAATACTAACATTTTTGTTGAATTCTACTTAGGTGCAGCATTCAAGAGTTTAAGAGCAATACCAGGCACATGAAGGAGAAGGAGATTGGGAGCAATAAACACATTTGTTTAGAGCAAATCATCCAACTTAATTGCTTTTTTCCTCATCCACAAGCAATTTATATCAACTTCAGCAAGATTTTCAATGCCATCCCACAGAGAATTGGCTGTAGCCAAATTAGGATGTTATGATTTGGATAAACAGACAACCAAGTGGTTAATTATTCAGAGTGTTGAGGTTAATGGGTTGTATTCACCATAGCAAGCAGAGAGTGGGAGGGGTGTATCCTCTAATCTATTCTGTTTAAGTCTTTATAAGTGATCCGGAGAAGGTGATGTAGTTGAGGCTTATCAATTTTATGCTTGATGCTACATTGTGGGGAAGACAAGAGGATATTAGCTACCATGTTTAAGAGCATGGCGCCCCTTATGTGGCTAGATAAGTCTGGAGGAGTAGATCAAGAGCAATGTAATGAAATTCAACAAGGACAAATGCAATGTCCTGAACCTAGGCAGGAAAAAACTCTTGCAAGAACTGGAGGACTGACTGACTGGCTGGGGACTGACTTGCTGGAGGGCATTTCTGATGAAAAGCTCTTATTGAGTATGCTCGTGGCAAGGTGAACAAGAGCCAGCAGTTTACCCTGGCAACACAGAAGGCTAACAGCATCCTGGTCTGTATTAACAAGAGCATAGCCAATAAGTCAAGGGAAGTGATAATACTCCTTTCATTCATGTAGTGGGTTGGCTCAAGCTAACAGACAAACACCCACTCAGCTGCTATTTCACTTCCTTCTTAACTCAGTACAATGGGGAAAGAATAGGAAGAACAGGGTCAGGAAAGCTTATGAATTGAGTTAGAGACAGGAAGATTGCTTAATACTTAGGCAAGGCAGTTTTGATTTGGGTAATAAATGTTTCTACAAGTACATGTATGTAATTATGGTTTCAGGTATGAGAAACCACAAAGGAAATCATTAAGATACAACTTTTCTTAAAACATCTTTTCCCTCCTTTTTCCCAGTCACAACTTCATTTCTCTCCAGACTCCTCTTCTCCCACCTTGTTGTCTCCACAGGGTTCTCTCAGTCCCCTCAGCGAAACAATAAGAGGTAAAAGGGATGGAGGGCTTTACAGTCAGTACACAACAGTTTCTCTCTGCTGCTGCTTCCTTTTCCCATTTTATTTCTATTCTGATGTGGGTTCTTCATGAGCTATAGCTCCTCCGTTGTGCATCTCCACAGTCTCCAGGGGAATATCTGCCCTGCCACCTGGTGCCCTTCTCTGACTGGAAATCGTCATTATGTAAATTTTTCAGGTTTAAGTGGAAAATACCTTTAATTTCTAGGACAGTCTTCCCCCAGAAAAAAAAAAAAAAAAAAAAAAAAAAAAAAAAGCCTCCAACTAATAAGGACTGTGACCTATATTCTAAGTTGCCCCAGAACAACAGGTTTGTCATATGGGAGACGCTTTTAGCCTTTTCTACACAGCAGTTCTAAGGCTGGAGAGCCATTTCATCTCTTTGTTATATAGATTAGAGACAAGAGATTAAGTTATTGATTTATTTATTTTTCTTTTCAAATACATGAGGCACTTCTAGCATTGTCTTTAGAGCTGAAATGTTAGAATGCAAATAAAAGGCAGTGTGAGTAGAAGCATATTTGCATTCCCTTAAGAAGTCAATAAAGGACTTCTCAGTCTTAAAGACAAAATACACTTGCATTTATGCATGAATAGTTGGCATTGATGATTTTTTTCCCATTTTGTTCATCTTGCTTGCATAGCATTTTTAAAGCCTCATATCATTCTCAAGTGATTTGAGAGGATTAGTTTTTGCCCTATAACTTTAAAGTTTTAGACAACAGCCTTTCAGCATTTTCCATACAGACACAGAGGCAGAACATTGGTGGAAACCTCTGCAGAAAAGTGATCTACTCAAAAGCATACTGAGTTGAAGATTGGTGTCATATCTTATCTGTGTAGTAAAAATTAAAGACAGAATGCCATTTAAAATCATTGTTGAGTGCAAAATGTAAATTCTAAAGTGTTCGGAGGAATTACAGCAAAATTAGCAATTACATTAGCAATTACATATTCTGAGGAGTTTTTTTGTACTTTAACACTACACAGTCAATTAAAAGCAACTAATATATTCAACAATAAAGGCATTATGGTATAATTTTAACAAGCAAAGTGTATTCAAGGGACAAAAAGTCATAAAATGCATGAAGTTTTATCTGTCCCATGATAAAAGAGTGCATTTAATAAGTTTCTATGAATTAAAAGCTCTGGTTAGATAATATTCTACAGCCTTTAATTTATAATGTTCCTGCAAGGGATTTACTTATACCATGAGAATAAATGTCTTTTTTTTTTTTTTTTTTTTTTCCAACATTTTAAGTGGGGAATCAAATCTTTAGTGAGGTATGCCTGTGCAGAAAGTGACCAAGCAGTCCATGCCAAATGAAAGGCTAAATAATAGGACAGTAACATAGTTATGGCTCTACATTACAGATGATTATAACAATGTTTCATTCTTACCAGTTCTGTGGTAACCACAGAACCACATACAGGTCTGTCCCTGTCTTTTTTAGTTCAACAGTGCATGATAGAAAGTAGGTGCTGTCCAAATGGTTTTGCAGAAGGCATGCAGGATGCTTTTTAAAAATGCATATTCCTGACTGAGGCACATAACCGTAATGTGCAACCTTCAAAAGATTTAGAAAAATCTGTTTGGATGATTATTCAAAGATCTACTGAAATACTGAAGTCCTTTGATATCAAAAACAAGGTAAAATCCTCAATACAAGCTTTTGCAAG
>CM021763.1:56809391-56841749 GCA_011075105.1 Heteronetta atricapilla | reverse complement strand
CCCCCCCCCCCCCCCCCCCCCCCCCCCCCCCCCCCCCCCCCCGGGGGCTTCTTTTTGGTTGTTATCTTCGTCTTGAAAAAGCAGATGAAGTCTCAAACAGGGAGTGGAAACGTACTGTCTGAAGGGGTACTTTGCTCGAAGGATTGAGTTTTTCTGAACATGGGATAGCTGCAGTGTAAACTAATCACCACTGTTCTGTTTGCTTTACAGTTCCAAACCTGCCAGTCGCACTAAGTCACAAACACAAATTCTTTCCTAGAGGTCTTAGTTCAAAAAAAGAAAATTCAGATCCTGTTCATGTGGGCGTGCAAGGGTACAGAGCTGGCAACAAGAGTGGCTCAGCCACCATCAGCAAAGAAGGTACCTGACAGTCCAAACACACATGTAAAAGGCGACAAAACACTCTATTATCAGCAGAGCAGCACAACTTGAAAGCTTGACATGGAAAACAATATTTTTTGTCACCTTTATTTCTCTTTGAGATAAAATAAGCCCCTACCCGTGGCTCAGAACAATACCTACTATCAAAAATCAAGGGTGTCCTAAACTACACCAGGATAACATAAATGTGCAGTTAGAACACAAAGTAAATCAGCAGCTGTAAACACAATGAAATACACCTCCAGGCTGACCAGAGCAGACATTTAAGCATTTGCACAACACAGTGATAGCTAGCACAGTCAAATAGGAAACAAATCACATAAATAAGGAGATTGTATAGTTTATAAAACAAAAATGGTTTGACTATGGATACTCTGTAAAGTAGTCCAAGAGTTAAACATATTGTCATCATAAGGGGGTCATCCATGCACCCAGCTCCACAAATGTAAGTATAAAGACAGTAGCAGAAAGAAATAAAAGTGTAATTGAGAAGATAATATTAACCATAACTTTAAATTATGTTTAAGAAAATTTACCCTTATTATCAGAACCAATTCTTTAAAAATTAGCGTTCTAAAGTTGTGTTCACCATTGACTCACTTCTTTCTGGGTCATTTTCTCCATTTCATTGTTTTCCCTTTGATAGTAAGACACAAATGCTAATATTTACCTATATGTCTTGACAAGCAACATGAACAGTCAGCTGATGTTAATGTAAAACTCAAAATTTTTTCTGCCCCCCAGAGCCCCAAAAGCAAGATATTGCTGGGGAGGAGGATACAAAGACAGAACTACAATTAATTCTAGGTATATAGGTATATAACAAGCATACCATACAGTTTGTTCAGATGTCACCTGAAGAGGTGAATAAAAATTCACCTGTTACTTCAAATACAAAATAAGCAAATATGTAATAAGACTGGCATAAATCATGTAGAAGGCTGTAAAAGACTGTAGTGTGACATTTAATGAATTATTTTATACAGCATCTAGCATATCAGTTCAACCTGTAATCCAATAGGCACCAGTTAAAGAAATTTTTTGAACAAATATGAGAATTAACTTTGAATCACCATTTTAATTCTCTCTGATAGCCTCTAAAATAATCTCTCTAATAATCTCTCCAAAGAGAGAAAATTTAGCTCAGAAATAAAAGCTACTCTTAAAAAGTGTAAGCTGATATTCCCCGTGCCCCGTTGGATTTACTTAATAAACTCACAATGCAACATCATTACAGTTATAAAAATTATATTAACAGTCTCACAGAATGCAATGGGAACGTTTGAAAGTAGTTTCCTGAAGCTTCGAGCTCTATATGAACTCAGATGCCACCTAGTGACCAAACTGACAGGAAGGTTTTTGTTTGTGATGAAGGGCATCATCATCCCGTTGTACTACACAGGATACCTCAGAAGAAAATTCACTTATTCTTCAGACAGTATTCCCCGAAGTGAAAAGAATTAGATTTTCCTTTCACTCACCATTAACCAAACTCTATCTTTAACACAGCAACTTTCAACAGGGGTGCGGAGAGTTTGAGGGTGAAGGAGAACGGGAAACAAACCTCTGTCTTAATAACGGTTTTGAAGGTATAATAAGTACACTGAGCTGTCATGTTTTAGTACCATGAAACTAAAAAAAAACTGGAAAGTCTGTAAATGAAAGTAGTGTGGAGATGCGCTGTTGAACTTTTCCACTCTCATTACATATGCACCTTACATAATTCCCATTGATCATTTTCATAACTGACCTTTTAGAGGATTACAGTATGCTAACACAATGGTTTGTGGGAAAAAATAAAAAATAATTAAAAAAAAAATGCAATGGTTTAAAACATAATCCCTCCTTCTAAGCCTTAAATTTTTGTACTAGAAAAAGCACAAATGTCTGCCAGCACTTCCATAATCACTATTCACAGTCGAGAAATGTTGCTAAAACATCTCAATGTTGTCCTTCAATGGATGCATACTGACACAGTTTGGGGAACACTAGCTATATAATTTGGAAGATCAGCTGGCTGTAACCAAGTAATCTCTCATTTCTGTGGACACAACTATATTCATGCCATGTTGCACTCAGAATTGTAACAGACCAGAAAAATTTCAACAAACAGTTTCCAGAAAGTTTTAATGTTTTGGCATCTTGCTACTATTAAATTCTCACCCTTAACCTACTAGTGAATTTTTGACTCCTGAAAAATAAATAGATAAACATACTAAATTCAAATTATCATATAGTTTAAATAAAAGTGAAGGAATCTAAGTTATTTCTGAGAGAAGGGAAATTACTTGCACTACCTATACATTACTTTCACTAACTATACTTGGAGAAAAAACTTTGCTCTTCCTATTCATTGAGACATTTAAGTTTTGCATATCAGTTAACAGAGGTAAAAATTTAGCAGCTCTGAAGAAATCCACAATGTTAATGTTTGTTGGCCAGGACTTTAAAAAAGAATGCAACCCAGACTCTGAACAGTTAGAAACACACTTGAAAGGTCCTGCACTACTGTTGTTCTTTTTTTTAGACCTAAATTACTGCTGATATTCATTTCACATACAAAGATCATGACTGCTTTAAACAAGAGTGAACAGGAGACAGTTTATGTAGACCCACAGGTAAGAAGGAGGTATGTTATTAACAAGGCAGCATCCATGAAATTCTCATCTCAGAGCTATCTCTGTTTTTCCTTTAACAAGCTATCATTAACTTCATGCAGAAATGTTCTCAGAGGCACTAAAAATGTACAATGGGCAAAATTACAGCAGGTTTGAAATGGTGAGAAGTTTTAACTGTCTTGGCCACCCATGTCTCCTAATAAAATTGGAAAAGAAATATGTATTTTTTTTTCTTAAATCTAGTTTTCCTTCCAAATCAATCAAGAATGAAATATATCTCTAAGATGGGATCTCATGGTCTTTAAACTTGCTTTACTTTCCTTTTTTATTTTTTTTTTTAGTCAAAATAATGCTGGAGTTTTTTATCTATTAGATAAGAATAGCATTAAGATTGCTCTTAAACGAAACACAACACATATGACTCTCCTCTGTTGATGAGATGGAACAGAACAATGAAAGATCTGGACTCCACTGCCTTCATTCAGGATTACCTGTACTTTTTTTTTTTTTTTTTTCAGGTTTGTGTCTACTATTCATGTTATTGCAAAGCCTGACTTCACACATGGAAATTCAACATTTTTCATTTGAGACATAGGCTACAAAAATAAATAAAATATTAAAAAGTAAAATTAAATAAAAACTATTTTTAAAAACAAAACCAAATACTGTTCTTTTTAAGTTGTCACAGATGACAGTGTTCTGACATACTCTGCAGAACAAGGATTTTTGAGAGAGGTATACACAGAAGAACCCAGCCTAACCAGGCAAAGCCAATTAACATTTTGGGTGGATTTGGCAAGTTTAGTACTGTTCCATTAAATTAAGCCCTAATCCCGTCTTTGTTGAAGTTGGTAGTAACACTCTGTTCTCTTTAACAAAGTCAGAATTTTCATGCATTTTCTGTCATGGCAAAATAACCATTTATGCAAGTCACTTTTTATCTTGATCTGAAAACACATTTCTGGTTCATATCCTCTTCTGAATGTATTCCTTTTAGTAAGTCATAATCTACCTTTCCCTAAGTAATAATAAGGTTAATACCTAAAACCATTCATTATTCTACTCAGAGACTATATCTAAAAGCAATGAAGCATGAAAAAGCAGGATGAAGATAATGTTTCTATTGCTCATACATTGTATATTATCTAAAACATACAGCCGCTGGGGAACATGAAGCTTGTAGAATAAGGTGATGGTATGTATTCCATGATAACATATTCCAACAAGTTTTTGTGTTTTGGGATTCAAATTTTAGGTTCTCCTAAGCTCCTGTGTCAGGATTTACTTGCAAATGAGCTGCAGTATTCCTTCACTCTAGTTAGTTGCTTGATAGCTGCTGTGGACTTGTGATTTTCATTTTTCTCCTACAGCTGATTCACAGGACAAAAATGTGCTATTCAGCAGTACACATGGTCTTATCTGAGGGAGAGGAAAGAACAGCAGCTCATTTCCACTGTAACAAGGAGCCCTAGAGGCCTACTTAATTGGACCAAATTAAAGAGTCTGTGACTCTGGAGTAATAAAACTGGTTCAGACAGTACATCCTTCTTTACTTTTGAAGAAGTTCCATGATGGCCTTGTTTCTTATGCTCTATATGAAAGTCCAGGATAATACTGACCTCTCAATTTTTTTATAAATATGTGACATGAAAATGGCCTTGCAAGAAATAATAAATAAATAAATAAATAAATAAATAAATAAATAAATGGAAATCTTGATATGTTGGAGATATTAGGTAGATGATGTCTTACAGAGAAATAAATTCAATTGAACAATAGAACAAAACCAGCACTCCCCAAGCCTTTATGTAGCTTTAGTACTACATTATCAAGCTATCTTTTAAGAGCTGGTTCTTTAGGTACTATTTGCAAAATAATGGCAATATCATAAAATCTTTTTCACAATTTATTTACAAATGTGTGTTGAATAAAACATTTCCTATAGTTCAGAAGAGCATATGCTACTTAGCAATATTTTTTAATGCTTATCAGCTATGGACAATAAGATAAAAAATTCTCTGCTGCCTAACAACCTCTATATCATTACAAACATAGGGAAAAGCTATGATGGGAAATTGAATTACAGAAAAATTAGAGGATGAATTATTCAGGAGAGTTAACAATGAAATGGCTGGCAGCTGACTGATTTGATATTTTTCTTCCAAAAGTTCTCTGGATTCTTTCAGTTTTTGTGTCTATAATCAACACTCTAGACCTAACAGCTGCCCACACCTAGAATCTGCCTGTACCTATTTGGATCAGGGATGTTATCTCCTTGTTTTCTAAGTCCTTGGAAGCACTAAGTCCTCAAGTGGAACGACCTGAGAAAGGCAAACAGTGGACAAAACTTCCCACTTCCTCTTCATTTCTTTCTCTTATGTCTTCCCAGCTGTATGGTACCACCACTTAGTTTGTGTTCTCCATGAAATGGTCTAAATAATCAAAATTATAGAGAATTAATTCATCAAAACAGTGGGTGATATCCTGCCATTTTAGCAATTTAGGACAAGGTGCTGAAGATTCAGGGGACATGACAAGGACAAGGGCAAGACTGGTGGCAGGAAAGGAAAAACAAAACTTTAATTTCAGAAACATCAATTGGCTATACAGTAGAGCTTGTCTAAATTTCAGTCTCAAGATTGTTAGGCAGTGACTGACAGATTATTGTAGATATTGAACAAAGCTCCTGTTGACTGTATTCTGCTGTGCATCCCACTATTGCAACTAATTAATCAAACCAGTAGCAAACTATTTTTAACTAAATATTTTCTAAGTTAAAAAAAAAAAAAAATCTTCCTAAAGGAATATTATATTCACAGCTGAGAAGTTATAGAACGTTAAGATAACTAGTAATCTCATTTCAATATCTAAGGTAGCTTACATAAGTAAATAAATAAATAAATAAAACGGATACAATTAAACCTAAGAAACAAACAAAAAACACTGTTGAAAAAATACCAGTAAGTATACTCTGAAAATTCTATCTTCACATTCCCTTAAAAATGCCACCATAGTGCAGGTTCACTGATATTCTAAAATCTACATTGCTGTGGAGTGACATAAGCTTGGACAGTAAATTGGAGGATAACCGTATATTCTTGTATAACCAGAAGGAAAATATACACTCTGTTCCCTTCCTCCTGAAACATCATTGCTCTGTATTATACTGATACCCAAATATTGCATGTCTGTTTCATATTGTTGGTGTTAAAAGATATCTTATTTCATATTGAGAATTCATTTTTATTAAATAAACAAATAAATCCAGCTCTAATGAGGTAGTCTACAAAATGTAAACAGAATATGAATTCCTTTGCTTTCAAACCGTATCGTCCCCAATATTATAAAACACCCACTATTTACAGCATTTTTGAATCATAGTAGTCCTTAAAACAAATAACACTTGTCTTTCATTTCTACCATATGTCTTTCCCTCAATTAAATTGCATATTAAATTTAATCATACGTGGTTCCTAAATAAGTTTCAGGGCTTTAATCACCTCTGCATCATTTTATTTTTTTTCCCCCTTTAGGTTTAAGTCTCCTCTCATTTTTCTTTCTTGGTTGCTTCATTTTTCTTCAGATACAATAAATTCCCCTATAACTCCCATTTCAATTAAGAAGTAACATCCAAACTTGTTGACATCCTCTCTTCTATGAGCTGATATTCAGGATGTAAATCAGTAATATTCAATTTTGTTTACATTCCTCAAAAAAAGAAAATCAGAATTTGCTAAAATTTATAATTAGAGAATCTGTGTTTTCTTTTACTATGGTAAATCATAGAAAGGAAATTACCCATGTGGCTCAAGTCAATAGCTACTCACGACTTTGTCCAGTTAGAGCTTAATTAGGACCTTTATAAAAGTAGCCCCTGATTGCAAGTTATTCTCTAATTCTAAGAAACAACGGTTATGAATACAACCTCGAGTTTGTTTTCTGAATAGAGAAAGAATCATAGAATCATGGAATCATTAATGTTGGAAAAGACCTCCAAGATCATCTGGTCCAACCTTCCCTCTGCTACCAATGTCAACCACTGAGCTGTGTCTCTAATCACCAGGTCCATCCTTTCCTTATATGTCTCCAGTGACAGTGACTCCACTACTTCCCTGGATAACCCGTTCCAATGTCTGACTACTTTTTCTGAGAAGAAATGCCTCCTCACATCCAACCTAAGCCTCCCCTAGTGCAACTTGAGGCCATTCCCTCTAGACCTATCACCAGTTACCTGCAAGAAGAGTCTGACCCCCAGTTCCCCATAAATACCTTTCAGGTATTTGCAGACCTGGAATTATTACACTCATGCCCAAGTGTCCTAGGTTTGGTAACTGCATTACTGACACATAGCTTTTTATTCATTCATTCATTCATTCATTCATTCATTCATTCACTACTTATTCTGATATGGGCTGCAGTTAGTGTTTCTCTGAAACTCTATTTTTGGTTTTCTCAGGATAGTTTTATTCCCTTGGTTATAGAGAAAATGTAATCCAGATGCACCATGAAGTGTAGAAACAGTAGATTAATATATATATATATATCCTTTTCACAATGTTTAGAATACAATTAGGGATCTTGGGCTTTTAGGAAAGATGTTTTGTTAAAGTCCTAAAAAGTATTACAAATTGTCACAATACTGTGCTACATAAAACATTTTAGAATAGGCTTACTTAGTTTAAAATGTACTGCGGTAGTTACAAAATGATTTATAATTTAGCTTCAGTATGACACACAAAGATTTCAACACTTTCCCTGATTCCCACTAACTCTGAAAATTTCACCTGTCAGAATAAGCTTCGTTTCATGTTTATTATAACTGACTGCAGTGAATTCAAACTAACAATTGAACTTATTATTCACCTTTCATCTTTTGTTCACTACTATCAGTAGCAGTTGCCTGCTGCTGAGGAATAAGTATAAATTGATAATTTTTTCAGGCAAAATTTTTGAACAGGCTACCTTATAATTCCTACTGCATTAATTTCCTTGTATTGCATTTGATCCTAGCCATACAGCAGGAAAACTTGGCACTGTCATTCTGTTTCTGAAGAGAACATAGATAAGTTCTCAAGTTTGGTCTTGTACCTTTGCCTAAAAGGGACATTTTGTCATGAACAGTCCACTCCTGAGACTTGCAAAACCCTAAAATTTCAACAATCAACAATCTTCTAAGCCTTTCCCCATTTTCTAGTTAAACTAACAAATCAATTTTCTTCCTTAAAATTATATATATATATAATATAATAAGTTCATATTATATATATATAATTCATATATATATATCCAACCATAGGTAAACAGTGACATGAACTTATTTTACTGACACATTCATTTGTGGGCAGTTTCCTAATATATATCCTAATATATATTTACTTATTTTGCTGATAAGTATGGGCTCAAATTTTCTGTCTCACCCAAAGAAAAATGCCACTTAGACATGTCTTCTTGTGTATTCTTACTCCTGTTTGCTGTGAAAGAAGAAATAATATCTCTCCTGGAAGCAGGTCCTAACATTGTGTAGTCAAGCACATACAGACAGGCTATTATAGAATTATAAACTAATAGAATGGTTTGAATTTTAAAGGACCTTAAAGACCACCTAGTTCCAAACTCCCTGCTATGGACAGGGACAACTTCCTCTAGACCAGGCTGCTCAAAGCCCCATCCAACATGGCCTTGAACATTTCCAGAGAAGGGACATCCACAGCTTCTCTGGGCAACATGGGCCAGTGCCTCACCACCCTCAGAGTAAAGAATTCCTTCCAAATATATAAGCTAAACCTACCCTGTTTCAGTTTAAAGTCATTACCCCTTGTCCTAGCACTACCTCCCTGACAAAGAGTCCCTTTCCAGCTTTACTGTAGTCTCACTTTAGATACTGAAAGGCCTCTATGAGGCCTCCCTGGACCCTTTTCTTCTGCAGGCTGAACATCTGCAACTCCCTCAGACTGTCTTTGTAGGGAAGGTACTCCAACCCTCTGATGACTCTCCGGACCCTCTGGACTCTCTTTAACATGTCTATGTCCTTCTTACACAGGGAGCCCCAAATCTGAACACAGTACTCTGTGGGGTCTCACAAAAGCAAAGCAGAGGGGGACAACCACCTCCCTTGACCTGTTAGACATGTTTCTTTTGATGCCACCCAAGATACGGTTGGCTTTCTGAGCTGCAAGTGCACATTGCTGACTCATGTTTAGCTTCTCATCAACCAACACGACCAAGGTCCTTCTCCTCAGGGCTGCTTTCTGTCCATTCTCCACCCAGACTGTATTTCTGCTTGGGACTGCCCTGACCCAGGTGCAGGACTTTGCACTTGGCCTTGTTGAACCTCATGAGTTCACACAGGAACACCTCTCAAACCTGTCCATGTTCCTCTGGATGGCATCCCTTCCCTCTAGTGTGTTGACTGCACCACACAGCCTAGTGTCATCAGCAAACAATCTGAGGGTGCACTCAATCCAACTGTGCATGTCACCAACAAAGATGTCAAACAGTGCTGCTCCCAGTAATGACTCCTGAGGAACACCACTTGCTACTGATCTCCACCTGGACATTGACCTGTTGACCACAACTCTTTGAGTATAACCATTCAGCTAGTGCCTTACCCACCATGTGGTCCATCCATCAAATCCCTCCATTTTAGAGACAAGGATATCATGGGGGGAGAGTATCAAATGTTTTGCACAAGTCCAAGAAGATGATGCCAGTTGCCCTTCCCCCATCTACCAGTGCTGTACCTCTGTTGTAGAAGGCCACCTGATTTGTCAGGCATGATTTGCACTTAGTGAAGCCATTCTGGCTGTCACCAGTCACCTCCTGTTTTTCCATGGATCTTAGTGTAGTTTCCAGGAAGATCTGCTCCATGATCTTGCCAGGCACAGAGGTGAGACTGTCTGGCCTTTAGTTTCCCAGGTCTTATTTTTTTCTGTGTTTAAAAATGGGTGTTATGTTTCCCCTCTTCCACTTAGTGTGAACTTCACCAAACTGCTACAACTTCTCAGATAGGATGGACGGAAGCAACTACACCCACTAGTTTGCTGAGGCCCTGTGGATGTATCTCATCAGATCCCATGGACCTGTGCACTTTCAGGTGCCATAGCTGGTCATGTTAAGATGTTTTTCATTTTTCTCCTTGACACATATTTCTGTAGATTTGTGGGACACACAGCTTAATTATAGAAGTGACACTGAATTATTTTTTTTTTTATTAGATATTTTTCATTTATTTAATTTTTAAAAAATCCCTTTGATTAGAAAACTTTCACTCTCCCTTCCCTTTCTGACACAGTAGCCACACTATTAGCATGTCTTTTAAAAGTGATTGTTCTTTCCATTAGCTTTTGAAAAGAGTTAAATATAGTGCAACAGTTAATAAGAAAATGAGTTAATTACATTCCTATTCCTTCAGCTCTTGCCTAGGTACTCTTCAGTGCTGAAAAGACAGTATGAAGCAGAGGCCTATAAACTCATTATGCTAATGAAATGATGAATGAAGTGCTCTTAAGCCTTTCTATTACTAGTAGCTAACTGCTAAAAACAAGCTGACAACATCAAAGACTGAGAAACATTGTTCCCTGATATTTCTTGTCTTGAGACAGAAAAGAGTTTGTTGTCATCCTTTGTTAAGTTTTACTTTGTTTTGGGAAAAGCTGATGCTGAGTAATAGCACACATTATTCCAATATTTACTTCCTTTTACTTCCCTCTTTCAGTATCCAAGTGTTCAAAATCAAGAAGATCTACTGTACTGTGTTGTATTTTGAAAGGTTTTGTGTTTTGAATGGTTTTGAGAAGTTTCTATCATCACCTTAAGCAAAACTATGCTAACTAGGAGAAACGAGTAGTTCTAATGATACAAAGAGCTTGAGATCTCATAAGTTGTTCTTCAGTTGAACTTTTGACAACAGTAGTCATTGTCTTGTTCTTTTGCCAGTGTTATTTTTCTGTTTACACACAGTCTGTTCTTATGTCTTTTGATTTTTGCTCTTACTTTTTCTTATTTTCCTCAAAAAAAAAAAAAAAAAGTTGAAACAAAAGTGTACCCAAGTCCATTTCTACCCAAGTCCATTTCTTCTTCATTTTTTTTAAGTCTTCCCTCTTTTCCTTATTCTACCTAATGCTCTTTCTCCATTCTCCATATTGTTTTAATGAGTCAAACACCCTTTAATACAAAAGAAATAGCTGTACAATAATAATAATAATGATAACAACAACAACAAAAACAACAACAATAACCAGTTTAACAGGTGGTTAAAAGCAGGCTTTGATTCTCTGTACTGTACAGAAATGAATGAATAAATAAATAAATCCCCTGAAGGAAAATTGAGAAAGAGATGTCTTTATAGCTTATCAGAGATGATCCAGTACTGATACTTGCGTCAGCAAAGTACTGCACAGATCGTGTTTTGTAACAAGCAGATCCGGGTGCTACAATGCATCCTTGAATTATTTTCCCTTTCTCGTCCCTGAATTTTTAACTCGCTCATTGACTGTAAATGTATTTTTCCACCAGAGGGAGCCAAAATCTCTAAGTACGTAATGACCCAAAACTGAAGTTTTCTGTTCAGTCCCAAATCAGCAACTATTGCGACAAAGCTAAACACGTTAATTCAGGAAAAATAAAAAATAAAATATTGCAGGACAAACAGGAGGAAATTAAAAGATACTATTTTACTCGTATTGCTACAAGTTTACAGGATTTTAAGTACAAAAACTTAAAGACTTGCTTTTCAGCAACAAGCTATGCATTTGAATCTTAGTACTTAGTTAGTACTAAGATTAAAGTACTAACTAACTACTTAGTTACTTAATACCTAATCACCTCATGTACTAATTCATATTCAGAACAGGACTGTCTCATTGTCACTTTTTTTGGTGACAGCTTAAATCACAACATACTCTAACTTTACAATGCATTACTAATACTTGGCACTGGATATGCACATTTGGGACTGTTTCTCTGAGGACCCAAGCCAAAGCAGGAATGTTGATTATGTGGAAGGTAAAAGCCACAGTAAACTCAGTGTTATTGTAATTTCTTCCTCATTGCACATTTACGTTTGTTCTTCCACAGAAATTTTGTACAGACCAAATGAAGAATTTTACAAGATCATCCATACTAAAAATATTGGTGCTGTGTTGCTAAACAGTACATTTTATAGTAACATGAAGGCAGTATTCCCCAAGAATAGGAATCCACAGAACCAAAATTTGTTTAGTATCCATTAGCTTACAGCTAGACAACATAGTATTCATTTATAGCGTAACAAGGAGAATGCTTAACTGCACCTTTAGGCTGAATAATACTGATCTTTTACATCTTTTTGATAGTGTGAAGAACTTAGAGAATCATAGAATCATTAAGGTTGAAAAAGACCTCCAAAGTCACCTTTATCACAAATATCATTGACTAGACTATGTCCCTAAGCATCACATCCAAATTTGTCTTAAACACCACCCGGGGCAACCCATTCCAATGTCTTACTACTCTTTCTGAGAAAAAAATTCCAACCTGAAATACACTTTTATGGGTGTATGAAGATTCCGATAATGTTGCAATACTAAATTCAATTTCTATTTTGAAAAAAATTTCACACATAGGGCAAAGGTAATGAATTTGAGGGCTTTAGGGTTTGAGCTTGTCATTGTTGTTGCTTGTCTCTTTTTTCTTCTTTTAAGTAACTTCGGAATACTAAAATATTTAAGTTATTACTAAAAATAAATTAATAAATTAAAATAAAATTAATAAACATATATCTACTTTTCTCACCTATATAATCTTCTTTATCCTTCTAAAAATATATGATGCAAAAGAGTTTTAATTTGTTACCCAGGTTGCCATGCTCTTCTGTTTCCTATTTAATTTTGGCTATTAACTATGGTGATGTCTAGAACTAAGAACAGCTCAAATCAGCCATAGTATATACAGCACCACATATTGCTGTCTTTAGATTATTTACTTTATATAAGGGATATAAGAAAGAAGGAAAAAAAGAAGGTAGAATCTCTTTCGCAGCTTGAGCTGAGTTAGTTCTCAGCTGGCTAGTCTTGAAAGCAACACATCCCTCTTGTCTGTGAAGAAAGAATTAAAAGGAAATTGACATGCTGTGTTTCAGGGCTAATGTTAATTGCCCACATCAAGACATGTTTTAGGTGTTTCTTCCTACAGTGCTTTTTTTTTATTTATTTATTATTTTTCTAGTCAGTTTCATATATTTTTTTCTTAAAAGATTTTTTCCTGCCATTCAATCTATTTGTCTGGGAGGAAAATAATAATAATAAATTAGAGAGAAAGAGAGAGAGAGAAGGGAAGGTAATTGCCCTTTACCAGGAAAAAGTAACACTTAAAGATTTGGTATTTCAACATATAGATAGCACAGATAACTAAGATGGTTTAAATTAAGCTAGTTAAGATTACTCAAAACTTAAAATAGGCTTTGATGTCAAGATTGCACTGCATTTGTGCTCTGAACTTACTGAACTTGTCTGAAAAGTTTTGATATGATTTTCATCTGATTTCAATACAACTTTAAATAATTTGGATCTAAAAACACAAGTTTCCTAAAGATAACAGGAATTAATACTAGGCCACATTTGTTTAACATTTTGTAAAGAAGTCCAATTCTAATCATAGCACAAAGAAAACCAGAAAATTCATAATACTGACTTCAATACCAAAAATCCCTTCAATTTTCGGATCAAGATGATGTTGGACTGAAAACCCATTATCAGCATCTTACACAATAAGTAAATACCAGTTCCAGCTTTAGTTCCTCTTCTCTAAGGACTTGTGACAGTCATTCTGGCCCTTTCACCGTGTTAGTGAAGTTAACAGCACTCTAACTTCTTGGTTGTTTATACAAATTCCTTGTCTAGAATACCTCTAAGGCACATTAGTAAAAGTTTTCTCTCCTCCATCATTCACCTCTGTACTGCAAAAGTCTCAGTATAAATGTAATGAAGCGGGAGATCATTTAAAAGGAAACTGTCTCAGTGAAGCAAACAGAAACTGTAACTTACTTTGCATAACTGAATTGTGCTCGAAAGCACTTTAGCATTCTAATAAAGCTCTGTGTGTACAGAAAATAGGAAGCAGCAACTAAGAATTAAAGTTGCCAAAACTGTCTAGCGTGTTTTACCATAATAATTCATTTACACATTATAATCCAAAAACATTACTAGGGGATATATACAGCATATACTTGTACTGGCTCTGGCTGGAATTAACTTAACTTTCTTTTGGATTTGTGACTAAAACTGTGTTGATAACACACCAGTGCTTTGGCTACCACCAAGCAGTGTTTGCACAGCATCATGGCTGACTCTGTTTCTCACTCTGCCCCTCTAGGGAGAAGGTCAAGGCAGGGCAAGAGTCTGGAAGAAAACACGGGAGGAGACAGCCAGGACAGGCAATCCTAACTGACCATGGGGAAATTCCATGCCATATAATGTCATACTTAAGCAAAAAAACCTGTGTGCATTTTTTCCAAAGTAACCATTGCTCAGAGACTGAGCATCAGTCTGCTGGTTGGAGATGGTGCAGTAACTGCATTTATGTCACTTGCTCTTTTTTCCCCTCTTTTTTCCCTTGTTTTTCACTTACACCCTGTCTTTATCCAGACCCATAATTTTTCCTTACTTTTGCTTTTTTAAGTTTGTACCTTGTCCTGCTGAGAGGGAGGGACAAGGAAGGTGGCTGGCTGGCTGGCTGCTTTGTTGTTAGCCATGGTGAATGCATCTTTTTACATATTATCTATTTGTTACCTGTGACTTCTAATATGTTCTACAACTGATGACAAGTTAATCCAAACAGCAAAAAAAAAACGTGTTTTTAACCATCTTGCTTATTCAATTAAGTGGTCTTGAAACATAGATACTTTAGACTTAGTAATATCAGGAATAATGACTAGATTTGTGTGTGCATTTCAAGACAAAACAGAGGTTCAGCAGTGAATAATAGGAATGTGAAAACTATTCTTTAAAATATTATGCATTCACAGATCACTTGCTAAAACGGAAGTCAATACATCCTTTTTTTATTTTTACTGTTCTCTCAGAAGATCAACAGGTGGACATTAAAACAACTCTTCTCATAATTTTCATTATTTTAGCAAACATATGTAAATATGTATGTTTCACTTAAACCATGTTTTAAACTTTAGTTTAAAACTGCTTTGAGTAAAGCAGTACTGAAGAGCAGTTGTCAGCGTCCTGCACTTCTGAAGTCTTCAGCCACATAAACACAGTTTGGCAGTAATTGTAGAGGATTGCCTTTTAGCAAAAAATGATCCATTCTGAAAATCTCTTGATCAGTTTCTTGTCCATAATCACAACCTAAGAAGGCCAAAACATAAATTCCATTTTAGTGAAAATGCTGCTGTTGAAACGTCAAATGGGTTGGAACACATGGAGTAACATGACGTTACTACAGTGCTACAATGTGTGAAAAATAAGTTTATTCTCTTGTTTGTAGATATTGTTAACTGTCATAAACCAGACCCATTTCACTCTTAGACCAATCAAATAATGATGAAATAAATAAATAAATAAATAAATAAATAAGAATAAGGCATAATAGCAAAACACTCATGCAAGTTTGATTTGTTCCTCTCCAAAACAATTCCAGAGCATTTTGTGATAAATCATATAATCAATTTACATAGTAATTGTATTACTATAAACAGCTCCTCTAAGTATGGGGCCAGACCCTAGTGTTTCTGTACACGTTCTCTTCTTCTCTGGAAGATGAGAACAAAGAGAAGGAAAAAAAAAAAAAAAAAAAAGGGAGAGAGAGAGAGAGAGAAAAAAAAAAATTAATTGTGTGTATCTGTCTCACTTATGCAAGATAGGGCAGAAGAAGCCATTCATAACTCATGAAGCTGCTCAATGTGATTCATGCTACCTACCAAAAGACAGTTAAATTTCCACTTTGGTACAAACAGTATATGCAATGATTCTGAAGTTTTCATCAAGCCTTGTGCCTGCCCTGCACATGCACCTGCTATACCCAGTAAATATTGAGCTACTTGATTAACAAGTACTTTTTAAATTATACATAGGGTATACATAGGGTAGTTGCTGGTTACTAAAAAGAAAGATTTTTTAAGACAATGAATCTGTTCTTGCCTAATAAAAGGCTTCATTATCTCAATACTAAATCAGTTCCGAAGGTCACATTATTCACATACTAAATTGCAAAAAGATCTTTACAAGTTGTTATATTTTTGTATTGTTATAGCATCATTTTTATGTGCAATTAAAATGGCAGTGGCTTCAACATAGGTTGATATTTAATACAAAATTTCTAATATGGCTCTCATTCACATTTTCCAAATTTGCTTTCCTTCCTCCCAGCTCATATATATAAGCAGAGAGACAGAGAAATAGGGAGGGAGGTGGGGAGGGAGGTGGGGGCTGGGGAAGTGGAGGGAGGGAGGGAGGGAGGGAAGGAGGGAAGGAGGAAGAGAGAGAAAAAGACAGTTTACCAGTGGAACAGAATCATGCCAATTTAAGTGGCAGGAGCTAAAGAATGACACATTTGGGAAGTAAAAATGGATTAAAGTACAGAGGAGGGGGTTGGTATTTATTTATCTTATACATCAACTGAATATACAACTTCTTCGTATTTTTTCTCATAAAAGAAAGAAATGAATGATTCTGTAAAGCAATTTTCCTCATCTTTTACACTATTAAAAAAAAAAAAAAGGAAAAAAAAAAAAAGAAAATGTCTGTAGGAACTGTAGTAGGAAAAGCATATTTTTAACAAGTCTTTAGCAAGCAAATGCTAACTGACAAATCCAACATGAGTAAGGCAAGAAGAAATTTTATAGGTGGTAGTAAATGTGAAACTTCTCACTGAATCTGACCTTGATTTCCAATATTCAGCAAAACTGCATCTCTTTTAATCCAGGATCATAAATGTTAAGATATTTTTTTTTTTTTTTTTTTAGTTTCCTCAGATAGATACAGAGAGGTTCCAATTTTCATTGTGTTTTGATGAATTTTGATAGCTGTTTATACATACAAAGATTCTTAGTCCTCCAGACCCTTATTTATTACTTCATCAGTACTCAGTGTTTATTATTACTAAAGCAATACTTTAAAAAGAACAGGTTGCTCAGAGAAGTTGTAGATGCCCCACCCCTGGAAGTGTTCAGGGTCAGGCTGAATGGAGTTTGGAATAACATGGTCAAGTGGAAGATGACTCTGTCCTTGGCAAGGGGGCTGGAACTGTGTAATCTTTAAGGTTCTTTCCAAGCCAATCCTTTCAAGGGTTCTACGATTCTCAGATCATAGGATCTTAATATAGTTACTAAGCTTTAATGAAAATAATTCTCAACTATCTGTTCTTATCCTTCCAGAAAGGAACAAGATTTTCTCATTTTTATGTTAGTATAATAGTTATTCAAATCAAGAAAAAAAAAAAAAAAAAAAAAAAAGTAAACAAAAACAAGTTATCAACAGAATGGACTTATATATTATATAATACAGTAAGTACTTTCTACAGAACAGTATCTGTGGGTTATTGAGTGACAATTGTGACTACTTCAGGAATGCAAAGATTTATTACATGTAAAAATCTTTTATCCTTTTTTGATAGTCCAGGCAGGTAGTGATGACATTGAAGAGAGGAGCCTGAGGGCTATCAAACAAGACTTTAGGGGACTGGGACAGTTAGTGGATGGAGTGGGAGTGCAGGTGGTGTTTTTGTCCATCCCTACGGTGGCAGGGAGGGGTACAGAGAGGACACGGAAAGCCCACCTGTTAAACACGTGGCTCAGGGGCTGGTGCCAACACAGAAATCTTGGGTTTTTCGACCATGGGGCACTTTAAAGACATGGAAGAATTAATGTGCATTGAAGGAAGAAACATTCATCCATCTAGGCTTCTTGAACAAAGATACATACTATTTCTCTCCAAGCTGTGCATAGGCCCCTAAGCTTTTTTAAGGTGCTAATTTAATAATAATAATAATAATAATACACTGCAAAAGCAAATACTGCCTAGAGGCATAATGACTTTAAGACCTATTCATTTGGATTTACATAAGTATTTGTAACAAAACTTCTCAGTTCTTCAGTTTGCTTGCTATAGAACAGTATCTTCATTTACCAACATCAGAATTCTTGTTTTGTTATGATAAATTGTAAGAAGCTTTCTTCACCTTACATGATTCTGGTATGCCAACTTAAAAAAACAGTTTTAAGATATGTGATTTTATAAATCATAAATGATTTATATGAGAAATCCTAAATTGCATCTTTTTGAAGGTAAATCTTTGCTGTCATCCACAGGATGTCTCATACCATCAATGAAACATAATCCAGCTCTATTCCTGTACTCAGGAAAAACTTGCTTAATTGACAAATCAGTCTGAGACAGCTGTGTGATCTCAGGCAATTCACAATCACTATCTTGCCACTTTCATAAATACAGCTCAGGAATTTTCTCATAGCTACAGAATGTACCAAAGCAAGAGACTTGCACATACTTCTCTCTATATCTTGAAGTACTCTTACTTCCCTACAAGTCTTAACGTTTATCTTATTTTGGAACTGAGGGATAAAATTTAATGACATGCAGAATAAGTAAATAGTTTTCTCCCCTTGAACATGTGCTGCCTTAATACTATAAAAAATGAGCATTTATTTTAAATGACTTATCAAATTGCTCAGGATGTCATATGAAATGAAACTGAAGATACATCCATTCTTATTTTAAACAGTCATAATTCTTAATATTGCCTAATTATCATTTACAGCCAAGAAGGAATAAATTTAAAAGCACTAGTGGATTTACATTTCCTGGACTGTTATAACAGTAATTACCATTTTATTCTGATCTCAAAGTTTTTTTCTTTTCTTCATTGAAGCTTAACGTTTCTACTTTGCCTACTGCAAATTCAATAGTATGATTCAATAGATTTTTTTTAAGCAAACTTGACATAAAGAGAGGGGTCAGACCAGACTCTATGTATTTAGAGTTTCTGTGTACAGAAGGATCTGGTAGAACTCTTCATGTTCAAAAATAACTTCTATCAATTAATAAACAAATAAAGAAACACATTGAGTGAACAGGTAAAGTGAGCTGTCTCAAGTAAAATTAATATAAGTTTTTATATTTGTAATAATGGTGGCAAGCATCATGATACTATATGCTGCAGACAAAGATCAGGGTAATCAACTAATTGGGCACTAATGATTTAACATCAGGGAGTGGATTTTTTGAAGAAAGCAGTTAGTAGTTCATGAATTTAGTTATATTACAGTATTCCTTACCTCTTCAGTGGAAATATATGTGTATATATTTACATGAAAATACTTACTTTAATAACAATTGTCCTAAACTGTGTATATGTTTCAGTGGAATTTCTAATATACATATTTGTGTATGAATTTCTCAACTAAAAATAACATTTAGGATATCTGTATATATTTGAATCTGACATTTTCTAAATTTTAATTTATCAGTTACTTTAAATGATTATGAGCTCTTACAGACATATTCACATACTGAAATGACACAACTTTGTTGCTTTAGCCAGTATGGACAGGAATGTTTGGTATCTACATTACTGAAAGTTCTCCATTCAAAAACATGAAAAAGACAAATGCACTCCTGCCATCAGTATTAATTTCCTCTGAGACTTTTCTTTAAAAAAAAAAAAAATAGCTCGTTTACTAAACTTAATGAAGTCAAGGCATATGCAAGACAAAGTGGTGATCTTAGTCAACCACCACGGCTTCATCAAGGTCAAATAGTAACTGACCAATCTGGTGGCCTTTTGCAATGGAGGACTGCATCAGTTAACAAGGGAAAGAGCTCAACCGAAGTCATCTACCTGGACTTCTGCAAGGCCTTTGACATGGTCCCACACAACATCCTGATCTACAAAATATAAAGATGCAGATCTGATGGGTGGACAATTCAATGGATAAAGAATAGGCTTGAAGGTCACACCCAGAGAGTGGTTGTCAATGGCTCTATGTCCAGGTGGAGGCCAGTGATGAGTGATGTCCCTTGAGGGTCTGTCCTGGAACCGGTACCATTTAGTATCTTTATCAACATAGACACTGGGATCAAATGCACCTTCACTAAATTTGCAGATAACACCTAGAAGAGTGTTACAGTTGATACAACAGAAGGATACAGTTGATACAACAAAGGGACCTTGACAAGCTTGAGAAGTGAGCCCACAAGAACTTCATGAGGTTCAACAACTTCAAATGTAAGGTGCTGCACCTGAGTTGGGGCAATCCCAGACATAAAGACAGACTGGGAGATAAACTCATTCAGAGCAGCCCTGCAGAGAAAGACTCATGAGTTCCAGTAGATGAAAGGCTTGACATGACCCTGCAGTGCTTGCAGCTCAGAAGGCCAACTACATCCTGAGCTGCACCAACAGAGGGGTGGCCAGCAGGTCGAGGGAGATGATTGTCCCCCTCTGTTCTGTCCTTTTGAGGGCCCATTTGGAGTGTTGCAGCCAGGGCTGGGGCCCTCAACAGAAGAAGGATGTAGATCTGCTAGAACAGGTCCAGAGAAGGGCCACAAATTTGGTCAGTGGACTGCAGCACTTCTATGAAGAAAGGCTGAGAACTGAGGCTGTTTAGCCTAAAGAAGAGAAGTCTCCAGGGTGACCTTATGGAAGCTTTTCAATTTTTAAAGTTGTCTTATAAAAAAAGATGGAGAAGGACTCTTTTCTTGGGTAAATAATGATAGGACAAGGGTGAATGGTCTTAAAGTAAAGGAGAGGAGATTTAGATTAGATGTTAGGAGGAATTTTTTTCACTCAGAGGGTGATGAGGCACTGGAACAAGTTGCCCAGAGAGGTTGTGAATGCTCCATCCATGGAGCTGTTCAAGACCAGGTTGGATGAGGCCCTGGCCAAGCTGATCTAGTGTGTGGCATCCCTGCCTATGGAAGGAAGCTTGGGACTAGATGATCTTTAAGGTACCTTTCAACCTGAGCTACTCTGATTCTGTGATTCTATGAAGTCTCAATATGTATAGCAATGCTTTTATTTCCATTTTATACCTGGAGACCCATACTGCAGAAACTTGGATAAGATGTCCAGTATTTTGCAAGCCTAATTTGAAAAACCCAGGATATGATCCGTCAGCACCTCAACACATTAATTTAATCTAGTTGTCTTGAATAATCATGCTATAAACAAGCACTAATCCAGCCTTGCAAAGGTATATATATGTTAAACCTTGCAGGGTTCCCTGCTACCTTCTCTTTTGGGAGGATGATTTAAATTTCAAACAGTGATTCTTGTTCAGGTTTGAAACAGACTGAACACATTTTGCCAGATGCCTCCGAACCTTATATGCCTCAAAGAAGGACATAAAGTTCTGTCAGTTGTTGAAGGGCCAGTTGTTCCCACACTCCTACTTTGGAACAACAGGCATAGCACTGCTTGTATTTACAGCCAGCTCCATACATCCTGCTTTCTGCTTCTATGCAGGTTTTTCTGTTTTACACAAGTGCAATGTTATAAAGAACAGCTTCCTGCAGCACAGTACAGAGTTCTTATTTCCAGTCATTGGATCCCTCAAAGTCTTGCCACACAGCTAGCAATTTACTAGAACTTCCTCAGGAAATGGAAGAGCATCTCAACAAATGACTTTTTTAGGGCCGTGAAAAGAGAAAGCTAATTGCTAAATCCCCCTTGCATAACCTACATCTTGAAAACACATAACTCATATCCCTCCACAGAGCAAAAATCAGCCCTGTTGTGTCTCTTGAGCTGTGCTTGGCAGGACTATCCAGAACTGGAACAAGGACTATGCATTCCCTTGGATGTGCAGGAGCACAGCTATCACCTGGGTGAATATCCCTTGTCAACCACCAGACAAAACTCAGTTACAGGGTGCTGGAGCACTAGCTCTCCAGCAGCCCAAGCAGCTGAAGTAGGGGTACAACATGAAACCTTTCTGAATTTCCAGAGTTCTGGTTACTGTGAAAAAGACCTTAGTGTATTGGGTCTATATGACAAGGTGTCAGCAGCTGGGGCTGCATGCAGGTCTCTTCTGGAAGGCAAGGCTGGGCCTGACTTGTGCTGGGTGCAGAGTTCCAGCTGGCTCCCATGGCCCGGCCACAGGGCAAGGCTGGGCCCAGCAGCCAAGTTGGTGGCACCTCAAGGAGACAGATTTAAGAAAGCGTAAAAACTACTGCACATTAGTTTGAGGCATGAGGGGAGAGGGAAATTGAGAAACAGCCCTGTAAACACCAAAGTCAGAGTAGAACAAGGGGGAAGAAGCACGCTGAAAGAACTGCAGAATATGAATGACCTATGCTTGTGCTGGCCTTGAAGGACTATATCCCATGGGAGGCCCCAGGCTAGAACAGAGGGAAGAATGTGAGGAGGAAGGAGCAGCAGAAAGGACCTGTTACGAATTGAGCCCCCCTTCTCAATCCCCTCTGTGCTACTTGGGTTGGGAGAGTGAGGTAGAGGAGCTGAGAGTTAAGGAGTGAAGCTGAGTGAGAGGGTGGGGGGAAGGTGTTCAGGTGTTGGCTTTTTTTTTTTTTTTTTTTTTTTTTTCTTCTGGCATTGCTTCTCACCATCCAACTCTATTCTAATTGGCAACAAATTGTATTATTTTTCCCCAGGTCAACTGTGTTTTCCTTGTCATGGTATTAAGTTACCACCCCATCTTTATCTCTGTCCATGAGCTTATCTTACTTTCTACCCATCCTGTTAGGGGGAAGGGGAACACACAGAGCAGCTGGGTGAGGGCCTGACAACCAGCCAAGGTCAGCCCACCACATATAGTTAAATTTGTCACCATGAAGAAACAAAACAGTCAGATAGAGGGGCTACTGTCTGGATATCATTTAATACTTTTCTGTCTGGTAACATGTGAAAGCTTGGGTTTACATTATGTGTTAGAATATATCAAGCTTTATGTGATAAAAGCAATAGAAAATAGAGTTCTGTGAATTCATTGCATTATAGAAGTGAACTAAAAAGCCTCAGAGACTTGTTTGGAAGTTGGAGTAAGTAAGAAGAACTTGTATGGTGACTTTTTACATTTTTTCATTGGTTTCTGCTACAATCTACAATTTTAACTAAGCAAATTATTTTGTCCGTATAGCTTGTTTGTCAATGAAACTGAATGATCTTTCTCTTCCCTTTGTTTGGGTTGATTTATCCTTCAGTTAACAGATTCATGGCTCTAAGTTGTTTATTCCTGCTAGAGAGGCAGAAGTTTCATCATTAATCCACTATGGAAAGGATTCATTAAGAAAAGTGTTAATGGTACACGCCCATCTAAGCTTGTATTTCTTTTAATGTGAACTTTACACTGATGCTACATGACACAATAATGACTAAGTTGAGGAACACACTGCCAAACTACACAACTTTCACTCTGATTTGCAGAGAATCTTATAATTGGTAGACTAAATCTATGTGCCCCATAGCACATGGTTCAGATTCCCTACTCCAATGTCGATAACCTTCAATATGATTATAAGGGCAAATGCTCATCGCCTAACTCTAGCTTTGCCAAATGTATTGTAGGAGCTATGGCACACACTCAGTTGTTTCTTACATGCCGTAATGATGGAAACTTAGGCAACTTCAGCCTGTATTTGCAAAACTTGACTACATGACTACGCTTATAAGTGGAACCCATCTTTTCATTCAACTTCAGGGTGATAGTTATCACTGAAGGCATGTAAATTCTTATCCCTATGGTCATAACTTCTGTTATCTTTTGGTAGAATACTTAAAACTTGATAATGATAATTTCAGAAGAACATTTATCCTGACTCATAGGTGAGACTCCAAGACAGAAACCTACATTTCAATATGTTAATGAGTTGTCCAGGATAAGGCCTCAAAATTACTAATTATACTAATTACTAATTAATAGTAAATCTATTATATAATTAGTATGTTGAGAAAATAGATGCTGTCAGATAAGAAATTGTTGTGTATTTACTGATTTGCTGTAAAGTCCCTGTACATTAACATGTTGTAGGTTTCGTTCTTTTTCTTCTATTTTATAAATTTAATTCTCATTTGTTGTGTGTTTTTTGTGTCTTCATTTTCTTACTGTAATCTGTGGATAATACTGCCTCCCAGGAATACTTTGAGAATTATATTCTGTCTATCAGTGAAAATGCAATGAAGGAATGAAAGTATTTCTCATCTGTTATGACTCTTCTCATTGCTTTTTATCACTCTCTAAATCAAGGAGCAAGTTATGGATCTAACACCAATTGTTATTGTTGTATATAACAATATACTACAGGCCTTTTCAATAGACCTCTACATGTTCAGCGTGTTGAATATTAAATTACAGGAGGAGGATTTTTCTTTCTGATAAAGCTCCTCTTCACCATCTCTTTACCAACTGGAGAAAAACAGATCACTTATGATTCCTTCAATCTCTTTGGTCTATTTTTCTTAAAATAGACCAAAAATAGAGTTAGTAACAATCTGTAACTTTGAGCTGAGCTTCTGCATCCAAATTGTAGTGCTTTATAACTAACGTGGCTGGGGACTCATCTCAGAGCTGGTCTTAACTGCAGATTCCAATAGTGAAAATATTCAGTAACTCATTATGAACATATTTATACCAAAATATATTGAAAGACTACTTTTTACTACATCTGCTAGCATGATCTCTCTGTAATGCTAGTGGAACTAGGAGGAAGAAACTGCTGATACAGCTTGGAACAAGTCTAGGGCAGTACATAAATTTCAGTTGCTCTAGTGAAAAAGTTATTTTAGTATGAAAGAGGCATAACGTTACAAGTTTTTGGCTGATTACAGTAGGTATACAAGTGTAACATATTAGTTTGTTAAGACTGTTGAATAAGAGTCACCTTCCTGTAACTGAGTGGAATGTCCAATCATCTGAATTTGTAAATGTTTGTAGTGTAAACTGCACCAGTCTGGGATTTGACTAGGGGTGGTTTGTGACTGAAATGGCTATGAAAACAAAAGTTCCAGGTACAAATACAGTGTTATACATAGTCCCATATACATGGTGACTTTACACCTCTTAACTTCCACTGAATTGCAACATGTAAGTCTACAGTGACATGTTACAAAGAACAGACATTTTTTGCATAAGGTCATATAATGTTAGCACTTATCAAATAAGGAACAGGTTCCCAGTAACACATGGTCACAGAGAATGGCCTGTCATGCAGAAAATATCCTCTGGTAGGAGTTCACCTCCAGAAATGTTTATTCCCAGCTTTTTGCTGTGGCACACGTGATCTGACACATTCATCTTGTCAATACTCTACCAAACAGGCTGACTGTGGGAAGAGTGACCTGTAAAAAAAAAAAAAAAAGAGCAAGAAAGGGGACAGATGATCAAGACCTGTATGTTGTTTGTGCAGCATACCCTGAAGAATTAAATTGAAACTAGAAATAGTATGAAATAGTATAACAGCTCTCTTAAACAGCCTTACAATAGCTTAAGTCTACATGTAAGAGTTGAGTTTTGGACTGTTCAATTAATATTTTAAGTAACTTCAAACTTAAATTTTTAGGTGGGCTTTGTAAGCAGACTGTATAGAGTGACAGAGTGTCCTTGAAAGACTGAGTAGTTTCTTTCTACTGCTTAACTGGAATTTCTGTATGGCCTCTGTTTTTATTATTATTATTATTATTATTATTAATCAGACTATGCAGTTCTTTTCACTGTTTTCTAAGATCTCAGATCGTTCTGCTAGAAAAGTGGTACCTGCTCTAACAATAATTTCTACTGAGTTCTAGATCATTGTTGTGTATTATGCATGTGTATATTGAATTAAATCACAGAATCACAGAATCACAGAATTTTCCAGGTTGGAAGAGACCTCAAGGTCATCGAGTCCAACCTCCAACCTAACGCTAACAGCCCACCACTAAACCATATCCCTAAGCTCTACATCTAAGCGTCTTTTGAAGACTTCCAGGGATGGTGACTCCACCACTTCCCTGGGCAGCCTGTTCCAGTGCCTCACAACCCTTTCAGTGAAGAAGTTCTTCCTAACATCTAACCTAAAACTCCCCTGGCTCAACTTAAACCCATTCCCCCTCGTCCTGTCACCAGGCACGTGGGAGAACAGGCCAACCCCCACCTCGCTACAGCCTCCCTTGAGGTACCTAAAAAGAGCGATAAGGTCACCCCTGAGCCTCCTCTTCTCCAGGCTGAACAAGCCCAGCTCCCTCAGCCGCTCCTCATAGGACTTGTTCTCCAGGCCCCTCACCAGCTTCGTCGCCCTTCTCTGCACCCGCTCAAGCACCTCGATGTCCTTCTTGTAGCGAGGGGCCCAAAACTGAACACAGTACTCGAGGTGCGGCCTCACCAGAGCTGAGTACAGGGGGACGATCACCTCCCTAGCCCTGCTGGTCACGCTGTTCCTGATACAAGCCAGGATGCCGTTGGCCTTCTTGGCCACCTGAGCACACTGCTGGCTCATATTCAGCCGACTATCCACCAGCACTCCCAGGTCCTTCTCTGCCTGGCAGCTTTCCAACCATTCCTCTCCCAACCTGTAGCTCTGCTTGGGGTTATTGCGCCCCAGGTGCAGGACCCGACACTTGGCCTTGTTAAACTTCATGCAGTTGACCTCAGCCCATCGGTGCAGCCTATCCAGATCCTCCTGCAGAGCCTTCCTACCCTCAAGCAGATCGACACACACACCTAACTTGGTGTCATCTGCGAACTTACTGAGGGTGCACTCGATGCCCTCGTCCAGATCATCGATGAAGATATTAAAGAGGACTGGCCCCAGCACCGAGCCCTGGGGGACACCACTAGTGACTGGCCTCCAACTGGACTTGGCTCCATTCACCACGATTCTTTGGGCCTGGCTATCCAGCCAGTTTCTAACCCAACGAAGCGTGCGCCAGTCCAAGCCAAGAGCAGCCAGTTTCTTGAGGAGAATGCTGTGGGAGACGGTGTCAAAAGCCTTGCTGAAGTCAAGGTAGACCACATCCACAGCCTTTCCCTCATCCACCCAGCGCGTCACTCTGTCATAGAAGGAGATCAGGTTCGTCAGGCATGACCTGCCTTTCATAAACCCATGCTGACTGGGCCTGATCGCCTGCTTCCCCTGCAAGTGCTGCATGATGACTCTCAGGAGGATCTGCTCCATGAGCTTTCCTGGCACTGAGGTCAAACTGACAGGCCTGTAGTTTCCCGGGTCTGCCCTCCGGCCCTTCTTGTAGATGGGCATCACGTTTGCTAGCCGCCAGTCGATTGGGACCTCCCCCGATAGCCAGGACTGCTGATAAATGATGGACAGTGGCTTGGCCAGCTCCTCTGCCAGTTCCCTCAGTACCCTTGGGTGGATCCCATCCGGCCCCATCGACTTGTGCACATCTAAGTGCCGTAGCAGGTCACCAATCAGTTCTTCATGGATAATGAGGGCCACATCCTGCTCCCCATCCCCTTCCACTAGCTCAGGGTACTGAGTATCCAGAGAACATCCGGTATTGCTACTAAAGACTGAGGCAAAGAAGGCATTGAGCACCTCCGCCTTTTCCTCATCTCTTGTAACTAAGTTTCCCCCCGCATCCAGTAAAGGATGGAGATTCTCCTTAGTCCTCCTTTTTGTGTTGATGTATTTATAGAAACGTTTTTTGTTATCTTTAACGGCAGTAGCCAGATTTAGCTCCAGATGAGCTTTGGCCTTCCTAATTTTGTCCCTGCACAGCCTCGCTACTTCTTTAAAGTCCTCCTTAGTGGCCTGCCCACTTTTCCAAAGCTTATAAACCCTCTTTTTCCTCCTAAGATCAAGCCACAATTCTCTGTTGAGCCAGGCCGGTCTTCTTCCCCGCCAGCTCGTCTTTGGGCACGTGGGGACAGACCGTTCCTGCGCCATTAAGACTTCCCTCTTGAAGAGCGCCCAGCCTTCCTGGACCCCTCTGCCCTTCAGAACCACCTCCCAAGGGACTCCACCAACTAGTGTCCTGAGCAGCTCAAAGTCAGCCCTCCGAAAGTCCAATACAGCGGTTTTACTGGTCCCCTTCCTGGCCTCGCCAAGAATAGTGAACTCCACCATTGCGTGCTCACTCTGCCCAAGACAGCTCCCGACGATCACGTCCTCCACCAGTCCTTCTCTGTTTGTGAAGAGAAGGTCTAGCGGGGCACCACCCCTGGTAGGTTCACTAACCAGCTGCGTCAGGAAGCTATCTTCCACGCTCTCCAGAAACCTCCTAGACTGCTTTCTCAGGGCTGTGTTGTGCTTCCAGGATATGTCAGGGAAGTTGAAGTCCCCCACGAGTACAAGAGCTGATGATTTTGCAACCTCTGTCAGCTGTCTGTAGAATTCCTCATCCGTCTCCTCATCCTGGTTTGGCGGTCTATAGCAGACCCCGACCAGGACACTAGCCTTGTTGTCCCTGCCAATCCTAACCCAAAGGGACTCAACCTTGTCGTTCCCAACCTCGAGTTCTACAACCTCGAAAGACTCTCTAATATAGAGAGCCACACCACCACCCCTTCTATGCTGCCTGTCCCTTCTATAGAGCTTATAGCCAGGCATTGCAGCACTCCAGTCATGAGACTGGTCCCACCACGTCTCCGTGATGGCGACCAAGTCGTAGCCTGCCTGCCGCACGATGGCTTCCAGCTCCTCCTGTTTGTTACCCATGCTGCGTGCATTGGTGTAGATGCACTTCAGCTGGGCCATTGCCTTATCCTCCGGCCTTGCCATTGTTCCCCCTGGCACAGCCCCAACAATCCTAGCCTCAGCCCCATCCCCCTTCCTACCTAGTTTAAAGCCCTCAAACTAGTTAAGTTAAAGAAAGTAAAGTTAAAGAAAGCTTTAAAAGGACAAAATAAACACTGCAAATGCCCAGGTGAAATGAACAAGCCCCTGTAAAGATGTATGTTCAAATTAGCCTTTGCTTCAATTAGTAGACTTTTTGGTGTACTATTTGATACTGAAGCCAAATACATTGTTTCTTGACAATAGTTATCTAGGTAGTAGGTAGCTAAGTAACATTAGTGAAATTTATATAAATGGGCCACTATATCTCCAATATATTAACCCACAATTTGAGGATCTAGTATTATTTGATTTCAAATGGTATCGTTTTCTAAAACAATACTACCCACAATTAACTAATTTTCTTGTGTTCTAAATTTACTTTCTCATTATTAGTTGAAAAATAGTTCATAATTTAAAGATTAGCAAGTTTGCCATTGGCATATCTAATTTTGGCCTAGATCAAAGAAATCAAGAGAAGCTGAAGAAGGGTGGGAAGCAACAGTCAACTAGATAAAAATGACTTCAGACTATTGTAAGCTCCAAGCCTTACTGAGGCTACTTTAATTTGCATGTGATAATCATCACTGTAAGCAGCCTGGTAATTCCTCATCTGCAGCTGTACAAGTGCTGTGATTATGTTTTCTGTTGCTGTATTCCAGAGCAATTCCAGTGTGGGTAGCAAGCCATTGCTGAGCAACAGGAGAATCTTCAGAGTATGTCTCCTTTTGTCACACTGTTTTTCCTTCCAGATAGGTCATGTTTTCTTGCAATGTTTATTGAGTGCTTCAGTTATGCAGATAAAAGTGTATGGGTTCAGTAGCAGCATCCAAAACATAATACAGCTCCAAGACATGATACAGCTTATTTTGATTCTCACCTATTGATTTGCAAATCTTAATTCAAAAAAGCATTTTGGTTTTATGATCATATGGGCTTTGAATGTAAAATCAGAGCTTCATTGAGCTAAAAACGGTTATTTTTAGAAAAGAAAACATAATTACATGAGCAGGCCCAGCCATAACCACAACAGCTAATATATATCCTTTTCTTGTTTACAGAGTGAGATTAGATAGCTTTGTTACGTGTTCAGACTATATCACATTCATATCAGAAAATGTCCTTCCCCTTCCAGACACAAAAACTATATGAAACTAAAGACTGGCAATATCATTACAGAATGGTATCATCATAGAATCTCTGTCAAATGCAATCAAGAAAAGCAGTCTGTTTTTTTTCCTTATCAGATTCCAAACCTAAATGAACAAAAACTCTAGAACTGCCTTAATGACAAGGTCCTCTTCTTCTCAGTAGAAAAGTTCTTTGTTTATTTTGAATATTCTCAGGAAGAGTTAGTATGATCAGTTTGAATTTAAATAATATATATGTGTGTGTGTGTGTGTGTGTGTGTGTGTGTGTGTGTGTATAAGAATATAGCCATGTTTAAGACTGTCACCTGACAATTATTTATACAAAGACTACTTATGACTTGATGGATCATCATTGTAAGTTTTTTCTTCATGCCTGGATTCTAGACTTATTATTCAAATAAAGTGTTTATTGTGATGGAATAAATCTTCAGGATTTCATTTATTTTTGCTAGTCCAAAATATAGTTTAAAAGTGCCTACCATAGTCTCTGCAGAAAGTAGTCATAGCTTTATCTTTATTTTGACAATGCCAAAGAGTATTTGACATGTCTAAGAGTAAGGAGGATGGGGACTTTTACTTCAGTCTCAGTTTATACTTTGTCTAGCTAAGCATCAAGAAGGTTAGGCTGAAAGGAACACCATGCTTATATGGCAGTCAAGGTCTACACACCTCAGCTGCTTTTACAGAGAGTTAACGGCTCCAGTGAGCCAACAGTAATTTAGGAGCAGACCAAACTAAATAGCAGTAAAAAGAAAAGTGTGAACTTTTCTCAGCTGTTCTGATGGATGCAAACTTTGAAGCTTCCTTAAAGTCACTGAAATTCCAATGCTATTATTACTACTTTGATCTGTTCAGCAAAACATTCAGCCAATACATTGATCCAAAGTTGCTGTTCAGGAACTTGTAAATAATCATTTACCTTAAACTGGTGCACCTATTTTTAAGGGATAACGTAATAATTTAAGAAGTTTATAAATGTATTATTCAGAAAACTACACTTAGTTGGCCAATTTTAGCCATTTTGTTTAACTAGCCACTAGGATTCTGTTATGATTTCTTCCATATTTCCAGTTTCCCTGCTCTGTAATTAACAAATCTGCATGCATTTGAAGTATTTACAGGATAATGACATTTAAGCCTAACAAAAATTTGTATCTTACTATAATGTAAGTAGACATGAAAAAGTTTAAAAATTAATGTTTCTGATAAGCTGTTTGTGAAGACAAGAGCTAAATTAGTAGCAGATGCAAACTAATCTGTTTTCTAGCAGGAATAATTTACAAGTGGGCCACAGGCTAAACTTTAAAGAAATTTAGACTAGATTTTCCTCCTATAAACAAGAACTAATTTTGTTTTTTTCAACTTTTTGAAACAGAGAAACACAATTCAACCCTATTATTTGTTCTTACTGATTTTGCTTTAATAGATCCCATAGCAATTTTTATAAAAACAGATATTTTTGTCACCATTGTTTTCTACTAAACCTTAATCTCCCTAATCCTCAGCATTGTGCAGTTGGCTGGTTGATGAGGCCCAAGTGGGGGAGGTGAGGTAAGTGAGAAGAGGTTTTGGGTGTGGTGAATGAAAAAGCTAGAAGTAGGGAAGAAACAGGCAACAGAACAGTAGTTAAGTGTCAGGATGGTGACTTATTTGCCAATATCACTGGATAATAAATTGTTATTGATGATCTCTTAGTAAACATTTTAAATGTAGAAGGGAGAATACAAAATGAAGTGAAGTAATGGATAACAAGTGAAAAGCAGGCAAATTATGCTATCCCTACTCTGCATGTAAGCTCTACTAAACTTTTTTTTTTTTTTTTTTTTTTTTTTTTTTTTTTCCCTCCCCTAGTTTTGTGGTATTTGAGCTTTTCAGGAAACGTTTTAGAATTAATTGAAGAGTGAAAGGATTAAAATTGAAGCACTAAGTAGGATAGGGAAGTTGTTTAGAAAGCAAATAAGAAAGAGAATAGAAAACACAAAGTATGTAATTAAGTACCAAGTTAAACAGTCAGGTTATTTCATGTGTATATCCTACATCACTAAAGACTACTAGATACAGTACTTAAGGCTTCACAAATTTAAAATTGAAAGGCTTATTTGCCCAGAAGAACTGTATGTTAAAAACAAAACAGTGAAGATTTTTTTTCTTTAATGTAAAGATACTACGATAAACTTTAGCCACCACTACTGGTTGGCGGGGGGAGGGACTTAAGATGAATGATCTGATAATATAGTCATTGAAATGGATTGTATTAAATACTTAACAGTGCATCTAACTTGGATTGTGTATTGATTATATTTTGGTTACAAGCACAAATCCAGTTTGAGAATAGGCAGAGGCTGGGAGCAGTTAAATCAGTGACACTTTAGGACGATATTCTCACCCACTTCCTGAAGGCATGCTTAGATGCCAGAAACCTGTAATAAGCAGTCAGGAAAAAAAAGAAAAGGAAAAAAAAAAAAAAAAAAAAAAAAAAAA
>CM021763.1:56786891-56805060 GCA_011075105.1 Heteronetta atricapilla | reverse complement strand
AAAGACAGGCTGGTGGATATGCTTCATCTAGCCCTTTCCTCAGAGTTGGGGCATGTGGCACAATACACGCGGTGAGCTGGAGGCGCAGCTCCAGGAAACTGCAGCCATCCAGCTGAAGGGGCTGCAGGAGCAGGAGCTGCAGGAGGGCTGTCTACCCTCCAGTGAGCACAGAGGCGCCTGGCTTTGCTCACCCTTGAAGGGCAACCATGAGGTACGCCATGGGCCCAAGAGGTCTCCAGCTGACTGACTGTGGCTCAGATGTTGGCCCCTGGCCAACACTGCTCTTCAAGCTTGAATTAGTTAGACAGCTATTGTAACCACCTTGCTCTACTGCAACCATGCAGCCACTCTCTTCTTTCTAGTCTTCCCTGTCTCGATGGGCCAACTATGTTTTCATGTTAATCTTGACTTCTTTTGCAGGGTGTTGATGAAATGCCCAGCTCTGGCACCACATCTCCAAGAGCACCAACCCCGCAGAGGTGTGGCAGAGTAAAGGCGAAGGCGTGTACCCGAGGAGCAGACGGGAGCTGAGCTGCTTCCTCATTCCAGCGGGTGCCCGGCCTCGGAGCCCTGCTGCGTGTGGCGCAGCACCCACCCGGCCCCTGCGTCCCTTTCTTGCCCTGTTCTGAACTCCGCAGAAGCAGGACTTCCACGATTATTATTCTTAAGGCTCCCTTATGAGCCACTTCGAGACAGTGGGTGCTAGGCCGGATGGAGGTCTGCCTCCAGCCAAACCTTCCCAAGGGCACCCCGACACCACCCGTGACCGCGCAGGGTGAGCGAGAAGCACGCCCGTTTGCTACCGGGCCGCGATTTTCACGGGAACACCTAGCGCAAACACACACACAAACACACAAATAATAATAATAATAATAATAATAATAATAATAATAATAATAATAATAATAATACCACCGCGCTGCGCAGAGCGCTAACCGCGGCGCCCCTCCGGGCCGGGCCCTGCGCCCTCGGGCGGCCCCGGCCCCCGCCCCGTCCGAGGAGGGGAGGCGCTGCGGCGGCCCCGGTGGCGGTGATCAGGCCCTCCCGGCCGGCGCTCCTCCTCCCCGCCTTCCTCCCGCTCTGCTCCTCCTTCTCCTCCTCCTCCTCCCGCTCGGTCCCAGGGCGCAGGGCTGACATCACGCCCGGGGTTTCCATCCGACCGCGGGAGGGGGAGGCTGAGCGGAGCGGCGGCGTGATGGCGGCGGTCGGCAGGACTTGAGGAGCGGCGGCGGAGCGCAGCCGAGCCGGAGCCGGAGCGGCGCCCAGCCCCGCTTCTCCCCGCGCCCCTCCCTGCCCGCTGCCGGGCCCCATTGTTCGAGCCGGCCGAGGGCGGCCAGCGGGAGGAGCGGCGGCGGCCCAGGCCCCGCCGCGGCCGCGGGAGCGGCTCGGACCCAGGGCTGCGGCACGGAGCTCCCCGCGGGGCGTAGCGCAGGCTCGGGCCGGGGCGGCCGTGGCGAGGCCTGGCCGTGCCGTGCCGGGCTGTGCCGTGCCGGGTCGGGCGCACGCAGGTAGGCAGCGGCCCGCCATGGCTCCTCTGCCCCGGTCGCCGGTGCGGGGTCGCGCGGTTCCCGGGGGCGGGCGGCGGCGGGGCGGGGGGTGCGGATGGCCGCTTGCTGCGGGGCCCGCGGGCTGTTTTCCGCCGGAGGAGGGAACGGGCAGGCCGGGGCGGGCAGCCGGGGTCGAGCGGCTCTCTCAGGTTCCTGCGGGGGGAGCCCGTGCCGAGCCGGCCGGGCGGCGGAGCGCGGCCCTGGCTCTCCTGCGGCCATGGGGGGCGCCGGGGGAAGCATGGAGGACAGCGGCGGCCTTGGAGACGCCGCCAGGAAGGGGAGCCGCGGCCGGGAGCGGCGCCCGCGCAGGCCGCGCCGCCGGCCCCTGCGCCGGGAGGCAGCCTCGAACGGCGCCCGGTGGAGCTCGGTGCGGGGCGGCCCAGCGGGAAGCGGCGGAGCCCCCGCGGCTTCTGGCGGCGTTTCCAGGCACCGCCGGGCCCGCCGGCGGCCGGACGTTTGTCCGCGCCCCGGGCGGCGCGGAGCGAGGCCTCCTCGGGCCGGGCCATCGGGAGCCGCCCGCAGGGGGTCCCCGGCCGCGTTTCGCGGGTCCCCGGGTCCCTTTCCGACCGCTCTCGCTCCGACATCGCCTTTGTTCAGTGGCCCGGGTGTCTACGGCGATGCTGAGTGAGCCTGGGGAATTTCCCGGCCCGCAGCGAGGCTTCCCCCCCACCCCCCCTCCTTCCCTCCCTGCCTCGCCCCGTGAGCGGGGCCCCGAGGTGGGGCTGTTGCACGCCAAGGAGGGCGCCGCGGGGCAGAGAACCCGCAGGCGAGCCCCTGATCGCTTTCACGCCGCCGGACCTGAGAGGTGCTGCGCTTTATCTGATGATCCCGTGAGTTTGTGTGTGCAGCCAGTTTATCGTGAGCCTAAACTTTGCCGGGTGCGTCTGATACTGCAGTGATCGCATTGAAGATGATCTCGCATGTGAGGCGAGGGTTGTTCCATCTGTGGGAGCTGGCTGGTTTGATTTAGTTCAGTCGTTCTTTTTTATTTTATTTATTATTATTATTATTTTTATCAGGGCAGTATTTATCTTCCTGCCTCTACCCCCAGCTGGATGCAAACGTTATGTGTGTGGGTATCTGGAAGTGCTTCCACAGCGGTTGTTGCCTGCATGAAACGACAGAGCAGATCTTAGCAGATCGTCAATGTCCCTATTCTTTACCTATATGTTTAGGGAGGCAGCTTTCCTCAAAAATTTACATCGAGTTTTTCCTGAAGTCAGAACTAAGGCAAAAGTTATGCCACAAGGTGTGGTGCAGACACACAGTAAACCATTCTTCTTGCCCTACAATGCTGAAGAGAGGTTAATTACCATAACATTTCATGCTCTGCAGCTGGTGGTTCAGCAGAGC
This sequence comes from Heteronetta atricapilla, assembly GCA_011075105.1. Taxonomy (NCBI): domain Eukaryota; kingdom Metazoa; phylum Chordata; class Aves; order Anseriformes; family Anatidae; genus Heteronetta; species Heteronetta atricapilla. The sequence continues at coordinate 56,802,160 of CM021763.1, read as the reverse complement.
TGTCATCTTTATAGTAACGTCAATGAAAAGTTACATAAAGGAGCATAAGGGCCTGTATGCTGGGACCTGACTGCAGTCGGGCAAAACCAAGACAGGTCTTTCCTTTTGTGCATTTTATCAGTTCTTTCTGTATTTTTTTTTTTAATTAAGTGTAGCTGATAAAAAGGTCTGTTGAGAAGAGTCATTTCTAATTTCCACAGACATCAGGAAAGATTTTCTTTTCAGATAAGAAATGGTGGTAAAACAAACAACTAGAAATGGGTAACACAAAAAGCTATTTTTCGATTAAAAAGATATAATGTCAAATGTGATAGATGCCCCCTTTCAGTATTAGTGTGTCACAGCAAGTTGTTTTTGGTATTTTTTTCAGTTAAAAACCTAACTTCAAATTATGTTAATATTTTTCTTTACCATTTTAGGTATTTGGGGAAAAAATCTCTACTATCTGCAGAGAACAGTTGACCATACATATCACCCGGAAAACATACAGTACCAGGAAGTGGATTCTTGACATCCACCTTGTAACCTGAGTGGACTTTTATTTATCTTTTAAACTTCTTAATATTTACAATGAATGGGCACAGTGATGAAGAAAGTGTAAGAAACAGCAGTGGAGAGTCAAGGTAAGCGTTCATTTCAGTTATTCTTGAATGTGTACTCTCATATATTTTGTGTACTAAAATTGATTTGCATTTGAACTTTGTGCCAAAGCTTCCTGGTTAGCAAGCAGACCGTAGTTAGGAGGACTGGCCATGCTTCATCTGCATGTTACGTTCACGTTGCTTCAACTACTAATTGTAATGATTATGCTGATAACTTCTACAATAAAGCTTAAGTAGAAAAAAAGCTGTGTCAGCATCAGCCTTACACTTTTAAGGGAACAAACTGTGTCAGCCTTACACTTTTAAGGGAACAAACTGTTCCAAGTGTCAAAAGGTGAAACAGGATTGGAAAGATAAAGTAAATCTAGTGCCTGTGAAAGTGCAAGGCACATATACGTAATGTGTTGTATAAAACTTTTGCTAGACCGTAAAGCAGGAGTATCAGGGTGTTATTTAAGTTTTTGATCTGTAGTACTTCATGAGGCTTCCATGAGGTGTTGTTGAAGCAGTAAAACTACTGAAAATGTGGACTATGTATTTGTTTTCCAAAGTTGAAGTCCAGTTTTCCAGCTGTTTTTTTAATTTGAAAAAACAACAACAACAACAAATCACAAAGCAAACAAATGAAAAGCCAGGCCTCTAATACTGAATGATACTGAATGGTAGTGCTCTATCATGTGTGGAGTGTTCACTTGGTTGGAATACCCTAGTTAGAACTTCCCTGTCACTGTGCAGGATGGCAGACAGTTTGTAGAGGTGGAATTAAAAGTTGTCTTACTAGAACAATGTGAAGTTCAACAAGAGTCTCCTGGACTAACAAGTTCAGATTTCTAAAACTGGAAATGTGGTAAATGCTAGAGTTTTAAGATAACAAGGCGAACTTGCTAACAAACAGAGGTTTTAGACTTCTCTTCTAAGAGATGGTTGTGACCTTGCTGTTAGTCTCCCCATTTTTTATTCTGCCCCTCTTTCTGATCACAGCCTGTTAGTTGATTCCATAAGTCAAAGGTCATACAGAAAACTGAGTTCTGTGAAGATTATGGAACCATCCATTTGTGTAGGAGAGAGAAATCTGAATTATTGCTTCAGGTGAACGAATGCAAGAAGGAGGTAATTGCCTGCTGTCAGCACTGGCTGGAAGCTTGCACACACTGCAGCAAGTGGTGTAGTGGAAAGCAAGGGAAGAGGAAGTGTTCAGGTGACATTCAGCAGACAGATGATCAGTAAAACTAAATAAACTTCAGTAACTTCTGGGTATTTTTATTTCAAGCTTTCTGTTGCATGAAGCAATGTTCTAGAAAGATTTCTATCCTTTCTTTTCTAACCTTTCTATCCTGTGAATAATTGGTACTCTCTAATATGTACTTCCTGAAGATTTGTGCTTCTAGTAAAGATGATACTCTTCTAGTTAGTGGATTAATCTGGAGTTTCTTCTAGTATGTGGCAAAATAGTGTTGGTTACTTTGAAAAATAAAATAAAGCAAAACAAGCCTTGTCAGATGAGAAGGGAAACACAAACAAGAAAAGATGGTGTGAGCAAGGCTAGTTTTCTGAGCTCTAAGACCTCAAACATTAACTTATGGGGGACAACTCTGATGAATTTTTATGTAATTTATCTATTATATGAAGCAGGCAGGTCACCTTGCCAAGGATAAGTAGGAAAACAACTTTGTATCAAACTTTGCCTATAAATACCAAGGTTATTTAAAAGATGTAGCAATCATAAGACTAAAACAACTAACCATCAAAAAACGTCCCAGCAACTTTGTTGCAAGTAAATATCAGGCATGTTCCTAGTATTAGAAACCTGATAGTCACAAGACTTGGTTTTTCCATCTTAAAGGTGCTACTGAATCCATCTTTAAAAACTGTAATTTATTTGGTGAAAACTTTTTTTTTTTTTTTTTTTTTGCTATACTTTTATCAATTATTAATACTGCAGCCTATTTCATGGGCATGTATTGGAAAGCCTAATCACTTGTTTGCTATGTATCATCAGGAAACCCTGGTTTTGTAAATGAAAGACAAAACCTTTCCATTTTAAGTGATGGAGCCCTTTTCTTTCTTTCCTGTTTCCATTAGTAAAATAATCCTCGCAAAAGGAGTTTGCCACTTATGGGACACCTTAGGCTGACTTGCCCCTGTTGTTTAGTGTTTTGTTTCGTTTTTGTCATCTTTATAAATTTCCAGAGTTCTAAGTATTTTATTTATTTATTTTAATAGAAAGGGAAATGCCTAAGCCAACTGCAACTTACTGCAAAGAAATGCCCACCTGTAATCAGGGAAGTGTTGCTGTCTTTAACTTTTAACTCTGGAAGTGTGAATTCTACAGAATGGAAGATCTGTGGTAAAATAGTACTGGGCCTAGTGCATTTTCTTTAACTAAACTAGGGAGAGAAGCAAAATGAGAAAGCAATTGAGAATTGCTGCTGTGAAGAAACTGCAAAGAAGATCAAAGTTTCAAGAACAGGTAGAAAGGAAGATATGGAGGTGAATACAGTGATAATCCAAGCAGTAGCATTGGTGATAACTAACAAATGTTTGAAAATTATGTCAATTTACAAATATGAAACTTTGTAGTATGTCCATTTGCCCCTCTGATGTCTGCTGTAAACATGCATAGCTATCATTCTGGAGTGACAGCCCTGGTCATTGTGAAATACAGCCTGATATGTGGGAGCCACCAGCACTGCTTTGCAAAGTTAAGAACTGCAGTGGATCTAGACAATTAACAAAAACACACAGGCCTCATGGATTTGGCTTTATACTGTTTTAAGGAAATACCTTGACTTGGAGAAGGTGTGGAAAGCCTGTGGATCTGTCAGCATTAGGAGGGCTGGAGAAAGGACCAGTCATAAGCCTTATATTTCATACTTTGGCTGGCACTGTGGTAAGGAATTGTAGCTGTGTTCTGCTCCCTGCAAATGGCAGTAAAGACGATGCATTTCTGAAGTTGGTGCAAGAAATGGCTGATTTGCTGTTCTCCTTTCCACTGCTGTGTATGTTCATCTGTCTGGTAGATGAGAAGAACACTTTCCATTGTTGTAGGTACTGAGCCTGAATTTCTGTTTTGCTACAGGTGGTGAAGTGCATCTGTCATGTTTCCATGGATGAATAAGTTGGGCACTGTTTGGATTTTCCTTGCCTACGTTAGCAACCCGTGAAGCTATAAATCAGTTTCAGTTCTAGTACCAAGTGTGATGGAGGCTGTAGACTAAGATAAACACTATCATTTAATCTTGTTGCTTCATGTTCTGATTTCTGTGTAATAATCACAGTAGAGTCTACTCTCCAGCTTATTTACTTGAAATCACTACTATGGAATATTTTAAGTAGCTCAAGGTAAAATATTAGAGGTACTGTTCATCCAGTTAGCAAGTGAGTACAGATGTAAAAACTTAATGGCGATTCTCTGAGAAGCTGACTCTTAAAGTTAGGCAATGCATTTTTTGTGTAGTGTTCTTGAAAGCGTTCTCATTGCAAACTTGAATACAAGTAAATGCATACTAGTTACCCAGTAATGAGAAAGCTTAATCATCAAGGAAGGGCAGTTATACCTGAACAGCAAGACAAGCTCCAGGTAGAACAGGGACTGCGAAAGTGAAACATTGGTGCTAATTGAATAGTAATCTGATTTCCTGTCTCTTTGCTCTTCCTATGTTTCCTGTAGAACAAGGTATGGAGGACTTGGGCAGACCTTCCTTCTTTGCAGGCTGAAAGTGATGTGCGTAGAGCAGCTTATCTGGAAAATGGCTGGCTGGAGTACAGTCCAGTAAGCAGCTGCTTACACCAAAGAATTTTACCATTCTTTACACATTTGAAAGCTTATGTTAACAGGAGATAGTGTTTTCTGTGGGTTTAATTATTTTCATGCATGTAGTAGTTTGTGGACCACAAAAGATCTGTAAGTAGAGACTAAAGACTTTGTCAACAGGTTTCAGATTGCTGTATAAATTCATACCTTTTCTGGAAGATTGAATAGATAAATTAAAAACCACTATTCCAGATTCTTACTTTCAAGAAATCTAAGTTGGAGTTAAGCAGATACTGCTCAAATATATGCAGTGCTCTCTTCTCTTTTGGTGGAAGTTTAATAGGTAATATTAAGAAAAATGAGTGTATGTAGTGAGAGAGAGTATGTACCTTAAACTGCATATAAATATATATTTTAATGCAGGAAAACTCTGAGATCAACTAAAATTCTTGAATGATAAAGCAAACTACTTGTAGAATTTTCTGTGAAGGGCAAGCAGGTATAAAGTAAGTGCTTCTCTTCTGTTACCAGTATTATGCTCTTTGATTAGTAAGTTGATATTCTATCAAGAATAATCTTTTGTGGAATATAGCATACTAAAGCATGATAAGGTATCCCAATCTAAGTTAAACATTTAAACATTTTTTTTTTCTCTTATCTTAAAAAGTTCTGACAAAATATAAATCAATTCTTTTTTTTTTTTTTTTGTCTGGAAACCTTTCCAGTTTAAAGAATAAATTCTAAATTCACAGTGCAACTTTCATTGTGTACGTGGTATAACGTTGACATTAGGACCCCTACTGAGTTTTCCATGTCTCAGTCATTGTCTAACCTAACAGGGCTGGCAAATACATGCTTCTGTTTCACCATTCTGAGAGTTTCAAAATTTTAGGTGATACCAGCTTTTCACATTCCTCAATACAGAATGAAGTGTTAAGAATTCAGTTGTTGTGGTACAGCTATTGTATAGACCAGACCTCACCAAATAGAGCATCTCAATGTTATTTATTTATTTATTTACTGAGGGGGGGTGAAGAGAGGGAATTGGATTGACTTTGATTTAATACTCTTTTTTTTTTTTTTTGCTGGTGATTCAGAAGGTGCTCCTGGTAGAGACGTGCTGCAGCTAGCACCAGCTGCATACTGAAGGATGGTTCCATTGCCCAGCAGTGTAGTGGTTCCCCTGGGGAACCACTGATATCTCCTCCTGCCTGTGAGGTATTCCCAGAACTCCTTTGTGCTCATCTGTGACTTGTGGCTCTTAGAGAAAGGCTTGTGATGTGGTTCATAGAGAGGTGAAAGTTGGCGGATGGAGAATACAATTTTGATACCTTTACTTTGGGGAAAATGTATAGTAGTGGCATCAGAGATGCTGTGGGACTGTGTACAATTACAATGTATCTTTTACTATCTTTTGAGTTGTTGGCATTTGTCAGGGAATTCAATTGAGTTCAGGCTTCCTAGTGGCTGAGGATGGGAAATAATGTTTAATTGCCTGAACCTTGTCCCTTTTGCTTTTTACTGGTCTTGATGAATAAGGTAATTCTTCTTTATACATCTAAATTGAGTACAAGTGGTTTTGTTGCTGTTTTTGTTTTATTTTTTAAGATATCTTAGATAACGTTTCCCTGAAGAAACTTAAATGTGAACTTTAAGTTTTAAAAATTTGGCATTTAGTATTCCTTTTGCTCATTCTGATTGAGTTTTTTATATCTAATTGCTTGTCTTCCTTCAACTTCTGGTTTATTAAAAAATAAAAAAGAAAAGAAAAAATAGTCCACTGTCATCTCACATGTTTTTCAAAGACCCTGCAGAGATTCACCCTTTTTTTTTAGTGTGTTGAATTTTATTTTGCTTAAATTGATAATCATGTTTCCTGATGCTTTTAAAACAGCAGACTCTTAAAGAAGCTTAAACGAGTGAGTGCACTCTAAATCAGCAGTGATAAATTGCTGTCTCTTGGGTCCATTGTTAACCTAGCCCTCACACACAGAGGTCTAAATGATCAGATAGTTCTTTTGCAACATGTGTTGCTTTTCATCCCAGGGCTTCCAAGTGCTGTTTGTGAATTAGCAGTCCTTGTTCCTCGCTGTGTGTTCGTATCAGATGGACCTTGTTTTAAGGGTTAAGCTAGAGAAGCTAAACTTAAGCATATTGAAAAGAACTGAGTCTGTGACAAAATACTTGGTTTTAGTCTGTTTTGGTGTTAACAATTTGTCTTTTTAGGCCTGTTATCTCTCCAAAGCATTCTTTAGTTTCATTTCATAGGTATTTACAGGGAGGTTGAAAAATTAGCAGGTGAAAACGTGTAAAAATTATTCAATCTGTTACTTTGAGTAAGCTGTGTTGCTTTTTCTTGCAAAGTAGATTGAAAATAAAGAACTGTGCTTAAGGATGCATTTTTTCCTAAATGTATTGGGTGTACCTAGAGACAGTGGATTTTGGCGTTGTTTCTTTGTTTGTAGTTTGCTTGTTTAGTGTTTTTATACCAAATCAGATTTGACATTGCTACTACACAAATGCAGTTACTTGACTCAAGGACTAGGGGGGAGAGAGGCTTCTTGGCTATATACTTTGAAAAGTACACTTTATAAACTTGACCTCATATTGTCAGCATGCATGAAACTATACTTTTTCATACAGAAATCCTATCCTGAGAATACACTGTTCATTTTTAATGTATACAATTGCTACTTCAGGTTATTACTGTGTGTTAACTTTGTCATCATTGCTGTGATTTGTTTGCATGGTAGAGAAGGAGTCTCACTCAGGTAATAACAAAAAGAACATCATTATTGCTTTATCCATAACACTTGCTTCTATTTCATATTCCTATGAAGCTTCAGTAACTGTTTTGTGCAGCCATGTGTATTGTTGTCTGTATTTTTTTTTCAGTAGAACAAAGTACAGTGTATGTAATGAATGATTTCTTATTAAGGAGTATCTTTTATCACATGATGCTGATTTCATTTTACTGTTACCCCCTCTCATCTATTGCCAAGTAATACCTATAATTTGCTTGGAGCAAGGGGTAGAAGGCTTATGTGACATACTCTTAAATTTAAAAGAGATTTACAAAAGCAGGAATTTGGTTTTAAGTAACGGAGCTAAGTGCCTAGAAGAGCAAAAATGCTCTTCTACAGTTAATTAATATTGTCTTTATTTATAGATTATATTAACAGAACCTCTGTTCTGTAGCTTCTGTTGACTAACCTAGTTATTTTCCATGAACACATCATATTCTAGTCTTGATAGTGTTTATAATTTCTGTTGCTATTTGTATCTTGGAAGCTCCTTCCTCAGTAAAGAAAGTAGGAAAAAAAGCAAGTTAGACCACAGGATAGAGTTGGTTAGAAGGTCAGCAGTGCAAGACAAGAACAAAGAGAAGTAATGTGTAGGGTGGGTTAGGGTAAACTGACAATCCCAGATGAAAATTAACTGAGAGTGAATGCTTGTATGCTGCCCCTTTCCCTGATTATGTGTAAGGTATGGATGATTTTTCTGTGGAAAGAGTTAAAAGAAGAAAGCAGGCTATGAGTGGATTGTCCAGCAGAGTCTCTTTCTTGACCATATTCAGAAAGGGTAAGGAAAAATCAAGTGTTCTGATTTATGCTAGGTGCCTGAAGATAGCAGAGATTTCCTCCTATTTTCCAGTTTCAGTTAGGCTTTTTTGGAAGAAGGTTAGAAAAGGATACAGGTGTATGTTCAAAAAGCTGGTTGTGTTGTACCCAAGCCCTCTCTTCTATGCTGCTTCCGGTGTCCACAGCATGGTGAGTATGGTGTTCTCATCTGCCTTTTGCTGAACTGTTTCCAATAAAAGCATATTAAGCAAAGACAATGATTCTGGGCTGTACAGGAAGTGAAAGGGGCAAGAGAGAGGGCACTTGTGTTTCTTTTTAAACAAGGGGAACTCTGATGAGCAGAAGACCAGAACTTCTGTTTCCTAGATGTTATTTACATAGCAGCATTAGGCAGCAGGTAACAGGTTATTATAACAGTATTCTGAGTTGAGGAAGTATTTCATTGTTAATGGTCCTTGTGTCCTATTCCTAGGGATTTGATACCAGAATCTCAGTAGTTAATGGTGCCAGTTCGGGTGATGAATTTTGTGGAGGTCAGCAGTGCTATTTTGCACTAATGAGCATTACTGATTGTGAGAAAAATTAGAAAAAGTATGGACACTGGCTAGACTACATCAGACAATATTTCACGCTCTTTAGTTGGAAGGAATTGCTTTTGTAGACCACGCTTCAAGAAATCCAGGGAAAATTAAAGAAGCCCACAAATGTAGAAAGGAAAGTGACAAGGATTTTATGAATACCTGACAGCTACTGTCTCTCAGAACTTATAGTTCAATGTACTTATGATAGAACCTAGGTCCCGTTTCTTTAATGCAATTAAACTGGCTGTCATACAGATCTTTTTTCCCCCCCTTTTTTTTTTAATGGAACATCAATTTTAAAGTCAAATTTCAAAAGGAAGAGAGTGAAATGCTTCTCACTTGTTGCTTGTTGACTTCCAATGATTTACAGAAAGTAAACATATTTTCTTTTTAGATTGTATCTTCCTTCCTTTTCCACTTCAAGATGGATTAAACCATTTCTGTTGATACAGGTTGGAGTGAGAGATTGCTTGTCTTCTCAAAATTCTAAGAAGCATGTAGACTTACCTTGAGTTGATTATAGTTGGGTTTTGCCCTGTTATAACTGTTGGTAAAGGGCATTCATTTCAGTGAATCGAGAAAATTACACCTGTGCTACTAAGAATCTGTATGAAACTTCTGCATCCTGTTTGTCTTTTCCTGTAAACCTCAAAAACTCCAACAATTGTATTTTTAAAAGCTAGCATACTAGCTCGCTAAACTCAGTAATGCTTTGTGTGGAGAAAGGGGAGGAGGTATTAGACCATAAAACATTTTAGGCACTTGGAGTATATCGTGATGTGGAATGTACGCATATTGAAATTGAAAACTATCAAAAAAAAAAAAAAAACTTTTTCACTTGAAATTGACTTAGTTTTTTAAAATTCTGTATTAATTTACTTCATTTTATATTTTGTTTTCAGGATAGCAGTTGTAAGAAATACCAATTCACTCCAGCTTGCTTCTTCTACTTCTCTGTCAGCCCTTTAGGTTGATAGGATTTTGAAACCTGAGTGTTTCCTTTACTGACACCACTGAGGGGTACTCTGCTGGGGCAAGGTTGGAGAGGGTAGCAGTAGAGATGTCAGCGAAACTTAATCTTGTAGAACCCTCACCAACAGCTGAATACGTTGGCGAGGACTGAGAAGGTGTTTTCAAATGATAGTATTTTATGCTACGGCTTGTACCATTGTTCAAATTGAGTGAAAACTGTTGAAATTTTGAATCAAGGTAGGAACATCTAAAGAGAAATTTTTAAATTCCCTCTTCCTGAGTTCCTTGATTACTGGTGAGGAGATGACAGATGTAACTTTTCTTCTTATATGCACAGATGTGTTTAAGTGTGTGCACCTTTTCTTAAATAAATCTATCCATCCTTCTAGGGTTAGCATCTAGCTACTACTAGGTTATAATCTGAATTACTGCTCATGTAGTAGAGGGTCATAGGTAATCCCATGAAAAGGATTATGGATTTATGTTCATACTTAATAGATCGGGTTTGCTTAAAGTGTCAGTATTAGGGAGAAATGGAGTCCTCTCTTTGTTATGTTTGTTATGTTTTGTTTTTTTTTTTAAGTCTTGTAATGCAATTGTCTCCAAACACTTTGTTCACTGCTATCAAAAAAGATGTTTTAAGCAAACACCTCCAATATATGTATATTAATTTATAAATGAATGTACATGTGCTATTGCACTAACAAGTACCTTGTAAAACACAAAATATACAAATTAAAAAGAATGAGCTAAATATATTTAACAATATTTTGTTTTATTAATGGTACAAAAAGCCTTTTTGCTCTCACTAAAAAAATAACATTCTTCATTACTTTTTAAAATCTTGGTTTAACACTTTGCAATATAGTGTTTTGAAGGCCTGGTTTAAGATCAGTTTATTTTAATATTACTTTGTTTTAACGGCTGCCTTAGATGATAAAGATAATTTACTAAGATCTGTAGATCTAAATCAAAGAAACACATCATTGGCTACATCTAAGTCTTGATACATACCTTTAATTCCATACACTAAATTTACAAAGGTTTTTCTTGAAATTTGGCTAGTAAATTTCCATCTTACATAGTGTCTATCTGTTCTTGCAAATTAATCAAGAGGTGTTGCATACTTTTAACAAATGAGCTCAAAACCTGAAACTCTTTGGAAGATTTTTTTAACAGGTTACAAATTTATTTCTAAGTTTAAGAGTACAGATTTTTGTAGGTGATAAGCATCACTTTTGGCAATAAAATCACAAACACAGAATGGTTGAGGTTGGAAGGGATCTCTGGAGATCATCTAGTTCAACCCACCCTGCTTAAGTGGGGTCACCTGTAGTAGTATGTTGCACAGGATCACATCTAGATGGATTTTGAATATTCCAGAGAAGGAGACTCTGCAACCTGTTCCAATGCTCTGTTACGCTCACAGTAAGGATGTTTTTCCTCGTATTCAGCTGGAACTTCTTGTGTTTCAGTTTGTGCCCATTGTTTCTCGTCCTATTGCTGGGTACCACTGAAAAGAGTACATCCCTGTCGTATTGACACCCTCCCTTAAGATACTTCAATGAATATTCATTGATAAGATCCCCTCTCAGCCTTCTCTTCTCCAGGCTGAAGAGGTCTATCTCTCTCAGCCTTTCCTCATAAGGGAGATGCTCCGGTCTCCTAATCATCGTTAGAGTCCTCCACTGGACTGTTTCCAGCAGCTCCATGTCTGTCCTGTACTGGGGAGCCCAGAGCTCTACACAGTGCTCCAGGTGTGGCCTCACCCAGGTTTGAGTAGCGTGGGAGGATTACGTCTCTCAAGCTGCTGGCAACAACCTTACTAATGCACCCCACTATATCATCACATAATAATGGAAACATTTCCAGACATTTGTATTCAAAATGCTCTCTATGGCATAAGTTCCTTTCAAAAAGCAGATGCTTTTTCACTTACTGTTAGAATTTAACCTTTATGTTGAAGGGATACATAAATGTTACATTCTTCAAAGATATTTGCTAGTTAGCATAGTACTAGTGACTGCTCATTATACAACAAATAAACTAGCCTAAGTTCATCACTTTTCCATAAGATAACGAAGCTTTCTGTGATACAAAAGATTTTTATGGTCATTTCCCTCCTCATTAAAAAGTGATTTAATGTCTTTTTCTTTTATTTTCTTTTCAATGAATTAACCACGTTAATGGCATCCTTCAGCACTTTGTGCAGTTCTAGCTCCAAATTCTTTGTTGTGATGCCTTGCCTGTGATTGATACGGGATGATTTTCATGTGTGGTACTATTTCTATAACCCTTATCCCAAATTCTGGTTTTATTCCGTCAAAGCAGCCACTCCATCCATCAGTGGTTACATTAGCACAGTTTTTTCATGGATTTTATTAAGGAATTTGTTTACTTTTGAGAACACGTTTTCTCTGGTACATCTTTCCTTCAGTGGTTCTCAAAAAAAGTAGTTACTGGATTTCATCACTGAAACAATCCACAAGATGAGATGTTAGAAACATCTGTACTTTTCATCCAGCAACCTAGCAGAATTGTACTCTGTATAATTAATTCTAATGCTTGCGTCTTCATGATTATTTTCTATGCATCTTTCAGCAGTATCTACTGACAAAGGAATGCATGCTAATTTGTCACCATATTGCTTTCTGTGCATTATTTCAGCAATTTTTACAGCAGCAGGAAGTAAATGACCCAACAGTCTGTGGCTTTTATTATTTCACTGCTAAATAAGGAACCTTAAAATAAGTCTTCTGAATGTTTATCGTTAGATTTAGTGAAATTTTGTGAAATATGGGATTGAGAACAGAGTCATAGAATGGTTTGGGTTGGCAGGGACCTTAAAGTCCACCTGCTTCCAAACCTCTGCCATGGGCAGGGACACCTCCCACTAGACCAGGCTGTTCAAAGCCCCATCCAACCTGCCCCTTCTTTCCTCCAGGGTTTTGTCCCATGGTTCTCTATCAAGCATGACTTTTCAAGTATTGCATGACTTGAAAAATGACTGAAAAAGTTACAGAGGTTTGTCTTCATGCACAGGTAGTTTTTAAATGTCTTGCTAATTGTGATGGCTTCATAATATCATTAGCTAATATCTCAAGACGCTCTATACACTTGTGGTGAGGTTCGTTGTTAATGATAGTTGATGTAAATACTTATTTGAGATAGTTTTCTTGATAATTTTGGCTTTTCCTTTTGGCCAACTTCTGGTCAGATCTGATTAGACTGTCATTGTTTTTTACCTTGCAATGTGACTGACTTAAAGAAGCGTCAACCCTGTCATTTTCTTCTCGTTCACTTGTCCTTACAGTATTACCTACCATCAGTCCATAGTTCCTTTGCAGGAACTCTCTTAAGTTATTTCTCCAGTTTGTAAGGCTTGGTTTGGTTAGAACTATGTAATTTAATCCATAAATCCACTTAACCAGGCACACGTAGACTGTGCTACATGCATACACGGGAGGGAAATGAAAGTGAAGGCCACCTCTGTCATCCCTCTGCATCGTGGAGCACATACTCTTCGTCAGGACACCTCAAACCAGTGTATGTGACTCTGACATACAAACTCAGTGAGGTCCCCGGTGTCCTTTATTTAATATTTAATGACAAATATTAAATATTTGTAAAACTTAAAATATTTTTTAAAACTAAATAGGAGTTCTAGCATTTTCTTTTTATGTTCCTGTGGCTTGTCTTGAGCACCCCCTGGGTTGCGCATGCACTGCTTTGGAGACCACTGCCTCAGTGTTCTTCTAGTTACATTTTGACAGTGTAGTGTCAGTATGGTTTAACTTCATTGCGTATGCAATTCTACTTATGCAGAACTTATTCATGTATTACACCATTCCCTACCTCCTTTGCAAAAGAGAACCTGATGGGTTTGGGTTATCATACTGTCTTTATAAGAGGCTGCACCTCCAAGTCAAAATTACACTGAAGCTCAGGGTTGAAATGGGTAATTTTTTGCAGTGAGAGTATGAGATTAAATGAATGTGTATTGGTAGCCTTCAGAGCCTACCACTTGTACTTGTCCTATGGCTAGTTGATAGTTTAAGTTCTCTGCACATCAGTAGAAAAAAAGTCACATCTGTTCATCTCATCTTTTTTTTTTTTTTTAATGTGTGGTAGTTGCCTCATGAACTCTGGGAATATATGGTGCACATGAGGAATTGTTCTAGTGTATTTTCACACATCTGCATTAATTTGGATGAGTAGAGTTGACTCTGAAGCTCTGCTCACTATACCCTAGTCTTATGTCCTTGAACTCCCATAGTGCTTTTTACTAGTTAATTCAGAACTTTTAAAAAATGTGTATGAATACTGCCATACCATTTTAAGATTTGATAAATGTTTTACCAAGTCATTATTATTTAAAAAGAGCAAATTGCAATCTTTTCCCTAATTTAAAATTATTGCTGCTGGTCACTTTGTCTTTTCCTATCTCCATGTTGTATTGTCTTAGTTTGTTTTTTTATTTTTTTATTCCACTGTGTTTAGTAAAATGTGATGGATGCTACAGCCTTTTATCTTATCTTGCTGTTTTTCTCGGTTCTATGTACCAATGAGTCAGTGGTGATCCTGCATTGTCCTTCATACACGGTATCACTAGGAAAACTCTAAATCAGTTGTTATGGAACTTATTATTTGTTCTTCTTTCTTGTAACCTCCTTTCTTCTTCTTCCAATCCTTTTGTTTTAAGCTGTAAATCTCTCTCTTTTTTTTTTATATATTATTAGTAAATGTGTTGAATATTGACTTAAAGATTTTTACTCATCAAGTAGTTACTATTGCAGCTGAGTCATACTAGGTCGCTCTTGTCAATATCAGATAGGTTTATTGTGAGAAGCAGGGTTTATAAGAGAACTCTTACTCTGTAGGTCCTGATACTAAGCCTCATTGGAATTCATTCTTAAACAACTCTGGAACCTGTTGATACATTTTTATAGCTTAGCAGAAAGCTTAAGTTATATTTAGTTGATATTTTCATAAGGGAACCAATTTGGAATCTTTTTTCTTTTTTTAATATCTCACTCCAGAGCAACTACCAGTGTCTGTGAGACATTTTTTATTCTCACAGTCCCTTTGTTTTTGAACTTGCCATGTGCTTATCATGAAATACATCAAATTACTTAAAATTTCCCATCAACTGTGAATCTGATTGACATAATTTTTTCTTACTTATCTAAGTAAGACGATAACTGGGAGTGCCACACGGCAGACACGAGCAAGTCCAGGAGGTTCATGAAGCACCTAGATGATAACTTCTTGGTGCAGGTGCTAACGGAGCCAACTAGGAAAGGTGCCCTCCTAGACCTATTGCTAGAAAACAGAGAGGGCCTGGTGGGAGATGTGGTGATTGGTGGCCGCCTCGGTCATAGCGACCATGAAGTGGTTGAGTTCAAAATTTACGGCGACAGAAGGAAAAGTGCCACCAAAACCTTATCCCTAGATATGGGGAAGGCGGACTTCAGGCTGCTCAGGGAACTAGTCAGCAAGGTCCCCTGGGAAGCTGCTCTTGAAGGCCTCGATGTCCACCAGTGCTGGTCATTCTTTAAGCGATGCCTCCTAGAAGCACAAGAACAGGCAGTTCCTAAATATCGCAAGTCAGGCAGGCGGGGCAGGAGGCCGGCGTGGCTGACCAGGAACATTCTAATGGAGATTAGGTGGAAACAGAGAGTCTTTCGCTACTGGAAGGAGGGCCAGGTGACATGGAAAGAATACAGGGATGCTGTTCGTGTTTGTAGGAAGAAAATTCGTGTGGCTAAAGCACACCTAG
>CM021763.1:56766206-56786491 GCA_011075105.1 Heteronetta atricapilla | reverse complement strand
TAAGGGTCCCTTCCAACTCAGGATATTCTATGATTCTATGATTCTATAAATCAACTGGAAATACATTTTTCTTTTCATCTCTCCACTCTTACACTGTGTAGTGGAATTACATGTTTTTCATAACATTGGCAAGTTGTTTGGCCTTAGATGGCTTATTCTAGAAACAAATTCCTCCATGGAACCCTAGAATGGAGGTACATTATTTTGATTGCCCTTGGCTCTATGTGCTTTCAAACCAGTGGTTAGCACTGTGTTACTATGCATGATATATTTTACCACTGTTTGGAAAACTAACGATTGTCATCCTTGTGGCACAGTGTTTTGCACCTTTCTTAAATATAGTAATCTACCTTATTATTGCCCTCCATGTGAAAATTGTCAGCAAGCTTTGTCCTGCAGTGAGATATTTGATTTCCTTCCTCTCTTCCAAGATTATGTAGGATTTGCACATTTTTGTTGGCTTTTTGTCATGTACTTGTCTGTCTGCTATTTACTTGTCTCTCAAGGTTTCTCTTTTCTTTATTTTCTTCTGTTTCTCTTCATTTGTAGTTAGTGCTAACGTCTGCAGTTCTCGTTATGTGTACTTACAGCACCTCACTATGCTGTTGTTTTACAATAGCATAGTGTAAAATCATGGAATTGCTTTGGTTGGAAGGAACCTTAAAGACCACCTAGTTCTACCTCCCACCAGACCAGGCTGCCCAAAGTCCCATCCAGTCTGGCCTTGAACACCTCCAGGGATGGGGTATCCACAGCTTCTCTAGCAGCCTTGCCACCCTCTGAGTCAAGAATTTCTTCTTAATATCTAATCTAAATCTACTCACTTTTAGTTTAAAAACATTAAAAACATTACTCCTTGTCCTGTTGCTACACTTGCTGACAAATGAGTCCCTCCTCAGCATTCCTGAGGGACACCCTTTAGGTACTGGAAGGCCATCCTCATGTCTCCCCAGAGCCTTCTCTTCCCCAGGCTGAATAACCCCAACTTTCTCCACGGCTTTTCATAGGAGAGGTGCTCCAGCCCTTTGATCATTCTTGTCGGCCCTCTTCTGGACCTGTTCTAACAGGTCAAGGATACAAAGCTGCAGAAGTTTGTAATAAAATAGCATGCTTGTAATACTGTAATTTAATGTAATTTACCCAGTATTAAAAGTAAGATAATATTTGTGTACAAGAACACTATTCTATTTAAACTCTCTTCAGTAAATCATGGTGGACTGCCCTTAATTCCTGGCAAACAGTTTAAACTCTGGTCATGTGCTGTAGAGGCAGCCTTGCTTTATTTTGCGGGTCAGGTTAGAATTAAAGCACCATCCTGGAAATTCACTTTCTATGGTAGAAAAAGGAAGTTTGGGAGCAGCTTTGTTGCTTCACAGTTTTCTCCTCCATAAGTGTGAGGAAGCCCAGAAGCATTGGGTTTCTCCATATCCAACCCCATCTTCAGAATCAGGAATCTTCACCATTGTTTGTTTCTCCCTCTTTGTTTCAAAGTGGGTAGGTGCAGATGGCAGTTTGAGGTGTACCCATCCCCAGCTGACTGTCAGCCAGGTAAATTGTGCTGACAGAGGTAGGGATAGATTGTGATACCAGCTTTAATCAATTTGGCCGTTACAGTGCTTTTCCAATGCTTGCAGTTAATGTGTACATAATATGTAATATTTTTCTCTGAAGTGGCATGATTATAATATTTTTCCTCGTGCTATTTTTGAAATACAGTAGTATTAACCCAATTAAAACTTTAGCTTGGCACCTTTATGAAGTTGTTTTAAAAATGTTTTTATGTTTTGGAACGGTCATAAAATAAACATTGAAATATTGTGATTTCAAAGTATGTTGAATCTGGTGTAAAGTGCAGGTGGAAAAATTAGGTGGAATAACTTGGAGGCTCAAAAATAAGGAAAGTGACTCAGCACAAGTCTTATAATCAGTGACAAATTCAGGTTTGTCCAAGTAGGGAATTTTAATGTTGTTATTTTTAACAAAATAAGATTGTAGTGTTTGTTTTAAAGAGATGTGTTCTCCAATAAATAAATAAATAAAATAAATAAGGGGGAGTGCTGATATGAAAAATCAGGAGTTCTTTACATTTTAGTTGGACAGGTAAAGACCTGTGAAGTATACTTACTGGAAGTATATTTACTGTTAAAAGTTGTATATATGTATGTGTGTGTGTGTATATATATATATAATTTGATAGATCTAAACAAGCATTTTTGGATGTGGGGGTGGAAAGTGTGAGTAGGTGAGAAACATTTGTATCACTTTTATTTCTCTTGCTTGGCTCTCCATGTTAATCAGAATATTCTTGTATTAATATCCATTTTTAGGTTTCAGAAAAAATCTGATTAAACTGTGAATTCTTGTTTCTTATATGTTTTGACCTTTATTAATCTCATCTTATTTAATCAACTCCATATTTTTGTGTGCTACCAATGTATCTGGTCTAATGTAATAGTTGGTTTGTAGGTGAAGCCAAAGTAAATTGTTTTTAGATACCTTAACCATTTTGTAATATCCCACTATCTTCTAATTGCAGTCGATCAGATGATGATTCTGGGTCAGCATCAGGTTCTGGATCTGGTTCAAGCTCTGGAAGCAGTAGCGATGGAAGTAGCAGCCAGTCAGGGAGCAGTGACTCTGACTCTGGTTCAGAGTCAGGCAGTCAGTCAGAATCGGAGTCCGACACATCTAGAGAGAAGAAACAAGTACAAGCTAAACCACCAAAAGTTGATGGAACTGAGGTAAAACAAAATATACAAATGAAGTCTTTCTGGGGAAAAAAGCATTGTTCTTCTTTCACAGAGATTTTCATTTTAAATGAAAAGTATTTAGATTTTAATTTAATTGGTTATTAATTGCATGTACTGCAGCCATCTTAAATATTGGTCTCAGTTTCTCATGACAAGTATTTGAATTGATGTTCTTAAATTCTTACTGGTGTTGGTATTTTGAGTTAGATGCCTACATAAATTTTGTCATGCAGAAGCACTAACTTACTTGAACCTTACCAAAGGCAAAGTCAGATGAAATGTTGCTGTTTCTGAAATTCTATTTTTATATTGTTTCAGTAATAACTTGGTTTCCTTGTATCAATAAATAGTCATGCAAAAAATTAAAGCTTACATACAGCTGGCCTTTTGTATCAACAAGTTGGGTAAGTTTAGGAAAAAGTGATGTTTTGCCCTCTTAAATCGAGTGGGCCAAAATTACCTGCACTCTCCTCTGTTTTATAGATTTGTTTAGACTGTTATGGATTGTCTTTTATATTTTTGTTAATGTATTTCACTGTCCCCATATGAAACAAAAACATATCAGGTAAATAGTCTGAACAGGTTTATCTGGATCAGCTTAAAATTTTTCTTTATAAATTTTTTACATTAACAATGCCTATACAACTACTGTTAAACTTAATGAAGGAACTGTCTCAAAAAATCTTACATAATTTTCTATTTTCAGGAAATGTCACTGCTTTAAAATGGTATCCAATATTATTAGTGTGTGCAGTATTGATATAAATAATATTGATAAAATTGAGATTAGTCATAATAGTGATCATCTTGAGTTTCAGTGTGTTTAACTGACTTACATCTCAATTCCTACTCAGTTTTGGAAGTCCAGTCCAAGTATACTTGCTGTACAGCGATCAGCAGTGCTCAAGAAGCAACAGCAACAACAAAAGGCAGTATCATCAGACAGTGTTTCTGAAGAGGTGAATAATATACATTAGTTTTCTTTACCATGTTAAACATGCCTGTTCTTTTGTCTCATATGATAGATTACATATTTTTAGAGCCAAGGTGTATTCTGTAAATGTGTGTTATACTCTTAGTCTGTAAAAGTAATGTTCAAATAACTGACCTTTTTATAAAGAAAGGTAAAAATAGTTCTAGTTACTTGTCTTCAGATGAGTTATGCCAAAATTGTAGCAGCCTAGATTTATGAGTATTTTCAGGTAGATGTTCTATGATGTGTGGACAAAATTTTCAAGCCACACTGTACTGCCTTGCATTGTATTTTTGGCCTATTGCATTTCTTAAAGATAATTAAAAATGCTAGAAGATTGTTCAACTGTTCTTTCTGTTGAAATGTAGCTGCTATGTTTTTCAAAAACTCTGTGTGTAATATAAAACTACATATTTTTGTAGTTACTACAAAATAATTCTTGTATTCTAAGAACCACACCTGAATTCTAGATATTTTAATACCTAAGCCATTGGCTAAACTTGACTTTGTGCTGTAGGAATATCTTCTAAGGAGGCTAGTGACAGTGAAATGGTAGTTACAAATCAGGTTTTTCTCCTTCATTGGAAATATTACACTGGCCACACTTATTTGGCTAGATCTGTTTTTGTCTGGTTTAGCAACTTACTGTTAACTTAATCTCACATCAATAAAACAATTTACGTCTGTTTCTAAGTGTTTCTAAGTGTCTAAGTGTAAGATAAAAATGATCTAAGCTTTGTCCCTATTAAATGGACATTTTTTGGATAATCTAATTTTGAGAGGATTCTTTTTTTTTCTTTTTCTGAGAGTAGAGAGAACAAACATAATATTCTCAAAATTTTCTTAAACCGGTGTTTAAATGTGAAAGATTATAGAAGGTGGGACAGTTAGGAAGTTTTATTATTTTTTTGATAGAACTATCAAATTAATTAACTTAGAGCATCTGAAGCCATGGCTTTATTTTACATAGGCACAATAGTTATTTTTAAGACTTTTCTTCGTGATGTTCTGTAAAGCTCTTCTGGCACAATATATTCATAGATGGTTAGATACTAAAATAACAGCAGTCCTTATGTTACTTAGTCTTCTATATTAGTCCCTTTGGGGGATGAAGAGAGTAAAACATGAACATATGATGTCATGAAACATGAAAATATGATGTCAGTTTGAATGTGGGAGCTGAGTACTAGAAGTATTTCATTCTTGTCGTTGTAATGAATGGTATATTTTTTTCTTCATCTTCAGGAGTCATCCAGTAGTGAAGATTCTGCCGATGACTCATCCAGTGAAACCAAGAAGAAAAAACATAAAGAGTAAGATATTTTCATAAGTAATATCACATAATTGTTTGTCACAGTGATGTGTACTCATAACTGATACCTTATTTTCCACACTGGAAATACTTAAGGTCTCTTTCTAATTCATGCTGTTCTTTTGTTTCTCAATTTTGATTGACATTTTGTATTATTAAAAAAAAAAAGAAATATGTATATCATATTCATTTCTGAGCAAAAGTGTCTGCAGCATTTTTCAAAAACATTCATAAGTGCTTTCGTTTTTTAAAAAAAATGTTGCAACATATTTTTGTGTTTAAGGCCCTCCTTAAAAGTTTTTGTAGAAATTGGAAGCTACTTGGGTTGTCTCATGAAATTAAAGATGGAATCTCCTAGTCAGTGCCAACTTTTACTTTTTTTTTTTCCTCTGAAAAGTTCTTACATTTCTGATAGTAATTAGCTTTACTGACTGGAAAACATAGTTTCATTGAAATTGTTCTGTTAGATAAGTCAAATGGTAGATCAAAAATTTGTAAGAAGGATTATTCTATGTCACAAAGCAATGAGAAGTGAGTAGGCATAGTGACCTGTGTTTTTTATGAATGCTGTGTAGAAATTGAGCTGTTCTATCATTCTAATGCACCTAATAACATCCTCCAATACAAGAAGTGAATTTAAGTTCTAATAACCAATAACCAAATCCCTCATATATCCAATGCTTTGATTTTTGTCCTACGATTCTCCTGAACAAGTATATCTGGAGTTGCATATGATATGCAGGTCAGAGATTTCTCAATATGTAACTTGGTACATGATCAAGCCTAAGAGGACTGTGCTTTATATCTGTGGTGTGTATTTCCAAATAGATGTAGGTTTTGGACTTCTCTCTCCCTCCCCCCCCCCTTTTTTTTTTTTTAACTTACTGCTTGCAGAAAAAGTATAAGTCATGATTTCTTGTCATTGCCCATGTACCATCTGTACCATATACTTACATATATAAGTCTTGGATGACTAGAACAATGTGACTGTAATTTCTGCCAGGACCTAATGCATATTTAAGTGAGAGAGAGGTCAAAGCACTGATTCCTAGGCTTCCTTACTGGAATTTTATAGTTGAGATTTTTTTGGTAATGTTTCAACTTTGATGAACATCAGTACTGCTGTAGAACCTTGGTCAAAGAAACCTAAACCTGATGTTAGATTTAGCAACCTTTCAACAATGCATACCAGTTTTTTTTTCTTCTCCATGAAGATATTGAGATTAATTTGCCTATATTCAGTTAGAATCTGAGGCAATGTACTGTTCATTATCTTTGTTGCAAAGTTGATCACAGCTAAGCAGGAGCAAGGAGATTCTGCTACTCAGAGTGACAAGTGACTTATTCATAGTATGTTTGTGAAGCTCTCATTTAGGAACTCAGCAGGAGCTTTTGGGAGCCAGTGCCTCTCACAAGTGCTGCAGTTCAAATCTTTTGGCATGTTTCTCAAATCTGCTTCTGCATTATCTTTTGGTTTTTGTGCCAAAGCTGCTGATTATTCACATGAGGCACAGGGAACATAGGTACTAGAAAATAAAGGACTCCCCTGAATATACATGACGGGGTTTTATGATGTGAGCATGTGTAAGTTCCGATAAACATATATGTTTCTAGTTAGACTTGTTAAGTTCTTTGGTTTGTTAATGTCATTCTTAACCCATTACTTCAAGCTGAAATGTATGTAGAAATCCAGATTTTTGTTCTGTTTTGAATTTTACTGCTACCTCGTGATAATGGAAGACTTCGTTCCCTTAGAAGTCATTGGGTATTTTTGTTTATCATTGATGACAATAATTTCTACAACTTTCTGTCGATTGGCTAAAATAACTGTTTTATTTCTGTGAAGAATGCTTGAACGACAATAGATAACTATGGTTGAATATCTGATTTTAAAAAAACAAAGTGAGTTACTCTTTTGTCTTTCAATTTTACAGCGAAGACTGGCAAATGTCAGGGTCAGGATCAGTGTCGGGAACTGGTTCTGATTCTGAATCAGAGGAAGATAGGGATAAAAGCAGTTGTGAAGAAAGTGAATCTGACTATGAGCCAAAAAACAAGGTCAAAAGCCGGAAACCTCCAAGCAGGTAAGAAGTCTGGTACTATCTCTAACAAGCAGTTAAGTATTGTACTGCTAATACAAATGCAAATGAAAAAATTAATGTATATTTTAGAATTATATTTTTTAAAGCTACCAAAGATATTAATTACTAATACCAATACTTTGTATTGAATGCCTTCTCCTGTCCACTGTAACTAAAAGTGGACATTCAAGAAACACATATTTTCAGAAAGTATCACAGAAGACTTTTGGTTGTCCAATTTGATATGCCATTGTTGTGTTGTATTTTACTGTCTTCAAGGATTAAGCCAAAAAGTGGGAAAAAGAGTGCAGTACAAAAAAAGAGGCAACTTGATTCATCTGAGGAGGAGGAGGAGGATGATGATGAGGATTATGATAAGAGAGGATCTCGTCGCCAGGCAACAGTCAACATTAGTTACAAAGAAGCTGAAGAAACCAAGACAGATTCTGATGATTTGCTGGAAGTTTGTGGAGAAGATGTCCCACAAACTGAAGAAGATGAATTTGAAACTATAGAAAAGTTTATGGATAGTCGAATTGGCCGAAAAGGAGGTAATTTTTAACAGTGTTCTTAAGATACTGGAGTGCATCATGGTGCAACTTTAGCATTCTTAGCTGTAGGTGTCTGATGTTTAAAAACAGCAATCATTTTAAAATACCAGAGAGTCATCTTCTTTTGTTTCTCATATTCATAAAGATGTTCCTTTTGCTTCCTAAGCATTTCAAAGTAAAATATAGAAGAAGGTCTAAGTAGAAGTAAAAATAAATAATTAGAAGAGAGCTTCATATTGTATAAATATGTATCATGTTTTTACACCACAGTTTGTACAGTTCAGTGATAAAAGATTTGTATAAATTGTATTTACTGGAGTGGAGAAAGCAGACAAGATAGACAAGTCTGCTGACCAGTAGCCTGAGCTCTGAAAGACTGTTAGGAAGGATGAACCACTGATTTCAGTTATTGCTGTACCAATTGTCTCAATACAGTGCAATACATGGAATCACTACAAAATATAGATAAAATTTAAATGGTTCACTTGCATGTGAAGTTCTAGAGATACGTTTTTGAAGGATAGTAGACATGTTTTATTTCCATCAGTTGCTGTCATGTGTTGTCCAGCAGTTCTGCTTTGAGTTTGAGGCTTCAAAACAGACTTGTTATTATCTATATAAGTAAATACATAAATAAATAAATATAAAATAGTCCCCTTGCACTTCAGAGCTTCTTTTCTCCATTAGTTATACTCAGTCACTAAGTTTCTGACCCATCTCAGAGCTTGCACTTTCCTCTCAACTTTCTTCTCCCATGCTGTCCTAAGTTCTAGCATATCCTGCCCCAGTACCAGGAATGCATAGTGTTGCTGCTGTGTTCAAAGTCTTCTGGACTAAGCTTCTTATATTCTACCTGCCCACATGCTGTTGCTGCTTGTGCTTTATATTGTTGCCACTCTGTTGCTTAATATGGTCACTGCAGCTTGCTGGGCTCATTTCCTACTTGGCTGTCCTCACAGAAATGAGCCTGTTTGCTGCTGCTAGGATGGTTCAGTTGTGTTACAGACTGTACTTAATAATTTTCCCCAGGTAAGATTCCAAAGCCAGAAAATGGAGTAGAACACATGTAGGGAGAAATAGATTCATAGCATCATAAGCAATAGGTTACTGATGTCTCAGATGCCGTTTATAGGCTCAGGGAATGAGAATAATGTAACAGAGAAGACAACAAGCAGTGTTAGTGGAGCATTCCCTCCCTGGCAATCACTTTGATTTAAGTAGGAATTCAAAGAAATTCTCTCATGAGAAATGATTAGATGTCATAGATTAGACACAGAAGTTTGGATTGCTTTTTTTTTTTGATTCTCTTCAACTATTGTGCATGTATTAACATATCTATATAATTGTTCAAATAATTGAAATAACATGAGAACTCTAGATATTAGTCCAGTTACAGGCTTATATAAAAGTATCAGTAATTGCTGTCTTACTGGTTAACTTATGACAGTGCACACTTAATTAAGAATTCTGGTATGGTTTCTTTTTTAGCCACTGGTGCCGCAACCACCATCTATGCAGTTGAGGCAGATGGCGACCCAAATGCTGGGTTTGAAAAGTCAAAGGAGCCAGGAGAAATACAGTATCTTATTAAATGGAAAGGCTGGTCACACATCCATAACACTTGGGAAACTGAGGAAACACTGAAGCAACAAAATGTTAAAGGAATGAAGAAACTGGACAACTACAAGAAAAAAGATCAGGAAACAAAACGATGGTGAATACTTTTATGAGAACTTCTAAGTTGTATATTTTGTAACAATGTGGATGTTTCATAACAATTGTTTTGTAACAGTTATGTTTCTGAGACTTGTTACCTCCTTATGAGGGAAAGGTTTCAAGTGTCTGTACAACAGGGAGACAAAAACTTTGAAAGCTGAAGCCTCCATAACATGATCCCATAAGATAATGCTCTGAATCTGATTTTAATGTATCTGCTATAAATTAAGTTTTAACAAGATGGGTAGTGTTTAATAATAATAATGAATTTGTTATTGAACTTTGTTCAGTTATGTAGGTTTCTTGCCTTAGAGATAGATTGTTTTCTTGGTGTCTTAGCCATTTCATATTCTTTTTATGAATTTAATTTTCTTGGCTTGAATTTCTGTTCAAGCCTGAGAACCAAGAATTTAAGAAATGCATACATGTCTATGACATCTTTCTAGTATGCAATTTATTACAATGTTTAGTATATTTAATGAACACTGGTGGGATTTTCAGCAACCTTGAGTGAGATGGATTCTTACAGAATAAGCTACCCTCAGTACTGTTCCTTGAAAATACCCTATAAAGTATAGGGTATTTACTTGCAAGTATATACTTGCTGTTGAGAACAGGTATTCTGAATTATCAGACTGTGATTGTAATTGGGTCTTTCGACAACCATCCTCGGTTGTCATTAATGGCACCTAGGCCAGATGGAGCATTTCTGTAGTAGAAACGTCTGAGCTGTAGCCCCTTTCAAAGAAATGCTCAAAGCCATATTCCTGTGATGGTTATACTCAGAGTTTTATTGTTGCTAGATTTTCTTAATTTTAGAACCACACAATGTAATAAGTGCTCTAAATAAATTCCTGTTGTAGGCTGAAAAATGCTTCTCCAGAGGACGTGGAATATTATAACTGCCAGCAGGAGCTTACAGATGACCTACATAAACAGTATCAGATAGTGGAAAGAATAATTGGTATGTTACAAACCTGCAGACAGAAAGCAATGTTGAGAATACTTCATGCTTATTGCTCATGTGTTGCATTTGTAGTTAAAAATGTGGAATGTTACTAACTTATTTTTTAATTCAAAACTAAATTTGGGGTAAAGAGAAGTTGTGCTGTGAAGCTAATTTATATTGTCTTATCACCTAAAATACAGAAGTAATATTCATTTGGTAAATTCATTTGGTATCTCTAATACATTTCTACAGCTCATTCAAATCAAAAGTCAGCAGCTGGTTATCCAGACTACTATTGCAAATGGCAGGGTCTACCTTATTCAGAATGTAGCTGGGAAGATGGTGCTCTCATTGCCAAAAAGTTTCAGACACGCATTGATGAGTATTTTAGCAGAAATCAATCCAAAACCACTCCTTTTAAGGACTGCAAGGTGAGTATATAATTGCAATGGATTTATAATAAGTTGTACTGTCTCTGGCTGTGATAAAGTTAGAATAGAATAGTTTAGTTGGAAGAGGCCTGCAAGTCCAATCTTGCTGGGAAGCCTGGTTCAGTGTTTGACCAATTTCACAGTAAAGAAATTCTTCCTAATGTAGAAAAGGTACAATTGTTTGGTCTGTTGCTGAACAGTGTTTGCACAGTGTTCAGGTCTTCTTTGTTTTTTGCTGGGCCCTCCCTTCCCCCTTCTTCACCCAGAAGTAGGCTAGGGGTGGCTAAGCCTTTGAAAGGGAACATACATAGTCAAGATGGACCAGGTGAACCAAACTGGTTGAAGTGATAGACTGTGGCATGTAATGTCATGCTCATAATTAAAACTGAGGGGGAAAAATCAGAGGTTCCATGATGGCCATTTCTTGGAGACTTAATGTATGGTTACATTAAGTCTTGGAGATGTAATGTAATGCTGGTTGGAGGTCATGTGAGATTAGTTATTTTTTTGTTGTTGTTGTTGCTGTTTTATATTTATATTTCTTTTATATTTTCTTTTTTCTCCACCTAGTAAACTGTCTTTGTCATGATCGACAATTTTTTTCTCACTTCTGCTATTTCAGTTTTCTCTGCCATCCTTGTTCAATCCAAACAACTGCATACTGATTGGTAAAAAAAAAAAAAAAAAAAAAAGTCTCTTATGCATCAAGAGTATTTTAAATATTACAAAATGTTCTTGAAGGTTGTTAGAGAACAGTAGTAATGATAGATACATAGCAATGTATGTGTCAAGCATCTACTACTAAGACTGGCTTTTCTTAAAAAAAATCCCCTGTTTTTTTACTGGCATTCAAATGGCTTGTTTAGTATTTTAGTTTGTTTGAAAGGTAAACTTAGTGAATAATGGGTTAACATAATTCCCATTGTTGAATTTAGATGACCAATCAAACTGATTTCTGCTTGCAAATTGCGTTTTTTTTTTTTTTTTTAATTACTCATTTTCACATGGCCTAGTTTTTGGTGGTGCATGAAGACGACTTGGTGACCCCATAGATACCTACTACAATGTTTTCTATAGAAAGCCATTCTGGTAACTGCAGTCAGTAATAAAACTTATACTCAATTTGCTTTCGACAGGTTCTAAAACAGAGACCAAGATTTGTTGCACTAAAGAAGCAGCCATCTTACATTGGAGGACAGGAAAATTTGGAGTTAAGAGATTATCAGTTAAATGGATTGAATTGGCTTGCTCATTCATGGTGCAAGTAAGTACAGTTTGTTTGTAAATTCTAAGCATTCATAAAAACCTCGTTATTTTTTTTCTATATTTATTGAGGCTAGATGTCTTACTACAGTAAGCTGAAAGTAGAGTCCCAAAAGGACTGTTTTTGCTCAAAGAAATACTAAAGCTAATTACATGGTTGGTTTCAAAAAACAGTTAAGCTCTGCTGTTGTTTTGCTTTCACTGTGTTGGAGTAAGTCTTATTTTTGAAAATCAATTGGAAAAAAGTAACTAAGACTACAAAACTGAAAGAATCAAAGCAAAATATTCTGAAATGCCAACATTAGTGTTACACTTATAAGATAGACCCCTTAAGACAGATGCCTTAAGAATACTTCCAAGCTTTTTGTTAATTTTGTTAATTTAAGGAAATCGTATCTACATAAACTTCTTCAAGATGTGTAGTTGCAAAATCTTGAAAACTTGTACAAGTAGTTTCTGTACTCAAGATAATAATGTCATTTTGTCCATTCCCTTCCTTTCTCTTTATCTCCCTCTTCCTCATTCTTTTTTGTTTGTGTTTTTTTTTTTTTTTTTTTTTTTTTTTAGAGGAAATAGTTGTATTCTTGCAGATGAAATGGGTCTGGGTAAAACAATACAAACAATTTCTTTTCTGAACTACCTGTTTCATGAACATCAACTGTATGGGCCTTTCCTGCTGGTTGTGCCACTTTCTACTTTGACATCTTGGCAAAGAGAGATTCAAACTTGGGCTCCTCAGATGAATGCTGTAGTTTACTTAGGAGATATAACCAGCAGAAATATGGTGAGTATTTCCCTTCATCATTAGAAAAGCTTATTTGTAAACCATGTTCATTTCATATTCCTGTCCTCCACTAATTTCCAGTGTTTTGGTTAGGAGTGAGCAAATAGTTGCTGAAACACTTAAGATGCAAACTGAAAGATCAGATTATGATCCTATATAAATGTTCATGAAAGATTTCCATCCTTCTTAATAATAAACAGGATTAAAAATGTAGTCTTCCACCTGAAAACAAATTGTCTTCTGCCATATTATTATTTATGCAGATAAAATAAAAACTAATATGTATTCAAGCCAACCACAATCTTAATTTATTTTTTGAAAGGTTCTCTTTTTTTATTCTTAATGTTTCTTTTGAATTTTGGTAATCTTATTTACTAGAGAAAAAAATGTTTTGTAGAAATTCTCTGTTGTTTATTCAGAGGCTAACAAAGTGTTTTTGAGCAAGTGGTTTAGACAGCTTGGAAGTTCGGTCTTGTGGAAGTTCAGTTTGTGTGTTGTGCTTCTGTTTTGTGATCAGATTATTGAACATCTTTAAACATTTATATTGCTGTAGTGCTTATGTCTCATTGATTGGTACAATTTTTTTTTTCTCTAGCTTACTGTTTAATTAATTGTTTTTGTAGATAAGAACTCATGAATGGATGCATCCACAGACCAAACGACTAAAGTTTAACATACTTCTGACAACATATGAAATTTTGCTGAAGGATAAGGTAATTCCACTAGCTTTTTCAGGGAGATGAAACCATTTGTCCAGTGTAGAACTCTTATTAGACTTGCACATATTTGGGTTCTCAGTCATTAAATGGATGTGGAGTGTGATGGATTTTAGTTTTGTACCATGTATAATTTTTAAGCACTTCTTGCCTTTCTGTATGTGTGATGAGGCTTTCAGCCTTTTTCCATTTCATAAAGCAGGTAACGCTTCTAGTTTGCTTGAGCTGCTCATTACTGTAATGATCTCCTCCCATCAGGAGCTGTACTTTCTTTATATCAAAGAGCTGAAAAAGAACCCAGCCCATTACCCAAACATCTTTGAAACAAAATTTTGAAATCCAAAATGACTTTTCTTCATTATTATGCGTACAGTAGTGTATTACTACTGTGTCCAGGACAGTAGTACACAGAGTTCTTGTTAGTCCTTCTAAGAGTATATGGAAATTTTTATAGACAATGAGAAGAACATTTTGACTTGATTTGTTTGGGAAGAAGAGGTCAATAGCTTCTGTGGTTAGTAGTTTGTTGTTTTTTGTTTTTTTTTGCTATGAAAATTAACGTGGATCAGACTGTGCTCCCTTTTTTCATCTTTTAACTTGATTTATACTTTCTTGGGTTGTTTGCATATGCTTTCTTGAACCTGGCTAATATAAAAGCAATGATTAGTACTAAAGACATATAGATGTCCATATTTTAGTAAAATAATAATAAAAAAGAAAATGATGGTATTTATATCCTTATTATAAAATGCAAGAAATTACATACTATGTTCATCTGTGAAATGTTCACCCATTTGTCCATTTTTTCAAGTCATTCCTTGGCGGTCTGAATTGGGCATTCATAGGGGTTGACGAAGCTCATCGTTTAAAAAATGATGACTCTCTTCTGTACAAGACTTTAATAGACTTTAAGTCTAACCATCGACTTCTTATTACTGGAACTCCTCTGCAAAACTCCCTCAAAGAACTTTGGTCTTTGTTACACTTCATCATGCCAGAAAAGTAAGGAAGAATTTTGCATTATTCTTGTAAATATTTTTGTTAAGTTTCTTAATACGAAATAGTGTAGTGTATTGATAGAATCAATAAAGGTAGACAATAATGCTGTAAGATTGTTTAAATATTCTGTGCAATGTAGATGTATGGTCCTGTTGCTGGTTCTGTTGCTGAATAAGCCCAGTAGTAGTTACTTCACCATTATATCAGTCCACAAGAATGACTGGTTGAGGTGTACTGGTAAGAGCCCAAAAAAAAAAAAAAAAAAAAAGGCTTACTCTTAATGTAAGAGGGAAACTGTATAACTTTACTATGGGGAGATAGAATGAGATCAGGGATATCTTCATGTCTGTATTAGTACTGTCAATGAAAGCAAGTTTGTACCAAGCTGCCAGATACCCTGTATTTCAGTCAGGTGGCTATTTTTCCCATTTGTTTTAAATACCATGAGGTTCCTGTATTGATATGATTTTTTTATTGACCTGTGTTTGTTCCTAGATTAAATGAGAGCTAGTGTTAGAGCTCATATTCCTATCAGACATCTTGTAAATGCAAAGCAATGTTCCATTGTCTTGCAATCAAAGCCACTGTGGTCTTTTATTTAGTAGTTCATTTTTAAATTTAATTCTGTATGGGAAGTTCCACTCTTCTATTTACGGACAAAGTATTTAGAATTTCTTGAAAGATCAAAATACAGAAATTGGTTAAATTAAACAGAGAGAGGACGGGGAAGAAATCCATTTGGAATGTTTATACTTTTTATATTTTCTAATTTTTGTAATTATGTTAGCATTCTTCTTACATATTACTTCTTTTGGTCATTCACTCTGTCACTCATTTTCTTTTATATTGAAGATTTTCCTCCTGGGAAGATTTTGAAGAGGAGCATGGCAAAGGAAGAGAGTATGGTTATGCAAGTCTTCACAAAGAGCTTGAACCATTTTTGCTGAGAAGAGTTAAAAAAGATGTAGAAAAGTCTTTACCTGCAAAAGTTGAGCAAATTCTGAGGATGGAAATGAGTGCATTGCAGAAACAATATTACAAGTAACACATTTTTAAAAATTTCATTGTTTTAATGATATATCTACATGCAAATTACTGGTTTAATATTTTTGATAATGCAGTTTGAAATTGGGGCAAAATAGTAAAAATCAAGCACCTTTTTAGGATTTCACAACAGTGAAGTTCTGTGAAGCAAAGGTTTATTGGTCTAATCTCTGTTTATTTTGCTCCTATTGTTTGGCATAATTGTACGTTTTTACTAGGAGCTGCTTTTTTTTTTTTAGTTCGTTTATATTTTGAGAGTTGTTTTGCCTCCATACATGGTTATTTACACTGTATGTCTTACATCATAGGTGGATTTTAACAAGGAATTATAAAGCCCTCAGTAAAGGTTCAAAAGGCAGTACCTCTGGCTTTCTGAACATTATGATGGAACTCAAAAAGTGTTGTAACCATTGCTACCTCATTAAACCACCAGATGATAATGAATTCTATAATAAACAGGAGGCCTTACAGGTAATGTCATTTTGTTTTTTAATTTGGGGAATTTATATTTGTAATGTACACACTGTAATTTCGTAGTGTTCTGGCAATATTTTTAGTTCTTATTAAAGTATTAGGAAAGAGCAAGTTCTCGAAAAGCATGTATCCTGGACTTTACAGGTGAGTGAATTGATTTTTATTTCTTTATTGGAACTAAACACTAGACAGATCTCTACTAAATAAAATATCCATGTTATTTAATTGCAATCAAAATAAAAAAAAGTAAGTTTGAAACAGGCTATGCATCTTCACACAAAATGAATTTAAGACTTATTTTAAACCGAGGCAAAATAAAGCAGCTAAACAGGTGAATGTAAGGAAATGCAAGTGACTGGCAGTGGTACGCCAGCAATCTGTATGATAGCATAAAACAATCTGCAGAATGTTTTTAAGCTTTTGTATAACCAGATATGCCTGCGAACAACCAAACTGAAAGGAAATAAAAGTAATGATCATTGAAATCTGTCTGATTTTTTTGTTGTTGTTTTTCCAGATGAAAACAGTTATCATTACTTCCAGAGATGGGCTGTAATTTTTGTTTTTAGTAAATGTTAACTAATATTTGTACTAAAACTGCCCAGAAGCACAACAAAAGACAAAAAAAAATGAATCATGCTATTTATATCAACTTATATAACTTATAACTTGTAAGTTGATATAACTAAGTTGTAACTTTTTCTAAAGATTTTTTTCCTGTAAGCTTTGAAGTTGGTAACTTAAACATTTTCCCCCAGAATTCTAGTTCGTGCAGTGACAATTGTGATTGCAAGCTATTTTGTTATATGAAACCTTTTTTTAAAGCTAAAGGAAGTGTCATTTATAACTTGGCACACTCTACAGCTACCTCATACAAAATTAAATCCCTTATAACTGCTCAAACATTATTTCTATTAATTGCAGTCTTTTAACAATTACTTCTTTAGTCCACTTCAATAAGTTTTGTTAGCTCTTAATTATGAATGAACACATTCTCCAAAATTCTTTCTCAACCTAAAGAGGCCTAATGTTTAAAACGTTAAAGTCTGCGTTTGCTTTCTGTTCTAGTTATTCCCAAAGGAACCAAGAAGTCTTGATATTGTAACCCACCTAAAGTCTGTTGGGCACCACAAACAACAGTCCTATCTATCATGCATATTTTAAAGTATGTATGTTATAAGGAGTGACGAATGTTTTTGTTTTTCTCCCACATCAGTAGATAGGAAGACAAACCTTAAAAGAGTGTCTGACCACCTGCAGCACTTATTAGTATCAAGGTGAACTGTTTTTGTAATACGTATTTCTTCTTTTGATAGCATTTAATACGTAGCAGCGGGAAACTAATCCTTCTTGACAAGCTACTGATTCGTCTGAGAGAACGTGGCAACAGAGTTCTAATTTTCTCTCAGATGGTGAGGATGCTGGACATCCTAGCAGAGTACCTAAAGTATCGTCAATTTCCTTTTCAGGTAATAAGCCTAGT
The DNA here is from genome assembly GCA_011075105.1 of Heteronetta atricapilla. Taxonomy (NCBI): domain Eukaryota; kingdom Metazoa; phylum Chordata; class Aves; order Anseriformes; family Anatidae; genus Heteronetta; species Heteronetta atricapilla. The sequence continues at coordinate 56,768,965 of CM021763.1, read as the reverse complement.
AGTCTTGATCTTGAATTTAATCTTTTCTTTACTCTAAGGGTGATAGAGCAGTGGAGCAAGTTGTCCAGAGGTTGTGAAATGTTCTCCATGATAATTAAAAGCCAAGTGGACATAATTCTGGGCAACCTGCTCTAGTGGACCCTGTGTGAACAGAGGTGTTAGACAAGATGACCTCCAGTGGTCCTTGCCAACCTCAGCCTCTCTGCGATTATCTGGTCTTTACCACTTTGCTTAATAAAAGAGTGTCCTTGAGTTAAATAGATGATGTGAAGCATTAACATTGCTATTTTTCCTTCACATTACTGTTTTGGCTGTTGAGAATTCAAGTTGCTCTGAGAATATAGCATAAGAATTACTTTTAAACTGTAGTATTCAATCTCTTTAGAGACTTGATGGATCAATAAAAGGGGAATTGAGGAAACAAGCACTGGATCATTTTAATGCAGAAGGATCAGAGGTATGGTATTTTTTTCATATTTTAAATTTTCCCAAGAAATATCAGAAGTGTTCTGTAAAAATGAATGTTGAGAAAAATGAGAAATGCATCAATAAGTTTGAAAATCCATTGTTCTTGGCTAGAGTGTAAGGTTTACATCTACTTTTTTAGATTTTAGATTTAATGCAAAGCACAGAACTAAGTTGTGTGTCTTTGTCTGAACAGTGAAAAAGTGATTTCTGGCAATTCTTTGTGTGACTTTTGAATTTGTAAGTGTCTCTGTTACAGCTTTTATTTTTTTTAAGCTTAGAGGATTTATAACTTATATAACATTCCTAATATACAAACCATTCCATGTGATCTTTCTCCTTTTTGGGGCACAGGGAGCAATTGTTTTTTCTTGGTAATAGGATTTCATTTCTCAGTTGCTGCTGAGCTTCTGCTGCAATTCAAGAGGAAGGACTTAACTCTGTGAAGTAAACTTCAGATATATCTTAAATACAGAAGTTAATTCTGTTTTAAATCGCTAGTATAGACATCATTGCCTTTATCTGAAAGCTTTGCAGTTATACTGTACAGTTTTGAGGAACCTAAACTTCACACAGTATTTAAAAGTGAAGGCAAACTTCACATTTTTGCAGCAACCAAATTATGTTCTCAGCTTTATCTTCTATTTGTTTCCCAAAAGTTTATAACATTTCATATATTTTTGGCTATTAATGTGCAAAGATCTTCATGGAAATATTTTACATACGACTCATTCCTGAGAGTCATGGTTTGCTGTTTTCTGTCACTATACTATTTTTTTTTTCCTATTTTATTTTCTCTTGAATTTCATATGTTGTTTTATTGCATGTCTCAAGCTTGTTTATAAATATATTTAACAGCAGTGACCCTTGAAGAAGAATTCTGCCTCCTGTCTCTTAACTGGTCATATGTAGTCTCAGTGTGCCGTGGTATGGTATAGTCCCTAGTATGCCATAGCTTCTTAGTTTTCTTAAGTGGGTAGGTGAAGGGAAACTGTAGTTTTGTTCCATAAAAGGCTTTAACAGCAGAGTCCCATACTTCTATCCAGTCTTCTGTTTGGCTGGGTTTTTTGGTTGGCATCTAGGATGCTACAGTCTTTAAACCACAAAGGAATGAACATCAATGTCTATTGCAAATAGTTATCAATGTTAGCTTTATACACAAAGAAACTTTCCCTATAGAATGATTACAGCATTGACAGTGTATGACTCTAATGTGTGCCACGGAATGCATAAATAAGTGTCATAGTGATTCATTTAAGAATATCAGAACTACTCAGTATAACACGGTTTCACTTTATGATTTCAGGACTTTTGCTTTTTACTGTCTACCAGAGCTGGAGGATTAGGTATAAACTTGGCATCTGCTGACACTGTAGTTATATTTGATTCTGACTGGAATCCACAGAATGATCTGCAAGCACAAGCTAGAGCTCATAGGATTGGACAGAAGAAACAGGTACATTTGGCTATAAGCTCCAATCCTGAGGGACAGTACCCTACAGTAGCTATCAACTGTCTGGGCCAATGCCCAGACAAAAGTTGTATGCCCAGTTGTATTGTACATGTATTTTGAGAATAATTAGTACTTGCCCGGATGTGTTAAAAATGTTAATAATGCTCAATTTTTATTTATTTATTTATTAATTTTAAAATCTCCTTAAATGGAGACATGGCAGCTGTGATATATGGATGGGGAGGGAGAATAGTTGTGGGCTTGTCTGTCCCACATTCATTGGTATCATGTCATTCTGGAAAATAATTCCATCAGCCACATTCCCCTTACTTAAGTATTTCGTAGTTCTCTTTGGGTTTCTTTTTTACTTGGGGTAATAAGAAATAATAAGTAATAATAAGTAATAATAACAAATACAAGAGTTTTGCTTGTGGCAATGCTTGTGGCTAATCACTGAAGCTTAAAAAAGGCAAGTCTTAAGAATTTATTTATCTATTTTTAAACTGTTTATGTAAGACCACAGTAAGAAGTTTGAACTAGTATTTCATAAAATAAATACAATTCAGATATGTGTAGACAAGACTGACATCTTTCCTTGTTGTTACTCACTTATTTTAAATACAGGTTAATATTTATCGTCTAGTCACAAAAGGATCAGTAGAAGAAGATATTCTTGAAAGAGCCAAGAAGAAGATGGTGTTAGATCATCTAGTAATTCAGAGAATGGACACTACAGGAAAAACTGTACTACATACAGGTTCTACTCCTTCAAGGTATATATTTATTATCTTACATGTCAATTTCTATTTAATTATATTTGACGGGTAAGTAAAATTGTCAG
>CM021763.1:56747229-56766106 GCA_011075105.1 Heteronetta atricapilla | reverse complement strand
AATAAAATATGCAAAGTGTTTTGTCTTTGTAGATTTTTGTCTCTGTATCAAATATAGCTTTTATTTGACAGTAGAAAGAAAGCTTAACTGGCTCGTGGTTATAGAGAGTTCTTTCAGTCTATTAAAATAAAATATTTTTTCCTGAAACATCCTGTATTTCAGCTCAACACCTTTTAATAAAGAAGAATTATCAGCAATTTTAAAGTTTGGTGCAGAGGAACTTTTTAAAGAACCTGAAGGGGAAGAACAGGAGCCCCAGGTAAGTAATGTTTCTAGACTTGCAAAATAAAACAACCCAAAGTATGTATGAATTATTTCATTATAAAGATAAATTCAATCTTTTATAGGAAATGGATATAGATGAAATCTTGAAGAGGGCTGAGACTCGGGAAAATGAGCCAGGTCCATTAACTGTAGGAGATGAGTTGCTTTCACAGTTCAAGGTATTGCTCTGTCATCTCCCTCCTGTCATAATTACTTTCCCTTATTAAAAACTTTTATTTTTCCTTTATGTACTTATCTATCTCCTTCATTCTTATAAAAGACATGCAACAATAAATTAACTCTCTATCTCTTTCTAATAATTCTCTTTTCATTATACCCTCAGTACAAACATTTAAAAATATTTATAATGTATTTTACTAATAACAGGTATTTATGAATGTGTTAATGAGGAGAGGTTTGGGTACTGTTGCATTAATGCTTTTAATGTTAAGCAGTTGTGGTACTTCTGAACACAAAACATAATGTCTGGATTTATTAATTGATGACTTTTAGAAATTGCTTTCAACACTGAAGTAAACTTGAATGACAGCTATTTTGTGTGTTACCAGCTAGACATTTTGTCATGTGGGTGATTTTTTTTTTTTTAATTTAATATATGTGGTATGATCAGCAGGTCATTAAATCACTATTGTGCTGGTGGTTCATGTACAATCTTTTTTGATTCCTACGGTGTACTGTTTGGATAGTTTTGTATTACTACAGTCTCAAATGAAATGACGTATTCAAATGTCATTAGATTTATTCTGAAAGAAGTTAACAATTATACAGCTACTGGGGACGTGTTTCATTATGCTCTACATCAGTCAACTTTTAAAAGAAGAATTTTAATCTTTTCTGATCCCATATTGCAGGGAGTATGTCTGTATCATAAATGAGCAAAAATATTTTCATTAGAGAAAGTGTTTCTTGAAATATATGTGTAGATTTTATGTGTATTATAAAGTAGTAATAAATACAAATGCATGAAATACATAGATGCATAAAATATGCCATCAAAAACTTAGGTTTCCTGAAATATATTTTGCTAAGTTTTGTTTAAATAAAGTCATTTATTTAAGTGATGAAAATATATACATTCTGATGTATAAGGTGGCCAACTTTTCCAATATGGATGAAGACGATATTGAGTTGGAACCAGAAAGAAACTCAAGAAACTGGGAAGAAATCATTCCGGAAGTCCAGAGGCGAAGAATAGAAGAGGAGGAAAGACAAAAAGAACTTGAAGAAATATATATGCTCCCAAGGATGAGAAACTGTGCAAAACAGGTACCTCTGGGTTTTAACTGACTTGTATTTTTTTGTTATTTTATTTTTATTTTTGCATTTTTTTTTTCCTTCTCTGAATTTAAATTTTTGACAGGCTAGGTAAAAGTTTATTTTGTTTCTGTTAATAATGTAATTTTGAACTGCTTATTCTGAAATTCCAGATCAGCTTTAATGGAAGTGAAGGAAGACGCAGTAGGAGTAGAAGATACTCTGGCTCTGATAGTGACTCCATCACGGAGAGAAAACGTCCAAAAAAGCGTGGAAGACCACGAACTATTCCACGAGAAAATATTAAAGGGTTTAGTGATGCTGAGATCAGGCGGTAAGATATGGGGTGATGTGCATGTATAAAGGGACAAAACAGTTGTTTTTTAAAAATCATTATAGAGTTCAAAAATACTAAAGACAGTCTATTTTTGTGAAATTATTTGAAATTTTTCTCTCTATTTAATGTTTTACCTTGAAAAGGTATAAAAGCAGTTTTTTTACTTTCTGGCATTGACATAGTTGGACTGTTGTGGCCAGAATTTGAACCAATTTTGACAAGGGATAAAATTAGCTTGGAAAATGATTCTTGATTGTTTTTTACTTGATGATTATTACTCTAAATTCCTGCATCCCCTGAGGACAGTGATTTCAAAAAAGATTTGATAACAATGGGTGAACTTTTTTTTTAACATATGAAAAATAATTTACTTCCCATGATTCTATGTGAAAGTTGCAGAAAGAACATGTACAGCTTTGTGGTGATAACTACAAAAAAAAAAAAGTTGAGTGGGTTTTGTTTTGTTTTAAGCTTCTTGAAACTGTAATTTCATAAGGTGTCAGTTCAAGACAAAAAATACAAAATCCCATTTGAGAAGTGTATCTTGAAAGTTGGTCTCATAAATCTGGTGCTAAAGTATTTTTGGCAGGAAGAAGAATTGCTTTGCTTTGCCTTTGTGGCTTTGTGAAATGCTACTTTGCTTCTGAAATTTAGATGTTCACATTTCTCTAAAATATTTTAAATCTTTCAAAATACTTTTTATTATAATAATAATCCTTAATAATCTTTTAAAGATTCTTGTTGCCTTTCTGTTTCATGTAACAAAGTGGATTACTTATTCTTTCAGCGTATTCACATGCATGCACTAGCAACTTGAATCTTTGATTATGGATTTTTTTTCCCTTTATTTTTATTTCATTTCCTCTTTATCCTGCTACTTCTAATTTCTTTCCATCAGTTACTTACCCCAAAAGCATTAACATTCTTTTATCTTCCATGTTGTATTTTCTGAAATCTTATAATCACCTGTATTGAGTTTCAGATTGCTCTTTATGTTATGCTCAGACATAACATGATGTCTGAATTCTCTATTTACAACATAAAATTCACATTTTATTTTTGATTAAACACATCTAGTTGCTGAATTTTGTCATGTGAAAGTAAAAGATAACTGTTTTTTTTTTTTTAAATAAAAAATAAATTGTACCTTCTATTGTTTTATATCTGTTCTTAAACCAAATAGAGCTATGACTCTGTGCAGGTTATCTTGATATATAACAAGCTGTGGTTTTTAAAATATTAATAGGATTTCAATACAATTCTTTATGGACAATTCAAGCAATTAAAAACTTGTTAAGCATACATTTAAACTGCAGAATTATTTTCTGTTATTAGGTTTATCAAGAGTTACAAGAAATTTGGTGGCCCTCTTGAAAGGTAAACTTATAATTGTGTAGCAACTTTAAACCTTGTTTTCATAAAAATTATAACAATATACCAAGAAACCTTAGACTAGAGAGAAAATAATATGCTTGGTTTTTTAACTTGCCTGTAATGTGGCTCTGGGCTAGTATCAAGAAACCTTTCAGTTTTGTTGGACTGCTTGTTTTTTTCTTTATATTTTAACTATTGTCTTGTTTAATCTGCATTGGTGATAGGCATGCTGTTGTCTTGTTTGATAACCTGTTGAAAGACCATCAGTTTATCCACTGTGACTGTTATGCTCTGTTCAAGTTACTTTTGCCACTTCGTTTTTAAGATATGGAATAAGGCAAAAAGTGTAAGATAAACTTAACATCCTTATTGTCCTTGAAAATATTCATATTCTATATTATAATATCATATGTAAAGGTTCCTTTTCTTTTTTTTTTTTAAAAAAAGAGTACATCAATCTATCAAAACTGTAGAGTTAGGGCCCTTTATAGTAATTATGATATTGTCCTCTGATATCTGAATCACTTTTATTTTTTCCTATTTGTAATTACTGTATTCTTTTATTCAATTGTTTTTTAACCACATGGGTAACAAGTGCAGGTGACAGATAACTTAGATGATCATTTTTCTAGTTTCAAAATCTGAGTCATTTGCAATTGCTAAACTTGCAGAGCTATAGAAATGTATGTTTTTTTATTATTATTATTACAGGTTAGATGCTGTAGCTAGGGATGCTGAGCTAGTTGATAAATCTGAAACAGACCTTAGACGTTTGGGAGAGCTTGTGCATAATGGATGCATTAAGGCTTTAAAGGACAATTCATGTGGACAAGAAAGAGCAGGTACAGTGTGTTTGGAGGTGTTTGTGTGTGTGAGGCGGAATAAAAAGTGCTAAGAAGCTTGAATTATTCTTGCACTCTGATCATAATAGGAAACAATTCTTAAGGGAAAAAAACAAATGTTACCATTCTGGGTGATTTTGAAAAAGGGTTATACGAAGACAACAACCTTCTTCCTTTTTTTTTTTTTTTTCCCTGCAGGTGCAGTTTTTTTTTGCATTACTGTGAAATTTAAAGATTATCTGTTATTATCTGAAAGACCTTGAGATCATGGAGCTTAATTAAACCATTTTGTTAAGAAAAAGTCATATAGTATAGCTATAGCAGCGAACTTGCTTGTTTTCTTTTTGTTTTTTATAAGATACATGTAACAGCTAACATTTGAATATTTCGTTCATTTATTTTTAAGGAGGCAGACTTGGGAAAGTTAAAGGCCCAACATTTCGAATCTCAGGAGTGCAGGTGAATGCAAAGCTAGTCATCTCTCATGAAGAAGAGTTGGCACCATTGCACAAATCCATTCCTTCGGATCCAGAAGAAAGGAAAAGGTATTTTTTTTTTTTTTTTTTTACTAAAGGAAGTTATAATTTAGAAAATGGTTCGGGCTTTATTTGCTTTATTCAGAAAACCCAGACTCAAAGGACACTGAGCTTTGTCCCTCCATTTTCTGTAAGGACTGGCAGCAGCAAACTGTTTTTGTTTTTAATTATTTCTTCCTCCTTCAGGGAAAGAAGAGGTCAGTATCAGCTTTGGCTTCTGAACTGTACTCACTGTGGACTGTAGTACTCATAGTACTACATCCAGACTAAAAGACAGGCTTACTGGCGAGCTGTTCTATGTGTCGTATCTGCTTGAGGGAAAGCAGTATATATATGGAACTGCAGTAGATGGTAACTGTCGGTGGTAGTTACCACCCTCTGAACTTCTTTTCCTTGTGTATCACAATCTTTACACTATCTGCATATTCAATTAGCAGTTTCATTTGGATGATTTTTTATACAGAAGTATAAAACCAAGAGAAAACAATTAGCCAACTCTGTGACACCACCCAGGGCCACAGACAGATGTCTTTTGTCTATCATGTTCAATATAATCTTGGTCAACTTTAAAACATATTTCAGTGTTGATTTCAACAAATATTTTCTGGAAATATTAAGAAAGTGTAGTGGTAGATATTGGATTACTTTCCTAAATATAACAGCATTGTAGTGATGTAACTAGATGTGTTTTTTCTGTTCTTAGTAAGTCAGCCTTCTCTTTCCTAAGGTTCAGAAATTTCTTATTTGTCATTGTAATTTATTTCTGTTAGATATGTAATCCCATGCCACACCAAGGCTGCTCATTTTGATATAGACTGGGGTAAAGAAGATGATTCCAATCTGTTAGTTGGCATCTATGAATATGGTTATGGCAGCTGGGAAATGATAAAAATGGATCCTGATCTCAGTTTGACACAGAAGGTATGTCATCTAAAATGTTTTATCAAGGACTTTTTTTGTTTAGGTAATAATGCTAGTGATAGTTACTGAAAAAGCATATTTTATGCTAAGTGAAATTGCAGAGATTTTACATACCTATAGTACTTCCACACATCTGTCCTTTATGTGGTGTGTCATTAGATTTGGAGTCTTTGGTATTCGACTGAAGTCTGCCTTCTTATGGTCAGTTTTGCTTCCCTATTTCTGTGGACCTCTGTCATTTGAATTTTCTTTTCTGTCTTTTGTCTCCCTATTTTAGATGTTTGAGATGGGTTTGTTTTGTTCTTGAGTTTTTTGAAGAGAGTTTGTTTTAGGGATTTGTCTTGGTTTCTCAGCCACCACTTAATCCCAAGGTTCTTCAGTTGATGGACAATCATGACATGAATTTAGTCTGTATTGGTCAGACTAAAGTACTGTAATAGCTGATTAGCAATAGTGACCAACATATTTAGGAAAAAGCTAGGATGAGGCAAAATTTGTGACAGTGTGAACAACCTGTAGCTTTGGGATTTAAGGAGTCAGGGTTTTGTCCAAATTTGTTTAGTTATGATTTATACTTGTGCCTTCAATTCATTTTCTGTTTTATTAAACCACCCATTTATACCTCTGGCATCTGCAAAACACTGTAATAATGAGTTCTTCATTTAAAGGATGCATGAGGCAGAACTGGGATTTCTGTGGATGACTGGTAGAGGAGCCGAGAATTTCTTAAATGAACTATCAGAGTGGAAACAGAAATCTGAATCTACTTTGTTCTAAATTTGTGAGGCAATTTCCAACAGTTAGCATTTGCTGTTTTTAGAGAAATGAAAACATAACAAATTCTCCATTGCTTTCAAGCATGCTGGTATATTTGCTAGATACAGTTGAAGTGGAAGGATCCACCTTCTTTTATGAAACTTTTTCTGTTCTGAGTGCTCTAGGCTAATACCTTTTGAAATCTGATGTGTACTCATAGTTCATACTACCAACATTCTCCTCAGATTTTACCTGATGATCCAGATAAGAAACCCCAGGCAAAGCAGTTACAGACCCGTGCAGACTACCTCATAAAATTACTGAATAAAGACCTTGCAAGAAAGGAAGCACAAAGGCTTGCTGGTGCAGTAAGTAAAATTTGGCATTCAGTAGCAAGATAAAATAATATTCTTTTGGTGTTAGATCCTTTTCCTTTTTTCATTCTCCTTTCATTCTCCTCTCTTAAGTTGTGGAGTATTTGCAATTATACTACATGAGATAAACTTAAGAAATGAAATGCAAATATCACATCGTATTAATCTCTCTTATTTAGTATCCTCTCTAACTAGTATTCTCTACTGTTGCACTGTGCTGTCTCCAGTCCTGAGAACAGTGGTGGTCATTACTGTCAATAAATAAAATGAAATCTCTATTTGATATAAAAACAAATCTTTTTCTGCAACTGGTGAGGAGATGCTTGCCAATTGCTCTATTAAAGGTATTAATTTGCGTTCAGGGCAATTCAAAGAGGAGAAAAACAAGAACTAAGAAGAATAAGTTGATAAAGGCTTCAAAAATAAAGGAAGAAATAAAAAGTGATTCATCGCCACAACCCTCAGAAAAATCTGATGAAGATGATGATGAGGAGGATAACAAGGTAAATATCTTTCATATAGTGAAGATGACTGCTGGAAATTTCTATTTTGTGCTCTGTTTGACCTAGTAGAACTGAAGCACCTGAATGGCATCTTCTTCCTGTTGCTTCTACTGTTAATATTCCATCCACACAATTTCATGGACTATCTGTTGTAATTTGGTCATAACCCAGTAGCTGAGGAATTATGAGTAGTTTTCCAAATTTTATTATTAAATAATGTTGTAGTCTAATTAAAAGTATCATTGATCAATTTCAATGCTATTTAAAGACTTCAGCATTGTATCTGTTAGAAATGTAAATCTAATACAACATGCAAATATGGAATGTGTCTGGCTAGTGTGTTGCTAAAGTAGTAGCAACTGGTTCTTCAGGTATTTTTTAGTTCAGGACCAATAGAAAAAAAAAAGTCAAACCCAATTAGAAGGAACAGCATGAATAAATGATGTTTCAAGATGTACAAGTGAAAAAGTTTCTGCATATGTCATGAGTTTAATTATGCAAAAAGACTATTTAACCTCATTATGTTGTGTTACTTTTGAAGTATCCTGTTAGGCCTCTGCTTTTGTTGGATCTATATCTATTACACAGCAGAAACCACAAGAGAGAACAGCATAACATTTAGGGTTGTGTCATACCTAATTTTATAATTTTGAAATAGATTTCAAATTTTATAAATTTGAAATAAATAAGTAAGTGCAAATCTGTAAGTATCATTAAAATCATTCCTACTTGGTTTAATATAAACCAAATTATGTAAGTGTCTTTCGTAACCATTGAAAACTATTTCAGGCCATTGTAATTGTCAATTTTTTCTGTAAAGATAAAACACTAATTGAAATATATAGTTGAAATAGATTAAGTCTGAGAAGAATCTATGATGCAGTTTACAGAAAAGTTTTTTTTTTTAAAAAAAAAAAAAAGTAAGTTTTAACTGAAGCCTTCCTATAACTTATTAAGATAGAGTTATGAAGTATAAAGTCGTACCAATAAACAAACAAATAAATAACAAAAAACTAACCTTTCTTTGTAGACTGGCTTATTTTGTAGATAAGATAACTTGAATGATATGTCTAGAATGTAAGACTGAGAAGTGTTTTCACAGTTCCCAGTAATTTGATAATTGGCAACCAAATGATAAAACAATGATAAAACATAAATTAAGTCTTCAGACTACTTTAAAAAAAATGAGTGTCAGACTTCATTCAAAACAGAAGACACTGCCAGTGTGTCAATTGTTCTGTTTGGGAGAATGCCTAGAATGCTTTTGTGTATTTAATAATGGTTATGCATTACTTGAATACTTTTGGGCAGAGACAAATAATTTCACTTCTGAAGAAAAAAAGAAAAAAAAAAAAGACTAGATTCCAAAATAGGCTTTAAACACCCAAGTGATTGGCTCTAACTGTTTAACTGCCAGAGTGCTAATAACTTGATACCTAATCTAAGTAATTTGTTGTAATTCATATACTAGGTGTCCTTACATCTGCTTTTTTTGCAACTTGTCCAGGATAACTTTTAAATTGATTAAAAGATGATGATGATGATTCTTGTGCTTGTGCAATATTACTTTTGTTACTTAATAGTATTTTTCTGCCTGAAAGAATGAGTTTTCATCTCTGAACTCATTAACAAATATTACAAACACGTGATGTATTTTTTCATCATCAAATAATTAATTGGGCTTCTATTAGACAGTCTGTAAGTAAGGCTTTTTATTTGAGCATAGTAAAAAGAACAGCTCCAAAAGAATGGAAGCTGGGACTCTCTTGCCTTCTCTGAACGCTTAATATGGGATCAGTAAAAAGTTACTGAGACGAAGCTAACTAGAGCAGAGGTCTTCTAACATCTGTATCACTTGAGTGTCCTGAGCTCAGTTTTCAAGACATACTTCCTTAGTGACTTTAGTGCTTTAGAACTTTTTAAAGTGACAGACTTCTTTTGTCATACAAAAACTATAATGACTTAATTTCTTGCTCCCTTTTTATCACTGCCAAATCAGTACTTGTTTTGTGTCACATCAAGGAAATGAGTAAATAGCCCTCATTTTTCTTTACAACTATATCCATTTCTATCTGATAGTTGTTAAATCTATGTAAAAAAAAGAAAACAGAAATGCACAGATAAAAAGTTGTTTTAATCTGATGGTTTACTTGCATAGCTAGAAACTCAGTTTGATGTGACATATATGCTTGCATATTGCAGGATGAGATTGTTTCAGTGAAACATCTACATAAAAAAATAAAAGCAGAAAAAGAAAATGAAGAAAAGCCTGAGCCAGATATTGGTATAAAGAAGGAAGCTGAAGAAAAAAGAGAGACAAAAGAAAAGGAAAATAAGAGGGATTTGAAAAGGGAGAAAAAAGAAAAAGAGGATAAGAAAGAATTAAAAGAAAAAGATATTAAAGAAAAGAGAGAAAACAAAGTAAAAGAATCCACACAGAAAGAAAAAGAAGTAAAGGAAGAGAAGGTAACTAGGTTTATTTATCTTATACAGCATCAGAAAAGGCCACTAGGTTTTTGTGAATGATTTTGAGTTGAAAAGGTATTTTGGATCTAATCAGTTGTCATTTCATTGAAATCTTTTACATCATTTGAAGTTACATTTTTACCACTTGCAACCATGAAGACAGGCATATGAAATGGGGAATTACTTTCTTAATTATATGTATCTTCATTGGATTGTGAGTATGCGTGGGTGCAAGAAAAGAAACTTACTCTTTTTCCATTCTCCTTTTCCATTCCACAGAAAAAGTAAAATATACCATTGTAGGTTTTTTTCCTTTTATTGAAGAGTATGCAAGAGTTTCTGTCATGCATTAGTTACATGAGTTAGTACATGAGTTACTGTCATACATTACAGGATAATTTCAGACCCAATATATATACTCAAATATTTTCATATTTTGTTCTTAGGTAAGTGAAATCAAATCAGAAAATAAAGAAAAAAATAAAAAAATTCCATTGTTGGATACTCCAGTTCACATTACTGCAACGAGTGAACCAGTTCCTATATCAGAAGAATCTGAAGAACTAGATCAGAAGACATTTAGTGTGGTAAGTCCCTTTTGGATAACTTGATTTACAAGTTTACACTTGATATTCTAAAAAATTGAAGTTTCTGATTCTTTATTCATTATTAGGCACAGTACCAGACAATCTCTTGCTAGTAAAGTCTCAGATCAATGGATGATATTGATACTATACTGAAGTTATTTTTGTCTACAGGCCAGAAGTTTTATTGTGTTGTTTGATGCAGGTATGTAGTAAGAAAACATACCTAGCAGTCTGTATGTTGAATAGATTTTAAATATACTCTTTAAAGATCTATCCTCAACAAAAACTTAGGTATACTGCTTCTTCAAGAAAGAATACATAATGCAATTTCTGGAGTCTCTGGCTTCACCTTATCATAAATGCTTTTCCTCTTAGTAAGATAAAAAGAGAAATTAAGTTTCAGCACTTCCCTCCTACAGTATCACAGACGTAAATTATTAGACACAGGAGGGAACAAATTCTAAAGCCTTTAGAAATACCTGACTGGAGTAATCCCATTGACACCAAATGAATTTCAGATAAATTACTACTTCTTTCTAAAAACACAATCAATACTAGAGAAAAAAAAGGTATGTACACACAATATATGTAGAATTGTATAGGTCAACTGCAGTCTTTGGAAAGGTACCAATGAGTTCTTTTGAGCAGTCATGAGCTCTTCTTCTGTGTGTTCTATCATACAGATTTCAATGGTTTTCTGTTTCTGCTGGTCAGGTTTAGTGGAATTACTGTGGTGCTGGCTGTGACATGCAAATTAGATTGTCATGAGTATGTCCTTGACTAGCCTCTGTATATTTTTAAACGAAACATTCCAAGTGACTTATTTGTGATGATAAGATGAGCCTCAAGTGATTCAGGTGGATGTGTGGATAGCTCTGTGACTGGAAATCATTTGATTTCTCTGTACAGTTATATTTTTCTGATCACTTCCAGGATTAAGCGGTAAGCTCTGCAAGCTACCTAGTTTAAGCTGTGGCTAAGTCAATATGTATTGCAGTTGATTCATTGCTTAGTGTCATGAACTAGCTAGCAATGGAACTCTCTTCCTTGAACTCTTCAGGGATGGGGCATCATAACTTCTCTGTTCTCAAGGAACAGCTTCTTTGATTTTTCTCCATAGATGTTGACGCATTGATTGTGGTATTCTTCAATGCATCCCCCTCACCCTGTGAGCAAGGTCTTGTGTTTTGTATTGCTTGTAACAATGCTGTCTCTATTTATACGGTATATAAATATCACAGTAATGTGTGGGGTCATGTTCTATTTTTTTAAATTTATATATATACACATATATATTTATTTCCTGTATTTTACAGTGCAAAGAAAGAATGAGGCCTGTCAAAGCAGCATTGAAACAGCTGGATAGACCAGAGAAAGGCCTTTCTGAAAGGGAGCAGCTGGAACATACTAGACAGTGTTTAATCAAAATTGGGGATCACATTACTGAATGCCTAAAGGAGTACACAAATCCGGAACAAATTAAACAGTGGAGGAAGTAAGTTTTTCTGCATTATTTTTTGTTTTGTAAAAGGAAAATCTTTAATTGCTTGTATTAAGGATAATAGTTTTTGATTATTTCTCGTTTCTTACCCTCTTTTTCTTGTATTTTTCTGCTGTCTTAAGTAAGGATTATTCAAGATGATTATAAATGGTTCTGGCTTTTAATAGATTGACTTCTACGTACTGTATAGCAACGCATTTTATCCAGTAGGTGGAGTAATCTCACTTCTTACAACCCAAAGTAAACACTAGATAACTTTTACTTAGTGTTAAATATTTAGCGGGAAAAAGTTCTTAGTTTTAAAGATCTGTTTTTTCAGCTTTGAGGATTTTTTTTTAATTCATGCTAAAAATAGGTAATTCAAATGTGTGTGCTGAACTTTGATTTTTATTTGTAGAATATTTATTTCAAAAATATACTCAAATAATACATGACATAATAAAAATTATATATAATAAAGTACTCAGATGTGTTTCAAAGCAGAGTTCTTAAATGTCTTTACCCATCATTATATTACACTTAAAAGTATCAGAAATTACACTTAGAAGTTGTCATACTGTGCACTTAAGTCTTGAAAATACATCCTACAACTTGGGTTGAAAATATATCCTACACTTCCATGTGCAAGTGAGTTAAGCATTATAATTTCCTTGCAGACTGTTACTAGTGTAGAATGCTTCAGCTGTTTTTATTTGCTTTACTTCAAAATTTTAAAGATGGTCTAAAATATAAAAAAAAGACCCATCTAACACCTCGGTAAATGTTATTTTTCTTTAAGTGGAAATATATAATAGAGCTAGTACACACAATAATACTACTGTACCATTTGACAATTGTTAAAATAAGACTTAAGTAGTCAGAGTGAAGGATCAGACTGATGCTTCCTAAGCCTGAAAAATTCAGATGTTTCTGGATTGTAGCATTTGGTAGTCTGGTAGAATTTTAGACTTCAGTTTAATTATCTGTAATCGTAGAAACAAACATTTTCTTTAGGGTTTTGGCATCTAGACTTGACCTAGTGTTTGTTCTTCTTTGTTCTTGCACAGGACAGATTAGGCTTGAAGTTACAGCCATGCCACTTCTGTCATTTTTTCAGATTGATTTGTTTTCAAATCTTTGACCAGGATTTGGAATTGTGGATGAATTCGCTGATATTTACAGGAAATAAGTCTTGTTGGTCAAATGTCTTCCCCTGCAGGAAACTTCAGTTTTGGAAGATGTTTTACTTTACTGTACTTTACTTGCATTTTTAGTTACTGAGTAGCAAATATTGAAAATTTCTGTTAGATTTCTAACAATCTTTCAAAAGGCATGCATAAACTGAAAGCAACATTTCTAAGCATTGCTACAAATCATTGCATTAATGAAATTGATAATAATACTATTGTTCATGCACTTCGAACTCTAAAGTAATGATGACAATAATGCAAAGTGTCAAATTGTTACAGGAATTAATTTGTCAGACATTTGATGTACAGCTAAATGTTTGCCGTGCAGCTAGGCACTACTCTGTGTAACAGATTTTATAGTGTTTCTTTTTACTGAGGTTGTTGAATTAATTTCAGTTAAATCTATGTTGTTTTGTGTCATCCAAAAGAAAGAATATATGTAAGAAATACAATATCTCTTTTCTTCTTCCTCAGAAATTTGTGGATTTTTGTCTCTAAGTTTACAGAATTTGATGCCAGAAAGTTGCACAAACTGTATAAGCATGCAATCAAAAAGCGCCAAGAGTCTCAGGTAATATTTTAAGACCCTCTCTAAATATAAAATGTTCAAGTGTTATAACTCATCTAGATTTAAAGGATTATCAGAAACACAGCAAGGCATGTACACTTTAAATAAGTACTTTCTTCGTGTTTGTAGTAGTCTCCTTTGATAGGCACTTAGCCATGTTGAACCTCATTGAGTGGCTACGTGCCAGGTCCTGCACTTTGGTCACAACAACCCCATACAATGCTACAGGGCTAGGGCAGAGTGGCTGGAAAGCTGTGCAGAGGAAAAGGATCTGGAGGTGTTGGTTGACGCTTGTCTGAACATGAGCCGGTAGTGTGCCCAGGTGGCCAAGAAGGCCAACGGCATCCTGGCTTGTATCAGGAATAGTGTAGCCAGCAGGACCAAGGAGGTGATTGTCCCCCTGTACTCAGCTCTGGTGAGGCCACACCTTGAGTACTGTGTTCAGCTTTGGGCCCCTTACTACTTTGAGGCCCTGAACATTGAGGCCCTGAAGCATGCCCAGAGCAGGGCTACAAAGCTGGTGAAGGGCCTGGAACATAAGTCCTATGAGGAGCAGCTGAGGAAGCTGGGGTTGTTTAGTCTGGAGAAGAGGAGGCTCAGGAGAGACCTTACTGCTCTATACAGCTACCTGAAAGGAAAGTGTGGGGAGCTGGGGGTCGGCCTCTTCTTGCAGATAACTAGCAATAGGACTGGAGAGAATGGCCCCAAATTTTTCTAGCGGAGGTTCAGGTTGGAAATGAGGAGACATTTCTACTCAGAAAGTGCTGTCAGGCATTGGAACAGGTTGCCCAGGGAGGTGGTGGACTCACTGTCTCTGGGGGTGTTTAAGGAAAGGTTGGACATGGTGGTGCTTACGGACATGATTTAGTGGGCGATATTGGTGATTGGTGGTAGGGGGTGGTTAGACTAGATGATCTTGGAGGTTTTTTCCAACCCTAATGATTCTATGATATTTTTCTAAAGTATTCAGATTTATCAGTAAGTTCACGTACTTGTCTCTTTTAGCAACACAATGACCAGAATATTAGCAGCAATGTGAATACACATGTAATGAGAAATCCAGGTAAGAAATCTTAAATATGATCTTGTGCTAGATATCTTATTTTTTTAGTATATTTCATTTCACATACCCCTATCTATCACTTAGATCTGTGTCCTTCACTGGAAAATATGGTAGAGATAGGCACGCTAGTATAAATAAACTAGTTTGAAGAAATTCAGCAGATCACAGACTGAGCCTGGTACTTACTGGGTTGATCAGCAAATTAGTTGAACATCCTTTAAAAAAAAAAATTGGAAACCTACATTTTGTATTTTATTTTGGGGAGGTAGAGAAGTCTACTCAAACCTTTAAACTTCATAGAAATTCTTTGCCCATTTGTAAGCCATTGTAGTGTCAAAAAAAAAAAGCCTCGGGAAAAAAAAAAAAAAAACAGCATTATTGTCAAAAATAAAATACATCCCATATAACTAACTGCAAACTGTGACTTCAGTTGTGACTTCAAGATACAGTTTTCTATGTTCCCACACCTGCATTCTTGTAATACTTTTATGTAATATTTTGGTTATATTATCTTGTATTTAAAATCAACATAACCTTTTAAGAACAGTATAGTAATGCTAGTAATGCTTGTAATGCTATAGTAATAGTAATTGCTAATAGTAAATTGCTAATAGTAAAATGCTATGTTAATGCTACTAGTTTGTACATTTAAAATGTCATCTTGTTGTTGGGGGCCTTTCCTACTTAGAGAGGAAGTTGCTGCCATTCTGTCTAGAATTGCTCTACCAAAGGCATTTCTACTCGCTCCTTATTTGGACTGCATTTAGCCTGTCTATTCAGTTTCTAAGGGTGAGAAGCTCAGTTTCTGAGCCCTACTACATGTTACCTTTCTAGATTGCTTCCCTCTTACATCATCCGCACTAGTGCATTTGTCTTTCAGCTACTTAGGTCATATTTCTGCCAAATTATAATGTTGTCATATTCTTTTAAATCTGATAAGTAGAAGTGCTGTTTGAATTAGGTGAAGAAGAGAATTTATAGTGTATGAGACTTCCTCATAACCTCTGATCTATTAAACAGATGTAGAAAGACTGAAAGAGACTACCAATCATGATGACAGTAGCAGAGACAGTTACTCTTCTGATAGACATCTGTCACAATACCATGATCATCACAAAGATAGGCATCAGGGAGATGCTTACAAGAAAAGTGACTCTAGGAAAAGGCCATATTCAGCCTTCAGCAATGGAAAAGATCACAGAGATTGGGATCACTACAAACAAGACAGCAGGTGAGTTTCTCCAGTAATTGTAAAATCTCTTCAGAATTCCCTTCCTGTTTTTATAGTATGCTCGTAGGAATCACCAAAGTATATTTTTTGAGTAACGCAAAATTACAGAAAATATATCTCTAATGCAGTTGAATTGATGTAACTGTAGTTACTACTGTGTGTTAAGTTAACATTAATCTAATATAAAAACTTGTGTTTTTTAGATACTACAGTGACAGTAAACATAGAAAGTTAGATGACCACAGGAGCAGAGACCACAGGTCAAACCTGGAAGGAAATTTAAAAGACAGCCGGCCTCATTCAGATCACCGTTCCCATTCAGACCACAGGATACATTCAGATCACCGTTCTGCTTCAGAGTACAGCCATCATAAATCTTCCAGAGATTATAGATACCACTCAGACTGGCAAATGGACCACAGAGCTTCTGGTAGTGGCCCAAGGTCACCACTAGATCAGAGGTCTCCTTATGGTTCAAGATCTCCCCTGGGACACAGGTCTCCATTTGAACACTCATCAGATCACAAAAGTACACCTGAACATACATGGAGTAGCCGGAAGACATAACAAAGACTGACATTTTCTGGACCTTCTTTTAGCCATATACAGTAAACTAACACAGTAATTGCCTTACATGACTTGAAAGATATGGACTGGATATTCTATCAGTAGCAGTATTGTTACTTCTTTCCAGGATGCAAGGTCTATTATCCCAACAGAAGAAAAATATTTTTGTATTTAAAGTTTATGCTGCACTGTGCTGCAAATGTTGTGGCACTTTTTTTAAAGAAATTGAAGATGTTTACTTTTGCAGGGACCTCAACACTGCCCCTTTCAGACTGGATCTAACTATAAAACTCTTCATGTCAAAGTGGTTTTAGGCTGAACACAGTTTAAATTATGTTTGTAAATGAACTTTTAAACACTGACCTGTGCTCATGTTTCAGGAAGGAATGAGGAGTTTGTTTTGTTTCTTAGTAAAGAACTCTCAAGGACTTTGTTCACTTTCCAAAGCTACTTGTTTACATTGTACACTGCGACCACCTTGCCGCTTTTCATCACAAGCTTGAATATTTAAATTCTGTACCTATAACTGTAAAATAGCCAGGATTTCTCCTGTTTGTGATCAGTTATAATGCCTTTTTATGAAACAAACAAAAAAAATTAAAAAACAACAACACCAACAAATGGCTGTAAATTATTGTAAATTAATTAAATGAGCTTTTTCCCCACTCAGGCTTTTTTTGACTGTTCCTTTCCCCACCAACTCAGGCCTTCTTGTCACAAGTATGAAAGAAAGTCAGTGTACTTAAATGTTTTAATAAAATATCTTGATGGAATCAGAATGTAAAAATGGGGAAAGGGAATATTTTATTCCATTTAGTGCTCCTTTTTTATTGGATACTTTAGATACATTTTTTGTTTTGTTTTTGTTTTTCTATTAAACTGTCAGTGTTGTGATTGTTGTAATGAAATTGTGAGAAACACCCAGCTAAACTGTGCTCTGGAAAGTTTTTCAGGTGCATTGGTTTTAAAGAAGGAGTGTTCAATATCTGAGCACTTCAGAACCCAAATCAGCCAAAATTTGTTGTAAATCCATTTGTTTTCCCTCTTTAACATGGGCAATAATGTCAAATGTGCTATGCAGCCAGTTAATATTTTAGATTTGAATGACTTTATTAACAGAATTGTTACAATGCACACTGATTGTACATAGATAACTTCTATCTGAAAAATTAAATTTAAACTAAAAGGATATGTGGGCTCTTGTAGTTTTCTGCTGTGTCTTGCCGTACAGCGTACCATTTTCTATTTTAACCATAAAAACATTAATCTCTTAAATACTAAATTTTAATATATAACTTGATAACTTGGGAAGATATCTAGCTGGACATCATGTGGTTGAACCCGTATCTGTTCCTCCAATTTCTCTTGCAATGTTGAGCATTGTTTCCAATTAGCTGGATCTATATGAACACATTAAAGAACCAAAATCTGTCCACCCAGTATCTTGGGATCATATTGTAGGTACAGTTGCTGCCCACTAGGTTGATAACATTTAAACTCATTTAAGGTAGTCTGGGACTCCATTAATGCTTCTTCATATCTTAGCTTTTTATCTTCCCAGGTCTGGGGGGATTTTGTGTTTTTCTGCTTTTAAGCTTAATTGCTAAAGCAGTGTTCAGCCAGTGATGCCTAGTAAGGTTATACATTTCTGTCATGCATTTTCCACATCCAATGGCAAGAAATCTAAAACATGGAACATCTCAAACCACTGCCTGATTCTTACAGCTTGGGTAGTGGAAAGGAATCATGAACCTATTAATAGAGAGCAGTCCCACCAAATCTGGTTTGCTATCATTGTAGCTACCTTATGGCATTGAGACACATCGTGTTTAATGTGATATGATTAGTCTATGTCTGCTTTTGTTTAAGGTGTCTCAGGTCTGTCTGAAATGAGCAAGACAGAACACACTTAACTGGTGGCTTTGATAGTCAGGATCTTTGGTAATTTGTATGTTTAGCCTGGTTTTATATGAATGTATTTAGAGATTTACAAATCACATTTACAAAGGTTTAAATTTTCCCATGCTTATTCCAATTAAGTCTTAAGTATGAATTTTGGTGGTGGAGATAACCTCAATTACTTACGAGGCTGACTGTTAATGGTGTATACTTTCCTGTTTAGTAGCATCCCATATCCTCCTCAGATAGGCCATTTAGGATTCATTTTCTATGCACTCAGATTTGACCTTTACTTTGTAATGAAAGGCCTTTGTTCATTTGTAATGAAAGGTCTTTGAGGAATGTGACCAGTTCTGAAGCATCCATTTTATATTAGCCTTTTTCTTCAGATCTTGGTGTTGCTTATGTGTAAGATGTTTAGGAAAACAAGAATTCCTGGTATGGCTGTTGATAAAGAAGATTCAGTTGTTTCATCCACCGTGCATGGAGGCTTAAGATTTCCATCTTAATCATGTACATATATCTAATACGCCTTTCTCGATACTATATAAGAAAATGAGATTGCTGGTCAGCCGGGGAAAAAAAAAAAAAAAAAAAAAAAAAAAAAGCCTGTTAAAAATTGCATTGCTGCTGTTAGTTTTAAT
>CM021763.1:56716328-56747129 GCA_011075105.1 Heteronetta atricapilla | reverse complement strand
GTTGGCTTGCTTTTCTGGTTTTGGTTTTAATGATAGAAATGCATTATATGACCAGTTAATGTTAGTTCATCTGCTGTTGTGTTTGCGTCACCATTTACCAGTCACTGTGTTTCCCCATTTTGATCTTAAGTGCAGGTGCCTGTCATCTGAGCAACACTCAAAGAGCCTGTGGTTTCTGAGAGACTTTCACTACTATCAAATAGAGGACTTGCAGAGTCAAACACCAACCACAAAAGGATGGCAGTTTCTTCAGAAACCTGGCACTCCCACAAAAAGGAGTGCGTCCTTACTTCTGTCTGAGACCAGGGCAGCATGGTAACAGAGAGGGCTGCCTCCCTAGGTTGGGTAAATTTGATGATGTTTGCCTTCCCTATTTTTAGAGCTTGGTTTTGTCCCTGCACTATCCTCTGACATCAACAATGGAGTCTTGGTGGTATTCCACAGGTGTTACCATTTAGCTGTAGTTTTCCCATCTGAAGTGTAAAATCTCAATGAAGTATTCTTGTAGCAGTGCATTTTAAGGAGCACTTTTTCAATTCTCAGTATTGTGTTCTCAATATAAATATATATTATGTGTTAGTAGCTCAGTGGTCAATGACAAGAGATTTTTCAGCAGGAAATGACCTCCCTCTTAGGAATGTAGACAAAGACACTAAAGAAACTACATCATGATACTGATTTTGTTGTTTCTGGTGAGACTTTCTTACAGGTATCTCTGTGATCATGTTTTATTTGAACAGAAAACTAACTGAATCTTAGCCTCTCTTGTGTACCAAGGCTGAAATGAGATCATCTGTTTTTTTTATTTTTATTTTTTACCTTCATAGAAATACGACTCTTGCTGTTAAATAATATTAATATTCTATTAAATAATATATCCATATTAATATTATCTCTGTTAAATAATTATATTATTCTAATCAGTAACAGGTAACAGGTATGAATCAGCCACTTGTACTGGTTGAAGTTTGTTATGATAAATGTACAGTGCTGTCACTTGTATCTCTGCTCATTCTTTCAACAAGCAGTAGAGCACTATGGTTGCACCTGCAATTTAAGCTGTGTTCTCAAAAGTTTCTGGTCAAGCTTTTATTTGTGAAATACTCCAGAAGAGGTAGTGAGGAAGTTTGATTATATGAGGCAATGCTAACAGCAGAAAGAAAAAGACTCCTGGAATTCATGAAATGTTTCTTATCCTTTTAATTTTCCTCTGTAGTCCAGTCACTTACCTTCAGACATTAAGTTGAAATAACAGAGTCATGAGGAGCATATTCTGGTCCCTTCATCCCTGTGCTAGCACACTGATTAGGGACAGTGAAAGATTTCCCTTTGTTCATGGCTAATACTAAAGCAAATGGCTATTTCTGGTGTGTCTTTGCAGCCTGCTAACCCTACAAATTTATTTCTAACTATATTTTTAAATAATTTTGAAAGCTATAAGCAAATGAGAAATTACTTGTGGGTGAATGCTGATATTTAGTGATGGCTGTTTATCTTCATTAAAACAGAAAGGAACTCCATTGTTGTTTTCAAAAGAAAATGGTAGGACCAGGAATAGCTAATATGCAATAATAATAATAATTCTGCCTTTTTTAATTTATTTGATGTTATTTTAAGCATTTTTATAAACCTAGTGTGGAAGCTGCTTACTTTGTTTTAAAAGTTGAGAAAGCATTAGGCCTTTAATGTATATTTTAAGTGGGAATTGCACTGATACAAAAATATAGAAGAATAAATTTTTAAAAGATGTTTGTTCATATTCTGCATGACATTGAAGGAAAAAAAATACGCAGCAGTAAGGTTTATTTTTTTTTTTTGTATTTGAAAAGTAGTAAGTCCTGGATAGGTATCTGCCTTTCAGTTTACTCCAGAAGTTATTTATACACCTACACTGATAATGAAATCTGCATTGCATATATTGCAGTTTACCAAGACTGTGTTTCTAACTTATTTTCTCCTGTTCTATAGTATGTCTGCTCTTCATGAATCTTAATCATTCACAGAGCGTAAAACAAGCAACAGTCCTTTGAGATATGCTTTATCTGGATTTTATGAAGAAACTCTCAAGGTGTTGGGTTTGGTCTGGCTTGACCCTGGCAAGCAGCTCAGTCCCACACGGCTGCTCACTCACTGTCCTGCAGCAGGAATAAATCTTCCAGTCCAAGTGCAAAGCATTGGCTGTTATCAAAAGGTTCCCAGATGCAACAGAGTGGGTTACAAGGAGTATAGCAAACAGCAAAAGGAAAAGCAGCCACTAACAAGCACTAGACTCTAATATTCAGCAAGGCAAGCACAGGAGCCTGTCAACTAGCACATACAACATATATAAATTTTATCTAGCACACTCTACACTGCAATCAAAACTGTCATCATCTCAAGCCCCTTAAGCCTGCCTTCGAGCTTCACAATGAGCAACAAAAAGTACTGCTGCAGTTTAAGCTCAGGTAGCTGAGCCCCACACAGCCACTTGCTCACACTCCTCAACCACTAGGATGGGGGAGACAATCAGAAAAGTAAAAGTGAGCAAACTCACGGTTTGACATAAAGATGGTTCACTGGGTAAAGCCAAAGCCACACCAGAAGCAAAGCAAAACAAGGAATTAATTCACTTTCCCATTGGCAGGCAGGTGTTCACCATTTCCAGCAAAGCAGGGCTCATCATGTGTAACTGTTACCTGGGAAGACAAACACCATCCCTCTGAACACCCCTCCTTCCTCCTTCTTTACCCCTGTTTTATTGCTGACCATGACACCACATGGTATGGGCCATCCCTCTGGCCAGCCTGTGCCAGCTGTCCTGGCTGTGTTCCCTCCCAGCTCCTGGTGCACCCCCAGCCTCCCCAAGGCGGTGTGAGAAGCTGAGAAGTCCTTGGCTCTGTGTGAGCACTGCTCTGTAACAGCCAAAACATGGGTGTTATCAACACCGTTTTCAAAATATTCCAAAGCAAAGTATCATATATGCCTCTGTGAAGAAAATTGACACTATCCTAGACAAAATCAGGATGGTGATTAATTATAATTCTGTATTTAGTCAACACCTGATACCCAACTGTAACCCCAAACTACGTAGTCCAATCTTGATCCATTACACTACTTTTTATTTATTTATTTATTATCATGATTCTAGCTAGCAATGGAATGTAATGGTCTACATTAATATCTTTTAATTGTATGTGAAGTAGCTGAACCTTGGTTAGCTGCTTAGCATTTCTGTAACAAGCACCCCACAACCTTCTGTCACAGTCAGTGATGCAGCATCATGTGGGAGTTTCTATATACTTGGGTCTTTTTCCATCACAGGACTACCACAGATGTACATTGCACATACAAAAGATGTATCAGTAGACAGTCAATGGATTTCTATTTTACTCAGTCCTCTTAGAGCATTTCCTGGGAGCAGATGTTGTCTTTTACAATGATTGTAGAAGATGATATAAAGAAGAAATGGATAGATTTGCTCACCACTTGGCTGCAGAAGATTCTGCAGCACTTTGGGACAACAGGACACAGACTACCACACACACACACACACACACAAAAAAAAAAAAAATACATAAAAATAAAAATCATACTTTGGACAGATGAATCTTGGGCCACATTTGAAGGGTAACTGGTAAAGAATTCTACCATGAATGGGCCATGGGCCAGATCTGGCTGGCAAGCCACAGAATGTAACATTCTTGCTGAGAAAATGAGCCCAGCAGTACCACTTCTATTCCGATTTGCAAACATTTAATACCACATAGTGCCTTTTTGTGTGAATTTTGAAATTGAAAGCCAGTGAAAATACACTTTAGTGACTAAGGCCATATGAAATCTTTTCCTGTTTAGGATTTTCTGCCAAAGATATTAATCTTTAATTTGAGCAAATTGGTGTTTCTAATTGTGGAAGCTGGAAACAGTTGTTCTCTCATAGCTAGAGGTACCCCATTTGTAACAACAGAAACGAGGGCATTGCTGGAAGAATGATGATTCCATGCCAGGCTGGGGGGCCTGGCAATACTCTGTGGGGGAGAGGAGTCTGGTGAGCATGTGTTTCAAAATACCAGCCCAGAGATGGTGCCTTGAGATCCTGTCCCTCTGACCCTGCTGTCCTAACTGGAGGTATCCCAGCCCAGTTTGGCACTGATGGCCTTGATTTTCTCAGCCCAAATTCTCAGCTCACTGCTTCACCCTCAGAGTTCCTTATCATACATTTTTGTCAGTCCACGCCAGGGACAAAGAAGAAAAGCCATCCTCATGTCTATCTGCCCCCAGCTCCATTTCGGTTTTCTACAATGGCACTCTCCAATTAGTTTTCCCCAAAGCCTCCAACTCAGTGCCCTCATGTTCATAGCCTGCAGTTTCATTTTTGGAACATGCTGCTGTTTCTATCGCTAGCCAGCTCCTACCTTCACTCCATGCTGGCTGCTGCAGGCCCGAGTTCAAGTTCTCATTTCCCTGAGGATTTTGTAAACCCTTACCACTCGTCCCCAAAACCCACTGAGGAAGTTTTCAAAGAGAACAAGAGGACATACCAAGGGAACATGTATTCTGGATTGTGTGCTGTGTTCCTGGGAAATGCTTAAGGAAGGGTTTGGATCTAAGTTCATACAGCTAAGATGGGGGCTTGCTGTAATAACTGTCAAGCTAAAAATGTGTTGTGCTGAAAGTCTGTTCCTAAGCTGTTAAACAAGGAACTGGCAAAACTGCTAGAACTGGTTAAACCAGAGTGCTCCAGGGCACAGAGGTTTAATAAGGATGTTGCAATAGCCCTGTTTTTGACAGTTTGGCAGACTATCAGAATCGCTTGATGATGGGTGAAATACTAAAATTAAAATGTTGTCATCATCAGAGGAGGTACTGTGAAAGTATGTTTCCTGAGTTTCACTGAAAGTGATCTGAATAAATAAATAAATAAATAAATTATTAAAGCCTTACGGAAATCTCTGATGAAAGACCTCAAGAGATTTTAAAATATAAACTTTAGGTCCTATTAGCAAAAGGTATATACATCCATTTTGAGTTCATATACTCAGGGTGAAGCCCAAAAACATATTGCAGATAGGAATTTGCAAAAGGTGAATATTTTATTTGTCACAGGGTTTTCAGCAAGCTCAGTTTTTAAGCCTGTCTTCTCTGAAAATAACCAATTTGTGTCAGAAAAACACAACTGATCATATGCAATAGACAAATTAAAGAGGTTTTAGTACCCCTGTAGTCCAAGACCTCAACTGAGACTTAATTGCAATAAATTTAGTACTTCCTGAAATAATTGGAACGTTTGGAAAAGAATCTTCTTGCCCATCACTTAGAACTGTCTACTGCCTTTGGTTGGCATTAACCCTGGTGCTGATAGGTGGCTGCACCTGTAGCGCGCAGCCCAATTAACATTATCAAATGTTTCTTTAACATTGCTTGCTCACCACAGAGAAGGAAAAAAGAGCTTTGAAGCTCTGGTATTTGTGAGCTTATCAAATAATTGTTCTCTTAAATAAAGCTCAATATAATGTTACTTTAGAAGTTCTGAAATACTTAAAATTATATTCTGTGAAACTTTGTCTATCAGTATCATAATTAAGTGCTAGGTCCTGTGAATTTCAGGACCACAAAATGTAGTTGATGATTGAGCAATACACAGAGCTACGGCTACCAGGGCACTGAGCATCCATAATAAAGCTGTCAGAAGTCCAAGGCCTTTCATTTTATTCTTCTGGAACTGTCTGCTCCTTCCGTTCTCAGCACTGTTTACAAAGAAGCTGTTGATACAAAGTACATCTCTTTTTTAATTTTATTTTATTTTTTTTTTAATGTAAAAAATAGGTTTTGGATATTTGATCTTGTTCTTCATGTAATTAAATCTGCAGATACGTTGTCTTTGGAGAATGGCATAGGGAGGAGATCAGTTTTAAAAGATTGCCAATAGAAAACTGTATTTTTGTCTCACTGAAGTTAATCAAATCCATAAAATCTAGAAAGGTGACTTTAATCCAGTCTCTTTTTCTCTCATCATGAAAATAACCAGGGCTAGAAAATTACCCTTACCCAAGAAAATTAACCAAGGTCTTGAGGGTTCACTAAGTCATGTCAAATACCAGACAATTATATCACACAAGTTAGGAACCAGTTATTCATCAACCTTGGTGCAAGGAAACATGCTCAGGAAATGGATACATCATTATGAGCTTTAATTAAAAATCAAATAAAATAAATAAGATAAAATATAAATGAATCACTGCTTCCTTCAGTTTGGTGTTTTAAAAATTTGTTTTTCCCTTCAAATGCATTGCACTGGGACAATCTCTAGCCACTAATTGGAGAGAGAGTTGTTCAGAGAGTTGTTCCTTTAGCTAGCAGATAATTTGCCCTGCAGATCCTGCATGTTCAGGCCAAGATTTTAATGTATATAGAGCAATTTTATCTGGTGTGGTATTTTTGATAATGCAGACTTCCACATACTGTTTTGACTAAGTGAATTCATAATAAGAGAGATAACATTTACACCCCAACAAGAGTATAACAAGATTATTAGAATTAAAGCTCATAAATAAAAGAAATACATTCAAACAAAAAAAAAATTAAATAAAAGGGACATTATGCCAAATTATTACAGTTTGCAGGTATGTCTATCATCTTTGAAATAGTTACCTTTGTGAAGCCCAATGATGTAGCTGCAGAAAATCACAAAGATTACTGTCTTTCTGCAGTTTTAAAATTATAGAGAAACTCCATAATCTTGAATGCAAGGGAAAATAAACTCTTTCCACATATTCTCACATTGTGTCTCCTAAACTATGACAGAGCAAATACAAAAAAAAAAAAAAAAAAAAAAAAAAGTATGATACAGTATGATGCATCTTATAGATCGCATTAAAATTTATCCAAATTGTTTTTAAGTATTTGAATATTTCATCTGTATGTAAGGATCACTCTTGCAGTTAGGTAGAAAGTTATTCTTACAGGGGAGAACACAATGTTATTTAAGTATAAAATTCAAAACATACCATGATATAATTAAAAACAAGTGATATTTCCATAATTTCAAAAATACATTGAAATTACTTATTTGAAATTTGCTTACATTAACTATAAGTAAGTTCTTTTTCCATTCATAATCCAAAGACTTTATATAGAGATTTGTAATGTAATAGAACATATAGAATAAAAAATTGTGGACTGAGAATCCAGCACTTAAAAAAAAAAAAAAAAAAATCTTTTACACAGTAAGGACTCAAAACTGAAGTAAGAATATTTTTTAGATAGTAATGTTTTCAATATCTTTTACAGGTATGTAAGAGTAACTTGACATTTGCATAACTGCAAATGTCCAAACCCAAACGTTTGGACATTCCAGATCTAAGTGTGCTTACAGAGTCTTAATTCAGAGTCTTCTATACAATCCCAATAATGCAAATTTAATTTTTTAATTAACTATTTTTTGTAGGGAAGTCCACTTCATTCATGATGAAGAGAACATGAAAAATAACAAGTGATATAAATTTATTTTATTTATTTTATTTTATCATCATTCAGTGTATGATCACTGAATACAAATGTAATCACTTTTTTTCTTCAGGTGCACTATGATGCATTCAGCTTACTATTGCAAACACTTAAAAATGTATGTTTTGTGAGATTAGCTGGTATTATTCCAAGATAACAGTGGGGGTCATGAGACACATATTAGATAGTAGAAATGTCATTAACAACCATTGTTTCTGAGCACCAAAATACTTTAATGTGGGTATCTTATTGTTTATTTTGGCCCTTCTCACTTAATCTCCGAGCTCATTTAACAGCTTTCAAAGCAGGGCCTCAGGTTCCAGCAGGAAGATGAGTACAACTGATGCCAGGGGATCCTGCTTGGTAAGCAGCGAGGTGGAACATGCTCATTCGATTGACTGAAAAATTGCTAGTTGGTGGGAATTCTGATTACTAACCCAAATTTTTTCATTGGTTCTTCGCTTAAAAATAAATTGTTCAACAGAAGTGAGAAGCAAAATGAGAAAGTTAAAAGCAGGCATATTAAGGGAGAACTGTTTGGGTTATGCAGAAGTTTGCAAATTCTGGAAATGAACTTGGGACAGATGTGGTCATATTTCTCCATGGCAGGGACTTGTGTGTAATTGTCTTCCTCTCTTTTTCACATACCAAAATTTGAGCACTAAATTAAACAAAGTTTAGAATTCAGCTTCAGAATGCCAATGCACCAGTGCTGTTCAGACAAAATTTCTTCTTTGCAAATTTTTTTGAACAGAAGCACCTGGACAACTCAAGCTCTTGCCCACATGTCTGTGAGAGATCAAATGCAAAACAGCCACAAACATCCCTTGGTTCTCTCTTCCTGTCTGTTGTAGAGAAGGAACACAATGGAATATAATCTCAAAACAAGAGCACCAAGGTACTGGCCTTGTCAGTGTCCCACATAGTGTGAATACGCCCTGGTATTCCCAGATGACACAACTACACAGAGTGATAGAGCAAGCAACTTTGACGCTATGTTGTCTGTCATCTGTGGAAAACATTTTCTTAGTTATTTGTGGTCTCACTAAACATTGTGGCTGACTATTCCAGTGTATCTTCCATCTGATTTGGGAGTGTGATGACACAGTAAACCTGTAGAGCCTCAAATCTTTCCACCTTTTCCAAACACTGAGCCTGCTCATAAGGCAGACACAAAGTTTGGGAAAGTAGCTCTAAAGCAACTGTTGCACAGACAGTTTCCCTCTGCATAGGACAAGTTAATTGCAGATGCAGCCAAAGGGGAAGACACCTCCTGAGCAGACAAGTCACCAGACCAGATCAAAACCTGGCAGATGTGACCTCCTTCTCCCTCACGGTGTGTGGTGTGGATGCTGGGTCCTCAATTCCAGATGTTTTGCCCTGCAAACCCACTCCTACCACGTTGCACGACTTGTTAATGTAGACATAGTTTTCCTCTCCCCTAAAGAAAACAGTGACAGAGTACAGAAAGTTTTCATCCCCAAGCCTGAGTATGTCTTGTGAGGTTGTTGCCCCCCCCAGGTTCAGGGACATCATAACTCTCCTCCCTGTGCTAATTCCAGTGCTTTCAGAGTCTCCATGTCTCTCACACAGGTGTACAAAACGGTATGCCATGGTACCTGCTTTGTTAGGAGCTTTTAGCTTACTGAGTAAGAATTTTAATGAGATAGTGAGGTGCTCTCCATTTACACCAAATATTCTGTATTATATTAAAAGTAATTGCTTTGACAGTCAATTCAGACAAAATAAATACAAGTTACTGTACTATGCACATGGTGTATAAAGCATGCCATGTTGACTAACTGGAATATGTCTGAAAAGACAGGTTCTCAGGGATTCTCATTTCTTCAGTCATTTTTCCCCTGGCATAAGTGACCATGAAACAGCTCTGTAAATGTTTGCATGTAGTTTCAGGTCTCTCAAATACTTTATTGCTTTTGCAGTCATTCTTTAGATACCAGCTGCTCTTACTTTTGTCTTTTAACATGATTTTTAAAATGAAAATATGGAGAGTTTATGTGAGTGAACAGAGAATATTGCACTATTTGCTAATCAGAAAGTGCTGCTTGAAGTGCAAACTCATTTATTAAGCTTCATTTCATTTTATTTTATAAATTAATTTTGAATCATGTAGTCTATGTAACAGAGCATACTTTCTTTTCTCCCATATTCTGATATTCAATCTTCTCATAAATTAGAGATGTGTTTTTATAACCAGGGCTTCATTTTTCATCCTGTGTAGGAGATGGAGGGGGAAGAGGATGTTCCATCTCTTGCCAGACATTCAGGGGAGCTGCCTGAGCCACTAGAGGGAGGTGCACAGCCAGATGGGTTAGGCAGCGAATGAGCTGAAATGCTCTCTACAGAAAATTTGCAGCAAGGTTCCAGGTTTTAAGATGGCATAGTTGGGAAAACTTAATGGTTACAAGAAACTTGCTACAGACTTTTGCATGAACAGTCATACATAAATGTTAAATAGTTATTTTTTCTAAACTTACGGTCAGTTATAAGTAATTTTGAAGAATACACTACCATGAGTACTTTTAATGAGGATTTTTTTTTTTTTTTTAAAGCATTGGTGATGCTTGATTGTTTATTAGATATTAAATATTTTTGACGATTAGCCATAAGGTTCTTTGTATTTATTTTCAGCTTTGTGAGTACTTCAGTTTAACAGGTGATATTTTGATATTTCCTGTGGTCTGTGCGTTTCTCTTAAATCTAAGTTATATGTAAATTACATATATTAGCTCAATTTTGAGTTTCAGAAGGGACTAATCTTCACAGAATTAATTCCAGCATTGAAAATTTGAGAGTGAGACAGTTGGCACAATTAATTTTGGATCCTTCTAGTCTATGATGTGAGACGTGTTTTACTTTCCCTATGAAAAAATAATCAGATTCTAAAATGATCTTTATTGAACAAATACAGGGAGGTCATCATGGCTGTTTCTGACTGCATTGCTTAAAATCCATATTTCTAGGAAAGCTTACAGCATCAGGAAGAAGGAAGAAATGAGAGAGCAAAGAATAATAGAGTCTAGGAGAAGACCTTTGTAGTGAACTTTTCAGCTAAGGATTAAAGGAAGTGGATGGAGCTTTTGTCATGGATTTGGATGACATAATGATAGGACCGTGCAATTCTTAAGGTATCTGAAAATGAACGAAGGACAGAAAGAGAAAAGAAGAGTCTTTCCAGCTATCTACAGATCTTAGGGTCTAGGGCAGTGCCTCTCATCTGTGTTAGCATCTGCCTGACTTCACATAATCACATGTCCAAGTAGCCATAAGGGCTGTGACAGCTTCTCCGAGATGCGGAGGGGACAAGCAGAGTCTGTGGAGATTGTTGTGGAAGATGGAAACACCCAGGAGAGCAAAGGTTGGAAATTGGTGTCTTTTAGGTCTCAAGAGAGGTCTTCTGCCCCACCTGCAGGTCTGCACTGACAGAAGAGACCCCCAGAGCAGCACCAGCAGGAGGTGGCTGCAGTGCGAAACTCCCTGCTCTGGTGGCAGCGGTCCCTGGCTGCTGACCTGGCCTAGGCCAAGGTCAAGGGAGGTTTGCTCTCTGCCAAAACTTAGGACTCATACATGGTGGGGAGGATACCAAAGCTTGTCTGGCCCTTGGACTGCTCTCCCTTGCTGCTCGCCCATATGAGTACCAGTAATGCAATTGGGGAGACCAGGAGCACAGCACCAGTGACTCCATGGCTCTAGATATAAGGGCACCGTGGTGGGCCCAGTGGTGTCTCCTGTGTCACACCATTGACAGGGAAGAACTTGAGGAGAAGTGGATGGACACTGCAGGTCAACAGCTGTTTTGCACCTGGTGTCAACAGCAGGGTTTCATCTTTCATGACTGCAGGACCATCTTTGAGGATCAAAGACCCTCCTGACTTAATGTAGCAAAACACCTTGTCAGGTTGTCAAAGCTGGCCAAACTGGTGAGGAGAGCTTTAAATTAGGAACAGCAAGGGAATAAGATGATGACACACAATCCAGTGAGGAAGCTGTGGCCTGGTTTGGTGAAGAAAACATGCAGGATGATGTGGACAGGAGAAATCTTTACACTAACAAAACAGAAGAAAGGTGCTCAGCCCAAACATATGCATGCAAACAAGGATGTTCCAAGAGGCCAGAACTATGGGACAGGTCTCACAGACTTTCTGGAAAATCATCATGACATCATTTTGTACACTAATCCATGAAGCATGTGGAAAAAACAGGAGGAATTAAGAGGAATCTGATTGCTGGTGTATGTTCTGAGTGGGAACACAGAGATGTGGTGGGGTAAGTCACATGACTGATGCTGCACTAGATGGATAATGGCTCTTTAGAAAGCACAGGCTGAAAAGGAAAAGATGGGGATTTGTCCTTTACAAAAGGGAACACTGGGGATGCATGGAGTTCTTCCAAGGGATGGATGATGAGACAGCTGATGTTGTGGGCCAGGGCTAGCAGGCAGGTCAACCTGGGTGACGTGGTGGACATCTGTAATGGCCCATGTAAGCATGAATAAGTGGTAGGTGAGTCCTTATTCAGACAACAGAAAGAAGTCTCACATTTATAAGCTCTGGTCCCCACTGGGGACTTGAACCCCTCCAGTACCTTCTGGAACAGCAGAAGTGCAGGACACGAGTGCACACAAGATAACTCCCTGAACTTGGAGATTTCCCGTTATCTTATCATTATTTAGTTAATTTTATTAATATTACCCACTGTGTCACTAGGCACTTCAGAATAGATACACAGACAATCCATGTCAGCTTATGCTGTGAAATCTAAAAATAAAAATCTATTTTGACACACCCTGTTTTCCAGGGCTTTCTACAAAGCAACGTCCCCTTTCATACTGTCGCTTATCAATGAAATTGTTAAATAAATTAATAAACTGCAAAGGTTTTGTTTGTTTGTTTGTTTTGTTTTAGTTCTATTGTGTTTTTATTTTTTTATTTTTTAATTTTTATTTTCTATTTCTCAGCTTCTAAAAAATCATCTTAAATTAGCTTGGTTATAAAGCTTAACTCCATTGATGTAACGGCATGACCAGGGCCAGCCCCATCTGAGACAAAATTTGGTTTGTGCAACAACCTCTTGACTGAGGCTTTTCAAATCCACCAGCCACCTGAATATCACACCAAACCCTTTTCTCTAGAGGACAAGAGATCAAGAAGGCCAGCTGAGTCACCCATGTGGCAGAAGTGATGCTACAAAAATTACTTACTGGTTAGTTCAGACTTTGAACTGCCCATGCATAAGGGCAGAAGATGGGAGGTGTGGATCTCAGGTGATTCCTTGGATGAGGCCACAGTCTCTGGCTCTTCCTAGCTATTGTTTAAAAATTATTATATATGGTTGCAAATTTTGCAAAGTCCCCAGAGAAATTAAAGTAACAGGCCCAACATGGTAAGAACCTAACAGAATCAAGCTTGTCCCAAGGGGAGGTATCATCTTTTACAGCTCATTTGCCATCATCCCTCAGAAGAATTTGTCAGCCTTCACTGAAGGTTTTCTTTTGTGCTTGAAATGCCAGCTTCAAAATGACAATAGATATATTGATTTTGATTACTAGCCTGGGCATTGCTTCAGGAGGCTGCCAAGGACACACTCTAATGTTCTACCAAGTGGTCAAAAGCAAGGAAAAACAAGTGGATGGTTGCCAATCTGTCTTTAACTAACTGTTTCATACAGTAATTCAGTTTCCCATTATGCATGCCCCACAAAACAATTAAGAATACAATTAAGAATAACACTCTCAGAACTACAGTCTTGAGCATCATTGCTGCACTGTGTGGTTGTTTGGTTTCTATTGTCGGAAGTTAGCTTTAATAAGTGAGTGAAAGAGATGCAGGTATGGTAAATAAAGTAATGCAATAAATAAATAAATATATATACCAGCTAAGTGGCTGGCAAATATGGTTTAAACACAATTCTCTAATCTTAGAACAAGAAAAGAAGTTATGTTGGATAAAGCCAACTCAGAATTTGAGAAATTAACATCTGAGTAGAGACCTATGTGGGAATCTAAACTTTATATACCAGGCCTGGATTCATGTTGACTGACTGCTGCTGTTTGAAAACTGCAGGTCCAGGTTCCACCTCTATGGAAGGACACCCATGAGCACTTCCAGAAGACAATTCAAGCCAGTCTGCAGTAGTGCCTCTGACTCCACTGAGCACATGTTAAGTTTGTTGAATTGAAGTGAAATAACTCCATAGAGTTGTATGCCTCAAGCCTCTTTCAAGGCACCTAAGGCCGTGTTTGGACAGAGGTGTCACTTTGAAGCAAAGAAGAATGCATTTATTTGAGAATAGCTCCTAGCTTTTAGGGCATGAGTACTACTGTAAAATGTGAAAGATAAATCTGCTCAGGCAGAGGAGGAATTTCAGCTTGCTAGCAACTCTTACCATCATCTGCCAAGCATGGGGAGTGAGCAGGTCTATTACCTGCCCAAAAAGCCATGTAAGTAAACTAGGCAGATGAATGCATCACGTGAATCTTCAGGGGGTGCAGGCACCACCCTCAAGATCGTGTTATTTTACTCTGCTTGGTGGCAAAAAATACAGCCACCCTGAGGGACTTTACTTGATTAATAAAAGAGAGGTAGAGAACCTAGAGAAACCTCTGGATTCAAACTGAGAAGGCTGTGAATGTGTTTTGCATTTAAATACTTCACACACCAACTACGTGTATAGAATCCTTTGTAGGTCCTGTCTTCATCACGTTTGTAATCAATAATAACTACATACTGCCTATATATAAAGGGTAATTCTTCTACTGTTATGGTGTAGGAAAAAAAAAAAAAAAAAAAAAAAAAAAAGTAGAAATTAAACTTCAAAACTGCAATAATCATGAAAACAATTCTTATAAATAAAACTACTCAAAATCCACATGTAGTAGAAGTCTTTTTTATAGCTATTTATCAGGTCTGAAGATTAACCCTGCATGTACCCAAAGTCTCTAATCAATCTTACTGGTCATAGTTGATTTACTAATCAGCAACTTTTAATTCAGTGAAGTCTGGTTTACAAACATAGCCAGATTAAAATAATTCTGAACCAGATCAGATACAATTGTTTTCCATCAACATCACAAATCTACCTGCATACCTGTACTTGATCTGTGGCTATGCTGCGCTCCAAACCAAGCTAATTAATTAGAGTTATAAAATCTAATGAACACTGGCCCACATAATTTTCAGTTGTTTGGAATATGGATGAAGAGAACTAACAGCATGACATAGAAGAAAGTTTAGCTTGTAAACAACATAGAACACCTTTCAAGAAAAAGTCATTACTAGTCAAGTCTAGGCTCTTTATATGTAGCAGTCTTTAATAGCTGTAGAATAGGGAATAGACAGAACAGGGAAAGACAGAAAGGAATACACTTCGTATCAGTCAAAACACATAAGGGAATTAAAAGAACCCAAAGCATGAAAACTTCATTGTAAAACTTCAGCTATACTTACATGAAGAAGAAAATGAATGCAAGATTTCAAACTGTGCTATGAGTCTCACAAGAGAGGAAAGCCACAAGGAATTTGTTTGTTCGTTTTCTTAAACATGTCCTGTAATAAAACACTCATGAGGTGGGGCAAAGCTTGCAACATTGCTTGCTTCAGTGAGGGTATATGTAAGCAAATAGCCACTCCACATCCTCAAAATCCATAAACACATGGTATCCATAACACTAAGGTAAGAGACTGTTAATAGCTGGGGACCTATTTTCTGGCAGAACAGCAGCAATTTCAAAGGAAATGTACTGATGTGCTTGCATATCGGAGGGCCTAACTCAGCTGAAAGGCAGATTGTTCTCAGATCGTGCATTTTATAAGGTCATGTCCCAGTTAATAGGTGCTTTATGCAGACTATTCTTCCAACCGGGTTTTCCAGGACATTAAAAGTGGGAGAGAAGAAGAGAATTTTTGGTTTTACAGTCAGTTGAGTGTACCATTTCCTTTTGTGAGGCAAGGATTACTTCAGAAACCATATGTATATACAAAAATGAAAGATTAAGCACCCAGTACCTTGCTCAGTTCTGTGACATGCTTCCTAGGGAAGTCATCGGTCCCAACTACAGAGAACTATCCTCAACTGCTGTTATGAGCTCTGCTAGAAGAGGATTAGGAAATACTCTGGTTAAAAATGTTCTAGAACAGACTCAAAATAAGTGAGCCACTGACATTCAAATCATCAACTACCTTTTTAAAGACAAAGAAAGCTTTGGCAATAGCTTACTAGTTGTTGTATTAAATTACTGATGATAAAGCTATGTTGCCTTCTGCAGAGCTTGTTGTGGTAAATGACACGTTTGAAAAAAAGCTCTTGTAGATATGAAGGCCTTCTCTCATGTACACTGAACATAAACATATTTTAAGCTCCCTTTGCTTCCTACAGCCATTGTTTCCACAAAGCATTTCAAAGACCTATCTACATCCTACCCCTCAAATTCTAACTGTAACAGAAGCCTAGCAAAACAATATTCATTGCTTTTATTCTTAGCGTCTGATATAACTTTGTAAGCTTTGGTGCTTTCAGTTTTCCTTCAAACTGTGTTATTATCCTCACAGCTGAAATATTACAGCTCCCATGCATCAAATCATCTTGTTATACAAAGTTATCTAGTCTTACAGACTCTTTTGTACTTTTCATGCTTTTGATGCCTGTTTCTTCTTCAGTTTCATAGCAGATAATTTTCTCTTCCAAGGATATTCTGATCTGAGAACTCTCCAGTAACTTTTAAAGCAGATTTTTCTAAGACCCATCAAGATGAGCACAGTATCAGGACCACCGTGTTAAAAGCTCTTCTGAGTACCTCTGCAAACACTGCACAGGAAGCGTACAAGCAGGATCCTGAAGAGATGGTTCCTGCTGTTGGCTTCCCACACAGTGTCTTCAATAAACTGGCATGGACTGCAGTGGCTGATCATAGATTTCACTATGCTCTGCCAGGCAGTATAGCAATGGTACCACATTCCTGTGCAACAAAGGATGGCTAGGAAACAATCAGGGCCTTACTTATAGATTGCCTGCCCAGTGGGTTAACCCATATCCCCAGTTTCCCTGCACCCCACCAGGGGTCACTGACACCACATCACAGGCATTCCTCAGCAGGGCAGGCAACTTTATTCTTCTATCATAATAATTTAAAGTATTTACACACTGCACAGTCACTCTTTCACACTAACATATATTTACTGGTATATTTATGAACCGTATCTAAAAGACTTTATAAAGACTGACACAATTTGGGGTTTCCAGGCATGAAAATAAAATCTGCAGCCTTCTAAAGGACAGCCATTTGGAGCATATGCGGAAAAAAAAGAAAAAAAAAAAAGAAAAAAAAAAAACAATGTTCCCTGTAAGCCTCAATTCTGTCCAGAAAACATTCACTAGCTTCAAAATATCCACGTTTGGCATTAACTAAAGTTCTCTTGGCGATGACAGATGTCAAGAACAAACATGTGCAAATAACATTTTCTCAAGAAACCCCCACAGCGGGAGGAAGAAAACTGAAAACTCTTTAGGGGAAGTACTACATTTCTGAAATACTATTTACCTGAGAGGCTCACAACTCAATGCTCATATACATATATACTATATATGTATATACACAAAGGATCTAGGGAGAGGCATTATTCAGTTTATAGTGTCTGCCCCAAAAGTACATGCATCACTGCAGCAATGCTAGGCTTGTCCATCAGCTTTCAGCCATGTGACCTTTAAATTCAGAGCAATGATGAGGAAGCTCAGCCACCCAAAACAGGGAGAAGCCTGTCACCATCAGGTGTACCTCCAGGAACCACAAAATCAGACACAGCATAAATCCCCAACTCTGCTCAAACAGCACCATCAGACAGTTAGACAGAGAGAACAAGCTGCCAATGGATCTAGCCTAGAACAAATTTTCACATTCTGCCTTAACTCAGTTCTGACTATTTTCATCTCAAGTGTTCCCAGAATAACAGCTGCATGTGGTTACACATCCAAAAAAGGAATTAATTAGTTCGAGAAGATTACTGCTGTCCATACCAGTCAATAATCCCTAGCCCTGCCAGAAAAGTCTTCATAAAAAACATGAGCTTTCGCTGCATGAATGAAGTCCATCTCCCTCCACCAAAGCAAACACGAGCTCATTTTTTTATTTTTTTTTTTTTAGCAAAGGCAAATGCTACTTGGGTCTTACTCCCAGAGCAGGGCTAATGCATCAGTCCAACGAACCTCAGATGAGTAGTTTCAAGAGGGGAACAAGCCTGTCTTGGAGCTGGAGTTACTGTAGCATGCACTAACAGTTCAGTTTCTTGCAGCAGATTAAGGCACTATGTAAAACCAGCCTTTAAGCCACCAAATCATTCTTCTCCTCGTTCCTCAATAACAGAAATCAGATGCCTCATTTCCCTCCCCCCTTTTTAATATACTGATATAATTAACACCTAAGTGCAGAATGACATAACCTTCCAGGGCAGAACCATCTGTAGCAGCTACTTTGAAGAGGAAATGTTACACGCTTACACAAGTACACCGTTAATATCTTTCAAAATCATCTCTCCAATGGCTCTACAAAGCTATGTAAGTCTCACTCAAACATATTCACTTAGCTTATTTTGAAACTCATGCCATGGAAGTAGGAAATGTCAGAATTACATAGATGGTTCTGTAAATCATGTTATCCAAGATGGTCTTCTGAGCTAATGGGAAGTACTTCACTCTCCCTCTAAAGAATGGAGGACCATTAGGGACAGAGCATGTTTCCTTTTAAAATTATTTTAACTAGGGAATCCAGTAAAATACAGACATCGTTACAGGACAAGAGAGGTGTTGTCTCTACAGTAAGAGAAAGTGTAGAAAATATCCCCATGAATTAACACAGTAAAAAAATCTGTTAAACCAAGCAGTAGCTAGGCAGAGCACTGAGTACTGTATGTACATGTGTATATGTATAATATAGTTACTCAGATACACACATAAATATTTAATATATAAAAAATAAAGTGCTTTCTATTAGGTCCCAATGCAGGGACATTATAAAACATTTAACCAACTGCAAAACAAATAGATACAAAGAATACTACATCCAACGTACATGAGAACAGTTAACACAGTATGTACAATCTGGTGGGTGTCCCAAGACAAAACATCCCTTCATATACATTGTATATACATATATACTCATCTTTACTCAATATATTATGACAATATATATTTCAAAACTTTGTTATAGACAAAGAAAAAACAACAACACCTACAAAAACACAACAAGGATCAAGCACACAAGCCCAAAACAGACAAAGAATTTGCTACCCTTGCCCACAGCACCTCCTCTGCTGCTGGGAAAGATATGCCAGCGCTCTTTTCTGGGGTGCAATGCCTCCACATCCTGCAAGGCACTGTGAGCGGCAGCTGTGAAGTTAGCATCACCAGTGGTAAGCAGGTCAAACACACATGAGTAAAAATAGATGTCCTTCACCAGCATCTTCTCGTTGCATTTGGTGGTCGCAGTTTCCAGTGTGTACATGGACCGGGGATGAGCAGTGCCTACCTGAGGGAGCAACTGGCCCCTCACGGGTAAAGGCAAGTGGCCACTATCATCTATACGTTCACTTGAAGGGCAACCATTGACACACAGCTGCAGATCTTGACTCTCCTCGTAGGCCATGGCCAACTCTTGAGGCATGCGAATGGCCAGCGTTAAGTAGCGTCCAAGCTGACGTATATATACCATGGTCCCAATATGTCTGGCATGCATTTCGATGTATTTGCCACTGACTTTATCCACAATTTGCAAGCTCTTGGTGTTCCCATCGCCTCCACCTGTTGTACCATCAACAAAAGCTGCAGGCAAGTCATCAGTCACTGCTTGGTATACTTTCTGATCCGTACAGTCTTGGTATGATTTAAAGATAATAGTTATCTGAAGGGGAGAGAGAAGGAAAAAACTAAAAGTTAGTGATCATGGAAAAAAAAAAAGACATTTGAATCCCTTTTCCATTTTGCAGCTGAGATTTTCTGGGACTGCCCACTAGTCCAGACCCTGACACTTATCTGCATTCATGCCTAAGCAGAAAACAGCCTGTACGCTTGCTTAAAGCAGTATTTTCCCAGGTGGCAATTGTTAATTTTGTTCTTAACTTGGCCTGGAAGCAATACTATTAGCATGTGGTAACTGCAACAAGGTCAGGAAAGGAAAAAGCTTATATTTAATTAAGCATCACAACTCCCTCTTGCCTGATGGTTTCTTAACACTTTGGAATGCATCCTGCAGTCATAGTGGAGTATATGTATCAAATAATTCCTGCACTACCAACCACCAGAGCAGAACTGGATTGAACTGCATGAAAGCACAGAAAGGACCACAATAATTCAGCTTCCCTCACCCACAATATTCTCACCACTTCTTTCACAGTGACTGTGTGACCTTTGTCAGGTACTTGTCACTTCCTGGAGGTGTTACCAGGATTAGCAGGGTGAGACTGCTATAAAGGCACAGATGTATTTGGTGCTGTATCAGACACCAACACTACATGCCCTGAGATGAGATGCACGAGCAGGGAGAACAGCTAGTCATGTAAGTGCTTATGGCTCCTGGATTCATCAGTCCCATGAGCTGGGAGATTTGACACTTCAGTCTGCTGCTGCTAGGTAATGTGCTGATAGGGAACCAAAGCAACACTGAAAGATACTCCAAGCCATGCCTTTGAAGGGTGAGTTCCAACATAAAAACCACAAGTACAAAGCAATTACTCAGTCTTTTAAGATTATGGCTGGCCTTTTAAAACTTAGCACTTATTTGAATATGCCACAAAGGAAAGAGTAGGTCCTCCAGTCTTACTTGAAGGGAATAAACAGGCTATGTGGCAGACCATATTCAGAGTGCCTAGTGGCTTTTTCAAAAATAAAAGTACAATGAGGAATCACATATAAATGTTACAGACAGAGATGCTTCTTCCTTTACAGTTTTGAAGCAGAGGAAATAGTGATTTCTTGAAAAGGTCAAAGGATATTTTGTACCAAAAATAAGTATTTTTCATTATTTTCATCCTTGACTGACTGATTACATCAAAATTACTTAGTCTATCATTTAAGCACTCTGCCACAAGATTCAGAGTACTCCAAAACACATTAGAAGGTATTTCAAATTAACATTACAGCTTTCCTTAAAATCTACTTTATAGCAACATCACATGATAATTTCACTTAGCCTGCACACTTCTGCACAACAGCTTTTGTTTCCTACCACTCTGCTTTGAAGTCAGAGCTAGAGATTAAATAAACAGCTGCACTACAGACAATCTGAATAAAATCTCTAATCTCTTTAGCCTCACCTCTCCATGCCTGTTGTAAAAGGCAAAAGTCTACCCTTTTCCCTCCTTCCTCTGCAATAATTCCTCCTTTGGAGTATGCAGACATACTCTAAACAGTACTGCATTGTTCTTCAGAATTTGGCACGTCCCGGTTAGTTGACACACTCAGTCTGTGTCTGTCTCTCACCCACACTGACAGCACTAGCTATTTTCATTCCATATGTTCTTGCTGGTGCTGTCTGGAATTTTCAAACAGTTTTTCTTTGCTTTAATCAGTTATACAGCTAGTTCGAGAACGTCATCAGTCAAGTGATCTGGTAAACATATCTGCGAACCGCAGCTAAGCGAAGCTTGAATGCCTACGATCAAGATTCAGAAAACATTCAAGCACACTTCTTGTTGTAAAGACGACCACCTCACATCTTTATGCTTGTTGAAGTAAACTCACCAACCTAGAGAAGAGATACTTGAGATTTGAAAAGTGATTAGTACTTCTGCACATAACCCAGGGCCTCATGAAGTAAATCAGGTGTTGTATTTTATATAACACAGTTTAATTTAAACAGATTTCAATCTCAGCCTGCGCAGATGAAGAAGCTACTTCCTGGAACACTTTTGTGTTGCTTTGCAAAGAAAGAATGATTTACATTTCAACAGAATTAAAGCTCCACATCTGCTCAGCAACAGAGCAAATCTGGAGTTAACAAGAGGTAATGGTTTTAATGACAGACAGAACTGGCTACTTCATAGAACAGTTAAGCAAGGGACCTAGCAAAATTTACCAGGAAGCATTTAAGTCTTCTTTCCAAAACTCCTACCTCTGAAAGAATGAAATGCAAACAACTTCAGAGGCAGAGAGGGAGAATAGAAGCCTTCAACCTAAAGCAAAATCAGCAATAACAGCTTCATGCTGAATGAGGGATGAACACCTAAGTGTACAAAGGCCCCCTTACTTGGCAAGGATGCTTCGTGAAGAGAATCAACAAAGAAACCATTAAGACTTGACAAGGACAACCATATTTAAACATTGTGGCTCAAGACATTAAGTTTGGATAATGCATTTTCTGTCCTATCATATCAATCTAATCCATCAGCCAGACCAATAGAACCAGAGATCTGTAAGGTCATCAAATCACAGAATGGCTTGGGTTGGAAGAGACCTTAAAGATTATCTAATTTCACCACGGGCTGGGACACCTCCCACCAGACCAGGTTGCTCCAAGCCCCATCCAACCTGGCCTTGAACACTTCCAGGGATGGAGCATCCACAGCTTCTCTGGGCAACCTGTGTCAGTGCCTTACCACCCTCAGAGTGAAGAATTTCCTCCTAATATGTAACTTAAACCTACCCTCTCTAAGTTTAAAACCATTTATTCCTTGTCCTATGACTACTCCCCTGACAAGAAGTCCCTCTCC
Source organism: Heteronetta atricapilla (assembly GCA_011075105.1). NCBI lineage: Eukaryota > Metazoa > Chordata > Aves > Anseriformes > Anatidae > Heteronetta > Heteronetta atricapilla. The sequence continues at coordinate 56,724,933 of CM021763.1, read as the reverse complement.
AGCTTTCTCATAGGTTGTGGAAGGCTGCTGTAAGGTCTGCCCAGAGCCTTCTCTTCTCCAGGCTGAACAACCCCCAACTCCCTCAGCCTGTCTTCTCAGGAGAGGTGCTCCAGCCCCTTGATCATCTTCATGGCATTCCTCTGTACTTGTTCTAACAGGTCCATGTCCTTCTTGTGCTATGAGCCCCAGAGCTGAACGCAGTGCTCCAGGTGAGGTCCCACAAGAGCAGGGAGAATCACCTCCTTCACCCTGCTGGCCACATTTCTTTTGATGCAGCCTGGATACGGTTGGCTTTCTGGGCTGCAGATGCACATTGAAAGCTCATGTTGAGCTTCTCATAAACAAACGTCCCCAGCTGCTTCTCATCAAGGCTGATCTGAACCCATTCTCTCTCTGTCCAGCCTAAGGTCCTTCCATTATCTCAACAGTTAATACCTCAATCTTGTAACTTGGTACTAAGGGATATTGGAAGAGCTTGTGGCAAAGGGATATGAAGCAAGTTTAATTGAAAAGCTTTTCCTGTTTAAGTTTTCAAGGTGACATTTTTGACTATGTCATACTTTTTCCTTTCTCAAATGAGTTTAGCATGTGCATACTTGTATGCCTACTACAGGCAAAATTCCTCAGGAAAGAGGCTGACAAAAAAAGAGAGTTCATCCAGATGTTAGAAAACACAAGGTATCCCATGCAAGGTGACACTACCTACTGAGCAAGCAGTAACTCTGTAAAAATCTGAAGGAAACTCAAGAAAAATACAGCTCTGATGGCTTAGTAATAATTTCATCAAGCACTGGAGAACAGGTAGAAGATGTTTCAGCAGAAAGTTTTAGGATATTAGATCAGTGGTCTTCAAATATCCCTGGGAAGCCAGTGAAGGACTTTGTGTGATATGCGTAAGGTAACTCTTAAGAGTTCATAGGTAGATAACTTCTAGCGTACAAGACATTTCTAAAATGCTCTTGCAATGACATCCAAAATCTTTCAGAGTTCATATACACTTATAATTAAAATGATATATTTTTTAAAACCCAGTGCATTAAATAACCTTCCAATCTGCAACTGAAATTTTCACAGCTTCTGTTTCCTGAGGCCCGCAACAGGTGTGAATCATGTGCACTGATCTCAGAAACCAAGTATCACCCAAAGAAAACCACCTAAATAATGGCCCATGGCAAAAGGTAGCACTAGAGAGATTTAATAAAGTAAAACCGAAAGGATTCATTGTAAAATTTGGATTAAATATCCTAATTTCAAGTTACATCACATGCTATAGCATTTTAAAATGCATTGCGTGCCTTTCTGGATGAAACAAAACCAAAAGGTGCTTCACAAATGCTAACGACCGTTCAGCCCATCGGACAGCATTAGGCAGCAGAATCTCTCTCTCTCTCTCTCTCTCTCTCTCTCTCCATACACCCATATTTTGTGGCACACCATTACCTGAAGTAGCTGTAGCTCAAGGACACCAGCAAGACCAAAAGACACTTTGATTCTCTCACACATACTGGGGTGCAGGGCTGTGAAGGCAAGAGGTCTTGGGGCAGGGCAGGAAAGATTTAATGACTGCTTCAGGGATGCTGCTGGGGCCAAATTCTTGGAAGCAATGAGGGCTGGGGATATGACAAAGCAAAATACTGCAGTCCATCTTCAGACTGCTGGTCTGAAATTACCCACAACTTTACTTCCTAAAGCAATGTGAACAGTAGCTAAAATATTCTACCTCTTTTTTTCCAAGTGGACCTCTCCTTCCACTGCAGTGAGAGAGTAACAAGCAGTGAGGGAATAACAAGCCAGGGAGTAAAGCCTGTTTACAATCACATCAACACATTCACATATCCAAGTCTGAGAAAAAAAGTACCATCTACAGTAATGACTTTATTCTGTCCTTCTGCCCCCAAAAGACTCCTAAGGCTTTAAAGACATTCATAGAGATGGGTGAGTCCTCCTGAATGCTGTTTTCCTAAAGGAAGGAGTTCAAGCCACTGAAGTCCCTGTAGCAGTTGTCCGGCAGTTCCACAGATGTAACACACAAAGAAACAGTTTAGTGCCTAACAAACTGCCACAGCTTGTCCTACAAAAATCCTTCAGGAAGTCCAGGTTGTCCTGAACACCAGGAAACGGCACAGTTTATCTTTACACTCATGAAGCTGGCAAATCACCAAACCCAACAGATGGCCTGTGCCCAGGAAAGCTGTGGCTGATTTTTTGTGTTGTTCTGAGACTGTCCCCAAACAGTACTGCACATCAAAGTAACATAGGAAAGCTTTGCACACAGGGAATGTGTCCATGACAGATTTAAATGAGCTCTCCTGATGGACAGGATCATGAGGAAGGGGCTGAATGCACAAGCACAGAGCTGAGGCTTGAGATAGATGCAAGAAATTGTGTCAGAAATTAAGCTCTGCATTTCCCTGACAAGTCTGAGTTCCAAGAGCAAACACAAGACCAAAGAGCTTATCTGCATCTTCTGTACAGCATGGAGGAAATCCCTCAAACCAAAAAACACAGCACCCAGCAGACAGTTATCTTATGCTGCGGCCTCCGCCTAAGAAGCTAACCTCAAAATGACATTCGCTGCCTGTCTTGCCACCAGGATGGTGCCAACATCCTTTTCTCCTGAGCTTCTCTATCATCCATTGTTATTCATAACAGAAAAGCCTACTTATTTTCACATGTTGCGAACTAACCATCATTTGGTTATGGTCAAAAAGTTACTAAGAACTGAAGCACCAGTTTGCCCTAACCACCGTTGCACAGTAGAAGTTTATTATTTCTTCTACCTTGTCTTCTATGAAGATGACTATTCATGGAAAAAACCAGGTATAGAAAAATAAAGCACACCAACAGGTGCAGATTTATAGGTGTAATGCATTAAAAAGATTCTAAATTAGAACCTGTCACACTGTTTAAGCCTGAGGGGAAGTTTCATTCCGCCCTAACTGCAGCGCAAACACAGTCCAAAGGATGTTCAACAGCTAGCTGTTTGGAGAGTTCAGTCGAGGTACAGGCAAGAGGCTCTTGCCATGAGAACAGAGGGCTTGTCTTAAAGGCACTGGCAGGCCTTTGCCTTTCAGAAATATCCCAAATCCACTGCAGGTGCTTTTGCACCTGCATTTTCAAGCTGTGCACAGCTACCTGCTTAATCACTTTTGACTGGCTTATGCCCAACTACATGCCCAAGCACAGCACTACCGTGCATGGATTGCAAAACCCCAGGCCCTTCACTCTCCCCTTCTGCTTGCAGTCCTCTCCACTCTTCCTTCAATCACTGAAATGAAACACTGTAATAGCAAGTGTAATCAGCTTCACCTCATGGACAAAACAGCTTTTAACTGATGTCCTCCAACAAAGCTGAAGCACATACTTCTGAGACATAAAGCCAAGTTCAACTTCACCTTAGGAAGAATTTTTTGGTAGGGAAGGCCAAGAATCCCTGCTCCGTTTGCTGTTTGGGACAACTGCACTAGTGATACAGAGAATCAGCAATCATATTGATGGAAGCCTTGTGACTCTTAAATAAAGCATACAATAAAGTGTTCTCTTTAACGCATTCTCCAACATCCTTCCTACCTGCTCCCTCTACAGCCCCCCACAACCATTCTCAGAAAGCCCCTCAAAGTCTGCAGGGCTCTGTATCTACACCTGGAGGAAGTCAGATATAAAGATGCCAGTAACCTACGCAAAACTCATACAGACCTCTGCCTTAAAGAAAAAGAAATTGACCTAAATCCAGTTACTGGTGACAATCCCTTATTGGTAGGCCTTGCAGTCCTATGCCAAGAGGCATAAACAGAACAGAGCAGCTAAAAAACAACAACACACAACAACAAAACAAACACACACACACAAAAAAAAAAAAAAAAAAACAAAGAAGTTGCAAGTTGCAGCTGGACCATAGAATATACAATAGTTTTGTTCACTCTGGATAAACAGATGTCCTTACTATGGGCAACAGAAACATGCAAAACACCTACCAAAAAATTGCCCAGAATATAAACACAACTCCCACTGGAGGACATACCTTTCCAATTAAGGAATTAAAGGAGGAGTCTTACAGCTTTCCACACTTGTCAGCCAGATGCACGAAGTAAGGAGGGGGGAACAGATTTTTATTCTGCATTCGTTGTTTAAAATGTCCTCCTGGCGTTCTCTTCTCCTTTATGAACTGGATATAGATAGCCCTCAGACAGCTGGGGTCACTCAAGTCTCGTAGTTTTTGAAGTGAGATAACAACTTTACAAATAATCATCACTTTGTTGCCGATTCCTTAAAACTTGGTACACCAGAAAGTTATGATAAATCTGAATGCAATAACCACCTATAAGGCTAAATGACAGCATGCCATTTTCACAAGCATACTGTACATATGATGAAGATACAACATTTCTTCCTATGGCTCCTTAGATTACTTTCCCTAATAAGTGGGCATTCAGGATAAACTAAAACCTCTATTCTTCTTGTCTTTGTTTGTATTAAGTCTGCTTTAGGGTGGTTGAAGTAGTCTAGTTAGCAGTTTAGTATTTGCTTTGGCTGCTGCACAATTTAAGATCAGCATAAACCTTTGTTATTATTTCCCATTAAAGACATATCCAAATAATGGCAATGATGAAAATAAGACTAATGATGCATAACATTCTGGAAGCTTTTTTATGGAGAAGGCAAACAATGGATCTGCATGCTTTCAGCTAGGACGAAATACTCTGTAAGTAAAATTCACTGACATTATTTTGGTAGCTCTTTAAAGGTACTTTCAGCTATGCGCCTATGGCCAAAATAAGGAAAGTACTTTCAGCAGAAGACATTCCACCATCACAGAGTGGAGCACTTACAGTGAAAATGTTACAGACATCAATACAATAGTGGCAATTTTAACAAGCCTTTTCTGTATCTGTTGTAATAGTCTGCTTTATAAAGAAATCAAGGAGTTAAGATAATGATGCACTGGAGGTATTGAAATTTATCTTGCTAAATTACCTATGCATTCAAAAACCTTCATTTTTCTACATACAGGTGCAATGATAAAATTTTGATTACCTGCCAAAGAAAGAAAATACTCCAGGGCTGTGTACCAGCTAACAGAGACTACTATTAAACACATTTCTAATATCCTAAGTCATACATCTCATTTCATTTGTTTCTATAGTCAGCTGTATCTGTACAACTGCAGGAATATTGAACCACGATAAGAAAAGAAAAACATGTCTTATCACCTTTTCCAGAACACCAGGTCAAAACTAAAACAAAAACCTTGACAATAGAAACAAAGACGTAAGGTACATTCTTTGATTCATGTACTTTTCCTCAGTATGTACAGATATTTATCTCCTTAAATTCTCCTCTTAGTTACCTGCATGAGAACACATTTACCAGCATAACATGTTACTGTAGTTAATCACGTCTAGGATGTGGCCAGTTAAATGTTAAGATATCATCATCTATTTATTACCATCCCACTCTGGCCAGCCACGCAATTTGTGCACAGAAAGGCTCTCAAGTTTTACCTCTACGAGTAATAAAATAAATAACTTTCTGCAAAACTTAACAAAACTGAGGGAAGAAGCTTACTGCAGATATGAAATGGAACTTCCCTGTACTTCAGCATCTTGCAAAAAAGTCACAGAGCAGATTTCAAGGAACCTAAGTCTAAGTCTCTTTTGCAAAGCGTATTCAGCGTAGCCTCATTCCTTCATTTTACAGTCCTTAAGAACTCACAATACAGACTGTTTGCAGAATAACAAATTAGGAAAAGGTGATTTCGAATTTCAGTAGTGTATCAGTCCAACCTTTGGCCTCTCTCAAATGCCAAAATTTGCTTCACTGATGTAAGTATTACATTAGTCAGTATCTCATCAGTGACATGACTGATTTTCATTTATTAATAATACTGCACAGTCATCTCCTTGGAAAATGTGCTCCCTCCACCTACCTCTGAACTTATCAATACAGTGGAACTTAACAATACAGTGTATGTGTACTCTCCAGTACAGATAATCTTGAAATAATCTTGTATGTGAAGGTTCAAAGTATGTTAGGCTCTAAGAGCTACACTATCACAGCTAAAACAAAGGTAATTTCCCTCCAAAAAGCAAACAAGGCAGGTGTCAGCATCAGTTTCAAACAACACATTCAAGTCATTCCATTTACTAACAAAAACCTACCTATAAAAGTTCAGAGCATTTTTCTTACCCCAGACTCAAGGTAAATCTAAGGACATCTCAGCAAGACTCATGCTCTGTATCTCATTTTCTTTTTGTAGGTACCTCTTTCTGTAGGTATACCTGTTATCTGCCTTTGGCAGAAAGAGCTAAGTATTTTTCTTAAAAGAAAGAAATGACATATGCTATCAGCACACATTTTCCTTTCCAGCCACATGAAGTCGTTCGGCAGATAGCCATTTTAAGCCTTGCCTGTCTGAAAATGTATATACACTCTTGGCAGGATTTCCAGGCTGCTGCTTCTTTCTAGAGCCAGGGCCCTAAACCTTTTAACAACCATTTGGCATTACTGTAATTTTTTGCTGCTTCCTCTTAGCTCTCTCCAGTTCCCCTCCTTCTCTCTGCTCTGAATCCTCAGCATCTTGGTAAATCACACGTTTGCCACTTTGTCAATGCTTTTTGTTCTCTACTGTTACGGCTATACAACTTAGAGAAGTCAAGAAAAGAATGTCTTTTCCTTCTCCTTGCCTAGAATTTCTATTTAGTGCAGGGAAACAGATGCTGCAATTTGGTAACTGCTTTGAAGATCTAATTTGTTATTCTTAAATGTTTATATTGTGATATGTATGGTGAATTGTGGGTGGGGGGAGAAGGAGGGAGGAGCCTGGGGAAGAAAAGGAGCTGTTTTATTTCTGAGAAAAGAAGCAATTTTTCCACAAGAGGAGCCTAGCAGTTTTAATTTCTCAGACTAATTAATTGAAGATTCTCGAGCTGCAACAATCCTCTAACTGTTATGGGCTGAGTGACTTTACTGTCCTGGCCTTCTACTTCTGTATGCATACACAGTGTTTAAGAACTATCCATACCTTATTTGTAGCAGTAGCACTGGATCCTGGGACCACAGGCACATTCGTCACTTGCACTGATAAGTAGTTATTGTCTATGAGAGGCCAAGCACCTTCTACTTTGCATGTCTGGAAGTGATCCTTAAAAGTCCTCAGATGAGGATCACCAAATAAGCCACAAAATAGGTATGTAGGGGTAGTTTTCTCCCCTCTGGGATGTTCACTGACTCCTGTGTGGCCACTGTAATTGCAGGGATCATGGGTTACTTCGGGGTTGGTGGAAGATGTGGGTCCATCCTTGGAACAGTTTCTCTGGCTCATGAGGTCGCTGATCCCAAGCACTGCAGAATGGTAGACCAGGTTTCCACGGCATACTTTGGAATTGCGGTAAGTACAGGCAGAGTATGCTCGCAGGGCCTTGCAGAACTCCAAATCAAAGCCATCGAGGGCTGAATTTAGATGTGAAGTTAAGGACACAAAGTCAGTGGTGCACTTCTGGATTCGACAAGGTGTTTGCAGCTGGCAGTCACCTAAGCACAAAACAGAAGGTAAAAGGAAATCAAGCAAACCTCTGGCATAGCAAAATCCTGTTCTACGCCCACATACACTGAAGAAAACATCTAGAAGACAGATTACAGCGCTTGCTTGCTGAAAAACACTGTATTAGAGAAAAAAAAGGGGTTATGAGGCAGAAAGACAGCAATAAAGTGGTTTGAAAGGCTGAGATGACCCAAGCATGACTTCATTTCCATCTAGACAATAGCAAACAACAGATTAAAAGCATTAACTCCAGCAAACCGTGAGCCCAGCATCTCTTTCCCGATGATATCAAGGTGATGATGCAATTCTGTCCTTAAGTTAATGACTTTGTCAATATGCAAGTCTCCATTTAGTTTTTCAGCCCTTTACACGGTTACTGAACCTTTTAAAGAGGCCCTTGCCACCGAGAAGGACGTGGTAAAGGTGGCGAGAGATCCGGGTTTAGACAGAAACAGACTAAACAAAGCACCCCCCCCACGTAACACACCTGGGGGAGCCGCAAGCCATCACCTTGATTTGCTCTCCTTCTCTGGCACTACCATAGCTTCACTGCTTGCTTTCTGGGATTAAAGAGGGGGAAAACCCAGAGTTCGAATTTCAAGTCGCTGGCTAAGGGATCCACGCGCTGCAAGCGCAATACCCCTAACGGTGTAATTCAGTAATAAGACAAAGGGGAGAAAAGCCAGGATCGTAGCTCCCAAGAGGGCAAACACCACACACGTAGCGGACGCTCCCTCCCCTCCCCTCGGACCGCTGCCTTCACACCGCTTCCCACTTCTTGCGGGGGCCCTCCCAGCGACATACCCCCAGGCTGATCCCGCAGCCTCGCTGCAACGCTCCCGAAGCCCTGGGCCGGGAGGGGCGGCGGGAGCCCGGGGTGACAGCGCAGGGCTCGGCGTTAGCGGCAGTCGCTCCCCGCGCCCCCCGGCCGCCCCCCGCCCGCTCGCGTCACGGGACGGGCCCGCAGCGGGCGGGCAGCCCCCGCCGCAGCCCCGCAGGCCGCCCCCGGGCACGGCGCTGTCCGGCGGTACCTGCTCGCGGCGCCAGCGCGGCCAGCAGCAGCAG
>CM021763.1:56685290-56711483 GCA_011075105.1 Heteronetta atricapilla | reverse complement strand
TTCCTTCCTTCCTTCCTTCCTTCCTTCCTTCCTTCCTTCCTTCCTTCCTTCTGTCCTTCCTTCCTTCCTTCCTTCCTTCCTTCCTTCCTTCCTTCCTTCCTTCCTTCCTTCCTTCCTTCCTTCCTTCCGTCCTTCCTTCCTTCCTTCCTTCCGTCCTTCCGTCCTTCCATCCTTCCTTCCTTTCCAAAAGGTTTTATATATTGCATGGCATTCAAATGGGGACCCAATAATACATCCAGTCATATTTTGCAAGGCTTTTTCTTTCAGTGAAGGAAGAAACATGAAGAAAACCTTTTTGCAATTAGATGACTGTAGATGGCAAAATACGGAATGACTTCCAGTAGGACTAGTTACAGAGAAAGATAATCAGATAGAGTTTGCAGGGAAAAAATAATAATTAAAATGCTAAGGGATTTTTAAGGGTTTAGAAACCAATACGATAGATACCTGAGATATCAGGATAGAACTAGTGTCCAAACTTCTAAGTTGTTTTCTATTGCCAATATGTAAATACTTCATTTTTCTAGCAAATTTCCTTCCAACATGGAATACGATGATCTGGACTGCAGAGAAACATTATTTCTATAGGGATGATATAAGTATGAAGGAAGCTAGGTTAAAGTTATAAAATAATATTTTATCTCGGGATAATGAGTCTGTCGTCAAAGAAGCAGATCCTGGAATATGAAAGTTTGAGAGCTTCAATGGCAGCATCAATATTGTCAGCTCACGCAGGCACTTTAGGACATATGAAATTGTGACCTTGCAGTGTTTTGTGGGTCACAGTTCTTAAGAGTCATTTTTGAGACCTGACAGATGACTTCTCAGATTGTTACCTAGAGTATTCTCAGAACTTGATGATGAATTATTATAGATGCTGAAAGGATAAATTATGTGGCCAGAATTTACTCTGGGGATGGAAGGATATTTACTTTCCACTATTCAATGTAATAATTTTGATGTTCATAAAGCAAAGAGCAAGTTCTTGAGGCAATGGTAGGGGTGTGATGAAACAACACAGAGCTTTTGCAGGCACATCTGGAAACTCCACAGTCTGGGTGCTCTGTTTGTCTTGGGTGCAGAGACTCTGAATGAGAGGGCTTTAGGAAAGTTCTCTTTGCCACAGTTGACTAATGTCTTTCCACAAGTAGAGAAATCAGCAGTCATGTCAATATTGTGTCTACAGGACAGTCCTGCATGCTTTGTAAACATAGTCTAATGAATGATGTATATGATGTGTGATGGAAGTGCTGAAGGCCATATGTCTGTTAAACATAAATCCTACAGTACCTGTTTGTACCAGTCAAGCAATGTATGCTTGGAGTAGAACAATAAGTTTGGACATCATTTTGAACAACTCCTGTGGCGATGTGAGTGCTGAAGATCTATGTGAGAATAGTCTAATCTTATACAAATGTCAAACTTCTTAGTTTTGCTTATTTTTACTTTATAAACATCATATAAGAGCTTGTTTTCAGCACAGTAAAGGGAGCCAAGAGAACATTAAGAAATTCCTCATATAAAAATGTGACTGTAAATAGCAAAAGTATGACAAAAGGATGGAGGAGACAGTCTGTTGTTGGCAAAATAGTGTAGGAAGCTATTTCAAACTTTATGACACTTCTTTCTTAGCTGTTAATCCTGGAAAGCACTTTTGGAGTCAAACCTACACCACATACCTATTTACTGCACATTATTAGTGTATTTTGGTGTATAGCTACACTAACACACTTCTGAGGTACATCTATTTTTCAAAGAACTTCCAGAAAAATGTATTATAATAAGAAGGTGATTGAAAGTTACACCTTCATTTGCTTTGGATTATGACAATGCCAGATCTTCTTTCCCGTAGTTTGTTATAAGTATCTCTTAAGAAATGCTGTGTGGTGAAATAAATGTTAGGTAAACCTTCCTTATTCATAGCTAAACAGCAAAAATCATACAATCCTTTTGAGCAATTGTGTTATGAATCCTTCCTGTCCTTAGGCTTAAGTGGAAGGATACAGTCTTTCAAACTATTAAGGGGGAGCCTGTTGACCTGAGATTATGAAGCAGGGGTTATGTTAGGAGGCTTTTTCTGCACCTTACTATACATAGGTGAAAACACTGCTGGACCTCCAAGAGTTACATTTCAAGATATGGCAGAGGCTGTCTGATTTCTGTTTTCCTGAGAAAACTTGCTTCTCATGCTGTTGAAGTTACCTTGCCCTAATGCTACGCTTGCAATTGGATAGAAAGCATACACTTGATCCCTCAGCTGATCCTGACAGAAATGCTGGGCAACTGCCAGTGAGATTAAAAGGGGGAACAACAAAATGACCCTTTGTTTAGCAGTAATTAATTATGTGGAAACTGTTCCCAAAGGCTGAGGTAGCATTAGCTGCATCTCTCTGACTGTGTGTGGGAGAACAAACCAGAGAGACAAAAGAAAACCAGAAGAGAGAAAAAGAACAACAACTAGTGTGGCCCTGACAGAAAGCCAAAAAGAAAGTGAACTGTCAGGAGGCCTCTGAATTGGAATGAGAGCCTCCAGATTCTCTTATTGTTTGAGCCTGTCATGGTTAGAGAAGCAGGTATTGTGTACTTGCCTTGTAAATAAAGGAGACTATATCAAAGAATTAAGTGACCTCACCTCCTTTTCAGAGAAACAACCCGTGAAGACTCAGATTTTGGCTAACCTGGCAGGCAAAAATGAGCAAAAAAAAAAGGGGGGCAGGAAAGTATAAAATGGGCTAGAAGGAGACAGAAATAGTTACATTCAAAACACCCCTAAGTGTTGCTGCTGCTGCTTGTTTTATTCTGTACCTGTTTGTTTAAATGAGGTATTTTCAGTGAAGCTTGAAATAATTTTCCATTGTAGGTGACAAGATCAGTCTTGTCTTGAACGCTACGTGATGACAGGTGACCTAAAAAGACAGATGACATATTGTTTAACCCCCATTTAGAGTTTGCCATTTTTACTTTCTTCTCTGGACTACATTGCAACCTCTCTTTCTACTCCAGGCGCCTGGACAGATTGATAAACTTCAGAAAACAGTACTTTGTGAATGTCAGATAAGCAATGAATACTAATATTTTCTATACAATGAAGTAAACACGTTATTCAGTCAGTGGAAGCAATACATAAGTTATAGGAAGCAGACCTGGAGTGGTCACCCAGTCCTCCCCTCTGTACAGTAGTGTATTTGATTACTGTGTTCATAAAAATTTTCAGTTGGTAGGTGTCATGAATAACCTTGAATATGTGCACAGACAACAATTTTGCAGCCTCCATTGGTAAGTTGCTCCATTGCATAACCCTTATTTTCATAGTCTTAACTAAATAGTGTAACTTAAATCTCATTTTGTCACTGAGAAAAGGTATCCCAATCCCAAACACATGGTAGCATCTCTATATGGCTATAAAAGAGATTAATGTATTTCCACTCCACCTTCTTGGTTTTAGATTACCTGGTTTCTGTTGCCTAGAATAACTTCTCTTTATAATTGTCCAAAGCTTCAATCCTTTTGTTATTCTCTGAAATGTCTCCAGTTTGCCGTTGAATTTAAAAGAAAGCTATAAAAATATAAGTCAATCAGATGTTGTCTGAACAGACGGCACTATCAAAGAGACACACAAACCACTTGTCAAATATAGTATTGCATTTTGTTGCTTTCTCTTCTGACCATTTACAATATTGACTCAAAGTTATGTGATCCCAATATTCAGTTCTTTCTTCTGCGCAGCACAGCCAGCTTGCTTATTTTATTTGTTTCTGTCTAGATGCTTTGGGTGATAGCAGATGACGGTTCTGGGTTCAGCCCTAGAACTCGAAACTCAAGGTTAAATTCTCAGTGACCACAGTGAGACTTGGACTTTCCTCTTTATTTTGCAGGAAGAATGAACTGCCAAAACCCAGGTGCTCATACTATATGCTTTTACTATTAATAATATAGCCATGACCAGCACTGGATCATATTTAAGCAGAAAGCAGTAATGGTAGCAGAAATAAAGAATATCTTTTGATTAAATGCAAAGTAAGCTTCACAAACAGGTTTGAGACAGGTCAGACATTATAGCTGAGATTCTCCTTGCAGTTATGCCAGTCCTATAATGAAGCTGTTGAACAAGATTTCCTGGAGCTACACCAGTTTGAGGAGGGAAGCAAAATCTGGATGTGTTTATCATTGTTGTTCAGTGGAACTATTGAAACAATTATGCTGTTACAATTTTTTTCTGCCTGCACTGCTTTGTCTCTTAAAGTTCCAGTTATAGGCATAGCCCCATTGTACTGTAATGGTTATTAAAGCATGGAGATAGGAGAAGGAGAGAGCAGAGTGAACTGGAGAAATAAAGTAGAAAAAAAAATAGAGAGAGAGAGAGAAGGAGAGAGAGAGCACAAAGAATATGGCTATACGAAGAAAAGATATAGATGATTCTTGATAGGTGAGATTAATTGACTAAGGTCTGGTATATGGTAGAAATTTCCATTTGGAAAACTGATCATGGAAGCCTCTTGTCTTGCTTTGAGCTCAGGTGACCAGCATCTGGGGCAGGGAGTTCTGCATTGGACTGTGCTGGCATTCAACTTCAGGTTGAACGGAATAATTTGTTTTTGCTTCATCATAACTTCCTCTCTGTCTTTCTCCCTCTTTTTATTGCAAATTTATTGAGAAATTTAAGGACCTGTTACAAGGCATTTTCTAGCAGAACTATAGGTTCTGCTGTACTAAATTTTCCACAGTTATTAGAGAATTGTAGATCTACTACTGCTGCTTGTGTTTCCCTTCAGCCTGTACCCTGGCAACTGCTTCTATGTGAATGTGTCTACCTGGGTTTCAAAGAGGTTTTGCTTAGACACAAGTGGTCGCATGGACAGATCACTGCTTCAGAAACAGTAATTTAACCAAGCTGCAATTTCTAGTCTGCACTCAGGCTCAGACAGAAATCTAAACATCATAAACCCTCCTGCTGACAAATCATTGATCAGTAAAAACTGACTTGCCTGAAGATTTTGTACGTGTTAGGCTGTAAAAGCTGTGAGGTTAAACTTTCAAGCTGAATTCCAAATTCGCACAGGTTGCAAAATACTTTTTCACCTGTTACGATATTTGAAAGCAGCTACTGTTCCTGAAGAACATTAATAGGAAGAACAAGGTCCTGTTGAGGAGATGTGACATAGTGACACACAGCAAACATATGACTAGTTTGCACTTCAAAATATGTCTCCTCTATCCTTTGGCTCCAGTAGCTGCATCCAACTTTGTTTATGGTTGCTGACAGGCTGGGATCTTCCTCTGTTGGACAAAGTAAGGGCACTGGTGCCCTGTGCCACATGAAGCTTCTAATCTTGATCTTTTTCCTAACATTGCTAAAGGATTTTTTTTTTTTTTTTTTCCCATGCTGTTGAGGCTGATCTGTAGAGTATATGCAAAGTACATAAGAGCCATCATCTTACAGATGCTGGAGTATTGATTTCATAGGGAGAGGTGATGTTGTGTGGATTTCAGGCTGGGAGCCCTCAGTTTCAGCTCCATGCTGTCACACTCTTCTCTGTTTTCAGACTGCCATTTCTGAGAAAATGGGTCATGCTGGCAAAGGTGAGTTTCAGAGATCCAGCTAGTAGGGAACATGTGCTTCACACATCACTTGTGTTATCACTGCAGGTCTGCTAGCATGGATGGACCCTGCTTCCTTCCTCAAAGGACTTGGATGGTCAGGCTTTCCACAAAGCCTTATAACCATCCATAAATGACTGCACTGGAACCAGAAAATGGTGCCTGAGTTTATTTTTCACAGGAAAAGGGGAGTGTTGGGGTAAAACAATACTTCATAGAATCATAGGATGTCTGGGTTTGAAGGGATCTTAAAGATCCACTGTTTCCAACCCCTTGCCATGGGCAGAGACACCTCCCACCAGACCAGGTTGCCCAAAGCCCCATCCAGCCTGTCCTTGAGCACCTCCAGGGATGGGGCATCCACAGCTTCCCTGGACAACCTGGGCCAGTGCCTCACCACCCTTGTATTAAATAATTTCCTCCTAATGTCTAATATAAATCTCCCCTCTTGTTTAAAACTTTTTTGCCTTGTGCTATTACTATTTGCTCATGTAAATAGTTGTTCTCAATCTTTTTTTATAAGCCACGAATAAGTACCGGAAGGCTGCAGCTGATAATTCCTGGATCTTGTTCTAGCAGGAACTGGCAGGGCAGTGCTGGTGTGTTCGAGCTGGTCAGTGCTTCCTGCTTTCAGCATATACCACAGTCTAGTAGCGCTGTATTTCTGTAGGCTAACCCACTAATTGGCTCTACACTAATTCACACACCAAACTGACAGACATGACCTCATTCACTTCTGCTAGTGCACTATGAATCTATAATACTTGTTCCTGCTTGACATTAGGTTTCTGAGTAGTTAATTTAGGAGGTGGATTCTATTCTGATCCAAGAGATAGAAAGGGCGTCATCAGAGGGCAATGCAAGACCCAAAGTCCATGCTGGGAGTGCCAGAGAAGACGGAAAGAGATCAATTAATTTTTCATTTTGTAAGCATTCATATGGAAACCCTACTTTGCCTTGACGGCAAACCACTCCTGATTCAAGACACACTCTTAAACCCTCAGGAAAAAATATTTTTTTCCTGCTGGGAATGAAATGACTCTGCTGAGCAGAATAGGAACCACTGCCTTTTATGTCAAAATTACAGTGCTAAGGTCTCTGGATTTCCTGCTGAATTTATATTTACAAAAAATATTTGCTTTTTGACTTTGATCAGTTTACAGACATCTTAAGAAACTAGTAATACTTCTGAAGAAAATGAAGAAATATAACAGTCTGATAGTCTGCTACTGTATGTGATAAAGGTTTGCCATTTAACTTCCTCAAGACCCTGCTCCTTCCTAGTATGAAGCTGGATCTGTGAAAAGCCATACTTCTATACATATGTAAAAAAAAATCCCTCGTATGTTTTATGTTTTCATTCTCTACTTGTTATCTGAGTGTGTTAAGTGATTTATACTGTAAGCTCAGTGCCAGAAACTAATAAAATTGTGCTTTTTTGTTGTTGTTGTTGTTGTTTTTTATTATTGTTTGTTTATTTGAGAAAGGAAGAGATTTCTAGGGGCATATGTAGAGAAGAGGTATCTAACTGCCACCACATTACAGAAAGAGCAGCTCTTTATCACAGTCTTGGAAATGGCTAAACAAGCCCTCTTTGTGTGAGGAAAGAGTAGTGTCAGCTGGTCTCATCTAGCCTAGTTTTCTGAGGAAGAAAGGCTTACACAACCATAGCTGGTGTGAAGAATATGTGTGTGTCTGCCCCTCTTCCAAACCAACTTGGGAACTCTCTTGGTATTGCCAAGCCAATTTGACAGGGAGGAAATAGTGCAAAAATGTGAACTTGCAAATGTCATGGAAAGAGACCCAGATAGACAAGGAGACATTGTCTGTGCAGCTGCAGAGAGAAGGATGCAGGCCTGGACCAACTCTTACTCTACATCAGAGAATCCCCATAGGGCAGAAGTGCTGTTTGGGGAGGGGTAGAGGGCACAGTTTGAAAATCCAGCCATCGTGAAACCTTCTGTCAGTGTTTGCTGTGTAGTTAGTCACTGTAGAATCCTTTTCATTGTCATAGTTTCTCTTCTATGTTGATGCTTTTTAAAGCAGGCCTCACATTTACAGAAAGTTTGAATGGTTTCTTCCAAGCATAATATCGCTGGCCTCCTTTCACCTTATTAACAGGGTGCACGGCCCAATCTTGTTGAGTTTGTGCCCATTTTTAATCTTTTAATCTTTTTAATCACTCTCACCATCTGCACTTTTATTAGCAATCACTCAAGGGAAGATGCCGTGGATATCACCTGAGCAGGTACATTATGCTTACAGACCCTCCTCTGTGCAGCAGATGATGTGAAACAAGCGGAGCTCCAGGCCTGCCCACAACAGCCCTACACTGCCTGCACAACTGTTAAGACACTGTGATGAACAGCCCAGGCTTTACTTGTCTTTTCAGCAGCGCTTTGCAGTGTTCAGTGTCTGTGGATGGAGAAATGAAACCGGTATTCTCACCTCTGACATTGCTTTCAGGATTGGGTAACAGCAACAAAATTGTTTAATAAAAGATGCTGGCCTTTCAATTTCTTTTCTTCCAGGTTTACTTTCATGTGTGCACTTTAAAAGGGGCAACACAAGGAGACATGATGTGTCCTCCATTATTAAGGGGCTTTTTTTTTTTTCCTCACCTCAGTAGCAAATCTACCAGCCTTATGGACCTGTAAGTCCTCAGCATAAAATCCAAAAATGGATATGCACACTTCTCTAGTTTGTATAAAGAGAGAAAGTTGAAATCTATTTTACACATACGGGAAGTATGCAGCCTGCTTTTCCCTTTAGCTCCACCAGTGCCGTGGGACTTGCCCAGGACACTGCTTAGTTGCATCATTACAAAAATACACTCCCTTTCTGCTGCTCCTCTGCACTCTCTGCCTGCAGTACAAGTCAATGGGAGAGTGTAAAGTATTGGGGATTCAGATCCAGTGAACACTGAAACCATGGTAAAGTCACATTATGGGCTCCTATTTCACATGTTGATGTGACTGGAGGCTGCACTGTGATCTTATTTTATCCACAACCTTCATAAATTGCTGCATCTTTGTTGTCGTAAAGGCTTGTCAGTCTGAGGATCTGGAAAGGATATTTTTCCCCACTGCAAATTAGTTTATTCCCCAACCATCTGGGAAAGGATAGATCATTCTGAAGATTAGGCTACGCTTGTCACAATTTTGGCATATGTTGCAGTATTTGGACCTGGAAAGGTACCAATAAATTGAAGGTCCCTCTATTCTTGTGAAGTAAAAGGGCACAAGGGCTGATGAATACATAATGGGAACAACATCTTGCCTTGTGCAGTTTTCCTTCTGTCTCCTGAGCAGTGTTCATCCTGAAGGGTCAGGCTGTAACTTCCCATTGTGGTTACTGGTGCAATCCTGCAATTGCATAAGGGCTGAAGATTCCTTGTGCCTGACGTTCAGGTTTTTGTTTGCACTGGAGTCAGGAACCACCCTGCAAAAAGTTTTCCAAATCTTTGGAGGTCACCACTTTATTGGTACATTTGGAGACCCTGTCTGTAACTTTCTTATTGTCTCATTGTTCCTACCTGGCTATCTTCCTTTTGATGTGGTTTGTCAGGGAAAGTATGGGGATAGTATAGTTCTCGTACATAATAAGGCTGTAAGGATCACCTCGTCCAACACCAAAACTTTTGGTAGAAAAAATAAACCTCTTGAAGATTTTTTTTTTTGTTTCTTTATAGCAAAGAATATTGAAACAGTGATTTTTAACCAAATACTTCTACAAATTGTTTCAAGATTCCTTTTAATTATGTGTTATTATTTTCTTTCCAAATCCTCTTTCACCTGCAAGGATTCCCCTTTCCATCTACATTTAATGTCACATTTCTTTCTAAGTTTTGCCACTGTACCCTTAACTCCCTCTCGTTCCTCTCATTTCTATTTTGCATCCCTTATTTTCTGCCATTTTCAGGCTATATTTTTTTTCTGGTTCCTTGTTTTGCAATCTCCATTGCTTTCTCAGTTAAAGTCCCACTCCCTTCCTGCCATTCTTGTCTTGTGGCTTTTTTACAGACCTGGTCTTGGGTGCATTTATTTTCACATTCCCAGTTGTGCTATGCCGTATGAAATCCAGATGGACCCAATCACGGTGCAGCAGCTGAACTGGCTACAGACTTCAGAGGCTTGGTGGTGTGATCTCAGAGCAGCACTGGTTTATTGGAGGCATATCCATTTCAAATTGCTACGGAAGTGGTGCTCTAGGGGGGACCTGGGGGTGATTGGGGGTGGGGAGTGCCAGGTGCAGCACATGAAGTATGTGCAGCTGTCACACTGCACTGCATCCTATTTAGCTTGCTGTCAGGCATCCTAATATTACCAGGAGCATTCAGTTAGTGTCTTGGTGCACTGAGGATTAAGGTTTTCCCATGGTCTGCCATCTAGAGAGCTAGAAACCACCAATTCTCTGTTAGGCTTCAGAATTGCTGATTGTTCTAAAATATTTTAATATTCCATGTTTCCTAAGGAAAATGTTCACGTGATTACCCCTGTATGCGTAGTTTTATCTGCCCCTCCTCCCACTTAATTTCTAACCTTCCTGGACAGTTTTAATCTACTTAACAGAAGGGAAGAGGTCACAAAGATACAAATTCCTATAACTGCAATGAACAAAACAGATGTTTAGAAAAGAATAAAGCAAGAAATCACTGGGTGATTAGTTTTATTATTATTAGGTACAGGAGAATATTTACAGAGGGGAGAGGAGAAGAAGAGAGAGAGACATGGTATTAACAGTGGTAAAATCTTCATTTATTAGACAAGATCAACTTAAAGATTTCAGCAGGAAACTCAAATCTAAAGAAGCCTGTGATCCTTTTACTGCTTGTCAAGCTTCTGGTTCTAAGTGGGGACTTGCATTTCTTCACCTATGAACAAAGTTAATTCACAATTTATAGTGTTCAATGGCATAGAAAGGTGGTAGGAAAGGATTCAAGGATTCATCTTGTCATTACAGAGCTAGTTGTAGTACTAAAGGGCTGTATATACAGAAGCCCAAAGCAAATACAGCCAAGACAGAAAAAGAGTGGAAAGAAAAGCTGAGGGATTGGAAGCAAAAAACTAGGCATGGAAAAGATGTCCTTCATCATTGTTGTGCACTCTCTGCACTTACAACTTAGTATAAACCCATGCAAGATTTGCATAATTCATATGCAAGCCTTGTGGTTTTGTTATTGTGATTCCCTTGGAAATAATCACCATGGATACCTGCCACAGGAAAATGGGCATACAGGAATAGGATTGTGGTGTTGGAAATGCCACTTCATGGCTTTCTTCAGCTGAGAAACTGACTTTTGTCCTTATGTTTGCTTAGGCATTAAAGAAAGTGAAATCACCTTCTGCGGCTCACAGATCTCTAAACAACTGTGACAAGCTGATTAATTAGGTATCAAAACATCTGATTCCACTGGAAAATGAGCTAGCTGCTAAGAAAATTAGATAGTTCACAACAACCTAGTGACAGTCTCTGACATTTACTTCCGGAGATGTCCCATGGTTATCTGTATTTTTGCAGGTTGAGGATCTGGACTAAAGATAACCTTCTTTTTATTCATTTCACTTGTGAGAGCACTTTGCTTGGGTTTCTATTCACTGTTTATCTGATCTCATGTGAAGATATTAGTGTTATGGTCATTTGTATGAAATGGTGGCATAGTACAAAAGAAGAGAGCAGTTTCTGAGGTACATGATAGACTACCATCACAGATTCCTTTAACCCTAGCAGTATTGCAACAACCACAGTGACTCTGTGCATGATCAAATAACCTTGTCTTCCAATGTTTTCATTCCATGTAGTATTGGTATCACAGGCAGTGAATGACAAAATAAAAGAGAACAAAGCATGGTAAGTTTTGTTAGTAGAGGTACAAATATATGCCATAACTCTCCTCATTCACTGCTTTGTTTATATTGATAAATGACACCGATATTCAAAGAATTTCCTTTGTGATAATATACAGCTGTCATTAAATCAGTTCTTTACATTACCATTTTCCTGCAACTTCAGTTGCCAACCTCACATTGGTTTAATAGTTTAGCAAATTATATCTCTGGATTTTGATGTTATCTTATTTCCATATCTACCAAGTAAATAGTGTCCAGCAAAAGCAATTTAATTACTGATAGCATGGATATAGGTATAAAACCAATTTCTATCTCAAAATTCCAGTCACACACAACCACCTCAATTACTGTGTTTCAGTAATGTAACAACATTATGGAGAGTGGGAAGCTCTTCTCGTTTTAAATCACCTAATCTATCCACATAGTTTTGATTACACTGCCATGGGCAAGCTCAGAGGAATCTCACCACTTCCTAGCTAAAGAAAATTAAAAGGCTGAAGCAGTATTTCAGTGCGTTTAAATCAATCCACAAAATGCCCTCAGAACCTCTTTTTCTTTTAGATTCAAGTACTAAGCATCTGATAAACTCACACAGCGTAAAAAGATTTGGAATTGCTGGTGTTCCATGGTTTTAAATCTCACCGTGAGATTGAAAATCAGTCAAATAGCCATCTAAATAGCAATCTAAATCTAAATTTGGGACACTCTAAAATGTCTCATAAAATGTGGCATTCAGTATTTAAAAAGTCACCACCCACATGAGCTATTAGCCCACCACCCATAATAAGTAAATCAGTATTATAAACAACTGAGACTGAATCTTGCTGACCAATAGAACACAAATCCCAAGGAATGAGAGTAGAAGACTGCCAGATAGTAATATCTCACAATTTGTAGCATCATCCTTGATATAACCAAAATGATCCTAGTCCAGGCTCACTGCATATTTCTTGATCACATTTTGATAGAAAAAACATTTTTCATGTTCAGTTATTTCTTTTATCGTCTTTTCTTTCCCAGTCCCATCACTGTACAACAAGCATTCATTGTTTGGTTGTATATTTGGCTTTGTAATACCTTCATGCAAAAGTAAATAATAACCTACTTTTAGTAATAGCAGAAGACTGCAGATAGAGAAGGTAGGATTCACCCTTGGCTGACTTTTGGCACCTAAAATAGTATGTCTAATAAAAACTGATCTCTTCAACTCCTCCTACAGCCAAATCAAACAGAAGGTATTGCAGGATCATTTTTTCTTCCTGTGTTAGACAGCTGTTTCAGAAGGTTCATGCCACCCTGTGGAGAGGCCAATCTCTCTCCACTGGAGCTGAAAAGTGTACTAGGATTAAACGCCTATCTTTTTGATGCATAAAATTGAGTGAGATGAATGCACCCAGAAACACTGAACTAGGCTGAGAACAGACTGATGAGTTAAAATACTAAGGACAGCAATACCTGACATTTACTGGAATTAACAGAGTTTTCTATATAAAGGAGAAAATGGGGCATTTGAAGATGGGTTTCACAAAACAGCCACTGAGGAGCACACAGCATAAGCAGTCACACTCAAAATGCATTAAACACGTATTTTGATATGGAACTTGGGTATACTTAACTCTGCTTAGATTCTGTAGTCTTGAGCCCTTCCATAATCCTCACTCACTGGAAACAAAGTGGATTTATCCTCTTGTAGCATTGCAATGCTGAGCCAAACTAATATAACCTAGCCACCAGCATGATTGTCTGCAGAGCACAGTGCAGCTCCAACTAGGCTACAATCACCCAGGCAGAGGTGGCTCACACCTGTCTAGATTGTAGTGTTGGTGAAGTTAGAAGGCGTTATTGGTACCTGCATATATTGCCAGCTTCGTGTAACCAGCTAGGAATATTTCTAGCATTTTATGGTCTAAGTTAATTTTTTTAAAGAAATATTTTTCTATTACAATTTTTCAGGTTTCAGAAATGTGTCAGTGATTTAAGGTTAGCCTGTCATGACTGTATCTACAGCAGCAGATAAGACCTGTTTCCATTATGGAAGGGATCTAGAATGTCTTTCAGGTTTTCTAATATTTTACAAGACTTATTTCTGAATGTTGAAACTTATTTGACGTACACAACAAGAAAATACATTATGCATCCAAGGAAAAATAATTTGCATTTTAAAAAGAGGTCATTAGTCTTTTATAGTACATTTACATGTGAATCTTTATGGCCTTCTTAGATGGAACATGTTGAGATCCTATCTCTCTGTTTGTAGAATAAATTAATGCTTCTTTCATTTTGAAACAGTCAAAATGAAACCAATAATTAATACTCCTTTCATTTTGAAATGGTCTAATTCAATCAATTAACTGTGCCAGTTAGTGTAATAGTGTGGTGAAGGTTATCTAGAAATTTGAAATGTTTCTCTTTGAATAAGTTGTTTATACATTTGAACATCTGTTATGTCTTTTTGCAATGCGCTTGCTGAAATACATCCACTTTTATTCCCTCTTCTCATACACTTCCCAAATTCTCTTTATCAAGAACACCTGATTCTTTGAAAATCTTCTATTTTGAATAGTTTAATGAGGTTTTAAAACATCCATTTTGTGATGGATATTGTATGACCTGGAAAAAAAAAAAAAAAAAAAAAAAATTGAATCCTTTGTAACAAAGATTATGTTTAGATTATCCCTGGAAGAGAAAAATTAGAAAGAATATCTGCAAGAGAAGATCAGTTCTGTCATGTCAGGGAATTTCTTACCCTCCACAGGTAAGCTTTTCTATGTACTTGCTTTTGATTAAGACAACAGAAGGAACACACAGATGACCTCAGCCAAAAGTTAAAATACTGCTTTCTGTCAATATTTCTTTTTCCAATCTATTACTCCTTTCTAAAAAGTATGTTTCATCAGACCTGATTTTATCAAACATCATGAAAATTTGTGGTACATTCCTGTCCTTGTGAAAAAAACATTTTATTAGTGTTTCAGGTGCCCTCTTTATAAATGAAACTGATTTTCAAAGATATCAAAATCTTAATGCACATTATTTGTCTTTTGATGATGGTTCTGATGAATTTATTTCTTCACTGGTAATTTCATCTTCAAGACCTGATTAACATCATGTTCATTACCAAATGTTTGGGAAAAGGGCGTATTTGTATATGTCTGTGAAGGTCATTGTCCCTTGACATGGGAATTGCAGAAGGAATTAATATGGTAAGACAATTTTATGACATGAAAGTGTATTATTGTGCCTGCATTGTATTCTGGCAGAGCATGCCAGACTTTAGGCCTAAAATGTTCTTTATTAAAAATTATCAACATTTTGCAAAGGCAGAATTGTCTTTGACTGAGTGCTTGTGTGTACAAAAGTTATTTTGATGGAGGGGACATTGACAGCCGCTCCAGTAAACCTTAATGAAGGGTAAAAATATGTTTTATATAGGCATGGTATGCTTTGCTGCCTTTCCAGGAGAAAAAAGCACCAGCAAACATACTTTATGTTACTTGGATCAGACAGGATTATGTCAGACAGCACAGATTCATGAGTGTTATCTTTACTGACTTCTGTTTTATCAACTTAGAAATTTTCTGACCTCATCTTTATATATGTGTGTGCTTGGAAGGTTGCCCAGCCCTCATTGCTCATCACAATGAACTTCTGTATCTGTCTCATTGCCAGTCGTTGTTAGACAGTTGTTTAATGAATTATATGAAATTGACAAAAAATATATTCCTGTTTAATGATTAAAGTCCTACAAATTAAGTAATAGATAAAAAAAAAAAAAAAAAAAAATGAAGGTCACTGTAAGCAGAAAAAAATGCTAGTATCTGAGACCTTTTTATGTTTACATACTTCATTGAAGTCACAAAAATTAACCAATTTTACTTTACTTTTACAATGTATGATATGCAGTGCAGGATAACACTTTGCATATTTCATGTTATAGATAAAAATTAATTTACTGTAGGGAATTCTGCACATAATTTACACTAAATAGTACTTCTACACCAGGCTCTAAATACAGGAGGCATCATGGGATCAAAGCAGGATCAGTAAGGACTGTTCATTATCTCCCACAATGTCTAGAGATTTCTGTGAAAGTATATATGGATCCAGAATAAGAAAACAGAAACAAAAATCTGAGCTTCAGTAACAGCTAAAACAAATGTAAGCTGCTACAAACTATGAATAAAACTTTAGGTTTTTACTACAAAACAATTGCTATTCATTAGGTGGCTCTTAGAACATATGCTGCCTATGATTTGCTCTTGCTTCAGTGCGCTCTTGGAAAGATTCATGTTTTTTCTTCTGTTAGGAGGTAGCGCCTGCCTCTTTACTCCTTTTCATTGCTCTAGCAAAACAATAACATTTGATAACAATACATTGGTGCAGCTTCTTGCCTTCCCTGGAGTCATCTTTTACCTGGGGTTTGACTTCAGATGGTGTCACAGAAAGTGTTTGTTTACATGTTTCTTTTGTAGGCTGATATGGGATCAATCTCTCTGATGCCCCTGTGTGTCAGAAGCTATTGAGCTGTCTAAGTGGTGGGACCTAGCTGATCTATTGTCTATCTCATACACAAGAGGGATTTAAGGATTTAAGCTTACAAGATCGATGCTATGGCAATGCCCATGGACACGCTTTTTTTTTTTTTTTCGGGGGGGGGTTGGCCGTGGGGGGTGGAGGCTGTTCTGGCTAATCTCTTCACAGATCTGAGCAGAAGCAGAATTTTCTCATGCTTAACAGCGTAATTCTGGGAAGCTCTGTGGCCTCAGATGTCAGTGATGCTATTTTCACCAGTGAACTCCATAAATAGCTTACCTGATAAGGCACTTCACTAGATGTTATGCAACGTCTTTCTGTTTTATTTGGGTATAATATTACCATTTTGATCTGGACTTTTCCTACTGAAATAAAAAACACAAGACAAGATATCTGAACAGCATGATTTAGGAACTTGTGTTCCCCTCCCTATTGCTGCGTAATAATTCATTCTAAATGGTTGTCCATTGATTTCTAGAACCAGATTATGTCATTCTTTCTGATGGTGGCTGGTGCAAATCAAGGCTAAAAACAAGCATTTACAGCCATAGTAGTGTACTTTCCTTGTGTCCTATGGCTTTTACAGCCATAGTAGTATACTTTCCTTGTGTCCTCTAATACTTTCTTGATATCACTTTTTTCCAAAAAAGCATTATGAGATTGAGTCACAAAATCTGATACTGGCAACAGTTAACACTTGAGAGTTTAGAGGAAGGTGAGTGCACCCTTCTCCTGAAGGTGTTTCTCAGTTCTGTAATACTTTGGGGCATAAGAAAGTACCTCATTTTATGCAAATTAAAGCTTGGACACAGATTGATTAAAGTCAACTGACTGTATGGTATTTTGAATTAGGATTTTAGTGTCTAGAAAACATAAAAGCACAAATGATATTTGACCTTTTAAAAGTGCTTTTAATAGAACTTGTAGGGAGACTTGTATTTTCTGCTTTTTGTATTGCATTTTAGTCTTACTAAGTTGATTCTCCCAAGGTGTAAGAGAAATTGAACTTAAAAATAAGCCCGCTTAGTATGACTTTCCTGTTATGTCTTGAGTTACCACAGTGAATGCAAACTTCAACTTGTCTGAAAAACTGTTTGTTGTGATGAAGTCTTTTTTTTTTTTTTTTTTTTTTTTTTTTCCCAATGTAATATCACTGAGAGTAACTTGCCAGGTATTCACAACACAAATAGGAGGCCTCTGCATTGCACTGCATTTTTCCCAGTATGTAAATAGGACGTAGTATTTCCTGTGTGAAACTGGTTCTTACTGTGTTTCATCCTCCTCGTGGCTTCTGATTTTTCCAACCATTTAGCAGTTTGTCACTTGTCTTTGATAAGTGCCCCTTAGAGGAGCATTGTGTACAGAAAACAGTACTGTGAAAAAGCTCTGATAAATATAACAAAAGTTCAGATTAATGTGTAACTGGAGAGATCTTTTTGAAACAGCAGATGCTCCCTGGCCCTCTGACAGCAGCAGCTGTGCAGACTTCTTGGAAGAGCTCCTTAAGCCACAGCTTGAGAAATTAAACCGTACAAAGCTTTATTAGTCATCAGAAGATGTAGAAACCTCAGAGTGAAATTCTTGATGTTGTTCAATTAGAAAGAGAAATGCTCACCCCCACACATACAGAGAGAAGACAAATCTGCCACTGTTTTTTTTCCTATTTCCTTGACTCCTTGAGGCTGGCACAATGATAGCTGCCAACCGTGCTTTTTACCCAGGACCAGTGGACCAATTTGTTCAGTCCAAGCTGTGAAAGGATACAGATATACAGATATTTTATTAGAATTTGGGAAGGCAAGTACTTAGGGAGAATTTCTAAGGTTATTTGAAGAAAAGAGCAGTTCAGCAAAGTTGTCCCAAGGAGCATATCGTGATACTAAAATCATTTAAGCAAGCCAACATGTTTCCAACGTCACTTGCAACTGGCCGTGAGGTCTTTATGTTTGGGATTCTAGACATGGAACTTGAAATCAAAACCCATTGCTGAAGCAGTTTGCAAAGCAGTGGGTGGAAAACTGACAGAAACCAAAACAATTTCATGCATCTGTGCAAAGCATGCGTTTCCACTGACTTTTTAACTTAGTTATCTTAAAAATACTAGAGAATCTTCCTGCAGAGAGTTAGTTGGTTCCTCTGATGAATAATTTTTAAGGACAAGGAAGAAAAGTCAGATAAATATGGAGTAACTTGGTCAAGGTGGAAAAGGATATAGCTGAAGATGTTAAACCCAGAGAGTATTTATTTTTTATTTTTATTTTTATTTTTATTTTTTTTGCCTTTGTGGATATCTTTCTTCTGTGAAACAAGTGTAGCAATGTGAAGACCGAATGATAGAAACAGACAAGGGATTAAGAAGGGTGATGAGAAGACCTAGGCAAAGTGAGGGAAATTAGAAGGGGAGGGGGGACTCAGAAAGAAATGCCAATGGTCAGACTTCTAATGGAAAGGACATATTACATTTAGAAAAGGAAAAAAAGTTTGCATGTGAATATGAAGTAACTGGTTACACCCACGCAACATGTTCTAAGCAGATGTGAACTCGTTCTTCCTGTTCTCCTAACTGAAAAATGGCCATGTGATAACATTTACATCATGCTAATAAACTCTGTTCAGAGGTAGCTGTGAGATAGGGTACATTAACTTGACTTCAGCACTGTGATAAATGTGGTCATATGGCTTTTTTCCAGCTCCAAGCAAGGAGAGAGTTAGCTATTATTTGCCAGGAGGATCATGTGTAAGCATATCCTAACTTGAATTTGGGAGTTAATGAGTTTTGTAAGTGTCTGGCTGGGAAAACTTAGCCTAAAGATTAGATTTAATTTAGGAATGAGTTGGCAACATCAAGTATTTTGGATCTGAAAATGAGTGTTGGAAGAAAAGACTAGTCCTTAAGCTGTGAAACTGAATTTTGCAACCTGCAGTACCAACTCTGAAGGCCACACAGATCAGCTAGCTTCAATGTTTGAAGGAAACCATCAGGTTTTGATAGGAATATATTTGTTTGGATCAAAGAGAAAGGAAATCTGCAAGCCATTTATAAAACAATCTGGTAAGAATGCTTTTTCAAATACACACGAACTGTGGGAGCAGCTAGTATCAGTGATATTTCTGCATGGGTATATCCTTTTAATTCTTTTTGTAATACCAGAAATAAAGTGTAAGACTGTGAGATTCATTTAGAGGTTTGTTTTTAATGACTGTGCCCCATTGAAGCAATTGTATTACATCTCTGTTCTTTCAACTTTACAATGTTAGAAACAAGACCATCAGTAAGGGACTGAGTACCACATCCTCACAGTAAGAAATACTGGAAATAATAATTTGTTTCTTAGGTGGAATTAATTCTTCATGCAGTGAAACATTGACCCTAATCTGCATCTGTATAATTTTTCAGTGTTAAATGCACATGCATTATTCGTAAAGCATTATTTGCTTGCACATATAACTCCCCCCAAAATTATACTGGTCCTCTTTTTAAACTGAAAAACAGTAAGAACTGAAATTGTTTTTTGTTTTTTGTTTTTTGGTTTGGTTTTTTTTTTTTTTTTCCTTCTCCTGCATTTGCTGGAGGTGGTAGCCTCTATCCACACTTTATATTCAAATAACAACTAAATGGTTTAACTGAAGACCAGGTGTTTTCAGACAGAACCAAAGGATAGTTCCTTCCTCACTATACTTATAATAAAAGGTAAGAGGTAAACTTAGATTTGCCAAGGAACACCACCACAGTAGTCAGCATAAGCACAGCAGCTGTCAACTCAAAAAAAAAAATAATAATAATAAAAAATAACTCAAGATAATGATTAAAGAATACAAGAGAAACTCTCCACGTTCTTCATGCTCTGTCTGTTCTATGGAACAGAAAACAAACAAACAAACAAACAAAAACTTTCTAAGCAAATCAAAACACTCACTCTAACAAAACCTGATATCGCTTAAACCAAACAAATAATTTTGTGGACCCATTTATGTCAAAGTGACATAAGTTATTTATAACTAAAAGAAAAAAAAATACAAAAAAAAAAAAAAGTTTTGTGTTATATAAATAAAATTTATATCTTTTATTTAAAATAATAATGAACTTATCTCTTTGTTAGAGGAATGACCAAATATTGAAAATATTGATATTGAAAATCTGTTATTTACTGCCATTCTATTTATGAATAGATAACACTGGTGATTGCCTTGACTCAGGTGGAGGGCCATGCACTTGGTCTCATGAACTGCATGATGTACACATGCAGGCACTCCTCAAGACTCTCAACGCCATCCCTTCTCATATGAACTAGAGCATATGAACTGCATAGCTCAGCTTGGTGCCATCTACAAACTTGCTGAGATTGTATTCAACTCCATTATTTATGTCATAGATAAAGATATCAAAAAGTATTGGTCCTAGTGTGGACCCCTGAGAGACATTACACATTTCAGGTTTCTGTTTCATCATTGATCCATTAAATAAAACTCTTTGGATGTGACCATCCAGCCAATTCCTTATCCACCTAATAGTCAACCCATCAAATCTACACCCCTCCAATTTAATGGCAAGAATGTCATGGGAGACCATGTCAAAGGCCTTACTAAAATCCAGGTAGATGGCATCAATTGCTCGTCCTTGTCTACTGATGCAGTCAGTCCATTGTACGACACTGGGGATAATTTGCCCTTGGTGAAGACACACTGGCTTTCACAAATCATCTTCCTGTTACCTTATATTTCAACAAGTCTTCCAGGATGATCTGATCCATAATTCTGTCAAACACTGGCTGGCTGGTAGTTCCCAGGTTTTTAAAAATGAGTGTAATATTACCTTTTCTCCAGTAAGTGGAGATTTTGCCTGACTGCCTTGACTACTATGTGTTATTTTCCTGCCAGAAAAAAAAAAAAAAAAAAAAAAAAAAGGAACAAAACTTTGGCTAAGATTAGATGTCTTACTACCAATAAAATTGGTTGCCATTCTTTGTTCTCTTCTGGACAGAAGTGAACTGCTGGATCTGATAAAATCAACAATTAAACTGTCATTTGAATGGGTCAAGTGTTTTGTGTGTTTGTATTCCATACAAATTCATTTGGCTGCTTATTCTATATTTAAGATGGCTCAAAATCTCCCTTGGTGCCCCATTCTTTTCTTTACTGATCTGTTGTAGGCAATTTTCAAATGGAGAAATGTGTCTGCTGTGCAAGTGAAGAGGAAGAGTGAGCAATGGCTAGGCTTTCTCAAAACTGCTCTCCTCTGAGACATGAGATACAATGTGACAAAAAGATATTTCATACTTTGCCATCCATTTCCTTTCCATAAATGCAACTGCTGAGTTATTTCTCACAACTTCTCTGGGCAATATGCTCCAGTGCCTCACTACCCTTACAGTGAAGAATTTCCTCTTAATGTCTAATTTAAGTCTATCCTCTTTTAGTGTAAGACCATTCTCTCTTGTCGAATCATTATCTACCTGAATAAAGACTCCTTCTACATCTTTTTGTAAGACCCCTTTAAGTACTGAAAGGATGCAATGAGGTCTCCCTGTAACCTTCTCTTCTCCAGGCTGAACATCCCCAGCTCTCGCAGACTTTTTTTCATTGGAGAGGTGCTCCAGCACTCTGATCATCTTCGTAGCTGTCCTCTGGATTTGCCCTAACAGGTCCACATCTTTCTTGTTCTCAGGACCCCAAACCTGTTCACAGTACTCCAGGTAGTTCCTCACAAGGGCAGAGCAGAGGGGGACAATCACCTCCATCCACCTTCTGGGCACACCTCATTTGATGCATCCCAGGATGCAGTTGGCCTTCTGGGCTGCAAGTGCTCAATGCTGGCTCATGTTAAACTTTTCATCCATCAGAACCGCCAAGTCCTTCTCTGCAGGGCTGCTCTCAATGCATTTTTTTTTTTTTTTTCCCAGTTTGTGCTCATGCCTGGAATTGCCCCGACTCAGGTGCATCACCTTGCTTTTGGACTTGTTGAACCTCATTAGGTTCACATGGGCTCACTTCTCCAGCGTGTCCAGGTCCCTTTGAATGGCATCTCTTTCTTCTTTGATATCAACCACACCACTCAGCTTGGTGTCATCTGCAGACTTGCTGAGGGTGCACTTGATCCCATTTTCTATGTTGTTGATGAAGCTATTGAAAATCACCACTCCCAAGACAGATCCCTAAAAGACACCACTTGTCAGTGGCCTCTTGTGTTGACACATTAAGGCTTTAAAAATCATCCTTGCTAATTGGCCTAGCTGTATACATGTAATGCTGATATAAAGCTAGAGTCCTTGCTGACTATCCCCATCAGTACAGCTGAACTGGATATGTGAGTGAGGTGGGAAATAGGACATTAATGTAAAGAAATTCATCATGGTCAGACAGGCACTTTGTACATTCCAAAACTGTGGGGAGCACAATGTAGTTAAATACTGTTTTCTCCCTCTGCCTGCTTTATTTATACTCTAAGTTCAAGGAAATACAAATTAAGGATCAAAAGTCCTTTTTCTACCTGCAGGATCCTGCCTGAGCCTTACTTAATCAATACAGTATGATTATGATATTTGGATCCCATGAGGGTGGGATGCTGAGGAGTCAGGGCAAGCATTCTTCATGTAATTTCCAAGAGATCACAGGTAGTATAATATTCTGAGTGTATAATATATATGAAATGCAGATTCCACTGATATGTTCTCATGAAATATTTCTGTATTTACTTACTGTCTGTACACATGCACACATGTATACATTCACACCTATCCATTTGGTGTGTGGTGCTGTTTTTTTCTTTTTTTTTTTTCTTTTTTTTTTTTTTTTTTTTTAATATTGCCTAGTCTTCCAAAGCACAATGCTATGAAAACGTGATTCTAGATATATGAAGATTTAGTTTTTCACAGTATTCTATATTTCCCAGTGATACTTCTGAATAGTCAGAAGTTCAAGGTTGTTTCAGGTCACCCACCAAAAGGAACAAAAATAGGAACTGAGTCTGGTTCTCCTGCATTTTAGTCGAGTCACCCACTAGACCACACTTAGCCAAGGCAATAATTAACCCCCATATAATAAAATAATTCTAGCCACATATTGAGCTGTGAGAGGTTTTGTTAAAGAAAAACAAAACAATAACAAATGCAACACAAGTTCCAGCTGTTAGTTGGAGCTTCAAGGATAAAAAGGTGAGAATAAGTTATTCCAGGTACTTGTCTCAGCTGTCAGTCCTTCCTGTCTGACTGGAGGGTGCCAAGATACAGCAAAGAAAACTGAGGTATCCGCAGCACCATTGCTAGCCAGAGCACAGCAAACTTTCCCAAATTTGTCACTAGTAACAGCAAGTCATGACTTCCATTCTGCTAAAAATACCTAATAATGATTTTGTCCTGCTTCCCATTTTCCTGTCAGCATGTGCTACATTCTTCTGCCCAGCTATATCCTACATAGCTTCAAGTCTGACGAGGTTCTTCCTTAACCCACAAGGGCTTATTTGGCTTTGTAATCCTAAATGGCTTTACTGTAATAGTGCTGTTCATTCATAAGGGCACTTCTCTAAATACTTCACAACCAGGACCTGCCTCAAATAAAACTCTGGGTTTTGGGGATTTTATTTTAATTTCAAGAGTTCTTTATCATACAAATTATCTTCTATGTAATATAGCTATCTCATACCTCTATGTGGTGAGCAGCAGTGGCTAATAACTTTCTTTCCAGTAAAGAAATATTTTAACAGTCACTATTAGTTTCATTCATATACGCAATAGTGTATTTACAAAAATATTGCAGAATCATGTTTTTAAATGATATTTTCATGTAAAATGTATTTTTAAAATGTTAGTATCAATATTTACTATTTCAGAGTGAGATTGAAACAATATAGGTGTGTGTGTATAGGTATATATGTATATATGTATATATATGCAGTTATCTCTCTTCTGGCTTAGCATAAATAAAAGGAAACATCTTTAAATTTTGTTGTAAGCAGAAAGCAGAGAGCCATACCTGAACACCTGTTTTTCTCAGTAGGTAAAACTTCAATGTAGGGAGTTTTATTTTAATGTCCTGATCTTTGCTGTTAGTGCTCATATGCAGTTTTATTTTATTTAGAACTTGGAAAAAGTATCTTTTCAAAATCCTCCCCTACCTGAATGATTTTAAAAAGAAAACCTTCAGATCTGTGCTAGAAATAAGTAAATTCTCATAAATGAAGAAAATATATAGAAACTATAGTTCTTGATGAGAAATTACTTGATGATTAGAAATAAGTTAGATATTTGGTGTCATAAACTTTATGCATTTTTATGTATGTTTTGCTTTCATGAGTCAGAAATTTCCTAACTTCACTCATTTGCTTTTATTTTCTGTGTAGAAATAAAAATTCCACATCACAAGAAAAATTTCCTTCCAAGTATGGAAGGCAGGAGCTACTCTGAACTAAACATCACTGCCCAGGGTGTATAGGAAGGAAAGCCACTCAGCACTGCAAAACATCCTCTTCTGAGGATGCTGAGTGTTTTCTGCTTTCATGTGTGGATTTAACATAGCACATTAGCCATACATATGTTTCTAAATGAGTTAAGCATATATGTGTCTGTTTTGCTGTAGGACAGCTTGGCACCATTTCCAGCTTGTGTGAGGCTTTGGAAAGGGCAATAGGCACAAGGATGTTCAAGGAGAGGTGACATTGCTCGTCTCATCAGTTAATGTGTCTGTGTTCATCTTCAGTGTAAAGAATTGGAAAAGCAGATGCTTTCTCTTTGGATTGTATACCTTTGTGGCTTTAATGCATTTATGTATGACATAAGCTTATACAAAGGTTTTATTATTAAATTGCCATTTTTTTTTTGGTTTACATTGGAAATGTAAAATATTATAATATCAGTTCTTTTTTTCTTCTATATTTGAGTGTATGCCTACCAATATTTCCATTAAAGTGCAAAAATCTTCAGCTGACCTGACTGATTTACAAATTGTCACTATTTTGTTCAGGTATGGTAATAACAGATCTCTGTGTGTTTTGCTCTATATAATGGTGTACTGACCTGAACCAGAACAGAGCAGTTGGGTAAGACTGTACAATGGCCATAGTTATCCTATTTCCTTCTCAAAGACATCTTTTGTACAGAAAGGCAAATATTTTCTAATGTTTTCCTGAGTTTATACAGATAAACAAGGAGCTCAACTGACATCGGATCTGTGACTGTGAGCAGTGTTTCTTTCATCATCTTATAACCAATAGCTTTCCAAGTAGTATGATGTCTCTGTGTTTCGTCACCTTTTAATTAGACCAATCTTCTAAACGGATTTCCATCCAAATAATTTCCCCTTTTTTGTACCTTCAAGCAAGAGATCAGAGAGCTCTGTTCTTAGTTCCTCCAGCTATTCAGCTGGAAATAGACCAGGTGGCCACCACCTGGTTCTAAGAATTAGGTAAAGGAATAGAAAAAGGCATAAAGGACACCTGTCAATACTGGCTCACAGGAATGGGTGTGAAAACCTGTATGGCTGATGAGGTCTTTTTCTGCATCTTAACAGTTGTTAAGTAACTTACCAACAGCATTGGGCAGGTTGCTGTTCTGCCTGATCTGACACGTGGAACTGAGGCCTTGATTATCGCCAGTGAAAACAAAGTCATCCTGTTTATGTGGAATTACTCATCTGGTGGTAAGGTCTAAAATCCAACCAACCAAAACCAAAACAAAGCCAACCAACCAACTTATAAACACAAAACGTGGGAAATGTTTTTCTGAGGAAATGTACTTACACTGCTTTCAGGGAGACTTTCTTCATTCAGATCCTTTTCACTTTTGAATTGTGTGACTGCTTTATATTTGTGTGATATTTTAAGAGTACATGGTGTCACAGAGGCATAGGGTCTTATTATTCTTAACCAAAATGATTCATAAAGAGGCAAAAAGTATTGAATTCTAAAGATGCTATGTTCAGTTTTACAGAGCTGATTTTTCAAATATGGGGCTGATCTTACATGGCTGAGTGCTGGAGATGTTCACTTTTACTATTGATACTGTCATAAAGTCATTTCAGTATTATGCAAGTGAGCTGCCTTACCACAACAGGCAGTTGAATATTAACCAGCTACTCAGCTGACATTGCTATGAGCTTTCACCGTAGCTTTATCTATTGAATGATGAAGACTAATATGAAATGAGTGTGACTGAAAACTGATAATGGGACCCTGAAACATCCTTTACATTGCCACTGAGTCATTTTAATTATATATATGTAT